>JAFMSR010000011.1:23707010-24337010 GCA_022818135.1 Saxidomus purpurata | reverse complement strand
ATTCCCTGTATTTTGGGGGGGGGGGGGGGGGGGGGGGGGGGGGGGGGGTTTGGGTTTTTTTTTTTTTTTTTTTTGTTGTGGGGGGGGGGGGGGGGGGGGGTTTTTTTTTTTTTTTTTTTTGTTTGGGGGGGGGGTGGTTTTTTTTTTTTTTTTTTTTTGTTTTTTTTTTTAGCTATTTTTTTTTTTTTTGCCAAATACGCAGCTTATCTATAGCCCTGTAATATGTAAGCGATAAATTTCAGCTCATTTATTTCCTTCTGTGTTTTTGTTTTTCATCCTGAGGTGGTTAGCTTTCAGAACATGGTCTCTGGTTCACAACAATACTATGCAGGTTATTTTACTTAAATGCAAAGTCTATGTATCTATGTTGTTCAACCCTGCAAGTTTTGTTTTAATGAAGTCATGAATCTGTACATTAAACCAGGATTTATTATATTAACGGATTGTGAAACGGTGCAAAAAAGTACGAATTCTCTGCTGTGGCGAGATTTTGCGAGATTTCATCATTACAACGACGCCATTTTAAGTAAGCGAATACAGAAAATCATCAATAAATATATTCATTCATTTTTAAGTAGTATCAGTTTTTCAATGCTGAAATTCTACATAACAAATGTGTAAGATATAAATAATCAACTGAGTAGTTTTGTGTGTGAAGTCATATCGATTTTTTGCTACATACGCCCTTTCAAGTGCTGATCATCTGTAAGAATGTTTGACGGGAAGGTGAAAAAATGGCGAAACTATGGCTAACATAGCCCAACTTTGTAGTGATTTTCTGTCGTTCTTTTGTGTTTGTGTGAATAATATGGGTTTGGTTGCATTAAGAAAGGGTTTGTTAACTGTTAACAGTAATTCATTCTGTTAAAAAGCGGGTAAGTTATGAAGGAGAAGTTCGTAAATTTGGGCCAATTTTAACTTCTGTGCTAAAAAATGGCGGAATTTGCCTAACCAGGGTGTACGCTGTCACGAATTTTCGCACCTGTGTCGTTATTGTGTAAGAAAGATTATTTAAATTATGTTCAAGAATCATTTATAAATCCATTAAAGTATTTGCAAACCCGTTACAATGGCTAACAAGACAAGGAGAAGCCCCGAAAGAGGTGCCTCACAGTCGGTCCTCCCATGTGCTCAATAAAGGCTATGTAATTTTAAAATCCTTCCATGCAGACAGAGTAATCATGCATACAGTATTCCATTACTTTAAACAGTAAGGTGACCTTGACCTTTGAGGTAGGGACTTGGGTCTTGCACGCGACACATCCGCTTGAGTGCTAGACATTTGTGCCAAGTTATTTTAAAATCCTTCAAAGCATAATAAAGTTATAGTCCGGACACAAAGATGCATATATACAGGATTCCATTACCTATAAACTCTAAGTGTGACCTTGACCTTTGTGGTAGGGATGTGGGTCTTGCACGCGACACGTCGTCTTGATGTGCTAGACATTTGTGCCATACTATTTTAAAATCCTTCAAGGCATGACAAAGTTACAGTCCGGACACGAATGTGGCATATATGCATATATAGAGGAATCCATTACCTTCAAACTCTAAGTGTGACCTTGACCTTTGAGCTAGGGACCTGGGTCTTGCAAGCGACACGTCGTCTTGATGTGCTAGACATTTGTGCCATGTTATTTTAAAATCCTTCAATGCATGACAAAGTTACAGTCCGGACACGAAGTGTGCATATTGCATATATAGAGGAATCCATTACCTCAAACTCTAAGTATGACCTTGACCTTTGAGCTAGGGACGTGGGTCTTGCACGCGACACGTCGTCTTGATGTGCTAGACATGTGTGCCTAGTTATTTTAAAATCCTTCAATACATGACAAAGTTACAGTCCGGACACGAAGTGGCATATATAGAGGATTCCATTACCTTCATACTCCAAGTGTGACCTCACCTTTGAGGTAGGGATGTGGGTCTTGCACGCGACACGTCGTCCTGATGTGCTAGACATGTGGCCAAGTTATTTTAAAATCCTTCAATGCATGACAAAGTTACAGTCCGGACACGAATTGTAAGTGGGGACGCACGGACGGACGGACAGACGGACGGGCGGACAGGCGGTCAGACGGACAGACGGACAGACGGTGCGATTTTAATATGCCACCCTTCGGGGGCATAAAAATAGTTTGTAGCACTTTTGAAAACGAGCGTCATTCGACTGTAAATAAGATTGGTAGCCATACTTGTCATGCTGTGTGTTACTTATAGCCCTAAGAAAATGACATATTTTTTAAAGTGAAAACAGAAACGTTGAATAAACGATTCTACGTTCCTGGTGAAAATGATCATTTTAAGCATGTTAAATGACTGATCTCCGTAAAAAAATCAGTTTCATAAGTATACACTAAAAAGTCTTGATATCACGGTTAAAAATTCGTGTAGATGTGTAAAATTAGATTCCATGTTGAGTTTAGCAATTGCGATTTGTTGCAATTATTTCGTTTTTTCTGCAAACATACCAATTAATTTGTTTCTGATCAAAAGAGAACACAACTATTAGTAAACAATGTCAATAATTATTTTGATCATGACCTTTTACAAAATTAATATCAAAATAAAACGACACAAAAATTGCACCTTTCACCTTTTTATTTTTGTTGATTGCTTTTTTGCCGATAAAAATAAAATTAAATGATAACAAAGTGATTTTGGTTTTATAAAAACATAATTAGTTGATAAGTTTGTTTGATCTGATCTTTTACTAGAAAGTATAATACGACAATAATACCATCAGGCCTTTTACACACTCTTCTTTTGTTATTTGTTTTTGCTTATTCGCATTTTGTTTTTACACATTTGCAAGAACAATACATAATCTTCCATACTTTTAAATTTTCACTTTTTTCCTCTTTATCACAGACCCAAATACAAACATAGGTCAGTGCCTCTATATTTTTAATACCAGTTACCAATTAATTTGAGAAAAGCGACCGTCGATAATCAAAGACAAGTAGTTTTATCTACGCTAACGGATCGAAAATTATCGGACAGCGCCGTCTTACCTACGGCACAGAAAAAACAATAAATTCGTCTGCTCTATAGCGCGTTTCATATCCCTGTATATACGATCCCTGCTTAAACCTAGTTACATAAATGTCATATACATACTTAAGGACAAAAGTTCTGTCTGGTATAATTAAAGAAATACAAAAACTGAAATTGGATATTTTGTTCATAATTAGAAAAGCATAAGAATATCATCATTTTCGAGTCAATTTACACATTTTCAATGTTCGTGACCTTCGTGGGCGTTTAACGCACGTGCAACATGTTTTGTATGCTCGCTGTCCTCCAGCCGACATAAAACGCGCAAATTTTGCTATCCTGAAAGCTTCGTAATAGTAACATATGTTGAGTATTTGTCTAAATTTTTACGTCTTTCAATACGACTATCCTTTGGTAACAAGAATCACTTGAAATTTTTGTGATTATAAGCTTCTTGTACATAAAATTTAGATAAATGTGAAATTCATGGTTTATGCCGTCACGGTTGATTGAATGTTTTTGTATAGAATTTTTAACACCTTGTAATGTAGCAAGTAGTCTCAAAATACAAATTTGCAAATAAAAAATTAAAAGCAATGTACAATTAAAATTTAATTAAACAATTTTGAACCGGACAGAACTTTTGTCCTTAAGTATATTTGTAAAACAATATTTCAACTTCGGGTTACAGTGTCAATGACCTTTGACCTACAGACCTCAAAAGCAATACTGATCATCTACAGATTGCATGCAACCTTTTGAGCAAGTTTCAAGAAGGCTGAAGGAAAATTGCGACATGTAGAGTGTTACCAAAGAAAAGTTTACAGGCGGATGGAAGGCCAAACAACCATGGCATTAGTTCTGTTGGGCTAAAAAAATCATTGTGTATAATTACATAATCATTATGAAATAAATTCATTGAAGAAACTTGTACATACTTTCTTGTTGGAATCAGTCATAGAGCAGATATGAAATATAATCATGTAACATTTGGACCTTTAATATGACCTTTGACTTAGACGGCCGAAACACACATCACATTTAGAGAAGTGACCTACACCTTGCGCCGGCATAGTCTGATCTTGTTTTACCAAAGCACAAAACTAATTACATGAAGGATACGTTTCCTTATCATAGTATAAGTCATATTTGGAACGCTCTACCCTTGTATATAAAAGAGATAAATTAATTGAACTCATTCAAATATAACTTAAACAAATTTTTATTACATTTGCTATTTTCATAAATATATTATTGTTTTGGATACATGTGGTACATGTCTGTATGACATGAATACTATGTATGTTAATGTTTTAGATTATCACTTTTAATTGTATTGTTACCATAAATACTATTTCATCAATCTTAGAGTGTTTGTCAGGTATGTGATATTTCCTGTATGCTTTTTTATTGTTTCATTTGCTGTTTGAAGGCCACATTGTAAATAAGTGTAATGTAATGTATGTACTTTCACTAAATGTGTTTACCATCATGAAATAAAGAATCTATTATTATTATTATGTTGGAAATCCCCAAGACTTTACAACTAGTCATGGGAATTTCCAACATTTATAAAATGCAAATCATACTTCCCCTTCTCTCTTTAGGCCACTACTTTTATATTTCTTGGTTTACAAAACCGAAGATAGTATTTTCTCCTAAAACGGAAAAAAATAAAAATATGATTTCGACTTTATTTTTCAGATGGATTTTTACTGGGATACAAAAAAATATCACCTGTTTTGTCTTGTCTAGAAAAGCGAAAACAAACTAGTCTTGGTATAATTACATCACAAAAACATCGCCGCCAATGAATCTCTGCTATCGCGGGACTATAGATCCGTGTAGCTACGAATATCAAAGCGTAATGTGTGTTGTTTGATATAATTGTTTCAAAAAGTATTTTTAAGTAAAGTTATTTTTATCACAATATAATTTTTATCAGGATTTACGTATATTTATAAAATATTTGTTCCCATTAAAAATTTGAATTAATTGGTCAATTTTCAGTCTCCACATGGCATTTATCACTCGCGGTAGGTGTGAAAAATAAGAGCTGTCAAGGATGACAAAACTAACTCGGTCAATTCTAAAATTGTTTGCAATATGGCATCACTGAGTATTGTTTGTTAATTTATGAAATGAAAAATATTTAACTTCTCTAAAATACGCGAAGAAACGCGAGGGCCCGCAAAAGATAGAATCATTCCAAACGGCCGCGACGTCACTCCAGTGAATAGAGTAATTATCGTTGTTTTTGTAACTCACTCTACTCTCCACGTTTTTGGCATATTTCTCCTAATGAATTATGTGATTTACGGTGAAATTCTGTAACAAAAATCGGTAAAATATTTTTGAAATCTTTTCCTTCAAAAATCGGTGTAAAAACAGGATCACTAAAATACGTGATACATAGAAGGAAAATCATTAAAATTAAGCTAATGTTTTCTTTGAAATTTGTGGTACTTTTGGCCCCAAAAATGAACATAAGAGACCCCAGTTACAGACTTTTAAATCTTTTAAATTTGAAACTGACTGTTTTTATCCTAACACATCACCTATAGAACAAACTTGCTTGGTTAAACAAGAGGGCCAAGATGGCCCTATATCGCTCACCTTGGTACAAGTCCACTTGCCTGGTGGAAGATCACAAGATAATGGCATAATTTGAACAAACTTTGAAAAGGTCTACTAGGCAATGCTACATGCTAAATATCTAAGCTCTAGGCCTTGTGGTTTCAGAGAAAAAGATTTTTAAAGTTTTCCCTATATAAGCCTATGTAAAACTAAGTGACCCCCAGAGCAGGGTCAATTTTGACCCGGGGGTCATAATTTGAACAATCTTGGTAGAGGTCCACTAGCCAATGCTACATGCCAAATATCTAAGCTCTAGGCCTTGTGGTTTCAAAGAAGAAGATTTTTAAAGTTTTTACTATACAAGAGGGCCAAGATGGCCCTATATCGCTCACTTTGGTACAAGTCCACTTGCCTGGTGGAAGATCACTAGATAATGTTATATACCAAATAAGTTTTCCTATATAAGCCTTTGAAAAACAAATGATCCCCCCCCCCCCCCACCGGGCAAGGTAAATTTTGACCCCAGGGGCATAATTTCAACAAACTTTGAAGAGGTCTACTAGCCAATGCTACATGCCAAATATCTAAGCTCTAGGCCTTGTGGTTTCAGAGAAGAAGATTTTTAAAGTTTTCCCTATATAAGCCTATGTAAAACTAAGTGACCCCCGGTGCGGGGTCAATTTTGATCCGAGGGTCATAATTTGAACAATCTTCGAAGAGGTTCACTAGCCAATGCTACATGCCAAATATCTAAGCTCTAGGCCTTGTGGTTTCAGAGAAGAAGATTTTTAAAGTTTTTCCTATTTGTTGCCATAGCAACCAGAGTTCTGCATGGAATGGAATTCTTTGAACAACTTTGATAGAGCTTCATGCAAGGAACATCCCTGCAAAGTCTCATAAACATTGGCCCAGTGGTTTCAGAGAAGATGTCGTTTGAAGGAAATGGTGGACGGACGGACGTACGACGTACGCCGGACGGAATGTGATCCTAATAGCTCACCCTGGCACTTTGTGCCAGGTGAGCTAATAAGCCTATGTAAAACTAAGTGACCCCTAGAGCAGGGTCAATTTTGACCCGGGGGTCATAATTTGAACAATCTTGGTAGAGGTCCACTAGACAATGCTTCATGCCAAATATCTAAGCTCTAGGCCTTGTGGTTTCAGAAGATTTTTAAAGTTTTTTCCTATTTGTTGCCATAGCTACCAGAGTTCTGCATGGAATGGAATTCTTTGAACAATTTTGGTAGAGCTTCATGCAAGGAACATTCCTGCATAGTTTTATCAACATTGGCCTAGTGGTTTCAGAGGAGATGTCATTTGAATCAAAATGTTGACGGATGACGGACAACAGACGACGGACAATCATCAATTAGAAAAGCTCACCCTGGCGTAGCCGGGGTGAGTGCAATAGCCTTCTTATTCTTCGAATAGTCGAGTTAAAAAGTAGTGGCCTTACCAACAGTAATATAAGTTTATGTATAAATCCACAGGGCCTTTTTTTTTAATTGTATGTTTACGAATGGTCAGAGACATCAAGTGTCAGAGGAGGAGGAAATAAAAATAAAATTACACATGTGGAATTTTATTTCTTGGTCGGAACAAAAACCCACAGGAAAGCAAAAGCTATGATGTATCCTTGAAATGATTTTTAGAAAGCCTTTTCAAATCATAACTTTAATAGTATTTCTTTTTGAAAGTCAAGTCAATATGTAAGTGTGCGCACATCTCTTTGTTTTTAATATCTGACAAGTTCACTTCATGTTTTCATTATTCACTCTTTAAACTTTGTTAATGCATGTAATAAAGAGTTTTTACCAAGACTTCTGTTGTCTGGGGTTCAATTAAAATTTTCATGAACTTCACAGAAAAATTTGAACACACTCCCTTGGGCATCAATTAGTGTAACCCCTTAAAAAACAAGAGCTGTCCCTCACAAGTGACGAATGTCCCCGAAAGAGGTGCCTCACAGTCTGTGTCCTCTCCATGTGCTCAATAAATGTGCTATGTAATTTTAAAATCCTTCCATGCATGACAGAGTAATCATGCATACAGTATTCCGTACTTTAAACACTAAGTGTGACCTTGACCTTTCAGGTAGGGACTTGGGTCTTGCAAGCGACACATCCGCTTGATGTGCTACACATTTGTGCTAAGTTATTTTAAAATCCTTCAAAGCATAATAAAGTTATAGTCCGGACACAAATGTATGCATATATACAGGATTCCATTACCTATAAACTCTAAGTGTGACCTTGACCTTTGTGGTAGGGATGTGGGTCTTGCACGTGACATGTCGTCTTGATGTGCTAGACATTTGTGCCAAATTATTTTAAAATCCTTCAAGGCATGACAAAGTTACAGTCCGGACACGAATGTGTGCATATATGCATATATAGAGGAATCCTCTAAGTGTGACCTTGACTTTTGAGCTAGGGACGTGGGTCTTGCACGCAACACGTCGTGTTGATGTGCTAGACATTTGTGCCAAGTTATTTTAAAATCCTTCAATGCATGACAAAGTTACAGTCTGGACACGAATGTGTGCATATATGCATATATAGAGGAATCCATTACCTTCAAACTCTAAGTATGACCTTGACCTTTGAGCTAGGGATGTGGGTCTTGCACGCTACACGTCGTCTTGATGTGCTAGACATGTGTGCCTAGTTATTTTAAAATCCTTCAATGCATGACAAAGTTACAGTCCGGACACGAATGAGTGCATATAAAGAGGATTCCATAACCTTCAAACTCCAAGTATGACCTTGACCTTTGAGCTAGGACGTGGGTCTTGCACGCGACACGTTGTCTTGATGTACTTGACATCTGTGCCAAATTATTATAAAATCCTTCAATGCATGACAAAGTTACAGTCCGGACACAAATGTGTGCATATATGCATATATAGAGGAATCAATTACCTTCAAACTCTAGTATGACCTTCACCTTTGAGGTAGGGACGTGGGTCTTGCACGCGACACGTCGTCTTGATGTGTTAGACATTTGTGCCAAGTTATTTTAAATTCCTTCAATGCATGACAAAGTTACAGTCTGGACACGAATGTGTGCATATATGCATATATAGAGGAATCCATTACCTTCAAACTCTAAGTATGACCTTGACCTTTGAGCTAGGGACGTGGGTCTTGCACGCGACACGTCGTCTTGATGAGCTTGACATTTGTGCCAAGTTATTTTAAAATCCTTCAATGCATGACAGAGTTACAGTCCGGACACGAATGTGTGCATATATGCATATATAGAGGAATCCATTACCTTCAAACTCTAAGTATGACCTTGACCTTTGAGCTAGGGACATGGGTCTTGCACGCGACACGTCGTCTTAATGTGCTAGACATGTGTGCCAAATTATTTTAAAATCCTTCAATGCTTAACAAAGTTACAGTCCGGACACGAATGTGTGCATATATGTATATATAGAGGAATCCATTACCTTCAAACTCTAAGTATGACCTTGACCTTTGAGCTAGGGACATGGGTCTTGCACGCGACACGTCGTCTTGATGTGCTTGACATGTGTGACTAATTATTTAAAAATCCTTCAATGCATGACAAAGTTACAGTCCTGACAGGAATGTGTGCATATGTAGAGGAATCCATAAACTTTATACTCCAAGTGTGACCTTGACCATTGAGGTAGGGATGTGGGTCTTGCACGGGACACGTCGTCTTGATGTGCTAGACATGTGTGCCAAGTTATTTTAAAATCCTTCAATGCATGACAGAGTTACAGTCCGGACACGAATTTGTAAGTGGGGACGCACAGACGGACGGAAGGACAGACAGACTGACGGAAGGACAGACAGACGGACGGACGGACGGTGCGATTTTAATATGCCACCCTTCGGGGGCATAAAAAGTTTTACCCCTTCGTTACAGTAGCATAACCTGTACATTTCTTTACAGGATACATCTCTTCCACATTGTCCGATACCAAATCACCAACTGTGACTCAGATTTAGGGAGAAGTGACTTCTCCCTTTTGGAAAAATAGGTAGTACTTTTCAGGATCAGAGAGAAGTGAGACACATCTGCATAAATTTTAAAGATTAACTTTCATGATAATTTGTTGTATATGAGGCCTCTAGATTTTTCACAAATGATATAGCGTTAGATCCAATTTCTTCCATGATTTTTCTGAAATTTACCAAGATTTGTTTGTTTTGTTTAGCATTTATTCATTTCATTTAAACTTTTGTTTTTTACATGTCTGAAATTTCGTCTATCCGGAAAACAGTGCATTTGCCAGATGTTGTGGTTGTAATTTTGTCACTATTTCAATATTTCATATCTTAAAAAAAAACATCTTTTAAATGTATAATCATTTTTACAACGCGTTGCAGTTGGGTTTGCCCGATCGCTATCTTGGCAATCGATACAGTTATAATCTTACGTCACTCATAGCGCAATTTTGAAACTATTATTAGAGCTAGTTTATAGGTTAACTCCTCCCCATTCAAGGACATTTAGGTGCGAGCGTCCAGCTTCTTTCTCACGTCGTCAATTTGCTCCGCCCAAAAACCCGCATGGTAATTTTAATGCAAGTGACAAACAGTATTTAATAATGTTAAATATAGGTTTCTTCGCGTATTTTGTAGTGACTCCGAACTTCTGTTTTATTTAAAATGTTGATTAATATATATAAAAGAGATCTCCTTCAATTACAGCGATTGAGCTACGGTATCATTGCATTTATAAGTGTAGACCGTAAGTTTATGAATAAGTTTACATGTAAATTATGTTCGCGGAACTTTACACATCGGAATTCCATTGCAGTAACATGTTATCCTACACAATTCATAATGACGTCTGTTGAAAAAATATATTGTGATGCATTTTTCATAAAATGCGTTTTTCAATCTGTTTCTCAACTCGCCTCGTCAATTTTGTTTGCCAAAGTGGAACAAAATGTCAACGAAAGTAATTAAATTGACGAAATTATCAATAATTGAGTACATGGATGCGTGAAAAATATTTTTGTCTCCGGCGGTACTGGAACTCCTTTATTTCGCAGAGCGTCGCCACTAATGGTAAGGAAGTCTGCTGACATACTAAGTATCTAATGCCGTACTGTACGTACTGACATAATCAGTGCATCTGCCAAAATCTTTACTTGTACGGACGTTGTATTATCATACCCAAGTTCCCTCTCTATTGCCGACAGTGAACTCGACAATTTTCCCTTGTGAACAGTGTTTTTACTTTAAAAGCCGTGCGGTCGGGCGTTGAGTTTAACAAAAAAATACAAATCAATGAACAGGGGCGTAGTTACTCCGGCCATAAAAATGAAACTGCAGACATGACAGTCAGACCAGTAGATTAATAACGTTCACTTTATCTCATATATTTACATGTATTTCAATTCTTTTTTATTCCAACCAATATAAAAATCTGTAGATGAGTGTTAGATACTGCATCCTGCCTACCGCCCGTAGCCATACATGAGCGAAATGTTGGACACATGACTGCAGAGTTACACGATTACTCAAAACTTTTGTAAATTTAATTCGGCTTTTCTCACATTTTGAAGAAGAAACATTCGACGAATGATAAAGAAAACATATTTAAAGAATCTGCGGGAAAACGACAGTCTTAGTGAAACATTTTGTTTTGCACTGACCGCTGTGTCATCAGTGTCACTGAAGTAAAATATACACAATAATATTATAATATCCTGGATATACTCATGCGTACTAATTTATGTTCAGTGTTATTGTTTTTCAAATGGCTATCGGTAAAATCACAATTAAGAAGCTCTCGGAAAGTCAACATTTAATGTACATTTGTACATATATATGAGAACTTGGTAGAGTGCTAGTCTAACTATTTCGACTTCGAAGGCAAACCGATTTTATAGGTTGATATTTTCAAGTTGTTCACCTTCTAGTTATAAATAACAGATCTGTGAAAGGGGTCTCACTGAAACACCAAATTAATTAGACTATTGAACGCTGCTGTATATGTCCAACCCATAGTACAGAGGGGGTCCGACATGTCTGGCACAGGACTTTCTGCTGTCAGACAAGCGGCTTTTCTGTCCCGGGTCCAGGTTGTCCGCAGGCTAGCCGAAATGTTGAGGGGAAAAAAATTAGAACGAATAAATATTGAAAGTCCTGTTTTACCTAGCCCAGACATTTTAGATCTATTTGCAGTATTGCGATAACATTTTAATCTTGCTTACTTTAAAAGTGCGCTGTTAATGTGTTTTATTTTTATTTTTATGTACATGTATTACCTCGTGGAGTAGCCTCAATATTTCGACTGCAAGACAGAACAATTTTACAAACTGATATTACATCTAGTCTGCCTTTGCGAAGGGCGGCCATCGTATGTAGCAAAAAGCACTTGCGTGCAATTAGTTGGGATATTCGTTGAGGTACGCAATAAAACTTCCATAGTTTATTTCATTACGTTTTGGGAAAGTTTCATCAATTAGTGTACACCTGGCTCCTCCGATTTACCAAATGGCACTTTAATATATACTTTATCCGATACTGCTTCTGTTATGACTTTCAATTTTTCTTTCCACGTTCGGAACGTAACGTCAGAATCAAATAAAGACTGGTCGTATGCGCCCCTATTTGACCTTTTCAATGAAAGAACGGAGGGGAGGAGTTAACCGATATCTACATGCTCTATTAATAGTTTCAGATTCGCCTTTGTGTGACGTAAGATTGTAATTTTATTGATTGCTAAAATAGCTAGCGGGCAAAGCCAACTGCAACGCGTTGTAATTAAACCTCATTCATAATTGATAACGTCCAAAATTTTGATTATCCGGAAATCGGTACAGATTCGTGATTTCGTAGTTGTTTACACAGACACTTGGGTTCAGGAGAGCGATTCTGGCCCAATTGTGTCTATCTTGTATTTTTTTTTTCATATTCACATACTATAAGAACTCAGTATACACACTGAACAGGTTTAGTCACTCAACGGAAACATTTAAAAAAAAATTTTTTTTTCACTCTATGTCTATATAAACCACAAGATACCAGACTCCAATGGTGGAAAAATTACTACTTTGTTCAATTCACGAAGCATTTCAAGAATCCACAATACACCTTACGAAAACTTACAGGTGCCTATCAGTAGTCTATATGTTTACCTCTTCGTACACAAAGTCGTTGGAGCTGACATTCTCAATTTCAAAAGAAAACCGACACAAATTTCAAAAACTACATGTATTTTGGAGCTGGATACTGTTGATGTCGAATAGCTCCCGGTCGTGTATTAGCGCAGTTTTGAGCCGGACACCAAATTGCGCTTACGAATACAGGAATTGTTATTATCATCTCACCTGGCGCCAAATTCAACCGCTCTAGCGACGGTGTGTACTAAAAACTTTACGAAAGTTTAGATTAAAGTGTTTTCAAAAGTTTTACGAAAAGATTGAGAGAGTCGAATGCTTGTTTCTTGGTACATATTGTTGACAGTATTAAATCAGACAAATGTAAAATTGAACGAAATTCATAAAGCATGCAAAAATATACAATAAAAGGACCACACTGGAAATAAGAGCTTGCTCTTTAATTATTGTGTTATCCTGAAAAATACATACATATATTCAATTTCGTGCCGCAGCGCAAAAGAGTGTCCCCTTACAAGAGTGTAGATACCTATTATTATTGGTCAGCTAGCTGCAGGGAGTATCAGAAGTCATTTAAGCAACTAACGTAGATGTGTGGAATTAACTTGTCAATAAAGCTTAACACTGCTTGGAGAAAATGTGTAGGGATAGCTCTAACAATGCACTGATTGGTCATCTAGTCGCATCGGATTTTGCAATTCATTAAACATGTTACGTGGTTGCGTGTACTTAAAAATGTCCCTCAACTTAAATCCCTTTTTACAACGAAATCAATCCCTTTGGCATAAGTAAGTTTGATTTAGTTTTATCATAATTATTTCATTCCATATATACATAAATACATGTACACAAAACAGACATATGACACAACAAAACAAAAAGCAAGTGGGTAAGGGCCACAAGTTCAAGCAACATTAATGGACGGCCTTCCGTTATTCGTAGAATTTTTAGAGAAAGAGATCCGCATTAAAAATAACGATAACAGTCTCAAAAGCATTCATACACTAACAAAAACGGTACTGACAAATATGATATTTCGGATGAAAAAAAGGCTAATTGTCTAAACGAGCATTTTACTTCCATTTAAACAGTCGATGCAACGGCAACTCAATTACCAAATTTTATTCGTAAAACTGAAAAAAGTTCGTCGTCATTTACCATTCACCCTCAAACAATTATAGACATACTGTCTACATAAACTTTAAACAAAGCAGTAGGACCTGATGAAATCAGTCATACGATTCTTAAAGAAACTCACAGTAGTATCTGTTTTCTGCTATGTATTTAATTGATCTGTTAAAGATAGTGTTTATCCTAATATTTGGAAATTCGCAAAAGTCATACCACTTCTTACAAAGGGAGATGAAAATATACCTTCTAATCATAGACCTATATCATTAATAAGCTGTATAAGAAATGCCATGGAACGAGTAATTTACAAACAACATTATAATCATCTTCACCCTCACCATTTGATCTATCCATTACAATCAGGTTTTCTTCCATGACACTCAACCGTATACCAGCTTATAGACATTTATCTATCAACAAATATGTGAATCATTTGATAATGTTCAAGCAATCGAGTCTGGCATTTGGTTTACTTTTTAAATTAAAACAGTTTGGTTTAAACGATGAACTCCTTCAATGGATTAATGATCATCGGTATATCCCTGACCATAAACCATCAGTTTTTATTTGTTCCGCAACATCCGAGGTATTGAATACTTCAGCTTGTGTTCCACAGGGCTCAGCCCTTGACCCCCTACTTTTTTCATTTACGTCAACATTAAAAAACTTTACATTGCCCAAAATCTATCAATTATCTTTTACTCTTTTAGCTAATGACAATTCTCTGGCAGTTTTGTCAAAAGATATTAACTAAATAGAAACAACTATAAACTATTTACTTCAAACAATCAATGATTGGTCAAAGCAGTGGCTAGTAAATTTTTATCCTAATAAAACTGAAGTTATGTTTTCTCATCCAACACCAATAATAAACCAACACTTTTATTTAATGATGTTTCACTGAACTTCGTCGACAATCATTAACATATTGGGTTATCATTGTCGTCCGATTTAAAGTGACATGAACATACAGTATTGATATTGCTAAAATTTCAGCTTCAAAAGTTCTGGGCTCTGTGCGTTCTTTCAAATTTAGATTAATCGGATTTATACATACTATATGTATATACATGTATGTCCAATTTTAGAATATGCTTCTGTAGTCTGGGATGGTTGCACGGTTTATGAACACAATTCTTTGAAACAGTTGCAATATGAAGCCGCCCGAGTTTTCACAGGCCTCACACGATCAGTTTCAATGGAACGCTTATTAAAAATATAGGCTGGGTATCACTTGTTACACGTAAAATTAAAAAAAATGTTATTCTTTATGAAGAAAACTATGGAGTTTTACCTGACTACTTGCAACATATTTCTCATTAACTGTGTCTGAAACAACTCGTTATTCACTAAGAAATGACCAAAACTTTACTACAATAGTTAGCCATACACTAATATATTTTATTATGCATCATTTTTACCATCTTCTGTTGAATTATGGAACTCATTTGAATTCGAAATTCGGTATTTTTAAGTATATTCAAGTCAAAATTAAGAGAATAAATAAGACGTCCGTTTCTTGTTCTTGTAGTTTTTTGAAAAAGACAGTGCATTGTTTTTAGCGTTCTTTACATAAATCATTGTGCGTATTTTTTTTTTTGTACCACGGTTTCTTCTTGTCCTTAAGACAAGACAACGTATAAAATCTTGTGAAATCGTCATCATTGATGAATGATCCATAATGAGTAAGAAAGTATTTGAAACAGTTGACCTTTTATGCAGGTCGTTGAGAAAAGACGAAAGGTATTTTCATGGTATTCAGGTGATCCTTTCAGGAGATTTTTATTAACTCCCCCCAGAATCAGACGATTTGCTGAGTGACTTCGGAAAAAGTGTTTTATGGAATCATTTCTTTTCTGCAATACCTCGCCATATTACCCACCAAAATGCTCACATTGGTTTACAGTTAAGAATGATACTCAAAGCACAGTGGATGCTTTAAAAACATATAAGAAATAAGTTCTACCAAGTTATTTCTGTTAGTTACAAATACAAATTAAGACGTGCATAACCAAAATGGTTGATTTATTTTTTTTGACAAGGATAGTCAAAAAAGGTTTTGACAGATTTCCTCTATAATTCAATGTTAACAAAACTGTTATACAGACCGTTATTTTTGGTAATAACTATTGCAATGTTTATTATTCTACGAGTATAAATCTTTAATGTTTTATTTAAATGTATGATGGTCACTTTAAACGGTAATTATTACTTTAATCTAAACTTTCGTAAAACCTTTATAGTACACACCGTCGCTAGAGCGGTTGAATTTGGCGCCAGGTGAGATGATAATAACAATTCCTGTATTCGTAAGCGCAATTTGGTGTCCGGCTCAAAACTGCGCTAATACACGACCGGGAGCTATTCGACATCAACAGTATCCAGCTCCAAAATACATGTAGTTTTTGAAATTTGTGTCGGTTTTCTTTTGAAATTGAGAATGTCAGCTCCAACGACTTTGTGTACGAAGAGGTAAACATATAGACTACTGATAGGCACCGGTAAGTTTTCGTAAGGTGTATTGTGGATTCTTGAAATGCTTCGTGAATTGAACGAAGTAGTAATTTTTCCACCATTGGAGTCTGGTATCTTGTGGTTTATATAGACATAGAGTGAAAAAAAAATTTTTTTTAAATGTTTCCGTTGAGTGACTAAACCTGTTCAGTGTGTATACTGAGTTCTTATAGTATGTGAATATGAAAAAAAAAATACAAGATAGACACAATTGGGCCAGAATCGCTCTCCTGAACCCAAGTGTCTGTGGTTGTTTACTTTCGTAAAATAATAAAGATTAGCCAACTTTTTAAATAATTTCTTCGCTCAACATCATCTAAATGTTTACTGCTATTAGTGTATGAACATTGAAGTGGCAAGTGTCACTTTGAATACACAGAGACCTGTCAAAATTTTGCAGAGGCAATAAATGTGGAAGTTGATGATTGAAAGGGACAAAAAATATCATGTAATTAGGGCAGAATGATAATTGATCCGTTGGAAGTGTTCTTTATTAAAGTTTGTATTTATTTTCTATGCTGACTACTCGCCAGAGAGTTATTGAGTCAAAGGTCAAAATACGTCATTGGAATTTTGGCGGCGACTTTGATTTCGCTTTGATCTGCAGAACATGCGAGAGCAACCTATACTTTATCAGAGATATTGACACATACATTTTCACAGCTATTGCAACATCCACTGTTTTTCATTATTTGCGAGGAGATAGTTTCATCGGCGGAAATAAAAACAAGAGGGCCATCATATGACCCTTTATCGCTCACCCAAGTACAACTGCTTTTAACAAAGTTGCTAGAAATCATCGAAACAACCTTTCTGACAATTTCCAGGATATTTGGGCTGAAAATGTTACCTCTAGAGTGTTAACAAGGTTTTTCCATATTTGGGCTCTGTGACCTAGTTTTTGACCCAAGATGACCTATATTCGAACTTGAGCCAGATATCATAGAAACAACCTTTCTGACAAATTTCCAGGATATTTGGGCTGAAAATGTTACCTCTAGAGTATTAACAAGGCTTTTCATATTTGCGCTCTGTGACCTAGTTTTGACCCCAGATGACCCATATTGAAACTTGAGCTAGAAATCATCGAAACAACCTTTCTGACAATTTCCAGGATATTTGGGCTGAAAATGTAACCTCTAGAGTGTTAACAAGGATTTACCATATTTGGGCTCTGTGACCTAGTTTTTGACCCCAGATGACCCATATTCGGACTTGAGCTAGAAATCAACAAGACAACCTTTCCGACAAATTTACAGGATATTTGGGCTGAAAATGTTACCTTTAGAGTGTTAACAAGGTTTTTCCATATTTGGGCTCTGTGACCTAGTTTTTGACCCCAGATGACCCTTATTCGAACTTGAGCTAGAAATCATTGAAATAACCTTTCTGACAAATTTCCAGGATATACATCCTGAATAAGTTTCGTGACAATTGAGGCAAAAATATGACCACTAGAGTGTTAACGAACTAAGTGTGGACGGATGACGGACATTCATCGATCCTAATAGTTAGAGCTAAAAAAAATGAGCCTTTTTTGCACTTTTTTTTATTTTCCTTGTTGACTGCTCAAATTTCTGGGTTTTATTTTCCTTTTTATATCTCCCCCCGACTCAATATTTAAAAAATTTCCTGTAAAACAGAAAATAAAAATCTGCTGGCCTAATAAAGAAGAGAACAAGAGCTGTCCCTCACAAGTGACGAATGCCCGTGAAAGAGGTGCCTCAGTCTGTGTCCTCTCCATGTACTCAATAAATGTGCTACGTCATTTAAAAATCCTTCCATGCATGACAGAGTAACCATGCATACAGTATTCCATTACTTTAAACACTAAGTGTGACCTTGACCTTTGAGGTAGGAACTTGGGTCTTGCAAGCAACACATCCGCTTGATGTGCTAGACATTTGTGCGAAGTTATTTTAAAATCCTTTGAAGCATGATCAAGTTATAGTCCGGACACAAATGTATGCATATTTACAGGATTCCATTACCTATAAACTCTAAGTGTGACCTTGACCTTTGTGGTAGGGATATTGGTCTTGCACGCGACACGTCGTCTTGATGTGCTGAAAATTTGTGACAAATTATTTTAAAATCCTTCAGTGCATGACAAAGTTACAGTTCGGACACGAATGTGTGCATATAAGCATATATAGAGGAATCCATTACCTTCAAACTCTAAGTATGACCTTGATCTTTGAGCTAGGGACATGGGTCTTGCACGCAACACATCGTCTTGATGTGCTAGACATTTGTGCCAGGTTATTTTACAATCCTTCCATGCATGACAAAGTTACAGTCTGGACATGAATTTGTTAGTGGGGACGCACAGACGGATGGGACAGACAGACGGAAGTACAGTGTAATTTTAATATGCCACCCATCGGAATGTATAACATTATCCCCTAGGACAATATCCCCTCGGCTCATTTTTGCATAGGAGGACAATATCTCCTTGATGATTTTGCAAAGGAGGACATTAGCCCCTTGCTAAATTTGAGAAGGAGGATATTATCCCCTTCTCCCTAGGACATTATCCCCTTGATGATTTTGCCAAGGAGGACATTAGCCCCTTCTATAGTTTGCATATGGAGACATTAGCTCATTCATCCTAGGACAATAGCCTTTTGAAAATTATTCCTTTTGAAAATAATTATTACTTAATTTGTAGATGTGTGAGAATTTTGCTGGAACAATCTCTATGTTAACTAGAGCTATCACTAAATGTGATTAATACCCCCAAAAGGATTGCTTTATAAACTGAAGAAGTTCGTAGTAACATAATACCTTGCAAACAAACTAAAAAGAGATATTGTTCTTAGCAGTTCCTCTCATTGTGCTTGACCATTGTATGAAGTTGTATTGAATTCCAACTTGTAGTTTTCGAAAAATGCTCCAGACAGGGAAAAGTAACAAAGGGCAATAACACTGTAATTAGTCAAGATGGAGTTATGGTTCCTGTGCACTGCACTCCCTCTCACTGTGCTTGACCATTGTATGAAGTTGTATTGAATTCCAACCAGAAATTTTCAAGTTATGCTCCGGACAAGGAAAAGTAACAAAGGGTAATAACTCTGTAATGAGTCAAGATGGAGTTATGGTTCCTGTGCACTGCACTTCCTCTAAATGTACTTGACCATTGTATGAGGTTGTACATTCAACTATATTTTCAAGTTTGCTCGGACAAAGGAAAAGTAACAAAGGGCAAAACTCAGAAATACTCAAGATAGAGTTATAGTTCTTGTACACTGCACTTCTTCTGAGGTGCTTGATCATTGTATGAAGTTGTACTGAATTCCAACCAGTAGTTTTCAAGTTATGCTCCGGACAAGGAAAAGTAACAAAGGGCAATAACCTAATTGAGTGGAGTTATAGTTCTTGTGCACGCACTCCTCTCAATGTGCTTGACCATTGTATGAAGTTGTATTGAATTCCAACTTGTAGTTTTCAAAGTTATGCTCCGGACAAGTAAAAAGTACCAAAGGGCAATAACTCAGTAAATACTCAAGATAGAGTTATAGTTCTTGTACACTGCACTTCCTCTGAGTGTACTTGACCATTGTATGAAGTTGTATTGAATTCCAACTGGTAGTTTTCAAGTTATGCTCCGGACAAGGAAAAGTAACAAAGGGCAATAACTCTGTAATTAGTCAAGATGGAGTTATGGTTCTTGTGCACTGCACTTCCTCTCAATGTGCTTGACCATTGTATGAAGTTGTATTGAATTCCAACTAGTAGTTTTCAAGTTATGCTCCGGACAAGGAAAAGTAACAAAGGGCAATAACTCTGTAATAGATGGAGTTATAGTTCTTGTGCACTGCACTTCCTCTTAATGTGCTTGACCATTGTATGAAGTTGTATTGAATTCCAACTAGTAGTTTTCAAGTTATGCTCCGGACAAGGAAAATGCAACAGACCGCCCGACCGACCGACCACCGGGTGACTCCTATATACCCCCCTAAACTTCGTTTTGGGGGTATAAAAAGGTGTTAACAAACAAATTTGAAATAAAAAGAGCTGGTGTACTGTTTTTCAATCTAATTACTTTTAGCAGGAATATTGACTAGACATAACAGATGTTGGCAATAGCCGGGGGCATAAAAACATTGAAATGGAGTTTTGAAAAACCTTCAAGAGGTTCAAATGATATGGAGAAGACATGAAAAAACAGGAGAACCAAATACAATACTACACGCACCTTTCCCCATCCCAGTCACACACTTTCAACACTATTTGGTTACCAAGGCACTTTGCTTATTCAGATGAAGTTATGGCCACTCCAGTCCAATGGTGCTATGTTTAGACCTTGCCTCTCTGCTTTTTCCTCAAAAAGGATTGGGATGTAAAGACATTTGTGCCAAGTTATTTAAAAATCCTTCAATGCATGACTAGGTTACAGTCTGGACACGAATGTGTGCATATATGCATATATAGAGGAATCCATTACCTTCAAACTCTAAGTATGACCTTGACCTTTGAGCTAGGGACGTGGGTCTTGCACGCGACACGTCGTCTTGATGTGCTAGACATTTGTGCCAAGTTATTTTAAAATCCTTCAATGCATGACAAAGTTACAGTCCGGACACGAATGTGTGCATATATAGAGGATTCCATAACCTTCATACTCCAAGTGTGACCTTGACCATTGAGGTAGGGATGTGGGTCTTGCACGCGACACGTCGTCTTGATGTGCTAGACATGTGTGCCAAGTTTTTTTAAAATCCTTCAATACATGACTGAGTTAAGGTCCGGACACGAATTTGTAAGTGGGGACACACAGACGGACAGAAGGACGGACGGGGCGATTTTAATATGCCACCCTTAAAGGGCATAAAAATACATGTGGCATGAAATAATCTTTTTTGGCCTTAAAAAGAACAACTATGTTTGGCCAAACAAAAAACAAACATTTGGCCTAAACAAGAGCTGTCCCTCACAAGTGACGAATGCCCCCGAAAGAGGTGCCTCACAGTCTGTGTCCTCTCCATGTGCTCAATAAATGTGCTATGTAATTTTAAAATCCTTCCATGCATGACAGAGTAATCATGCATACAGTATTCCATTACTTTAAACACTAAGTGTGACCTTGACCTTTGAGGTAGGGACTTGGGTCTTGCCTGGACACATCCGCTTGATGTGCTAGACATTTCTGCCAAGTTATTTTAAAATCCTTCAAAGCATAATAAAGTTATAGTCCGGACACAAATGTATGCATATATACAGGATTCCATTACCTATAAATTCTAAGTGTGACCTTGACCTTTGTGGTAGGGATGTGGGTCTTGCACGCGACACGTCCTCTTGATGTGCTAGACATTTGTGCCAAATTATTTTAAAATCCTTCAAAGCATGACAAAATTACAGTCCGGACACAAATGCGTGCATATATGCATATATAGAGGAATCCATTATGTTCAAACTCTAAGTGTGACCTTGACCTTTGAGGTAGGGACGTGGGTCTTGCACGCGACACGTTGTCTTGATGTGCTAGACATTTGTGCCAAGTTATTTTAAAATTCTTCAATGCATGACAAAGTTACAGTCCGGACACGAATGTGTGCATATATGCATATATAGAGGAATCCATTACCTTCAAACTCTAAGTATGACCTTGACCTTTGAGCTAGGGACGTGGGTCTTGCACGCGACACGTCGTCTTGATGTGCTAGACATGTGTGCCTAGTTATTTTAAAATCCTTCAATGCATGACAAAGTTACAGTCTGGACACGAATGTGTGCATATATAGAGGATTCCATAACCTTCATACTCCAAGTGTGACCTTCACCTTTGAGGTAGGGATGTGGGTCTTGCACGCGACACGTCGTCTTGATGTGCTAGACATGTGTGCCAAGTTATTTTAAAATCCTTCAATGCATGACAGAGTTACAGTCCGGACACGAATTTGTAAGTGGGGACGCACGGACGGACGGACGGACGGACAGACGGTGCGATTTTAATATGCCTCCCTTCGGGGGCATAAAAAATCAGGTAGCCTTGACCTACTGACCTGAAAATCAACAAGGGTCATCTGCTGGTATTGATTAACCTCCACATCACGTTTCAAGATGCAAGGCCTACTCATTTCCAGCTATTGTCGAGAAACTGTTTCACTACCTCTGGTCAGTGTCACCTTTGATCTACTGACCTGAAAATCGTCATGACCAACCTCCACATCCAGTTTCAAGATGCTAGGCCCACATGTTTTGAAGTTATTGTCTCAAAACTATTCTACAATTCCAGGTCACTGCGACCTTGACCTTTGACCTACTTATTTTAAAATCAATAGAGGTCATCTGCTGGTCATGACCAACCTCCACATCAAATTTCAAGATGCTAGGCCTAAGTGTTCTCGAGTTATCTTCCTGAAACCATTTCACAACTTTTCCTTTAACCCACTGACCCCAAAATCTGTAGATCATCTACATGTTACAGGAAACCTTCTGAACAAGTTTGATGAAGGTTGAAAGGATAAAGTTACCTGTAGAGCCTTATCAAGGAAACACTATCGGAGGTCACTGTGACCTGTCCTTTGACCTAATGACCCGAAACGCAATAGGGATCATCTACATCTTGCATGGAACCTTCTGAGCGAGTTTGATAAAAGTTAAATGAAAATGTGACCTGTAGAGCGTTATTAAGGACAATCTACCAGAGGTCAGTATGACGTTGACCTTTACCTCACTGACCCAAAAATAAATCATCTTTATGTTACAGGAATCATCTTTAAGTAATGCTCCGGACAATAAAAGTAACGAAGGGCAATAACTCTGTAATGAGTCAAGATAGAGTTATGGTTCCTGTGCACTGCACTTCCTCTCAATGTACTTGACTATTGTATGAAGTTGTATTTAATTCCAACTAGTAGTTTTCAAGTAATGCTCCGGACAAGGAAAATGCAACAGACTGCCTGACCGACAGACCGACCGACCAACCACCGGGTGACTCCTATATACCCCCCCAAACTTCCATTGGGTCATGATTCTAACATAATTCGTAGAAGTCCACTTCACAATGCTAAGTAACATTTCAAATATAGTAAAACTTTGTTAACTCGAGCACCGATAACTCCAGAACCCCGGATAACTCGAGGACTCCTGTGGGTCCATGCAATTTTGCCTATATGTTTAACCAGAAAATACTATCAATAACTCGAGCATCGTTAACTCGAGAGCCCCTGATAACTTGAGGAACACCTGTGGTCCCGCCAGGTAGATTTCTTACTAAATTACCTGCGGCAACTCGAGGTTGATTATCAGATTTTTCTCAGCTCCGTTGGTGCGTCATTATTTTGACACGTCATAGGAAAAACTTTGATTTTCAATTGATTGTTCTCGTTAATTATCGATTAATCGGCTGCCAAGTGGCTTAAATGTATAAAATTTTTGAGTCTGAGTAGACTTTTGATTATAAAGCTTGAGAGAAAATCCCAAACTGCCTATTCTTTCTAGAATTATAGAAATGAACATGAGTAGATTATAGAAATAAACATGTAGCGATCTCGGGGGGATACAGTAGCTAGATCGGACAAGCAGAAAACCAAAACAAGAACGAAATGCAAGTTGGAGACGAAGACCATTGAGTTAAAATACAATGCCATCATGGAAGTTAAAAAGGGCCATGACTGAAAGAAATGGCCCTTATTTTGTTTCAAATCTGTTTCATAGGTATTAATTGACTATGCAAACTTGTAAAATGTCCATGGTTTGCATAACTCAAGAGCCCGGATAACTCGAGCATTTTACTCGTCCCCGTGCGACCTCGAGTTATCGAGGTTTTACTGTATCTATTATCTGCCTGTTGGCTTTGTGTTGTTGTTTTTCAAAGTTTTCCCTATATAAGCCTATGTGAAAATAAGTTCCTTCTACCTCCTCCCAGGAAGGGTCAATTTTGACCAAGGGGTCAAAATTTAAACAATCTTGGTAAAGGTCCACTAGACAATGCTATATGCTAAATATCTCAGCTCTAGGCCTTATGGTTTCAGTAACCTCATACTGTAAGGGGAACCTGGCAAGGTCAATTTTGACCCCAGGGTCATAATTTGAACAAACTTTGAAGAGGTCTACTAGGCAATGCTACATGCCAAATATCTAAGCTCTAGGCCCTGTGGTTTCAGAAGAGGATTTTTAAAGTTTTTCCTGTATTAGCCTATGTAAAACTAAGTGACGCCAAAGTGGGGTCAATTTTGATCCAGGGGTCATAATTTGAACGATCTTGGTAGAGGTCCACTAGACAATGCCACATGCTAAATATCTAAGCTCTAGGCCTTGTGGTTTCAGAGAAGAAGATTTTTAAAGTTTTTCCTATATCAGCCTATGTAAAAACTATGGCCCAGTGGTTTCAGAGGAGATGTTGTTTGAAGGAAATGGTGGACGGACGGACGGACGGACGACGTAAGATGGATGGATTGCTATAAAAACTAGAACTGTCACAAGAGTGACGAATTATACCCCCACAATACAGCTTTGTCACAGAAGTATGGCAACCATAAGAAAGGAATGGCCACAAGGACATAGAGTTGAGTTATTATACAATAACTTGTGTAAATGTATTGTTTTAATAGCATACAAAATGTGTAAGGTTAGAAATTATCAATTATAGTTCAATTTCATAGGTTTATTATCATCCGGAAACTATTTAACATTACAGTTCAGAGTCACTGTGACCTTGACCTTTGACCTACTGACCCCAAAGTCGAACTTGACCTGTATTTGATGATGTTACAGCTGTGTACCGAAAATTATTTAAATCAGTCAAGCCTTTCATGAGTTATCATCCGGAAACTGTTTTACAGTTCAGTCACTGTGACCTTGACCTTTGACCTACTGACCCCGAAGTCGAACTTGAACTGTATTTCATAAAGTTGCACGTGTGTACCAAAAATTATTTAAATTGGTCAAGCCTTTCATGAGTTATCATCCGGAAACTGTTTACAGTTCAGAGTCACTGTGACCTTGACCTTTGACCTACTGACCCCAAAGTTGAACTTGACCTGTATTTCATGAAGTTGCACGTGTGTACCAAAAATTATTCAAAAGGGTAAAGTTGTTCATAAGTTATCATCCGGAAACCATGAAAACCAACAGACCGACCGACCGACAAACAAACCGACAAGCTCACTCCTATATACCCCCCTCCCCCCAACTTCGTTTTGTGGGGGTATAATGAAACTGCATTCCATAGGGGTGAGGACGGATGGGATCCAATACACAAGATTCGTCCCATCTATGATAGCGTATCATCACGTTTTCGAAATGTTTATACTCCAGAAGGAAGTATATGCATTGATGAAACCATGGCTCCTTGGAAAGACAGGCTTTCCTTTAAACAATATATTCCAAACAAACCAGACAGATTTGGAGTAAAACTTTATACAATGTGTGAAAGCAAAAGTTTGTATGTTTGTGATTTTGAAATTTATTCAGGAGCAGACTTTGACCCAAATCCAAATGCGGAAGCTTATGAAACAAGCTTTTTGAAGTCAAGGCCCCTGTGACCTTGACCCGGTGACCTCAAAATCAATAGGGGTCATCTACTAGTCATGACTAACCTCCATGCCAAATATGAAGACTGTGGGTCAAAGGAATCTTAAGTTATTGGGCGGACAAGCTTTTTGAAGTCAAGGCCCCTGTGACCTTTGACCCGGTGACCTCAAAATCAATAGGGGTCATCTACTAGTCATGACTAACCTCCATGCCAAATATGAAGACTGTGGGTCAAAGGAATCTTAAGTTATTGGGCGGACAAGGAAAAACCGACGGACGGCCGGACGGGGAGACGTCCGGACGGACAAGCTGATTCCAGTATACCCCCCTTACAACTTCGTTGTGCAGGGGTATAAACAATAGGGAACATCTATAAGTTGGAAGGATCCTTATCTTGCTAGCAAGTTTCATCAAAGTGAAATGAATATTGCGACCTGTAGAGCGTTATCAAGGAAAAGTTTACGGACAGAATAACAGAGAGACAGACAGACATTGTAATATATGGATACTTATGTGGCTACTCTAATGTTCTCTCCATTGTTATTTTAGCCATGTACGAGAAAACATAGCCACCCAAGAGCTGACAGAATGAATGACATCAACAAGAGGGCCATGAT
This sequence comes from Saxidomus purpurata, assembly GCA_022818135.1. Taxonomy (NCBI): domain Eukaryota; kingdom Metazoa; phylum Mollusca; class Bivalvia; order Venerida; family Veneridae; genus Saxidomus; species Saxidomus purpurata. The sequence goes on along the minus strand of JAFMSR010000011.1, from coordinate 24,310,574 downwards.
GGCCCTGTATCGCTCACCTGTCTACCATTGGCAAAAATAAAAGGTTATTAATAGCAGAAAGGATCAATTTTTACCTTTGGCTCATGATATGGCCTATGTAAAATCAAAAGACCCCCCTGAGGTCATGATTTGAACAATCTTGGTAGAGAGTCAATTATTGCCACATGCTGAATATCTAAGCTCTAGGCCTCATTATTTTGCTGTCTGATCATGATCTGCACTGTAAGCTATTCATTGTATGTTGGCTGGTCATGATCTGCACTGTCAGCTATTTATTTTTTGTTGTCTGATCATGATCTGCACTGTTTGCTATGCATTATTTAGCTGTCTGATCATGATCTGCACTGTAAGCTATTCATTATTTTGCTGTCTGATCATGATCTGCACTTTCATTATTTTGCTGTCTGATCATGATCTGCACTTTCATTATTTTGCTGTCTGATCATGATCTGCACTGTAAGTTATTCATTATTTTGATGATCGTGATCTGCACTGTAAGCTATTCATTATTTTGCTGTCTGATCATGATCTGCACTGTGAGCTATTCAATTTTTTAACAATTTATGGTACTTTCCAAAGTGATAGATGGAAGAGTACATAGGACAAGAGCTTATTCTTTTATGAAAGAAAAACATGCATAGGCATATTTGTCATTGATAAATCTGATATCTTCTTATATGTTTTGTATATATCAAATATTGATTTAATTTTATATATGAACTTTCTTGTGATGTGAATGTAAAAATTACAACTACATTTTTTGTACCAAAATCTTTAACATGGAAGTTCAACTAGGGGTCAAGAACATGTATTGCATAATCGCTATTTAAAACTTTATACTAGAGCTATCACTTAATGTGATAAATACCCCCAAAAGACTGCTTTATAGAAGTTCGTAGTAACATAATACCTTGCAAACAAACTAAAAAGAGATATTGTTCTTAGCAGTTCCTCTCATTGTGCTTGACCATTGTATGAAGTTGTATTGAATTCCAACTTGTAGTTTAAGAAAAATGCTCCAGACAAGGAAAAGTAACAAAGGGCAATAACCCTGTAATTAGTCAAGATAGAGCTATGGTTCCTGTGCACTGCACTTCCTCTCATTGTGCTTGACCAATGTATGAAGTTGTATTGAATTCTAACCAGAAGTTTTCAAGTTATGCTCGGGACAAGGAAAAGTAACAAAGGGTAATAACTCTGTAATGAGTCAAGATGGAGTTATGGTTCCTGTGCACTGCACTTCCTCTCAATGTACTTGACCATTGTATGAGGTTGTACTGAATTCCAACTAGTAGTTTTCAAGTTATGCTTCAGATAAGGAAAACTAACAAAGGGCAATAACTCAGTAAATACTCAAGATAGAGTTATAGTTCTTGTACACTGCACTTCCTCTGAGTGTGCCTGATCATTGTATGAAGTTGTATTGAATTCCAACTAGAAGTTTTCAAGTTATGCTCTGGACAAGGAAAATGCAACAGACCGCCCGACCGACCGACCAACCACCGGGTGACTCCTATATACCCCCCTAAACTTCGTTTTGGGGGTATAATAAGTGCCAATTTTAGGCCAGAGTTTTTATATTGCTTGGTTTATGGGAAGTTTTCTAAAATATTGAGTATGAAGGACTTTTCCTACTGTATTGAACAGAGCACATATTGAACATCAGTCTACTGCACCTGTCAATAATCATCGAAACAACCTTTCTGACAAATTTCAAGGATATCTGGGCTGTAAATGCAACATCTAGAGTGTTAACAAGGTTTTTCCATATTTGGGCTGTGTGACCTAGTTTTTGACCCCAGGTGACCCATATTAAAACTTGAGCTAGAAATCAACCAAACAACCTTTCTGACAAATTGCCAGGATATTTGGACTGAAACAGTAGCCTCTAGAGCCTTAACAAGATTTTTCTATTTTTGGGTCATGTGACCTAGTTTTTCATCCGAGATGACCCATATTCGAACTCGTCCGAGTAATTACTGGGACAAACATCCTGACCAAGTTTCGTGACAATTAAGGAAAAAATGTGACCACTAGAGTGTTAACAAACTTAATGTGGACGGACGACGGACATTCATCGATCCTAATAGCTCACCCTGAGCCATCTCAAGTGAGCTAAAAAGTATTTACTGTTACCTATTGTTCCTATAGCCACCAAAGTATTCAAATGTAAGCACGGATGGACAAACAGATGACGGACAAACCACATTGGCATAAGCTCTGCTGGCAATCGTCCAGTAGAGCTAAAAATGAGTAACCTAAAGTTATGGTTCTAAGTTAAAGCTCTATCAATGGGTAAAGTATGAACTTTATCCCTTCAATACGACCGGAGTTTTAATCTGGGTGAGAATATTGCATAAAATGAGGTAATACCAAAATGAGGTAAGCTAGAGTTATTGTTCTTATTCACTGCATTTTCTCTTAATGACCTCTATCAATCTGTGTAGTATAACTCAATCAGGAGTTACGCTTTTGACAAGCTTCATGAAAATTTAGCCTCTATTCCATACACAACGTTTTTCTATGATTTCACCTGCTGACGAAGTTTTTATTTTAGAGATGACCAATTTTAAACCACTACCTAGACTTCATCAATACACTCATTCTGACAAAGTTTCATGAAGATTCAATTAAAATGCAGCCTCTACTGCATACACAACGTTTTTCCATGATTTCACCAGAAATGACTGATACTATAGAACTGGACCTAGAATTCACAAAGGCATTCATTCTGACATAGTTTTAAAAAGAGCCATTGAAAAATGCCGCTTCTATTGCATAAACAAGGGTTTCCTATGATACAGGTGAGCTAAACATTACATTTATACAGAATTTCACATGGTTGTATAAAAACTAAAGAAGGAAGAAGAAATAGAAAGGAAAAGAAGGAAGAAGAAATAGAAAGGAAAATAAGTCAACTGTTACAAGATAGTATTTTACTGCACCAAACCTTATTCTGAATAGGACACCTCAACTGTTAAGATGTATCAACTGCTGTTTATTACAGAACTTTTATTTGTGTCAACATATATTGGGGAGCATGGAAATGCTATGGAATGCAAGAAACCAGATGAAACATCACTGATATGTAATGACATTCCAGAAGATATACCTGGTGGAATTTACAATGTTGAAATCATTATTAATCCCACTTCTTCACTTTTTATTAACAACACACATTTTTCATCTGTAAACTGGACTGCAGTGAGAACATTGAATATAACAAATACAAGAAATGGAGTCATTCTCGAAGACAGATGTTTCGCTGCATTAAATAAACTGCAAGAGCTGGGACTACATTTCCATGACTATCTTCGTTTCTCTAAAAATGCACTAGCTGGACTGAATCATGTGAAAACGCTTGATATGACTGGATGTTCAAGAATTTATTGGACAAATTTCTTACAAGCTTTAAATGGATCTGATAAACTCCCAAATTTAAATAAACTCATACTATCACGCTTGAATAATTACAAATCAGTTCCATCTCTTGATGAAGAGTTTGGAGAGGTGCTTCAAGACAAAAAGATTGCTACTATAGATATAAGCATGTCACAAGTACAAGTCGTGAATATGAATGTGTTGTCACACTTTCAACACTTGGAGGTTTTCAATGCATCATATGCTATTCTGAATTATATATATTTACAGCACAATACATCTCCTGTTGACTTTAAGAATATAAAGATGTTTGACATTGCACATACAATAATTCCAAAGACTGCCACTGCTTTCGATATTCCTGGAAGACTCGTGTTCTCTAATATATACACCAGTGGATTTTCTGGACATATAAACTTACTATTTACACCACAGACAGTTAACATAAGTAATATCATCAGACAGCATACTTCAGTCTGGATAGAAAACTGTACAGTTGAGATAATACAGGACCCACAATGGCGTGCAAAAACATTAATACTAAAACAGAACAGTGGGCATAGAATTAATGTTGAATTAATTTGTGAAAAATTCAAGTTAAACTCTTTTGAAATGGTAGATATATCAGACAACCAAATGGAATTTTTACATCCAACTCTATTATCATGCATGCCTCACCTCCATAAGGTAGACTTGTCAAAAAATCAGCTTTTCAAAATGGTTACAGAGAATATTACAATGATAGAAAGCCTGTTCTGGGGTCTGAAAAATTTGAAAGCTGTTATTTTGTCAGACAACAAACTGCATTTCATTCCTAGTAAACTTTTTCAAGAAAACAGTTTAATTGAGGTCATTGACCTGTCAAATAATAATCTTGAGCAGGTGACCTTTATGCTAAATAACCTTGACAAACTGAAAGTTCTTGACCTAACTGGCAATAAAATTCACATTCTGAATTCGGTTTCGATGAATCATTTAGACAGTATTATACCTAACAATCAGTCTAAAAACATTGTAATTTTAAAGACAAATCCCATTTCATGTTCCAAATGTGCTTCAAAAGCCTTTCTTCAATGGCTCCTATCAACAAATGTACTTGACACAGCTTCTCAAAACCTTAAATGTTTGGATGAAAATGGCAAATTAAGAAAAATAAAAAAAAGCATTTTAGAAATGGTTCAGAAAGTATGCCTAAGGAAAACAATTATTATTTCTACAAGTGTCTCAACAGTGGTTGCTGGTCTCTTTTTTGCTACATGCTTAATGATATTATACAAAAGGAATAGATTAAGGAAGAAGATGCTGAACAGAAGAAATGTAGTGGAACATTTAAGACAAGGTGATGACCAATTTCAGTTTGCCGCTTTTCTTGTGTTCAGCCAGAATGATGAGGACTTTGTAAAGACATACATTTTTGATCAATTAAATGAAAACCTCCGTTTACTGACTGGTGCAGACAGAGATCTAGTGTGCACTGGCGATCGGGATTTCCGACCTGGATTCCACGTTCATAATGAAGTATACAGATTACTTGAGAATTCTTCAGTTGTTATTGCAGTTGTTTCAAATGATTTCTGTACCAGCAACTTTTGTCGTGACGAGATCGAACAAGCTATCATGAACAGGAAACCAATCCTCCAAATATTTATAGAACATGTTGACCTAGACCTCTTGACCCCAACAATGAAAGAACTATTCAAAAGAAATGTGACAGTTCTGTTTGCAGTTGAGAATGGTGTTCCTGTTCTCAAAATATCATGGGAGAATGTTTGTACATCTCTTCTGGATCTTATACAGTATAATAACCAGTAATTCTACTAATGTATTTGTACATTTTTTAAGATTGAATGTTACTCATGATGAAATTTTGTCAATGTCTTTATTAACATATGATTTGTTGTCTTCCCTCTAACAGACCATATAAAGATTGCAATACACCTATTACAAGACTTAACAGTAATACAGACATTTTCCATTTTAATAGCAGTCTGTAAAGTAATTGGATAGTTTTTCATACATTCATATAGTTACACGATGTTATCTACTTGAAATGAGCGCATGTTTTACAGGCATTGCATACACAGATTTTTTGGTAATCATTTGAAATATAAAACCTGTCGCTAGGAAACAACAGCGTATTAACTTTTATCCCTTATTCTAACACAAGCAGCTGTTTTTCCTATATAAACATATAGGGAAAAGCCTGTATTTTATTTTACGATAAAATACAGCACGTTTTTCCAAGGACGACGTGCCTTAAATGACGTAACGTATGTAAACAAGCACGTCCAATCGTATCTCGCGTTTTGAGGTTTCAATGATGTACTACTACGCGTTAAATAAAGTTCGGGATTGTTTTCAAAGAAAATAACGTGTTAGAATCGAAATAATAAATTGTTCCCCATGTTTTATCATTGAATAAAATACAGTCAGTCATTTGTGATTTAATTACTACGCATCCAAATTCCTGACTATATTTTATTCAACGATAAAATACAGGGAGGCATTTATTATTTCTTAAGTATCGCACAGAAGCAGTTTTAACTACATTTATTAATAAAATCTAACATCTATTAACAAAAATTAAAACACTTCCCCTCAGCTGTGCTTTCCGTTATAGGACAGTACTAAGACCGTAATGCTGGCGGCATTTTAAACATGTCCGACAAAGGTGTTAATTTGCAACTGATATATTAATAGACATTCTATTAATAGTTACTTTATTTCAGACAGAATGGATTTTTGTAAACAAACTATATTTCTCTCTCTCTATAAAGAACAGTAAATGCTATTCCTCATCAATATAACTTATACGAGTTAAATAAATTATATAAAATATAATACTAGGGTTATTTTAATTGAATTTGTTCAGTCGTTAGCACTAATTTAGATTGACTCTTAGAAAAATCTATTCAGTGTGATTTTCAACTTGTCATTTAAATTTTCTTATTTTAGGAGTTTAGTTTGCTGACATGGTTTTGATTTACGTATCTGTTCTTGAAGTTAGTGTACAAATCAGTTTGTGCCCCTTAGGCCTAGCATGTATAAAAGTCAAGTGTTTAATTTTTGACGAAGCCATTGATAGACTCATGTCCATGGATCAATTTTTTTGGCATACCAAATACTTTGAAAAATTGTTAGTATGCTGCTGAATTGAAGTCAATAGCTATATAAAGCCTATGTTATACTTACACTGTTAGAACTAGCTGCTGTAAATAGAATTTTGTATAATCATGTATCAAGATATTTAATCTTCAATTATTATTTCTTGTGTTTTTATTGATGCTAATTTTATTTTTAGAATCTAATCAAACAGTCAAAATAAAAATCATTGTAACACCTTCAGTTTTTAGCTTGACTATGCGAAGAATAAAGAGGCTATTGCACTTGCCCTGGCGTTGACGTCTGCGTTGGTTCAAGTTTTTTATGAAGTCAAATATCCTCAATATTATCAAAGGTATTGACTTGAAACTCAAAATACATCTTTACCATCAACATCTACACCTTAGGAAACAATCCCCATAACTCTGTTTTGAATTTTGACAGATTTATGCCCCTTTTTAACTTAGAATTTTTGGGTCCAGCAGACCTATATCACTTACACTATGACTGATATGAAATCTGTATCATCACTCTACATTTCACTGATATAACACAGTATTTCATTACTTAGCATGAAATAACAAGAGCTGTCCCTCACAAGTGATGAATGTGAATGCCCTCGAAAGAGGTGTCTCACAGTCTTTGTCCTCTCCATGTGCTCAATAATTGTGGTATATAATTTTAAAATCCATGCGACACATAGGCTTGCTGTGCTAGACATTTGTGTCAAGTTATTTTTAAATCAGTCAATGCATGACAAAGTTACAGTCCGGACACAAATGTGTGTGCATATATACAGGATTCCATTACCTTCAAACTCCAAGTGTGACCTTGACCTTTGAGGTAAGGAGGTGGGTCTTGCACGCAACACATGGTCTTAATTTGCTAGAAATTTGTGCCAAGTTATTTTACAATCCTTCAATGCATGACAAAGTTATAGTCCGGACACAAATGTGTGCATATATAGAGGATTCCATTACCTAAAAACTCGAAGTGTGACCTTGATCTTTGAGGTAAGGATGTGGGTCTTGCACGCGACATGTCGTCTTGATGTGCTAGACATTTGTGCCACGTTATTTTAAATCCTTCAATGCATGACAGTTACAGTCTGGACACGAATGTGTGCATATATACAGGATTCCATTACCTTCAAACTCTAAGACTGACCTTGACCTTTGAGGTAGGGACGTTGGTCTTGCACGCAACACATCGTCTTGATGTGCTAGACATTTGTGCCAAGTTATTTTTCAATCCTTCAATGCATGACAAAGTTATAGTGAGGACATGAATTTGTAAATGGGGACGCACAGACGGATGGGACAGGCAGATGGAGGTACAGTGTAATTTTAATATGCCACCCATTGGGGGCATAAAAACATTGAAATGGGGTTTTGAAAAACCTTCAAGAGGTTCAAATGATATGGAGAAGACATGAAACAAGAGGGCCAAGATGGCCCTATATCGCTCACCTTGGTACAAGTCCACTTGCCTGGTGGAAGATCACTAGATAATGTTATATACCAAATAAGTTTTCCTATATACGCCTTTGTAAAACAAATGATCCCCCCCCCCCGGGCAAGGTCAATTTTGACCCCAGGGACATAATTTGAACAAACTTTGAAGAGGTCTACTAGGCAATGCTACATGCCAAATATCTAAGCTCTAGGCCTTGTGGTTTCAGAAAAAAAGATTTTTAAAGTTTTCCCTATATAAGCCTGTGTAAAACTAAGTGACCCCCGTTGCGGGGTCAATTTTGACCTGGGGATCATAATTTGAACAATCTTGGTAGAGGTCCACTAGCCAATGCTACATGTCAAATATCTAAGCTCTAGGAACATCCCATCTATATAAGCCTATGTAAAACTAAGTGACCCCCCGTGCGGGGTCAATTTTGATCCGGGGCTCATAATTTGAACAATCTTGGTAGAGGTCCACTAGCCAATGCTACATGCTCAATATCTTAGCTCTAGGCCTTTTGGTTTCAGAGAAGAAGATTTTTAAAGTTTTTCCTATATATTCTTATGCAAAACTAAGTGACCCCCGGTGCGGGGTCAATTTTGACCCGGGGTCATAATTTGAACAATCTTGGTAGAGGTCCACTAGACAATGCTACATGCCAAATATCTTAGCTCTAGGCCTTGTGGTTTCAGAGAAGATTTTTAAAGTTTTTCCTATATATGCCTATGCAAAAACTAAGTGCCCACCCTCACGGGGCCAATTTTGACCTGGGGGTCATAATTTGAACAATCTTGGTAGAGGTCCACTAGACAATGCTACATGCCAAATATCTTAGCTCTAGGCCTTGTGGTTTCAGAGAAGAAGATTTTTAAAGTTTTTCCTATATATGCCTATGCAAAAACTAGAACTGTCACAAGAGTGACGAATTATACACCCACAATACAGCTTTGTCACAGAAGTATGGCAACCATAAGAAAGGAATGGCCACAAGGACATACATTTCAGTTATTATACAATAAGTTGTGTAAATGTATTGTTTTAATAGCACACAAAATATGTAAGGTTGGAAAGTATGGATTATTATTAAATTTAATAGGTTTATTTCAAACATGTTAATATCACTAACCTCCCTATCAAATTTCATGATCCTAGCCCCAAGCGTTCTTAAGTTATCATCCGGAAACCGTTTAACTGTTCCGAGTCATGTGACCTTGACCTACAGACCTCAAAGTCAAACCTGACCTGTAATTTCATGATGTTACACTTGTGTACCAAAAATTATTTCAATAGGTCAAGCCTTTCATGAGTTATCATCCGGAAACAGTTTTACTGTTCAGGATCACTGTGACCTTGACCTTTGGCCTACTGACCCCAAAGTCGAACTTGACCTGTATTTCATGATGTTACAGCTGTGTGCCAAAAATAATATAAATCGGTCAAGTCGTTCAGGAGTTATCATCCGAAACCGTTTTACTATTCCGAGTCACTGTGACCTTGACCTACAGACCTCAAAGTCAAACTTGACCTGTATTTCATGATGTAACACCTGTGTATCAAAAATTATTTAAATCAGTCAAGTCTTTCATGAGTTATCATCCGGAAACCGTTTTACTGTTCAGGGTCACTGTGACCTTGACCTTTGACCTACTGACCCCAAAGTCGAACTTGACCTGTATTTTCTGATGATGCACCTGTGTACCAAAAATTATTTAAATCGGTCAAGTCGTTCATGAGTTATCATCCGGAAACCATTTTACTGTTCAAGGTCACTGTGACCTTGACCTTTGGCCTACTGACCCCAAAGTCAAACTTGACCTGTATTTCATGATGTTACAGCTGTGTACCAAAAATTATTTAAATTGGTCCAGTCATTCATGAGTTATCATCCGGAAACTGTTTTACTGTTCAGGGTCACTGTGACCTTGACCTTTGACCTACTGACCCCAAAGTTGAACTTGACCTGTATTTTTTTATGTTGCACCTGTGTACCAAATATTATTTAAATCAGTCAAGTCGTTCATGAGTTATCATCCGGAAACCATAAAACCGACCGACCGACCAACCGACAAGCTCACTCCTATATACCCCCCCCCAAACTTCGTTTTGTGGGGGTATAATAAGTGCCCACCCGTGCGGGGTCAATTTTGACCCGGGGGTCATAATTTGAACAATCTTGGTAGAGGTCCACTAGACAATGCTACATGCCAAATATCTAAGCTCTAGGCCTTGTGGTTTCAGAGAAGAAGATTTTTAAAGTTTTTCCTATTTGTTGCCATAGCAACCAGAGTTCTGCATGGAATGGAATTCTTTGAACAACTTTGATAGAGCTTCATGCAAGGAACATCCCTGCAAAGTCTCATCAACATTGGCCCAGTGGTTTCAGAGGAGATGTCGTTTGAAGGAAATGGTGGACGGACGGATGGACGGACGGACGGACGGACGTACGATGGATGCCGGACGGAATGCAATCCCAATAGCTCACTCTGGCACTTTGTGCCAGGTGAGCTAAAAACAGGAGAACCAAATACAATACTACCCGCACCTTTCCCCACCCCAGTCACACACTTTCAACACTATTTGGTTACCAAGGCACTTTGCTTATTCAGATGAAGTTATGGCCACTCCAGTCCAATGGTGCTATGTTTAGACCTTGCCTCTCTGCTTCTTCCTCAAAAAGGATTGGGATGTAAAGGATTTACACTTGGAAGTTATTCCTAGAGCTTAAATGCCTTTCATTACTTTTCAGCTAAAATAATTGCAACAAATTAGCCAAGTTGATATGACTCTTCATAAAGAAGAATCTATTTGACCTTTGCGATCAATTTCAGCAAATTATGCATGTTGGAAATCCCCATGACTTTACAACTAGTCACAGGGATTTCTAACATTTATAAAGTGCAATTCATACTTCCTCTTCTCTCTTAACCAGCAGTTGCACTAGTGACATTTTAATGTATAATTCCACAGGTGACATTTTCAAACTTCTTTTGATTTCAAAACTGAATAAGATGAATTTTAGTTTACGCACACATTATATAACTACATTAATGTTGAAACATGCAGAGGCCACAAGGAAGCAAAAGTAGAATCAAGATGGCCCTATATCGCTCATGTGACAAAACTCCAACCATAAACTATATATAAACTTTATCTCATAAACACAAACATACAGTAGAACCAAGATGGCCCTATATCGCTCACCTGTGACTACTTATAACCATATGTGACCACACTACAACCATAAACTATATATCATAAACACAAACATTCAGTTTGACCTTGACAAGACAAACCTTCTGATCAAATTACATGTTGACTGGCTGTAAAATGTAACCTCTAGAGTACCACGGTTTTCCTCGGAATTGACCAGGTGACGTTAGACTAATTTTTAAATCCTAGGTTTCATCAAGGCAGTTATGCTAATGGTCATGAAGATCCAATGAAAAATGCAAAATCTAATGCATGCACAAATTTTTTCTATGACTTGACCTCTTGGCCTAGTTTTATACCCTAGATGACCAATTTTCAAACTCAACCTAGTTTCATCAAGGCAGTCATTCTAACCAAGTTTCATGAAGATCCAAAGAAAAATGGGACCTTTATTGCATACACAAGGTTTTTCTATGATTTGACACTGTAACATAGCTTTTGACACCAGATGACTCATATTCAAACTTGAGCTAGATTTCATCAAGGCAGTTATACAAAGTTTCATGAAGATCCAATGAAAAATGCAAAATCTACTGCATACACAAGTTTTTCTATGATTTGACCCCTTGGCCTAGATCTATAACCTAGATGACCAATATTCAAACTCAACCTAGTTTCATCAAGGCAGTCATTCTAACCAAGTTTCATGAAGATCTAAAGAAAAATGGGACCTTTATTGCATACACAAGGTTTTTCTATGATTTGACACTGTAACATAGCTTTTGACCCCAGATGACTCATATTCAAACTTGACCTAGATTTCATCAAGGCAGTTATACTAAGTTTCATGAAGATCCAAAGAAAAATGCAACCTCTATTGCACACACAAGGTTTTTCTTTGATATGACAGCGTGACCTGGTTTTAGACCAAACTTAACTTAGATTTTATCAAGACAACTATACTGACAACGTTTCATGAAGATCCAATGAAAAATGCAACATCTATTGCATACACAATGTTTTTCTATTATTTGACCAGGTGACCAAGTGTTTGACTCAAAATGACACATATTAGAACTAGACCTAGATTTTATCCAGGCAATCAGACTGACAAAATTTCATGAAGATTCATTGAAAAATGCAACCTCTTTTGCAAACACAAGGTTTTCCTATGATTTGACCAGGTGACCAAGTTTTTGAACCCAGATGACCCATATTCAAACATGACCTATATTTTACCAAAGTAGTAATACTGAAAAAGTTTCATAAAGATCCAGTGAAAAATGCAGCCTCTATTGCATACTCAAGGTTAAGTGTGGACAGACAGATGATCAGTCACCAGGCGATCACAATAGCTCCCCTTTGGGCACTTTGTGCTCAGGTAAGCTAAAACAATTGGCTTAAGGTCATCATTAATATATCAAATGACTTCAAATTATTGTCAGCAAGGCTGAATTACAAGATAACATGTAACTGATATAATAGATCTTATTACTTTAAGCCTAAAATCTACCAAATTTCTCAATTCAATCTTCATCTCTCAATTTCAACATTTCAAATTTCCATCGTTTTTCTGAAATAAGAGCGTCTAAATGACCATATATTGCACACCTAGCTACCATTGGCTTATAATGCAAGATCAACAATTGTGTCAAATATTGTGTAAATTTTACCTTGGTATCCCGATTTGAACAATCTTCACAGACTTACACTACACTATAATGTGAAATTTAAAAAATATCTAAGCTCTAAGCCTTGTGGTTCAAGACAAGAAGAGTTTTGAAGCTTTTTTGCCTTATATACAAGGGTAATTATGCAAAATCAAGTGACCTCCCAGACAGGATCAATTTTTACCTGGGGATCATAATTTGAAACTTCTTGGTAGAGGTCCACAAGTCAATGTTACATGCCAAATATCTAAGCTCTGGGCCTTCTGCTCTTTGAGGAGAAGATTTTACAACTTTTCCTTTCCCTTGCCATGGCTGCCAACCAGAGTTCTGCATGGAATGGAATTATTTGAATATTTTTGATAGAGCTTTATGCAAGAAACAGTGGTTTCAGAGATGTTGCTTGAAGGAAATTGTGAATGAACTTCAGGCCTTAACAAGAGCTGTCCCTCATAAGTGACGAATGCCCCCGAAAGAGGTGTCTCACAGTCTGTGTCCTCTCCATGTGCTCAATAATTGTGCAATGTAATTTTAAAATCCTTCCATGCATGACAGAGTTACCATGCATACAGTATTTCATTACTTTTAAACACTAAGTGTGACCTTGACCTTTGAGGTAGTGATATGGTTCTTGCAGACAACACATCGTCTTGATATGCTGAACATTTGTGCCAAGTTATTTTAAAATCAATCAATGCATGACAAAGTTACAGTCCGGACAAAAATGTATGCATATATACATACAGGATTCCATTACCTATAAACTCTAAGTGTGACCTTGACCTTTGTGGTAGGGATGTGGGTCTTGCACATATCGGCTTGATGTGCTGAAAATTTGTGCCAAGTTCTTTTTAAATCAATTCATACATAACAAAGTTATAGTTTGGACATGAATGTGTGCATATTTACAGGACTCCATTACCTTCAAACTCTCAAGTAAGACCTTGACCTTTGAGGTAAGGAAGTGGATCTTGCATGCGATACGTCGTCTTGATGTGCTAGATATTTGTGCGAAGTTGTTTTAAAATCCTTCAATGCATGACAAAGTTACAGTCCGGAAACAAATGTGTGCATATTTACAGGATTCCATTACCTTCAAACTCTAAAGTGTGACCTTGATCTTTGAGGTAGGGGCGTGGTGGGTCTTGCTTGGACACGTTGTCTTGATGTGCTAGACATTTGTGCCAAGTTATTTTACAATCCTTCAATGCATGACAAAGTTACAGTCTGGACATGAATGTGTAAGTGGGGACGCACAGACGGATGGCCAGACAGACGGTCAGAGAGAGAGACGGAGGGTGCGATTTTAATATGCCACCCATTTGGGGCATCAAAATACATGTGGCCTGAAAACATTTTATGGCCTTAAAACGAACAACAATTTTTGGCCTAAAAAAATAAAATTGGCCTAAAAAAATCATGTGGCTGAAGAAAAAAGATCAGGTGGCCTTGACCCTTGATCTACTGACCTCAAAATCAAATAGAGCTATCACTTAATGTGATTAATACCCCTGGAAGACTGCTTTATAAACTGTAGTACGGGGGGGGGGGGGGGGGGGGGGTGGTGGGGGGGGGAGGATTGAAGGGGTTTGGGGTTGTGGGGGTGAGCTACGAAACAATAGTTCTACAACTCTTGGCTGACCATGGGGGGGGGGGGGGGGGGGGGGGGGGGGGGGGGGGGGGGGGGGGGGGGGGGGGGGGGGGGTACATGTGTGGGGATTCCCTTTCGCCAGAAAAAAAAAAAAAAAAAAAGGAAAAAAATAAGAAAAGAGGAAAGAGGGGGTTCTGTGCAAGCACTTCCTCTAGAATGTACTTGCGTGTACGACCAAAGAGTTAGTAGCTGGGGCATAAATACGAGGAAAAAAAAAAAAAAAAAAAAAAAAAAAAAAAAAAAAAAAAAAAAAAAAAAAAAAAAAAAAGTGGCGAACAATGGTAATTCACATTTTGGCCTGAGGGGGGGGAAAGAACAAATAAAAAAAAAAAGAAAAAAAGAAAGAGGGAGGAGGGTAGGAAAAAAAAAAAATAAAAAAAAAATAAAAAAATATATAAAAATCACAAAAACAGGGGGGGGGGGGGGGGGGGGGGGGGGGGGGGGGGGGGGGGGGGGGGGGGGGGGGAATCAGTGGGGGGGGGGTTTGGCTGACAAGGAAAAAACAAAGGAAAATGAAAAAGGAAGATCAGGTGGCCTTGACCCTTGATCTACTGACCTCAAAATCAAATAGAGCTATCACTTAATGTGATTAATACCCCTGGAAGACTGCTTTATAAACTGAGGAAGTTTGTAGTAACAGAATACCTTGCAAACAAATTAAAAAGAGATATTGTTCTTGGCAATAACTCTTTAATTTGTCAAGATAGAGTTATGGTTCTTGTACACAAGACTTCCTCTCAATGTGTTTGACCACTGTATGAAGTTGTAGTGAATTCCAACCAATAGTTTTCGAATTATGCTTCGGACAAGTAAAAGTAACAAAGGGCAATAACTCTGTAATTAGTCGATGGAGTTATAGTTCTTGTGCACTGCACTTCCTCTCAATGTGCTTGACCATTGTATGAAGTTGTATTGAATTCTAACTAGTAGTTTTCAAGTTATGCTCCGGACAAGGAAAATGCAACAGACCGACCGACCAACCACCGGGTGACTCCTATATACCCCCCTAAACTTCGTTTCGGGGGTATAATAAAGGTCATCTGCTGGTCATAACCAACCTCCCCAACAAGTTTCAAGATGCTAGGCCCACATGTTCTGAACTTATTGTCCCAAAACCATTCCACAATTCCACTGTGACCTACTGATCTAAAAATCTATAGGGGTCATCTGCTGGTCATGTCAAACCTCCACATCAAATTTCAAGATGCTAGGTCCAAGTGTTTTGAGTTATCTTCCTGAAACTGTTTTCCTACTTTGCGTCAGTGACCCTTCTGAGCGAGTTTGATCAAAATTAAATGAAAACTGTGACCTGTAGAGCGTTATCAAGAACAATCTAATTGAGGTCTGTGTGGCAATGACCTTTGAATCACTGACCCCAAAATCAAAAGGGATCATTTACTTGTTACAGGGAACCTCCTGAGCAAGTCTGATGAAAGTTGCAGGAAAACTGTGACCTGAGGAGCGTTATCAAGGAAACTCGATCCAAGGTCACTGTGACCTTTGACCCACTGACCCCCAAAACAATAGGGATCATCTACATGTTAAAGGGAACCCTCTGGCAAAGTTTAATACAAGACGTGGCGCGGCAATGCCGCCAAAGCAGGTTTAAACGGCACCTGTAGAAATTGTAGAATTAGAAAAAAACAGTCACCTTGACCCCCCCCCCCCCCCCCCTGCAAAGAAATATTTATATAATTCAAAAATTGAAAATAAAAAAATCTTAAATTTTATAGTAACATTTGCCTTGACCTTGACCCTAGTAACCTTAACCACCCCTAAATTTTTTTTTGCTTAAAACAATCTTAAAAATAAAAAAAATAAAAAATCTATTTTTAGTAACAGTGCCCTTGACCTTGACCCCCAATTTTTTTTCTTGCTTATAACAATCTAAAAATTCAAGAAAAAAAAAAATCTATTTTAAGTAACAGTGACCATGACGCCCAATTTTTTTTTTGCTTAAAACAATCTCAAAACTAAAAAAAAAAATCTATTTTAAGTTACAGTGCCCTTGACCTTGACCCTAGTGACTTTGACCCCCAAATTTTTTTTTCTTGCTTAAACAATCTAAAAATTAAAGAAAAATAAACATCTATTTTAAGTAACAGTGACCTTGACATTGACCCCAATTTTTTTTTTTGCTTAAAACAATCTATTTTTAGTAACAGTGACTTTGACCTTGACCCAGTAACCCAAAGCTTCCTCTCCACGCAAGCTCCTACACACCAAGTTTCATTACAATTGGTCACTCCTAACTCAAGTTATTGAGCGGAAACCATTATTCTATTTTAGTAACAGTGCCCTTTACCTTGATCCTAGTAACCACAAATGCAATCCCAAGCTTCCTCTCCACACCAGCTACCTACACACGGAGTTTCATTGCAATGAGCCACTCCTAACTTGAGTTATTGAAGGGAAACCATTATTCTATTTTTAGAAACAGTGACCTTGACCCTTGTGACCCCAAATGCAATCCCAAACTTTGTCTCCATGCAAACTACCTACAGACCAAGTTTTATTCTATATGGTCACTCCTATCTTGAATTATTGAGCAGAAACTGTTTTTCTATTTTTAGTAACAGTGACCTTGACCCTAGTGACCCCAAATGCAATCCTAAACTTTGTCTCCACGCAAACTACCTACAGACCAAGTTTTATTCTATATGGTCACTCCTATCTTGAATTATTGAGCAGAAACTGTTTTTCTATTTTTAGTGGGTTAAAACCTATTATTTTCTCTACCCTTTGTACACACACCTATTTCAGCTGGATTTTACTTTTAAAAAAATGTGCATAATTCCACTTGAAGTAGGTTTTTAAAAAAAAAAACTGCTTAAAAAGCTGAATGATAACTGTGACGTATAGAGCGTTATCAAGAACAATCTACGGAAGTCACTGTGACCTTGACCTTTGAATCACTGACCCCCAAAATCAATAGGATTCATTAAATTTTGTTTTTTACAGAGACCTCCAGAGCATGTTAGATGAAAGTTAGAAGAAAACTGTGTCCTGTAGAGCGGTATCAAGGAAAATCTAACAAGTCACTGTGACCCCTGACCTTTGACACACTGACATCAAAAACTATAGGGATCGTCTACATATTGCAGGGAACCTTCTGAGCAAGTTTGATGCAGGTTCAATGAAAATTGTGACCTGTAGATTGTTATCAAGGAAAATCTAACAGAGGTCACTGTGATCCAAAAACAATAGGGGACATCTATAAGTTGCAGGGATCCTTATCTTGATAACAAGTTTCATCAAAGTAGAACTCGACCTATCACTAAATGTGATTAATACTCCCGAAAGACTGCTTTATAAACTGAGGAAGTTCGTAGTAACAGAATACCTTGCAAAAAAAAAACTAAAATAGAAATATTGTTCTTGACAATATTTCTTTAATTTGTCAGAATAGAGTTATGGTTCTTGTTCACCGCACTTCCTCTCATTGTGCTGAACCATTGTATAAGGTTGTATTGAATTCCAACCAGCACTTTTCAAGGTATGCTCCAGACATGAAAAGTAACAAAAGGCAATAACTCTGTAAGGAGTACAGATAGAGTTATGGTTCCTGTGCACTGCACTTCCTCTCAATGCACTTGACCATTGTATGAAGTTGTATTGAATTCCAACCAGTACTTTTCAAGTTTTTGCTCCAGACAAGGAAAAGTAACAAAGGGCAATAACTCTGTAACTAGTCAAGAAAGAGTTATGGTTGTTGTACACTGCACTTTCTCTCAATGTACTTGACCATTGTATGAAGTTGTATTGAATTCTAACCAGTAGTGTTCAAGTTATGCTCCAGACAAGGAAGAGTAACAAAAGGCAATAACTCTGTAATTAGTCAAGAAAGAGTTATGGTTCCTGTGCACTGCACTTCCTCTCATTGTGCTGGACCATTGTATGAAGTTGTTTTGAATTGCAACCAGTAGTTTTCAAGTTATGCTCCGGACAAGGAAAAGTAACAAAGGGCAATAACTCTATAATTAGTCAAGATGGAGTTATGGTTCTTGTACACTGCACTTCCTCTCATTGTGCTGGACCATTGTATGAAGTTTGTATTAAATTCCAATTAGTAGTTTTCAAGTTATGCTTGTGACAAGGAAAATGCAACAGACCACCCGACAGACCAACCATCGGGTGACTCCTATGTACCCCCCAAACTTCGTTTCGGGGGTTAAATGAATATTGCAACCTGTAGAGCATTATCAAGACAAAGTTTACAGACAGAACAACAGACTGACGGACACTGTAACATATGGATACTTATGTGGCTACTGTACTGTTCTCAACCTTGTTATTTTAGCTACGTAAGAGAAAACATAGCCACCTAAGAGCTGATGGAATGAATGGCATCAGAGTATTTACTGTTACCTATTGTTCCTTTAGCCACCTTAGTATCCAAATGTAAGCAAGGATGGAAAGATGGACAACGGACAAACCACCATGGCATACTTAGCTCCGCTGGCCTTTGTCCAGTAGAGCTAAAAATGATTAACCTGAAGTTATGGTTCTTGGTTAAAGCTCTATCAATAGGTAAAGTATCAACTCTATCCCTTCAATACCACTGGAGTTATGTTCTGGGTAAGTATATTGCATAAAGGGAGGTAATCCACAAATACAGTCATGGTTCTAATTCACTGCATTTCCTCTTAATGACCTCTATCAATCTGTGTAGTATAACTCTATCCCTTCAGGAGTTATGCTTTTGTTAAGTTTCTTAAAAGTTTCATGAAGATTCAGCCTCTAATTCCATACACAAGGTTTTTCTATGATTTCACCTGGTGACGTAGCTTTTTATAAAAGATGACCAATTTTCAAACTCAACCTACATTTCATCAATACACTCATTCTGACAAAGTTTCATGAAGATTCAATGAAAATGCAGCCTCTACTGCATACACAAGGTTTTTCTATGATTTCACCAGAAATGACTGATATTAATTTTTAGAACTGGACCTAGAATTCATAGACATTCATTCTGACATAGTTTTACAAAGAGCCAATGAAAAATGCAGCTTCTATTGCATAAACAAGGGTTTCCTATGATACAGGTGAGCTAAACATTTACATTCTTAAAGAATTTCACATGGTTGTATAAAAACTAAAGCAGGAAGAAGAAATAGAAAGTAACATAAGTCAACTGTTACAAGACAGTATTTTACTGCATCAAACCTTATTCTGGATAAGACATCTAAACTGTTAAAATGTATCAACTGCTGTTTATTACAGAACTTTTATTTGTGTCAACATATATTGGGGAGTATGGAAATGTTCTGGCAGCTATGGGATGTGAAAGACCAGATGAAACATCACTGATATGTAATGACATTCCAGAAGACATACCAGATGGAATTTACAATGTTGAAATCATTATTAATCCCACTTCTTCAGTAACTGTGGATATTAATTACACACATTTTTCATCTGTAAACTGGAGTGCAGTGAGAACATTGAATATAGCTGAAAAAAGTGAGCATTTTTACGGTGTAAATCTCAAAGACAGATGTTTCGCTGCATTAAAGAAACTGCATGAGCTGGGACTACATTTCCAGAACCATCTTCATTTCTCTAAAAATGCACTAGATGGACTGGATCATGTGAAAACACTTGATATGACTGGGTGTTCAAGAATGAATTGGACAAATTTCTTACAAGCTTTAAATGGATCTGATAAACTCCCCAAATTAAAAAAACTCATACTAGCACGCTGGAATAATTACAAATCAGTTCCAACTCTAGATGAAGAGTTTGGAGAGGTGCTTCAAGACAAAAAGATTGCTACTATAGATATAAGCATGTCACAAGTACAAGTCGTAAATATAAATGTGTTGTCACACTTTCAACACTTAGAGGTCTTCAATGCATCATATGCTATTCTAAACAATTTATATTCACAGTACAATACATCTCCAGATGACTTTAAGCATATAAAGATGCTGGATTTAGCACATACAATAATTCCAAAGGGTGTTGCTGTTTTAGATATTCCTGGAAGACTTGTAATTTCTAATACATACACCAGTCAGTTGTCTAGGAATCTAGCCATTCTATCTACACCAGAGACAGTTAACATAAGTAGTCTCACCGGAGAGCATACTTCAGTCTGGATAGAAAACTGTACAGTTGAGATGATAAAGAACCCACAATGGCATGTAAAAACATTAATATTAAAACAAAACAGTTTGCATAGATTAAATGTTAAATTCATTTGTGAAAAATTTAAGTTTTTCTCTGTTGAAATGGTAGATATATCAGACAACCAAATGGAATTTTTACATCCAACTCTATTATCATGCATGCCTTACCTTCTTAAGGTAGACTTGTCAAAAAATCAGCTTTTCAAAATGGTTACAGAAAATATTACTATGTTAGAAAGCCTGTTTTGGGGTCTGAAATATTTGAAAGCTGTTATTTTGTCAGACAACAAACTGCATTTCATTCCTAGTAAACTTTTTCAAGAAAACAGTTTAATTGAGGTCATTGACCTGTCAAATAATAATCTTGAGCAGGTGACCTTTACACTAAATGACCTTGACAAACTGAAAGTTCTTGACCTAAATGGCAATAAAATTCACGTTCTTAATTTCATCTCAATGAATCATTTAGACAGTATTATACCTAGCAATCAGTCTAAAAACATTGTAATTTTAAAGACAAATCCCATTTCATGTTCCAAATGTGCTTCAAAAGGCTTTCTTCTATGGCTCCTATCAACAAATGTACTTGACACAGCTTCTCAAAACCTTAAATGTTCGGATGAAGATGGCAAATTAAGAAAAATCAAAAATGGCATTTTAGAAATGGTTCAGAAAGTATGTGTGAGGAAAACAATTATCATTTCTACAAGTGTCTCAACAATGGTTGCTGGTCTCTTTTTTGCTATATGCTTAATGATATTATACAAAAGGAATAGATTGAAGAAGAAGATGCTGAACAGAACAAATGTAGTGGAACATTTAAGACAAGGTGATAACCAATTTCAGTTCGCCACTTTTCTTGTGTTCAGCCAGAGTGATGAGGACTTTGTAAAGACATACATTTTTGATCAATTAAATGAAAACCTCCGTTTACTGACTGGTGCAAACAGAAATTTAGTGTGCACTGGCGATCGGGATTTCCGACCTGGATTCCACGTTCATAATGAAGTATACAGATTACTTGAGAATTCTTCAGTTGTTATTGCAGTTGTTTCAAATGATTTCTGTAACAGCAACTTCTGTCGTGACGAGATGGAACAAGCTATCATGAACAGAAAACCAATCCTCCAGATATTTATAGAACATGTTGACCTAGACCTCTTGACCCCAACAATGAAAGAACTATTCAAAAGAAATGTGAGAGTTCTGTTTGCAGTTGAGAATGGTGTTCCTGTTCTCAAAACATCATGGGAGAATGTCTGTACATCTCTTCTGGATCTTATACAGTATAATAACCAGTAATTCTACTAATGTATTTGTACATTTTTTAAGATTGAATGTTACTCATGATGAAATTTTGTCAATGTCTTTATTAACATATGATTTGTTGTCTTCCCTCTAATAGACCATATAAAGATTGCAATACACCTATTACAAGACTTAACAGTAATACAGACATTTTCCATTTTAATAGCAGTCAGTAAAGTAATTGGATGGTTTTTCATACATTCATATACACAATGTTGTCTACTTGAAATGAGCGCATGTTTTACAGGATTTGCATACACGGATTTTTTGGTGATCATTTGAAATATAAATTTAAACATGTCGCTAGGAAACAACAGCATATTAACTTTTATCCCTTAGTATCGCACAGAAGCAGTTTTAACTAAATTTATTAATAAAATCTAACACCTATTACCAAAAATTACAAAAATTAAAACACTTCCCCTCAGCTGCGTTTTCCGTTATAGGACAGCAATAAGACCGTAATGAGGGCCACATTTTAAACATGTCCGACACAGGTGTTACTTTGCAACCGATATATTAATAGACATTCTATTAATAGTTACTTTATTTTAGACAGAATGGATTTTTGTAAACAAACTTTATATTTCTCTCTGGGCTTATTTTAATTGAATTCATTCAGTCTTAAGCACTAATTTACATTTTGACTCTTAGAAAAATCTATTCAGTGTGATTTTCATCTTGTCTTTTAAATTTTCTTATTTTATTGTACTTATAAAGGAGTTTAGTTTGCTGACATGGTTTTGAATTACATATCTGTTCTTGAAGTTAGTATACAAATCAAAGTTTGTGCCCCGAAGCCTAGAATTTATAAAAGTTACATGTTTAATTGTTGACGAAGCTATTCATAGACTCACGTCCATGGATCAATTTTTTTGGCATACCAAATACTTTGAAAAATTGTTAGTATGCTGCTAAATTGAAGTCAAGAGCTATATATAGCCTATGTTATACTTATACTGTTAGAACTAGCTGCTGTAAATAGAATTTTGTATAATCATGTATCATGTAATTTAATCTTCAACTAGATGGTTATTTTTGTCACAAAAACAAATGTCTCCCAAATGGCAGTTTGTCAATGATTGTAATACTGAGACAGGATATTAAAATAAAATAATTGTGGAGAAGAAGTGAAGATAAATAATTAAATTCCATTGTTGAGTGGGGAATGTGTCTGTTACATCTCATCACAGTTGCTGAACACTTCGTTCAGACACGAAATACAGTCACATGACTTTTGATCTCTAATTGTGACCTTGACCTTGAACAAAGGTGGTCGTTACACGTATGCGCTCTGCACATCGTCTCAATATGGTGAACATTTGTGGTGAGTTATTCTAAAATCCTTCAAGGGGTACAAGAGATATGGAGCGGACACAAAATATAGTCACATCACCTTTGATACAGTACACGCAATCTAATTGTCATTATCATCTTAGTAACAAATAAAGCTACCACTTTCTTGTAATAATCTCATTAAAATATATACACAACTTTAACCTGTACTTATATCTAGTGAGTTAATTGCTATATTTAATGTTTTTCCAAGATGATAAAGGGTAAAGCCTTCTCTATTAAGCTTCCAATTAAAATATGTTACAAACGAGAAATTGACCAACGGTCACTGTGACCTTGACCTTTGAACTACTGACCCCAAAAACAATAGGGATCATCTGCTCAATAAGACCATTCATCCTATGAAGTTTGAGAGCTGTAGGTCAAAAGGAACTCTAGTTATCGTCCGGAAACGAAGAATGGACGGACGGACTGACGGACTCCCCCCAGTTTGAGGGTTGTAGGTCAAAAGGAACTCTAGTTATCATCCGGAAATGAGAAATTGACCAACGGTCACTGTGACCTTGACCTTTGACCTACTGACCCCAAAAACAATAGGGATCATCTGCTCTATAAGACCAATCATCCTATGAAGTTTGAGGTCTGTAGGTCTAAAGGAACTCTAGTTATCATCCGGAAACGAGAAATTGACCAACGGTCAGTGTGACCTTGACCTTTGACCTACTGACCCCAAAAACAATAGGGATCATCAGCTCTATAAGACCAATCATCCTATGAAGTTTGAGGGCTGTAGGTCAAAAGGAACTCTAGTTATCATCCGGAAACGAGAAATTGACCAACGGTCACTGTGACCTTGACCTTTGAACTACTGACCCCAAAAACAATAGGGATCATCTGCTCAATAAGACCATTCATCCTATGAAGTTTGAGAGCTGTAGGTCAAAAGGAACTCTAGTTATCGTCCGGAAACGAAGAATGGACGGACGGACTGACGGACTGACGGACGGACGGACTGACGGACAGGGCAAAAACAATATGTCTCCCCCCGAGGTGGGGGAGACATAATTATTATTTCATGTGTTTTTATTGATGCTAATTTTATTTTTAGAATCTTATCAGTATAAATAACAAGAGGGCCATGATGGCCCTTTATCGCTCACCCGAGTACAACTGCTTTTAACAAAGTTGCTAGAAATCATCGAAACAACCTTTCTGACAAATTTCCAGGATATTTGGGCTGAAAATGTTACCTCTAGAGTGTTAAGGTTTTTCCATATTTGGGCTGTGTGACCTAGTTTTTGACCCAAGATGACCCATATTCGAACTTGAGCTAGAAATTATAGAAACAACCTTTCTGACAAATTTCTAGGATATTTGGGCTGAAAATGTTACCTCTAGAGTATTAACAAGGCTTTTCAATATTTGGGCTCTGTGACCTAGTTTTTGAACCCAGATGACCCATATTGAAACTTGAGCTAGAAATCATCAAAACAACCTTTCCGACAAATTTCCAGGATATTTGGGCTGAAAATGTTACCTCTACAGTGTTAACAAGGTTTTTCCATATTTGGGCTGTGTGACCTAGTTTTTGACCCCAGATGACCCATATCCGAACTTGAGCTAGAAATCATCAAAACAACATTTCTGACAAATTTCAAGGATATCTGGGCTGAAAATATAACATCTAGAGTGTTAACAAGGTTTTTCCATATTTGGGCTCTGTGACCTAGTTTTTGACCCCAGATGACCCATATTCGAACTTGGGCTAGAAATCATCGAAACAACCTTTCTGACATATTTCCAGGATATTTGGGCTGAAAATGTTACCTTTAGAGTGTTAACAAGGTTTTTCCATATTCAGGCTGTGTGACCTAGTTTTTGACCCCAGATGACCCATATTCCAACTTGAGCTAGAAATCATAGAAACAACCTTTCTGACAAATTTCAAGGATATTTGGGCTGAAAATGTTACCTCTAGAGTGTTAACAAGGTTTTTCCATATTTGGGCTGTGTGACCTAGTTTTTGACCCCAGGTGACCCATATTAAAACTTGAGCTAGAAATCAACCAAACAACCTTTCTGACAAATTGCCAGGATATTTGGACTGAAACAGTAGCCTCTAGAGCCTTAACAAGATTTTTCTATTTTTGGGTCATGTGACCTAGCTTTTCATCCGAGATGACCCATATTCGAACTTGTCCGAGTAATTACTGGGACAAACATCCTGACCAAGTTTCGTGACAATTGAGGCAAAAATGTGACCACTAGAGTGTTAACAAACTAATGTGGAGGGACGACGGACATTCATCGATCCTAATAGCTCACCCTGAGCCAGCTCAGGTGAGCTAAAAACTGGGTGAAAAGTGTCCATATTCACTTACATTTTGGGGCATTTTCATGCTTTTTGCCATTTTAAGTGGGAATTTCTGTAGTTTTATGTCACAATTTGATTACTGTCAACAAATATTTATGTTGTTTTTATTTTTCGATTCAGAACTACCATAACTATTCAATAAAAACGTTTTTGGGTGAATATTGTCCATATGCATCAATTTTTTGGGGCAGTTTCCTGCTTTTTTGCCATTTTAAGTGGGCATTTCTGTAATTTTAATTTTTATTTTGATGATTGTCAATTCATATTTAACTATTTTGTTTTTCTATTCAAAACTACTTTAGCTTTGATTTAAAACATTCGTGGTTGAAACATGTCTATATTAAACCAATTTTTGGGGCATTTTCATCCATTTTTGGTGTTACAAGTGGTATTTCTGTAGTTATGTTTTTATTTTGATCATTGTCAATTCGTTTTTATGCTATTGCTAGTTTAATGTAAATCTACTGTATCTATGAATTAAAACATAATTATACATGTAGGAGCGAATTTTGTCCATGTTCGCAAACTATTTTGGGTAATTTTCATGTTGTTTTTTTATGTTTTTAGTCGCATTTTCTGTATTTCATTTTTGTGTCGCCCCTTTGGAGAAAATGCGATACACAGGGATCGCTTTGTCTGTCAGTCAGACCAGTCCGTCAATACGTTGGTCCATCACAAAAAACTTCACGTTAGCTATAACTTTTTTATAAAAATATAATTTCTTTTAAGATTTCTTCATCAAACTTTCAAATTGTATTGCTCATAACAGAAGGGTCGTGATGTCGCCAAATTTTGTAGGTCAAGGTCATATTTGATAAAGACAAAGTAGCAGGTCGTAACCAGTTAATAGTAGTCAAGGTCCAAATCCTGCCCTCACTAAAGAGGAAGAGAGTGAAGTTGCTACTTGGGCAATAAATATGTGCAAGATAGGTTATAGACATACCAAATAACAAATTCTTGAAGTTGTCCAGAAATTACAAGAAAAACATCCATGTCAAAAATTGTTTGTAAATGGTAAACCTGAAAGGGAATGGTAATACTATAATTTCATTCCACCAATGGAAATATCCCCTGCTGAAAGTTTCAAATATAATACTCTCCATGTTTGTGTTCCAAACACCTACCTAATGGGGAGGTCAAACAAAGAGCTGTCAGTAGGACAGTGCGCTCGACTTTTTTAGTGCTTGCCAATAAAACAAAACTTTGACAGTTAAGGGCACACAAGACTTTAACTAGGAATTTCTAAGTACAAATCAAGAAAATTTTTCACAGAGTTATCTTCTTTTGCTTACAGATAGGTCTTACGATGGTACATAAGTACTCCAACTTTCAAAGTAATATCTCAAATGGTTAAGTTAACAAGTGGACAAGAATGAAAATTTTAACTGAGTTTCTAAGTCAAAAAGGGCCATAATTCAAATAAAATCCTTGACAGAATTACCTTCTCCTGCCCATGTTTGGGAATCATGATGGTAAACAAGTATTCCAACTTTTAAATTAATATCTCAAACAGTTCAGTCAAAAAGTGGACTGGTACAAAAAACTTAACCAAGATTGTAAGTCGATAAAAGGCCTTAATTTTTAAAACAAATCCCTGACAGAGTTACCTTCTCTTGTGTACAGATGGGGGTAATGATGTGAAATAGCATTAAAAGTTTCAAAGCAATATCTCAAAGGGTTAAGGCAATAAGTGGATTTTACCCATATTCAATGTATTTTCTAAGTCAAAAAGGGGCATAATTCTGTCAAAAACCTTGACAGAGTTATGTCCTCTTGTCTGTTGATGAAGGTCGTGATGGTAAACAAGTATGGTTAGTTTCAAAGCAATACCTCCAATGGTTTTGAAATAAAGTGAGGTGGTACGAAAACTTAACTAAACTCAATACACTTTCTAAGTAAAAAAAGGGCCAAAATTCTGTCAAAAACCTTGACAGAGTTATGTACTCTTGTCTGTAGATGGAGATTATGATGGTAAACAAGTATGGTAAGTTTCAAAGCCATACCTCTAATACTTTTGAAATAAAGTGGGGTGGTACGAAAAACTTAACCAAGGTGTGACGCCAACGCCGACGCCGGGGCGAGTAGGATAGCTCCCCTTTTCATAGAAAAGTCGAGCTAAAAATGGTTGAATGGACTCGAGAGGTATTTTACAACTGTCATGTGGGTTGCCAATCATTTTGTAAATTGCATTCCACCTGGAAGACCAGTCTTGTTATTTGTGGATGGGCACTCCACTCATATCAACAGTCAGACCACTCAGTTTTGAAAAGATAATGGTATAATCTTATATTGCTACCTGCACAGCCAAGTCACATTATACAGTCTTTAGATGTGTCTTTCTTTCGGCCTCTTAAACTAAACTGGGCAAAGGCTGTAAAGAAATACAAAGACACTACTCTTGCTCAATGTCTCACAAAAATGGTATTTTCTCAGGTGTTTAAGGAGGCATGGGATGCTTCCAATAAACCTGAAACCCTTACAAATGGCTTTCGTGACAGCAGTCTGTATCCTTGGAATTGTTCAGCAATAAATGATATTAAGTTCTCAACAAGTGCAGTTTTTACAGAGCCTCCTGTAGAGTCTACTAATGCATCTACATGCACTCATACAGCTGTTGATGAATCTTCTGATCAACCAGGTGCTTCTACGGATGCACATACATGTATTATTATTTCTTCAAAGCCTAAGAAACATGCTAAAATTCCAAAAGCACTTACATCAAAGCAAATGGATATGTACTTAAAGGCTAAATCATCTGAAAAGCAGGAAAAAGAACTGAACTCACAAAAATGTAAAGAAGATCATCAGGTCAAACGCCAGTTGAAACTGGAACAGAAATCACAGAAAAAAACAAGAACAAGAGCTGTCCCTCCCAAGTGACGAATGCCCCCGAAAGAGGTGCCTCACAGTCTGTGTCCTCTCCATGTGCTCAATAAATGTGCTATGTAATTTTAAAATCCTTCCATGCATGACAGAGTAATCATGCATACAGTATTCCATTACTTTAAATACTAAGTGTGACCTTGACCTTTGAGGTAGGAACTTGGGTCTTGCATGCGACACATCCGCTTGATGTGCTAGACATTTGTGCACAGTTATTTTAAAATCCTTCAAAGCATAATAAAGTTATAGTCCGGACACAAATGTATGCATATATACAGGATTCCATTACCTATAAACTCTAAGTGTGACCTTGACCTTTGTGGTAGGGATGTGGGTCATGCACGCGACATGTCGTCTTGATGTGCTAGACATTTGTGCCAAATTATTTTAAAATCCTTCAAGGCATGACAAAGTTACAGTCCGGACACGAATGTGTGCATATATGCTTATATAGAGGAATCCATTACCTTCAAACTCTAAGTATGACCTTGACCTTTGAGCTAGGGACGTCGCTCTTGCACGCGACACGTCGTCTTGATGTGCTAGACATTTGTGCCAAGTTATTTTAAAATCCTTCAATGCATGACAAAGTTACAGTCCGGACACGAATGTGTGCATATATGCTTATATGGAGGAATCCATTACCTTCAAACTCCAAGTATGACCTTGACCTTTGAGCTAGGGACGTGGGTCTTGCACGCGACACGTCGTCTTGATGTGCTAGACATGTGTGCCTAGTTATTTTAAAATCCTTTAATGCATGACAAAGTTACAGTCCGGACACGAATGTGTGCATATATAGAGGATTCCATAACCTTCATACTCCAAGTGTGACCTTCACCTTTGAGGTAGGGATGTGGGTCTTGCACGCGACACGTCGTCTTGATGTGCTAGACATGTGTGCCAAGTTATTTTAAAATCCTTCAATGCATGACAAAGTTACAGTCCGGACACGAATTTGTAAGTGGGGACGCACGGACGGACGGACAGACGGACGGACGGACAGACGGTCAGACAGACAGACGGTGCGATTTTAATATGCCACCCTTCGGGGGCATAAAAAGAAAAGTTATAGCAAAACATATTGTTGAGTATGTAATGAAGTATATTCAGAGCAAAGAGTGGGTTGGTTGTGATGGTGTATGTGATCGATGGTGTCATATTAAGTGCACAGATATTTATGTGGATTATGAAAACTTAAGTCCAATGGAGATTCAGGAAGAGGTGGCTGAAATGGTGTAAAATGCCTGAAAGCTTAAACAAATTCATGCACTACTTTAAAGCAGTAGGTGAGTCACATATTTACAACGGTGGTAAATAAGGTACATTTTGTCATTTTAGACACTGTCATTATTAAGAGAGCGTAAAATATCGGCAAAGATAATGGAAAAATTCCTGTTGAAAAACAGAAAACTTTATACAGCAGAGAAAGCTTTTTTGCCCATGAAATGGAGAATGACATTTGTTTGTATGTAATTAATATGACAAAAAATCCACCTTGTTTAAGAGACATTTTTCAGTGTTATTGTGAATTAGTGTTTGAAATTACTTTTTGCCCAATCGCAAAGCAGTATTCGCTACAATTTAACTTGGGTTAATCAATATTTATATACCGAGTCAGTAAATTGGGAAATACTGCAGATTTACAAAAAAATAATTTCAAACACTAAGTAGGTAAATGTTCATTCTCATGCATTTACTACAATAAATTGGTCGTGCGGCATGCGCCGCGCCAGACCAATTTATTTTCATAAATACATCAGAATGAACACTAACCTATACATAACTAGAGCTATCACTAAATGTGATTAATACCCCCAAAAGACTGCTTTATAAACTGAGAAAGTTCGTAGTAACAGAATACCATGCAAACAAACTAAAAAGAGATATTGTTCTTGGCAATAACTCTGTAATTTGTCAAGATAGAGTTATGGTTCTTGTACACTGCACTTCCTCTCATTGTGCTTGACCATTGTATGAAGTTGTATTGAATTCCAACCAATAGTTTTCGAATAATGCTCCGGACAAGTAAAAGTAACAAAGGGCAATAACTCTGAAATGAGTCAAGATAGAGTTATTGTTCTTTCGCACTGCACTTCCTGTCATTGTGCTTGACCATTTTATGAAGTTGTATTGAATTCCAACCAGAAGTTTTCGATTAATGCTCTGGACAAGGAAAAGTAACAAATGGCAATAACTCTGTAATGAGTCAAGATTGAGTTATGGTTCCTGTGCACTGCACTTCCTCTCATTGTGCTTGACCATTGTATGAAGTTGTTTTGAATTCCAACTAGTACTTTTCGAATTATGCTCCGGACAAGGAAAAGTAACAAAGGGCAATAACTCTGTAATTAGTCAAGATGGAGTTATGGTTCTTGTGCACTGCACTTCCTCTCAATGTACTTGACCATTGTATGAGGTTATATTGAATTCCAACCAGTAGTTTTCAAGTAATGCTCT
Source organism: Saxidomus purpurata (assembly GCA_022818135.1). Classification (NCBI taxonomy): domain Eukaryota; kingdom Metazoa; phylum Mollusca; class Bivalvia; order Venerida; family Veneridae; genus Saxidomus; species Saxidomus purpurata. The sequence goes on along the minus strand of JAFMSR010000011.1, from coordinate 24,279,710 downwards.
GGAGAAGAAAAAAAACAAAGGGCAATAACTCTAAAAATACTCTAGATAGAGTTATGGTTCTTGTACACTGCACTTCCTCTCATTGTGCTTCATCATTGTATGAAATTGTATTGAATTCCAACCAGTAGTTTTCAAGTTACGCTCCGGACAAGGAAAAGCAACAAAGGGCAATAACTACGTAATTAGTCAAGATGGAGTTATGGTTCTTCTGCACTGCACTTCCTCTCAATGTGCTTGACCATTGTATGAAGTTGTATTGAATTCCAATCAGTAGTTTTCAAGTTATGCTCCGGACAAGGAAAAGTAACAAAGGGCAATAACTCTGTAATTAGTCAAGATGGAGTTATAGTTCTTGTGCACTGCACTTCCTCTCAATGTGCTTGATCATTGTATGAGGTTGTATTGAATTCCAACCAGTAGTTTTCAAGTTATGCTCCGGACAAGGAAAAGTAACAAAGGGCAATAACTCTGTAATTAGTCAAGATGGAGTTATAGTTCTTGTGCACTGCACTTCCTCTCAATGTGCTTGATCATTGTATGAAGTTGTATTGAATTCCAACAAGTAGTTTTCAAGTTATGCTCCGGACAAGGAAAATGCAACCAACCGACCGACCGACCGACCGACCGACCAACCACCGGGTGACTCCTATATACCCCCCTAAACTTCGTTTTGGGTGTATAAAAACTGATATTGAATGTGAGAGCACTGATTTACTGGCAAACCATTATTGTTAAAAGTACAACTGTGATAAAGCTTTGTTGAAAATGTTTGAGGAAGTTAAAATGTTTACTCGTAATGTAGTTCGAACATGCAAAATGTATTGTCATGCCAGATATTTATGTTAGTTCAGAGTTTTCTGTCTTTAACTTGGTGAAAAAACATTTAACATTAAATATTTAATAGCCTAGCTTTATTTAATACTTATAATGGAATTACTGTCATGTTTTACATGTCCGGTATTTTATGTTTCTTTCTGAAAATTTGCAAAATGTTTTCAATACTGACAAACTTCACATCATATAAAAGAAACCCTTATTATATTGAAAGTTTTAATTTCATGTCATTTTATCCGGTTATTGTTAAGGTTTTATGACTTTTTAAACAAGAGGGCCATAATAAACCTATATCGCTCACCTGACTAACATTGGCTATAATACAAGGGGTCAAGATTCTAACATAATTCGTAGAGGTTCACTACACAATGCTAAGTAACATTCCAAATAACTACTCTCTGCCCGTCGGCCTTCTTGTTTTTTTAAGTTTTCCCTATATAAGCCTATGTGAAATCAAGTCACCTTCCTCCCACCCACCCTCCTCCCGGGAAAAGTTAATTTTGACCTGGGGGTCATAATTTGAACAATCTTGGTTAAGTCCAATAAGCTTTTTTACATGCCAAATATCTAATCTCTAGGCCTTGTGGTTTCAGAGAAGAAGATTTTTTAAGTTTTTCCTATATAAGCCTATGCAAAACCAAGTGACCCCCCAGGGCGGAGTTAGTTTAGCCCGGGGGTCATGATTTGAACAATCTTGCTAGAGGTCCACTAGCAAATCTACATGCCAAATATCTAAGCTCTAGGCTTTGTGGTTTCAGAGAAGAAATTTTTTTTTAAAGTTTTCCCTATATAAGCCTATGTAAAACTAAGTGACCCCCTGTGCGGGGTCAATTTTGACCCAGGGGTCATAATTTGAACAATCTTGCTAGAGGTCCACTAGCCAATGCTACATGCCATATATCTAAGCTCTAGGCCTTGTGGTTTCAGAGAAGATTTTAAAAGTTTTTCCTATATAAGCTTATGTAAAATTAAGTGACCCCCAGTGTGGGGTCAATTTTGACCCCGGGGTCATAATTTGAACAATCTTGATAGAGGTCCACTAGCAAATGCTACATGCCATATATCTAAGCTCTAGGCCTTGTGGTTTCAGAGAAGATTTTAAAAGTTTTTCCTATATAAGCTTATGTAAAATTAAGTGACCCCCAGTGTGGGGTCAATTTTGATCCCAGGGTCATAATTTGAACAATCTTGATAGAGGTCCACTAGCAAATGCTACATGCCATATATCTTAAGCTCTAGGCCTTGTGGTTTCAGGGAAGAAGATTTTTAAAGTTTTTCCTATATAAAGCCTATGCAAAACTAAGTGACCACCCGCACGGGGTCAATTTTGAACCGGGGGTCATAATTTGAACAATCTTGGTAGAGGTCCACTAGACAATGCTACATGCCAAATATCTAAGCTCTAGACATTGTGGTTTCAGAGAAGAAGATTTTTTAAGCTTTTCCTATTTGTTGCCATAGTAACCAGAGTTCTGTATGGAATGGAATTCTTTGAACAACTTTGATAGAGCTTCATGCAAGGAACATCCCTGCAAAGTCTCATAAACATTGGCCCACTGGTGGCAGAGGAGATGTCGTTTGAAGGAAATGGTGGACGGACGGATGGACGTACGCCGTACAACATACGACGGACGGAATGCGATCCTAATAGCTAAAATGGAGGTAGGTGGTCGAATACTAATGCAACTGGTCGAATGAATAAACAGTACTTCTTTACTTCTGGTGCTTCATTACAAGTAGGGGTCATCTACAGGTTATGACCAATCTCCACATCAAGTTTCAAGATGCCAGGCCCACACATTCTAAAGTTATTGTCCGGAAACTGTTCTATACAATTCTGGGTCGCCATGACCTTGAAGTTTGACCTTCTGACCTCAAAATCAATAGGGGTCATCTGCTGGTCATAACCAACCTCCATAGGAAGTTTCAAGATGCTAGGCCCAAGCCTTCTCGAGTTCTCAACTGACACCCTTTTACTATTCCTGGTCACTGTGTCCTTTGACATACTGACCTCAAAAATAGGGGTCCTTGGCTTGTCATGACCAACCTCAATATAAAGTTCAAGATCCTAGGCCCAAGCGTTCTTTAGTTATCATCCGGAAACCAGTTGGTAGACAGATGGACGGACAGACAGACCCACCGACTGACATACATTTCCACATCTTTGAAGGGGCATAATAAAATCCAAACCTTGTACTAAGATATGACCAACAAACTGTTCAAAAAGTTTTATCAAAATTACAAATTCTGAGAATGGTATTCCTGTCCTTAAAACATCATGGGAGAATGTCTGTACATCTCTTCTGGATCTTATACAGTATAACGAGTAATTCTGCTTATATGTTTGTACATTTTTATAATTTGAATGTAACTCATGATCAATTTTGTCAATGTCTTTATTAAGGTCTAAATATCAATTTTGTTCAACCCTGCAAGTTTTTTTTCAGTAAAGTCAAGGATCTGTACCTTAAACCTTGTTACACAAATATATGTATGTTTGTAAAACAATATTCGAACTTCGGGTTACTAAGTCCTTGACCTTTGACCCACAGACCTCAAACACAATAAGGATCATTTACAGATTGCATGCAATCTATTGAGCAAGTTTCATGAAGGAACTTTAAGAGTGTTACCAAGGAAAAGTTTACAGACAGACGGAAGGACAAACAACCATGGCATAAGCTCTGTTGAGCTAAAATATTCATTGATTGTGTATAATTACATCATCATTATGAAATAAATTCATTGAAGAAACTTGTAAATACTTTCTTGTGAAATCAAGCAGTAAGAGAGTTATAGAGCAAGATGGTTCAAGTGATATGAGAAGACATGTAAAACAGAAGAACCAAAATCAATACAATACTGCCTGCACCCTTCCCTACCCAAGTCACACATTTTCAACACTACTGTCAAGCCTGAGAACAAAGTCATCATTTGGGGAGAAAAAATAAGGCCTTTGTTGACAGGTGACATTTATTAGTCAAATTGTTATGTTTAATTAATAATGGTTTCTGAAAGACTGGGCTTTACTCACACTGTGACCTTTATTCAGAGGTGGCTGTAAGCACAGGTTTGACTGTATTTGGTTACCAAGGCACAAATTGTTTTTAAAGTTTTCTCTCTAGCCAAGTTGATATGACTCTTCATAAAGAAGAATCTATTTAACCTCTGTAATTAAATTTAAGCAAATTATGAATATTGGAAATCCCCATGACTCTACAGCTACTCATGGGAATTTCCAATATCAATAAAGTGCAAGTCATACTTCCTCTTCTCTCTAACCAACAGCTGCACAAATGACATTTTAATGTATAATTTCACAGGCGACATCTTAAAATTTCTTTTGATCTTAAAAATGAACAAGAGCTGTTTGTAAAACACGTATGCCCCCCTTGATTCCAAAAGTTGTACTATGAAAGGAACAGTTTTTAAAGTAAAAGTCAGTGCGAAATTCGTGAAAACGGCATCTGTAGAAATTGTAGAATAAAAAAAAAATGAAAATGAAAATAAAATAGTCACCTCCATAGAACAATATTAGAATTTAACATTGACTTTGACCCTAGTGAAAAAAGTCACCTCGACTGTTTCAGGTGTGTTCTTGGGCAAAGACACTTGCTATTTACAATGTAAAATAAAATAAAAAAATCTATTTTTAGTAACAGTGACCTTGACTTTGACCCCTAAACATTTTTTTTTTTGCTGAAAAGAATCTATAATTAAAAAAAAAAAAATCTTTAAATCTATTTTTCGAAGTAACCTTGACCTAAAAAATTTGTTTCATGTAAAACAATTTTATAATAATTTTATAATACAAAAATAATCCGAAAAACAAAAAATCTATACTGAAAGGATAAACAAACGCAGGGTAACAATATATGCAACAATTTTTTTAATGCTTGGCCTAAAATTATGAAAACCGATGAGAAGACTATCTTGGTCACTTGTCACTCAAACCGGTGCCTAAAGTCACTCAACCGTGTATTGCACCATGCCACATAGAGAAAGTGATAAAAAGCAAATAACGGTGCAGAATAATGATGACAAGTTTGTCAAAACATCTGGCCATACCACTTGATACTCTTGAGGTATACAAGCTCTTGCAATCATGGTACAACTGACAGAAGTTCAGAGGAGTCAAGCTATTGCATTGCAAATGCAATGTCAGAGGCAACAACAACGGTTGCTATGCAGTTCAGTGTTAATGTTTCCACCATAGAACGTCTTGTCCGTCATTTGAGAGAACTTGGAAGGGTTTCCGACTGACCTAGATCGGGACGAGTCAGTCGATTTCGTCGATTCTAACGCAGTACCGATGTAACATTGTTTCTGATTGGTGACGTCATTTAAATTTGCGACTATTAAAAAACGTATATATAGTCACAAAATTCAAACAGCGTTTTAATTATCGCATTTAGACAAATTGTGCGTTAGAAAAGGGATAACTGTTTTGTGATTTTGATATTTGTGACCGTATATACGGTTTTAAAAACTGTATATACAGTCGCAAATATCAAAATTACAAAACAGTTTTTCCTATAATGTGCTTCAATTTCTAATGAATTATTGGTCAAAATCTAATGACATTTTGGTAATTTGTTGATTAAAGATGGGTTTTTTAGACTTATATAAAATATTGTATATACTACCAAACACATCACTTAAAATCACCTCAAATGTTTATCCTGCATTTCTTTATCCTTTACCCCCCCCAAAAAGATAATTATTTTTATTGCTTAAAACAATAAAAAAAATTAAAGAAAAAATATTTAAATACACTGCGACCTTGTTATAACGCGCATCGTTATAACGCGAATCCCGGTATAACGCGGTTGGGTCTTGGCTCCCAAAAATTTCGGGATCGACCAAAATTATTTCTAACAAAAAAGCGTTGTCCCTATACAAAACGAATGTTCAAAAACGTAAATAAACAACATGGCAGGTTGTTAATTGATCTTTGTCACTTAGGCGGTATCAAGCGTCTATTAACAAAGAAGTGTTAAAACAATTACGGCTTACTGGTATTTTTTCACGGCTCCGTTATTCACAAGCTGACCTCTTTGTTTGTTTGATAATAAATTGTAAATCGTGTGAATTGTTTGCACATCTTTGATTGCAGGCTTACCTGAACTTAAATAAATCAATTACAAAACTGTTATTGTTTGTTTTAACAAAGAAGTACTTTCACTTAGCCATCATTTTCGGAAAATGGATGTACTTTCAATAGCAAATATTTACGTAAGAATTTCTCTTTTATATATTTAATTTCGTGCTTAATTAACTAATTTATTTTACATAGAATCATTATTTTCTACAATTTAACCTCTCGATTTCATAAAAACATGATGCATGCTAAACATCAATATGCTTTAATTTAGTTAGGTGGGTGGGGTACTCGCGTTATGTACGCGTTATGCAAGAAAACAGCGGCCGATGATCAGACCGCGTTATAAAAAGAGTCTCATAACGCGGGTCAGACCCTTTGGACCCCAACTACCGCGTTATAACGGGGTCGCAGTGTATCTTCCTCTCCATTCAAGCTACCTACACACCAAGTTTCATTGCAATTGGTCACTCCTAACTTAAGTAATTGAGCGGAAACCATTCTACAATTCTAGGTCACTGTGTCCTTGACCTTTGGCCTACTAATCTCAAAACCGTTAGGGGACCTCTACCAATTATGACCAACCTCCACATCAAGTTTCAAGATGTTACCCCCAAGTGTTCTGGAGTTATCATTTGGAAACTGTTTTACAATTACCGGTCACTGTGACCTTGACCTTCGACATACTGACCTAAAAAACAATAGGGGTCCTCTGCTGGTCATTATTAACCTACACATCAAGTTTCAGGATCCTAAGCCAAAGCTTTCTTGTGTTATCATCCAGAAACCAGTTGGTAGACAGACAGATGGACGGACCACCCGACATACAGACCGACCGACATCTGCAAATCAATATACCCCTCTTCTTTGAAGGGGGCATAATTTGATAAATTGAAGTCTATGCACACATTATATAGCTACATTAATTTTGAAACATGGGAAGGCCGCAAGGAAGCAAAAGTAGAAACAAGATGGCCCTATATCGCTCACCTGTGACCTACTTATAAACCATATGTGACCAAACTTCAAGCATAAACTCTATATCATTAAAGTTTCACAAAAATCCAGTGAAAAATGCAGCCTCTATTGCATACACAAGGTTAAGTATGGACAGACAACAGACAGATGATCAGACACCAGGCGATCACAACAGCTCACCTTTGAGCTCTTTGTGCTCAGGTAAGCCAAAACAATATGCTTAAGGTCATCATTAATATATCAAATGACTTCAAATTATCTTCAGTAAGGCTGAATTACAAGATAACATGTAACTGATATAATAGATCTTATTACTTTAAGCCTAAAATCTACCAAATTTCTTAATTAAACCTTAATCTTTCAATTTCTACATATCAAACTAACATTGCTTTTTTTTTTTTAAACAAGAGATCAAAAATGGCCCTATATTGCACACCTAGCTACCATTGGCTATAATGTAAGATCAAATATCGTGTAAATTTTACCCTTGGTGTCCTGATTTGAACAATATTCACAGAGGTCCAGTACATTATAATGGGACATCAACTAGACCGATCACTAAATGTGATTAATACCCCAGAGAGACTGCTTTATAAACTGAGGAAGTTCGTAGTAACAGAATACCTTGCAAAAAAAAAAAAGAAATATTCGCAATAACTCTGTCATTAATTTTGTCAAGATAGAGTTATGGTTCTTGTACATTGCACATCCTCTCATTGTGCTGGACCTATATTGAATTCCAATCAGTAGTTTTCAAGTAATGCCCTCAAGGAAAACTCAAAATGGGCAATAACTCTGTAATTACTAAAGAAAGAGTTACGGTTCTTGTACACTGCACTTTCTCTCAGTGTGCTTGACCATTGCATGAATTTATATTGAATTCCAACCAGTAGTTTTCAAGCTATACATTAGACAAGGAAAATTCAAAATGGGAAATAACTCTGTAATTATTAAAGAAAGAGTTATGGTTCTTGTGCACTGCACTTCCTCTCAGTGTGTTTGACCATTGTATGGAGTTGTATTGAATTCCAACCAGTAGTTTTCAAGTTATGCTCTGGACAAGGAAAATACAACAGACCGTATAAAAATTTGGCCTAAAAAATGACTGAAAAAAAAGTCCCAATGGCCTTGATCTTTAACCTACTGACCTCAAAATCAATAGGGGTCATCTGCTGGTCATGACCAACCTCCACATCTAGTTTCAAGCTGCTAGGCCCACCTGTTTTCCAGTTATCGTCAAGAAACTGTATCAGTGTCACCTTTGATCTACTGACCTTAAAGGTCCATTACTAACGCAAAATTGAATTTTCTTTTATATCTGGAACTGTAACAGGGAAATACAGTTTGAAACTGGCTTCTAAAACTTTACAATAGCTGTGGAGTATTTCCCTGTTTGAAATACAGCTGCAGAAAAACGAGTGAATGTTTGTGTGTTTCCTAAGATTGACCTGGGTGGTCGTTTTGTCCTACTTTCGCTTTATTGAATGTTGTAAACAGTCAGACAGATACTTTGCACACCATTGGAAGTAAACTTCTTCAATTATAATTCAAAATAGGCATACTTATTTATGTACAACCTATTTACAGCCTCTCTCTGGGAGACTTCTGGAAAATACAAAGATATTTGAAAATGGGAAAACCTTCTTTCGTTTTTGAAAAGGCAAATTATAATTCATTAATTCTTTTGTCAAACTCAATTTTCAACACAGTAAGGTCACATTCAATGCAGAATGTCATATTTTTCCTTTAGAGAAGACACCTGTAACCATTCCAGATTTAAAAGAGAATTCGATTTGATGTTAGTAATGGACCTTTAAAATCAGTAAGGGTCATCTGCTGGTCATGATCAATCTCCTCATCAAGTTTAAAGATACTAGCCCCAAGTGTTCTCGAGTAATCTTCCTGAAACTGTTTTACTACTTCGTTGTGACCTTGACCTTTAACCCACTAACCCCAAATTCAATAGAGATCATCTACATGTTACAGGAAACCTTCTGAACAAGTTTGTTGAAAGTTGAAAGGATACTGTGACCTGTAGAGCATTATCAAGAAAACGCTATCAGAGGTCACTGTGACCTTTACCTTTGACACACTAACCCCAAAAACAATAGTGAACATTTACATGTTGGAAGGAACCTTTCTGAACAAGTTTGATGAAAGTTGAATGAATACTGTGACCTGTAGAGCATTATCAAGAACAAATTAATGGAGGTCACTGTGACATTGAGCTTTCACTCACAGACCCTAAAACCAATAGGGATCATCTATATGTTACATGGAACCTCCCGAGCAAGTTTGATTAAAGTTGAAGAAAACTGTGACCCATAGAACATTATCAAGGAAACACTTTCTGAGGTCACTGTGACCTTGACCTTTGACCTACTGACCCTAAAAACAGAAGGGATCATCTACATGTTGCAGGGAACTTCTGAGCAAGTTTAAAGAAAGCTGAATGAAAACTGTGACCTGGAGAGAGTTATCAAGGAAAATCTAATGGAGGTCACTGTGACCCAGACCTTTGACACACTAAACCCAAAAACAATAGGGATCATCTATTGCAGGGTCTTAGCAAGTCTGATAAATGCTTAATGAAAATTGTGACCTGTAGAGTGTTATCAAGGAAAATCCAACGGATGTCACAGCGACATTGACCTTCACTCACTGACCCTAAAATCAATAGGGATCATCTATATGATACAGGGAAAATCTAACGGATGTCACAGCGTCATTGACCTTCACTAACTGACCCTAAAATCAATAGGGATCATCTATATGATACAGGGAACCTCCTGAGCAAGTCTGATGAAAGTTAAAAGAAAAGAGTGACCCGTAGAGTGTTATCAAGGAAACGCTATCTGAGGTCACTGTGACCTTGACCTTTAACCAACTAACCCCAAAAACAATAGGGATCAATTACATGTTGCAAGGAACCTTCTGAGCAATTTTGATTAAAGTTTCATGAAAACTGTGACATGTAGAGTGTTATCAAGAACAATCTAATGGAGGTCACCGAGACCTTTCACTCACTGACCCCAAAATCAATAGGGATCATCTGTACGTTACAGGGAACCTCCCAAGCAAGTTTGATTAATGTTGAAAGAAAACTGTGACCCATAGAGCGTTATCAACGAAAATCTAACAGACCTTCGACACACTGACCCCAAAACTAATAGGGATCATCTACATATTGCAGGGAACCTTTTGAGCAAGTTTGATGAAGGTTTAATGAAAATAGTGACCTGTAGAGTGTTATCAAGGAAAATCTAACAGAGGTCACCATGACCGTGACCTCTGACTCACTGACCCCAAAAATCAATAGGGAACATCCATAAGTTGCAGGGATCCTTATTAGCAAGTTTCATCGAAGTGAAATGAATATTGCGAACTGTAGAGTGTTATCAACGAGAAGTTTACGGATGGACCGACATAAGGATGGACGGACATTGTAACATATGGATACTAATATGGCTACTCTAATTGTTCTCTCCAATGTTATTTTAGCTGTATTAAACCTTATTCTGAATAAGGCAACCAAACTGTTAAAATGTATAAAATGTTGTTTATGACAGAACTTTTATTTGTGTCAACATATATTGGGGAGCATGGAAATATTCTGGCAGCTATGGGATGTGAAAGACCAGATGAAACATCACTGATATGTAATGACATTCCAGAAGATATACCAGTTGGAATTTACAATGTTGAAATCGTTATTAATCCTACTTCTTTAGTCGTTATTAATAACACACGTTTTTCATCTGTAAACTGGAGTGCAGTGAGAAAATTGAATATAACTGAAAAACTTGATAATATTTATGGAGTGATTCTCCAAGACAAATGTTTCGCTGCATTAAAGAAATTGCAGGAGCTGGGACTACATGTACAGAACCATCTTCGTTTCTCTAAAAATGCACTAGCTGGACTGGATAATATGAAAATGCTCGGTATGACTGGGTATTCAAGAATTGATTGGACAAATTTCTTACAAGCTTTAAATGGATCTGATAAGCTCCCAAATTTAAATAAACTCATATTATCACGCTGGAATAATTACAAATCAGTTCCAACTCTAGATGAAGAGTTTGGAGAGGTACTTCAAGACAAAAAGATTGCTACTATAGATATAAGCATGTCACAAGTACCAGTCGTAAATATAAATGTGTTGTCACATTTTGCACAATTAGAGGTCTTCAATGCATCATATGCTATTCTGAACAATTTATATTTAGTGCCAAAATTATCTCCAAATGACCTTAAGCATATCAAGATGCTGGATTTTGCACATACCATATTACCAAAATGTTTCGTTGTTTTAGATATTCCTGGAAGGCTTGAAATCTCTAACATGTACACCAGGCAGTTTTCTAACAATTTAGCTGTTCTATTTACGCCAGAGATGGTAAACATAAGTAGTCTCACTGGACAGCATACTTCAATCTGGATAGAAAACTGTACAGTTGAGATGATAAAGAACCCGCAACAGCATGTCAAAACATTAATACTCCGACAAAACAATTTCAAGCGACTAAATGTTAAATGCATTTGTGAAAAATTCAAGTTATTCTCTGTTGAAATTGTGGATGTATCGGACAACCAAATGGAATTCTTACATCCAACTCTATTATCATGCATGCCTCACCTTCTTAAGGTAGACTTGTCAAAAAATCAGCTTTTCAAAATGGTTACAGAAAATATTACTGTGTTAGAAAGCCTGTTTTGGGGTCTGAAATATTTGAAAGCTGTTATTTTGTCATACAACATACTGCATTTTATTCCTACTGAACTTTTTCAAGAGAACAGTTTAATTGAGGTCATCTGTGAAATAATAATCTTGAGCAGGTGACCTTCACCTTAAATGACCTTGACAAACGGAAAGTTCTCGACCTAAACGGCAATAAAATTCACATTCTGAATTTGGTTGCAATGAATCATTTAGACAGTATTACACCTTGCAATCAGTCTAAAAACATTGTAATTTTAAAGTCAAATGCCATTTCAAGTTCCAAATGTGCTTCAAAAGCCTTTCTTCAATGGCTCCTATCAACAAATGTACTTGACACAGCTTCTCAAAACCTTAAATGTTCGGATGAAAATGGCAAATTAAGAAAATTAAAAATGGCATTTTAGAAATGGTTCAGAAAGTATGCGTGAGGAAAACAATTATTATTTCTATAAGTGTCTCAACAGTGGTAGGTGGTCCAAGTTATTTTAAATCAATTAATGCATGACAAAGTTACAATCCGGACCCAAATGTTTGCATATATACAGGATTCAATTACCTTTAAAACTAAAGTGTGACCTTGACCTTTGAGGAAGCAATGTTGGTCTTGAACACGACACATCGTCTTGGTGTGCTGAACATGTGTGCCGAGTTTTTTTTAAATCAATCATTACATGACAAAGTTATAGTCAGGATACACAAATGTATGCATATATACAGAATTCCATTACCTAAAACTTCTAAGTGTGACCTTGACCTTCGAGGTAGTTACGTGGGTCTTGCACGCGACACATTGTCTTGATGTGCTTGACATTTGTGCCAAGTTATTTTAAAATCTTTCAATGCATGACAAATTTACAGTCCGAACACGAATATGTGCATACATGCATATATAGAGGATTTCATTACCTTCAAAATCCAAGTGTGACTTTGACCTTTAAAGCAGCCACGTAGGTCTTGCACATGACATGTCGTCTTGATGTGCTAGACATTTGTGCCAAGTTATTTTAAAATCTTTCAATGCATGACAAAGTTATAGTCAGGACACGAATGTGTGCATATATGCATATATAGAGGAATCCACTACCTTCGAAATCTTAGTGTGACCTTGACCTTTGAAGTAGCCACGTGTGTCTTGCACATGACATGTCGTCTTGATGTGCTTGACATTTGTGCCAAGTTATTTTAAATCCTTCAATGCATGACAAAGTTACAGTCCGGGCACGAATGTGTAAGTGGGGACACACAGACGGATGGACAGACAGACGGTGCGACTTTAATATGCCACCCTTCAGGGGCATAAAAATGGGCAATAACTCTGCAATTACTAAAGAAAGAGTTATAGTTACTGTACACTGCACTTACTCTCATTGTGCATGATCATTGTATGAAGTTGCATTGAATTCCAACCAGTAGATTTTAAGTTATGTTCTGTACAAGGAAAAGTAACAAAGGGCAACAACTGTAATGGGTCAAGATAGAGTTATGGCTCCTGTGCACTGCACTTTCTCTCATTGTGCTTGACCATTTTTTGAAGTTATATTGAATTCCAACCTGTAGTTTTCAAGTTTATGCTCTGGACAAGGAAAAGTAACAAAGGGCAATAACTCTGTAATGAGTCAAGATAGTTATGGTTACTGTGCACTGCACTTCCTCTCAATGTACTTGACCATTGTATGAAGTTATATTGAGTTCCAACTAGAAGTTTTCAATGCTGTAGTTATGGTTCCTGTGCACTGCACTTTCTCTCAATGACCATTGTATGATTTATATTGAATTCCAACAAGTAATTTTCAAGTTATGCTCCGACAAGGAAAAGTAATAAAGGGCAATAACTCTGTAATTACTCAAGATAGAGTTATGGTTCTTGTACACTACACTATCTGTAATTGTGCTAGACCATTGTATGAAGTTGTATTGAATTCCAACTTAAAGTTTTCAAGTTGTGCTCCGGACAAGGAAAAGTTACAAAGAGCAATAACTGTAATTAGTCAAGATGGAGTTATGGTTCTTGTGCACTGCACTTCCTCTCAATGTGCTTGACCATTGTATGAAGTTGTACTGAATTCCAACCTGTAGTTTTCAAGTTATGCTCTGGACAAGGAAAAGTAACAAAGGCCAATAACTCTGTAATTAGTAAAGATGGGAGTTACGGTTCTTGTGAACTGCACTTCCTCTCAATGTGCTTGACCATTGTATGAAGTTGTATTGAATTCCAACCAGTACATTTCAAGTTGTGCTCTGGTCTAGGAAAAGTAACAAAGGGCAATAACTCTGTAATGAGTATTGGTAGAGTTATGATTCTTGTGAACTGCACTTCCTCTCATTGTGCTAAACCATTGTATGAAATTGTCGGACCATCCACAACTACTGCTGGTACTTGTCACTTCTGTGAAATATCATTACTAGATGGGTGTTCAGTAGAACACTTGTGTTGCCCTCTTACCCTTGGCGGCATGATGACGCTTATGTCACAAGCAATACAATTTGAAAGTTTGATGAAATGGCAAAGTGATAGCCAACATTAAGTTGTGACAAAATCTAAGTACAAACAAGAGGGCCATCATCTTGATGGCCTATATTGCTCACCTGAATACAAGTCCACTTGCCTAATGGGTGTGGTCAATCTTTACCCAAGAGGCATGATTTGAACATAGTGAATGGAAGACCACAAGACAATGTTACATACCAAATAGATTTTCCTATATACGCCTTTGTAAAACAAGTGACCTCCTTGGCGGGGCCAATATTGACCCCAGGGGTATGATTTGAACAAACTTCTAAGAAGCCTACTAGGCAATGCTACATGCTATATATCTAAGCTCTAGGCCCTGTGGTTTCAGAGAAGATTTTTAAAGTTTTTCTTGTACAAGATTATTTAAAATCAAGTGACCCCCTGGAGGAGTCAATTTTGACCTGGGGGTCATAATTTGAGCAATTACAGTAGAGGTCCACTGGGAATTTCTACATGCCAAATATCTAATCTCTAGGTCTTTTGGTTTGAGAGAAGAAGGTTTTTAAAGTTTTTCCTATTTTGACCATGGGTTCATAATATGAACAAGTGACAGGAAATTGTCACAAAACCAGGTTTTCATTTTCCAGTCTGCTGGCCGAGCGCAAATGTGTTTTTAAAGTAAGTAGATATACATAATGTGAAAAAGAAACAAAGGTCTTCTTCTATATATTACATGTGTAAAAAAAGCAAAGGGCCATAATTCAGGCAAAATTGATCAAAACACAAAACCCAGACAATATGCACGTGGGCACTTGATGACAACAGTTGTGTGAGAGTTTGGTTTAAATATCTTGAGAAATGTAGGAGGAAGTGGGCACGTGACAGTATTCTTCTATATATAACATATGTGGAAAAAAAGCAAAGGGCCATAATTCAGGCAAAAATTATTAAAAAAAAAAAAAAAAAAAAAATTTGCTGTGTGGGGTTTGAACCGCTGGTCTCATGAGAAATTTTGTCATCTTACTGTAACAGAATACTCCAAAGTATACAGGACTGGTAATCTATTCTAAAAATAGACAGTAATAACAGAGTATTCTCCCTTTTATAATAACAGAGTATTCTCCCTTTTATATATACTTAAATAAGGAGACACAAAATTGCTAACGGACGGACGGACGGACAACCAGGGGCAGAACATTATAATTATATTCAAAATTCACAATTATAGTTCTGTGAAAGTTTGGTTGAAATCCCTTGAGAAATGTAGGAGTTGCACACAGAAGAGTATTTCTCTATATATATTACATTATGTGGAAAAAAACAAAGGCCCATAATTCTGTCAAAAATGATCAAATCACAAAACCCCGACAATATGCGCCAGGGCACTTGGTGACAATAATTCTGTGAAAGTTTGGTTGAAATCCCTTGAGAAGTGTAGAAGGAGTTGCGCACAGAAGAATTACATATGTGAAAAAAAACAAAGGGCCATAATTCTGTCAAAAATGACCAAATCACAAAACCCAGAATATATGCGCCAGGGCACTTCATGACAATACTTCTGTGAAAGTTTGGTTGAAATCCGTTGAGAAGTGTAGGAGGAGTTGCGCACAGAAGAATTACATGTGAAAAAAAACAAAGGGCCATAATTCTGTCAAAAATGACCAAATCACAAAACCCCGACAATATGCGCCAGGGCACTTCATGACAATACTTCTGTGAAAGTTTGGTTGAAATCCGTTGAGAAATGTAGGAGGAGTTGCGCACAGAAGAAATTGTTTATGCCCGCCCGCCCGCCCGCCGACATACCCCAATCTAATAACCAGGATTTTTCCTTCGGAAAACCTGGTTAACAATCTTCCTTGGAGGTCCATTAGACAATGCCACATCCTATACATCTAAGCTCTAGGCCTTGCGGTTTGAGAGAAGATTTTTTAAATCTACCAATTTGTTGCCATAGCAACCAGAGTTCTGCATGGAAAAGAATTCTTGGAACAACTTTGATAGAGCTTCATGCAAGGAACATCCCTGCAAAGTTTCATCATCATTGGCCTAGTATTTTCAGAGGAAATGTCATTTGAAGGAAATGGTGTACGGACGAAATGCATTGTACTGATCACTTCTATAAAACATCATTAAATTCTGACCAGGGGCTTTGGAGATTTAGCATCCACAAGATTTTATTATCTCGAGCCCCTGTAACCTTGAACTTTTGACCATGCAAAACTAGACAGTACTTTCTCACTTTTGTAAAGTATCATTGAATTCTGACCAGGGATTTTAGAGACTTAGCTGCACAAGATTTTACTATCTTGAGCCCCTGTTGCCTTGAACTTTTACCTAGTGACACGAGACATGGATCATGCACAACAAGGCATGGTACTTATCATTTTTGTGAAGTATCATTAAATTCTGACCAATGGTTTTGAAGATTTAGCGTCCACTAAGATAAATTTCGAGCCCCTGTGACCTTGACATTTGACCTAGTCACCTGAAACATGGACTATGCACAACTAGGTTTTGTAGATTTAGTGTCCATAAGACGGACAGAGGTACGGACATACAGATGGACGTTCTAACAAAGTGATACTTTTGTGGCTATGTTATTGTAATCTCAGCCATGTAAAAGAAAATTTTAACTACATAACACACTAAATACATACAATTTACAGATACATATTGCCCTCCTAGCCACTTAAGCATTTATATGTTAGCTCGGACAGACAGACAAGCTGAATCCAGTATACCGTTACATGCATTGCCCCCTTTTACACTTTGTGTTCAGGTATGTATAAAATATATCTCCAACTTACAGCTGATATGACTCTTCACGAGGAAGATAAATTTTCAACTTTCGTATTGAGATGCAGCTATCAATTAATGGGGATTTGTTTACTGCAAAGCATACTTCCTCTTCAGTATTACCAAATGGTAGCTAAAATGACACGTTTATGTGTAATTGCACAAGTCTTTATTTGGATTACAAAACTGTATCATGTAATTTAATGTCCCAGTAGCCTTCGAACAAATCCAGCTCACTAGAACATAAAAGGAAGAAGAAGTTCAAAATTTCCATTTCATTGTAATACTATCATTGATGTATCCAATTCCTTCTATTTGTAGTGCTGCAACATGATGAGCAAATGAGGCCTATTTCTAGAGGTAACCGGGGCACCCGATACCACATTTTGTATTATATATCAAAATGACCGCTAGGGTCTGTAGTTTCTGAAACTGCTTGTTGCAGTTGCCAAATCCGTGCCGCAACATGAATATCAGGGTGTAATTTACGTTACCCCTAAAATCTAAAAACAAAAGAAAAGAAGTTCACACTGAGTTATTACTCTTGTAACGCATGATAAATTTGCATTGACATCAAATTTGATAATAACAATTTGTATACATAAATTCTATCCATTCAAATTCTGTGTTTGACCATAGTAATACATACGAGTACTATGTACTTTACATGACCTTACGTTACAAAATATTGTAATGTAGATTTTAGCATTTGTTATGATAAAGTTTGATTATTGGTACAGATCAATGAAAAAATCAACTAAGTCACACATTTTCTTTCTAATGAACACAGATTAGAATCCACATAACATGTAATTTACGCTATATCCATGTAATAATACGTTACTTTTGATAACATAATATTTAGAAAAATGACAACATTGACGACAACTGCTTAACTTATAAAATACATTTGATATATGACATTTGCGAAATGATTAACTCCAACACATGTTATGAAGTGAATTGTTACCTGAAGGCTGAATTGCACCGCATGAGGACACTACATATAATCATCTGACCTTAGTATGAGCTAAACATTGTACTGCAAGGCCAATGTTTTTTATTTCTTGTTACTTGAAGTTTGAAATAAACCTCTGTACAGGGGAGGGAAAAACCAAGAGGGCCATGATGGCCCTATATTGCTCACGGGAGTACAAGTGCACTTGCCTGGTGGGTGTGGTTAATTTTTACTCCAAAGGCATGATTTGAACAAAGTAGTTGGAAGTCCACTAGACAATGTTACATACCAAATGTCCAAGCTCTAGGCCTACTTGTGGTTTTAGAAAAGAAGATTTTAAAGTGTTTCCTACACCAAACGACCCCCTCCGGGCAGGGGAATTTTTGACACTGGGGGCATGATTTAAACACACTTCGAGGTGGTCTACAAGATACTGTTACACACTAAATATCTAGACTATAAGCCTTAAGGTTTTGGAAGAGAAGAGTTTTAAAGGTTTTCCTATATGTCTATGTAAAAGAAGTGACCCCCTAGGTGGGACCAATATTGAACCACAGGGCATAATTTGAACAAACTATGAAGAGAGATCCACTAGACACTATTACACACTAAATATCTAAGCTCTAGACCTTGTGGTTTTGAAGAAGAAGGTTTTCCTATATTATGTCTATGTAAAACAAGGCTGTCTTAAAGACAGCTATATCCCCTGCCGCAAATAGGAACATTGAAGGAATTAATGTTACTGAGTGTAGTTTTCTCTCAGAGGTGTACATTGTAGATTTCTAAAAAGCAAATAAAGCTACTGATATGGTCAAGTAGTCAAAGAAATGTCAGACTTAAACCTTTGACCTTAAGTTGAAACCTTGACCTTGTGCCAGCGTTACTAGCTTATGAGTTCTGCACACCATCTTGATGAGGTGAACATCTGATCCAAGTTTCATAAAAATCCTTCAAAGGGTTAAGGATATATGGAAAGGAAAGGAAAAGTCAGACTCAAACCTTTGTCCTTAAGTTGTGACCTTGACCTTGAGCCAGCATGACCGGCTCATGGGCTCTGCAGGGATATAAATTAACTTTGAAATTCCATTAGCAAGCCAGGCTCGTAACTTCAAATTGAGTAGCCTAGCTGAAAACCAGTTACCCCAGATCAAAGCTAACAATATTTACACCATTTAATCTTGAATTGATGTAATAGTAAGAGTAACAGCTTTGACTTTAGTGGTGAATATACCCTACTGTCTGGATTACAACTGTCATAAAATCTATATTAATGCTAAAAAAAAAACATTCATTTAAAAGGCAATAACATAAACATCATCATGGAAACTGCTCATAAAACTAGACCTATCACTAAATGTGATTAATACCCCCTGAAAAACTGCTTTATCAACTGAAAAAGTTAGTAGTAACAAAATACCTTCCAGAAGAGTTATGGTTCTGGTCAAGATACGGTTACGAGTCTTGTACGCTGCACTTCCTCTCATTGTGCTTGAACATTGTATGAATTTGTATTTAATTCCAACTACAGTCAAACCTGTCAAAGACCACATTTGTAGCTTCCCGACAGTGGTCTTTGTTCACAGGTTTGACTGCAGTAGTTTTCAAGTTATGCTACAGACAAGGAAAACTAACGAAGGGCAATAACTCTGTAATTACTTAAGATAGAGTTATGGTTCTTGTGCATTGCACTTCCTCTCAATGTGCTAGACCAATCATTGTATGAAGTTGTATTGAATTCCAACCAGTAGTTTTCTAGTTATGCTTCAGACATGAACAAGAGCTGTCAACAATGCCCCAGAAAGATGTGTCTCACAGTCTATCTCCCATATGTGCTCAACAATTGTTCTATGTAATTTTACAATCCTTCCATGCATGACAGAGTTCTGCAATCAGTCTAAAAACATTGTATTTTTAAAGACAAATCCCATTTCATGCTCCAAATGTGCTTCAAAAGCCTTTCTTCAATGGCTCCTATCAACAAATGTACTTGACACAGCTTCTCAAAACCTTAAATGTTCGGATGAAAATGGCAAATTAAGAAAAAATAATAATGGCATTTTAGAAATGGTTCAGAAAGTATGCCAAAGGAAAACAATTATTATTTCTACAAGTGTCTCCACAGTGGTTGCTGGTCTCCTTTTTGCTACATGCTTAATGATAATATACAAAAGGAATAGATTGAGGAAGAAGATGCTAAACAGAAGAAATGTAGTGGAACATTTAAGACAAGGTGATCACCAATTTCAGTTCGCTGCTTTTCTTGTGTTCAGCCAGAATGACGAGGACTTTGTAAAGACATACATTTTTGATCAATTAAATGAAAACCTCCGTTTATTGACTGGTGCAAACAGAAATCTATTGTGCACTGGCGATCGGGATTTCCGACCTGGATTCCACGTTCATAATGAAGTATACAGATTACTTGAGAATTCTTCAGTTGTTATTGCAGTTGTTTCAAACAATTTCTGTACCAGCAACTTTTGTTGTGACGAAATCGAACAAGCTATCATGAACAGAAAACCAATCCTCCAGATATTTATAGAACATGTTGACCTAGACCTCTTGACACCAACAATGAAAGAACTATTCAAAAGAAATGTGAAGTTCTGTTTGCTGTTGAGAATGGTGTTCCTGTTCTCAAAACATCATGGGAAAATGTCTGTACATCTCTTCTGGATCTTATACAGTATAATAACAAGTAATTCTGCTAATGTGTTTGTACATTTTTTAAGTTTGAATGTAACTCATGATGAAATTTTGTCAATGTGTTTATTAACATATGATTTGTTGTCTTCCTTCTAACAGACCATACAAAGATTGCAAAACACCTACAGTTAAACTTCGTTCACTTGAACTTCAGTCGCTCGAATACAACCGATCGCTCGGTCGACGGTCCCGGCAAAATCTCTATATAAATCATATTGTTCCACCTCTGAAACCTAGAACCTCGATCTCTTAAACCTGTCTGGCATTCCCTTCAGATCTATTTCACTGTCCAAAAATCCTTTTGCTCGAACAATAAAAGGCGTCAGTCTCAATTATCTGGCAAACAATTGCACATTGATCAGACGTTTTGTTGGACGGTGCATGTTTTTAGCACCTTGGTAAATGAACAATAAAAGGTAATTTGATTTTCTTTACAATGTTGATAAAAATTAGTAGTAAATTGGCATAAATTTAGGCTTTTCACAAAGATGGATATAATATTAAATGAGTGACGGATTTTTCGAAAGAGCATGTTGACGCGAAAAGATTTTTAAAAATAGTGAAAGATACGTGTCTGCGATTTAATCATTTTGACCTGTAACTAAAATTGCAACAAATGAATAAATTTTGCGTTTTATCAGCTTTCCATTGAAATTAAACATGTTGAAATGTCTTTTGCTTGAAGAATGTCAGGTATACTGGCATCAGGAATCGGCTTTTAGGACCATCCGATTAAAGCTCTTCAAAAATTAAAATGTCAAAAAAATGCAACTCAATTCCCCTG
This sequence comes from Saxidomus purpurata, assembly GCA_022818135.1. Taxonomy (NCBI): domain Eukaryota; kingdom Metazoa; phylum Mollusca; class Bivalvia; order Venerida; family Veneridae; genus Saxidomus; species Saxidomus purpurata. Next base: position 24,258,375 of record JAFMSR010000011.1, on the reverse strand, counting down.
ATTTTTTTTTTTCATGCAGGGACAAATTGTCCGAGGTGCAATCTTCGTGTATTATACCCACTTACTCTTTTTAAATACAGAAAATATGAGACCTCAGCCAGGTTTAAATGTGTATTTGGTCAAGATTCTTCAGTATAACGACCTGTGACTGGCAAACCTCGATGGCTCGAACCACCAATACCTCTGAACTAAAATCTATGGTCCCTTCAAGTTCGAGCGAACGTAGTTTAACTGTATTATAACAAGTATGCTGTTAATTACACCTCAATAGCTATATAAAGCCTATGTTATGACCTAAATGGCAATAAAATTCAAATTCTTAATTTGGTTGCAATGAATTATTTAGACAGTATTATACCCAGCAATCCATCTAAAAACACTGTATTTTTAAAGTCAAATCCCATTTAATGTTCCAAATGTGTGTCAATTCCAACTAGTAGTTTTCAACTTATGCTCCGGACAAGGAAAATGCAACAGACTGCCCGACCGACCAACCACCGGGTGACTCCTATATACCCCCCTAAACTTTGTTTCGGGGGTATAATTAACGGTCTTTAAGAAATGGTTCAGAAAGTATGCGTGAGGAAAACAATTATCATTTCTACAAGTGTCTCAACAATGGTTGCTGGTCTCTTTTTTGCTACATGCTTAATGATATTATACAAAAGGAATAGACTGAGGAAGAAGATGCTGAACAGAAGAAATGTAGTGGAACATTTAAGACAAGGTGATGACCAATTTCAGTTCGCTGCTTTTCTTGTGTTCAGCCAGAATGATGAGGACTTTGTACAGACATATATTTTAGATCAATTAAATGAAAACCTCCGTTTATTGACTGGTGCAGACAGATATCTAGTGTGCACTGGCGATCGGGATTTCCGACCTGGATTCTACGTTCATAATGAAATACACAGATTACTTGACAATGCTTGTTGTTATTGCAGTTTTTCAAACAATTTGTGTACCAGCAACTTCTGTTGTGACGAGATCGAACAAGCCAGCATGAAAAGAAAACCAATCCTCCAGATATTTATAGAACATGTTGACCTAGACTTCTTGACCCCAACAATGAGAGAACTATTCAAAAGAAATGTGGGAGTTCTGTTTGCAGTTCAGAATGGTATTCCTGTTCTCAAAACATCATGGGAGAATGTCTGTACATCTCTTCTGGATCTTATACAGTATTTTAACCAGTAATTCTGTTAATGTGTTTGTACATTTTTGAAGTTTGAATGTAACTCATGATGAGATTTTGTCAATGTCTTTATTAACATATGGTTTGTTGTCTTCCCTCTAACAGACAATAAAGATTGCAATACACCTATTATAATTAGTATACTGTTAATTACAAGTCAAAAGCTATGTTTAACCTATGTTATACTTATACTGTTAGAACTAGCTGCTGTAAATAGAATTTTTTATAATCATGTATCATTTAATTTAATTTTCAATAATTATTTCTTGTGTTGTTGTTGATGCTAATTCTATTTTTAGAATCTAATCAAACAAACAAAATAAAATCATAACAACAACTTCAGTTTTTTATGTTGTGTTTACAATCATCTATATTATGTAAGCTATAAATTTCAGCTCAGTCATTTTCTTCTGTGTTTGATTTTGTGCTGTGTTTTTCATCCATAAGAAAACTGTGCAGGTCATTTTACTTAAATGCAAAGTCTAGATCAATATTATTCAACCCTGCATGTTTTTTTTAATAAAGTCATGGATCTGTTTCTTAAACCTAGTAAAACAAATATGCGTTTGTAAAACATTATTCGAACTTTGGGTTAGTGTGTCTTTGACCTTTAACCCTGATACCTCAAAAACAATAAAGATCATCTACAGGTTGCATGTATCCTTTTGAGCAAGTTTCATGAAGGAACCTGAGTGTTACCAAGGAAAAGTTTTCAGACAGACGGAAGGAAGGACAAACAACCATGGCATAAGCTCTGCTGAGCTAAAATATTCATTGATTGTGTATAATTACATCATCATTATGAAATAAATTCATTGAAGAAACTTGTAAATACTTTCTTGTGAAATCAGGTAAGCACAAGAGAATTATGGAGCTTATATGAAATATAATCATGTGACATTTGGACCTTTAATATGACCTTTGACTGAGACGGCTGAAACACACATCACATTTAGAGAAGCGACCTTCACCTTGCATAGTTTGCATTGTTTAGACCTTGCCTTTCGCGTCTTCCTCAAAAAGGACTGGGATGTGAATGATTTGTACTTGGAAATTATTCCTAGAACTTAAATTCCTTTTATTACTATTCAGCTAAAATAATTGCAACAAACAAAAAGATTTTATCTCCAGGCAAAATGACATGACTCTTCATAAAAAAGAATGTATCAAACTTTTGTGATTAAATTTCAGAAAATAGTTGTAAAGTCGGGGGATTACTACATTTATAAGGCGCAAGTCATACTTCCTCTTCTCTCTTAACCAACAGCTGCAAAAGTGACATTTAATGTATAATTTGACAGGTCATTTTGAAACTTCTTTTGATTTCAGAACTGAATAAGTAAAATTAAAGTTTATGTACACAATATATACAAATGTAATTACATTAATTTGGAAACATGCCAAGGTCACAAAGAAAACAAGAGCTGTCCCTCACAAGTGACGAATGCCCCCGAAAGAGGTGCCTCACAGTCTGTGTCCTCTCCATGTGCTCAATAAATGTGCTATGTAACTTTAAAAACCTTCCATGCATGACAGAGTAATTATGCATACAGTATTCCATTACTTTAAACACTAAGTGTGACCTTGACCTTTGAGGTAGGGACTTGGGTATTGCACGCGACACATCCGCTTGATGTGCTAGACATTTGTGCCAAGTTATTTTAAAATCCTTCAAAGCATAATAAAGTTATAGTCCGGACACAAATGTATGCATATATACAGGATTCCATTACCTATAAACTCTAAGTGTGACCTTGACCTTTGTGGTAGGGATGTGGGTCTTGCACGCAACACGTCGTCTTGATGTGCTAGACATTTGTGCCAAATTATTTTAAAATCCTTCAAGGCATGACAAAGTTACAGTCCGGACACGAATGTGTGCATATATGCATGTATAGAGGAATCCATTACCTTCAAACTCTAAGTGTGACCTTGACCTTTGAGCTAGGGACGTGGGTCTTGCACGCGACACGTCGTCTTGATGTGTTAGACATTTGTGCCAAGTTATTTTAAAATCCTTCAATGCATGACAAAGTTACAGTCTGGACACGAATGTGTGCATATATGCATATATAGAGGAATCCATTACCTTCAAACTCTAAGTATGACCTTGACCTTTGAGCTAGGGACGTGGGTCTTGCACGCGACACGTCGTCTTGATGTGCTAGACATGTGTGTCTAGTTATTTGAAAATCCTTCAATGCATGACAAAGTTACAGTCCTTACACGAATGTGTGCATATATAGAGGATTCCATAACCTTCATACTCCAAGTGTGACCTTGACCTTTGAGGTAGGGATGTGGGTCTTGCACGCGACACGTCGTCTTGATGTGCTAGACATGTGTGCCAAGTTATTTTAAAATCCTTCAATGCATGACAAAGTTACAGTCCGGACACGAATTTGTAAGTGGGGACGCACGGACGGACGGACAGACGGACGGACGGACGGACGGACGGTCAGACGGACAGACGGTGTGATTTTAATATGCCACCCTTCGGGGGCATAAAAAGAGAAAAATATATGCTTAATGCCATCATTAATATATTGAATGACTTCATATTACTGTTTGCAAGGTTTAATTACAAAACCCAATAGATCTTTGTGACAATGCATACAAAAAGAATGTCTTAAAAATGTCTGTATGGTATTTTTATGATCAAACTCAAATTACTTTAAGCCTAAAATCTACTAAATTTCTTAAATCAATTTGTCTATCTTTCAATTTCAACATTTCAAAATTTCAAACTAGCATTGCTTTTTTGAAAGAAGAGGGCCAAAATGGCCCTTTATCTGTCACCTAGCTACCATTTGCTATAATATAAGTTCAACAATTGTGTCACATATCGTGTCAATTTTACCATGATGTCCTGATACGAACAATTTTAACAGAGGTCCACTATCATGTGACATTCCAAACATCTAAGCTCTGCAACTTGTGGTTCAAGACAAGAAGATTTTGGAAGTTTTTCCAATGTAAGCATATGTAAAATAGTGACCCCTGGGCCGGGTCAATTTTTACCTGGGGGTCACAATTTGAAGTCTTGTTTCAGGTCCACTAGACAAGTTACATGCCGAATATCTAAGCTCTGGGCTTTCAGCTTTATGAGAAGAAGATATTTCAAGTTTTTCCTTTACATTGCCATGCACTGCCAACAAGAGTTCTGCATGGAATGAAATTATCTGAATATTTAGGATAGAGCGTTATGTAAGGAACATCCTTGCCAAGTTTCAACAACATTGGACCAGTGGTTTCAGAAATATTGTTTAAAGGAAATTGTGAACAGTAGTAAGACACGCAATGTAAGATGTTGTGCTAATCGTGGCACAAAGTGTAATTGATTACCACACAGGTGTTCAATCGTTAGTTATTACCCAACAATCAATGTATGAACTTGTAATGGTGCTTTAATGAACAACAAATCTTTCAACTATCTTTTAATTGAGTATGACCCAAAGGAAACTAGAAGGTTCGAAACAAAAACATACGTCTCCCCTACCCCACCTCACCACTGCATGTTGTCCGCAGTTGGATCAAGTGTTAAGATGCTAGTCATGAACAACCTCCACATCCATGCCCACATGTTCTCGACTTGTCGTCCAGAAACCATTTTACTACTCTGCATCACTGTGACCTTAACCTTTCACCCACCTTCTAAGCAAGTTTGATGAAAGTTGGATGAAAACTGTGACCTGTAGAGTGATATCAAGGAACTGCTTTCGGAGGACACTGTGACCTTGACCTTTGACCCACTGACCCCTAAAACAATAGGGAACATCAACAAATTGCAGGAATCCTTATCAGCAAGTTTCATCAAAGTCAAATGAATATTGCCACTTATAGAGCATTATCAAGGAAAAGTTTACGGACATACGGATGAAGGACAAACCACCACAGTGCAAGTTCTGCTAGAGTTCATCCAGTTGAGCTGAAAAACACAACCCCAGGTGCACAACTTCATATGCTTATAAACATTCCTGTAAACTTTCAAGGCTCTCAACTCAAATACTTTTGGAGATACGGCTGACATAAAATTTGCAACCGACAGACAGACAGAAACAAAAACCAGGTGCACAACTGAACAAGTCATGCTGATTAGCATTCCTATTTGGTTTCTGAAATACTTTTTATAATTGACGCAAGTTGAAAATCGTCATTTTCACTTAGTGAACGGTGATAACAATATGGGATGAACCTACATCAAAGGCCCCGAGTGCACAACTTTACATGCTGATAAACATTCCTCTAAAGTTTCATAGCTGTAGCTCAAATACTTTTTCAGTTATGCGTGACAAAAGTTAAAAATGGTCCATTTTCAAAAATACGGGATGTATCCACATCAATAGCCCTAGATGCTCAGGACCACATGCTGATAAACAATTCTGTAAAATTTTATACTTTTAGCTTCACTGTCATGCTGATAAACAATCTGTAAAATTTTATGACTTTCGCTTCACATGTTGAAAGACATTCCTGTAAACTTTGAAGGCACTGACTCAAATACTTTTCGAGATACATGGACAGAAAATTTGTCACAGCATATAAACCTGCCAAAAGCTTTATGTCTCCACCCGTTTAGGTAAGGCATTGTAATTTGCCTGGTCACTGATTGTGATTGGCAAGTGATCGCTATTCACTGCCATATTCAGAATGGTAGTTGTCGACAGGTAGTCGCTATTTAGACGATGTTGCTCACACAAGTTTTTGACTGTAGTAACCCTAAATAATAACCTATCTAAGCACATTACAATATACATGGACAACTTAAAAACAAAAATCTACTTACTGAAACCTTTTCTGTCTGGGTTGACAATAGAGAGGTCATTACAAGGTGGTCCACCTAATACAAGATCTATAGGGCACAGCTCCTTTAGCTGGAACAACATAATTTATAAATTTGATCGGCTTGAATGCTGTATCTTGGGATCTGTAGTTTTTAATTAGGCCAAACAATCAAATGTGCATGTTTACGGTCACCTTGCGAAATAAATTTAGGTCTGTAGGCAGTCTTTTATTTTTATTATTATTTTGCCTTGTTTGCTCTAAAAACACTTTAAAATTTGGATTTTTGATCTTTTTCTTATACAAAAGGGCCATGATGGCCCCATATCGCTCATCTGAGTACAAGTCCACTTGCCTGGTGGGTGTGGTCAATTTTGACCAAAGAGGCATGATTTTAACAAAGTAGGTGGAAGACCACTAGACAATGTTACATCTAAATATCTAAGCTTTAAGCCATGTCACTAAGTTCTGAAAAGCAGATTTTTAAAGTTTTTCTATCCTTAACAACACCCTGGGCAGGGTAAATTTTGACCCTAGGTGCACGATTTGAACACACTTTGAAGAAGTCCACTAGACACTGTAACACACTAAATTTCCAGGCTCTGTTTTTGAGGAGATTTTTAAAAGGTTTTCCTATATACTTCTGTGTAAAACAAGTGACCCCCTGGGTGTGGCAAATGTTGACCCCAGGGGCATAAATTGAACAAACATTAAAGAGGTCTACTAGGCAATGCTACATGCTAAATATCTAAGCTCTAGGCCTTGTGGTTTCAGAGAAATATATCTTTACTCATATATATAAGCCTATGTAAAACGAAGTGACCACCCACGGGCAGAGTCAATTTTGATCCAGGGGTCATAATTTGAACACTCTTGGTAGAGGTCCACGCGTTGTGGGTGGGGGGGGGGGGAAAAAAAAAATTTTTTTTTTTTTGGTTATATAAAAAAAAAGGAACCCCCCGGGGGGGGTAAATTTTGTTGGGGGGGGAAAAATTTAAAAAATTTAGTGAGGTTAGACAATGCTACATGCCAAATATCTTAGTTGTAGGCCTTGTGGTTTCAGAGATTTTCCTATTTTTTGCCATAGCAAACAGAGTTCTGCATGGAATGGAATTCTTTGAACAATTTTGGTAGAGATTTGTGCAAGGAACATTAGCCCAGTGGTTTCAGAGGAGATGCCGTTTAAATCAAAATGTTGAGGGATGACGAACAATCATCCATTAGAAAAGCTCACCCTGGCAAAGCCAGTTGAACTAAAAATGCAACACATCACACTACTGTTTTCCAACAATGCATTCAAGTAGACAATTATTAATTAAACATTACTTTTCTTACCAGTAACCAGGTTCTATCCTGGACAAAGACACAGTCTTTGACAAAAACACCTTTTTATCTCTACACTTACAGAGAGCATCAAATATCTGCTGTGACCTTGACCTTAGAACTAAGAGTGTGGTGCTGCATGTGACACATTGTCTTGCTATTCCAAATTATTTTAACCAGACATGAACACCTTTTATTTACATTATTTTACATGATTTTATATACACACACAAAAATTTCAAAATACAATCATTTATGTCAAAGTTATGCGCCAGAAATGATTTTCAAACACTCATTTGCTGTGACCTTGACCTTTTATCTAGGGGAGCAGTTCTTGGGAATGACGCATCTTGCTACTGTAGACACTTTTGACATATTACAATCATGTTTAACGAAGTTATGGACTGGGAATGATTTTCAAACAATCATAGGCTGTAACATTGACCTTTGATCACAATTCTTACGCACAACACATAGTCTTGTTATGGTAAACACATTACATGTGCTAAATTCTTTCAAAATACCATCATGTTTAACAAAGTTGTGACCAAAACTATTTTCAAACTTTAATTTGCTGTGACCTTGATCTTAGATCTAGGAAGTGTTTTTGGTCATGACATATTGCCTTGTAATCATTTACACTTGTGCCAAATTATTTCAAAATACCACTATGAATAACAATCAGCTATGAATCAACCCACTCAGGCACACACTCATGGACAGGTGTTACACTATATGCCCATCAGACAATATCATGGCCGGGGCATAAAAAGCTGAAAATGGGTTCAAACATAAAATTTCAAGTCACAAACATTTTGTTTTTAATTTACCTTTGTGAAGTTCAAGTCCCAGATATCCCCTAACTGTACAGGACAATGATGAAAGTTGGAGACCAGCATGGCATCAGGGTAGATCTCTGAGGCATAGTATACTTCTACATCTAGCCCCAGCTCATCCAGGGCTACCTTACCTACACAATCATATATAAAATGTCACTGAGGTACTAAATGGTATAATATGTTACACAATTCAAAATAGTTCCAGAATTTAGCATAACAACAACAGAAGAGGGATCTGTAAATTGCACATCTCAGCCTTCATTACAATCAGACTGTTATTAATACAAAATGACAGAGGTATTTGAGCCTCATTAAGCCCAAACCAATGTCTAAAGGGGAGCGGTGGTGTGGAGGTTAAGGTGTCGGCCGCTCATGCCAGAGGTTGCAGGTTTGAGCACCACTGGGGTCACAACTGTACCTCGTATGACACCAGTACTAGTTTTTGAAGGAAGCGGACTCGAGAGTGACTCAATAAGCTACAAGCTTTCTTCACAATCAAGCTAAAATAAATTAGTATAAACTAACTACAGTTCGACCCCGATTATTCAACAACCTATTATTCGTATACCTGGTGTAATCCGAAGATAATATTCGGTCCCGAAATGTTTTATATATAAATGTTTATAAAAATAAACGGGTTATTCGAAATGGATTTTACGAATACCTGGTGTTATTCGGAGTGTTTTTTCAGTCCGATTGACAATGTAAGGAATTTCACACCCATTATTCGAAATGCATTCCAATCAAACCAATAATTGCTGACACGCTCAACTTGTGAAAAACGACACGCAGTCGGCGCGTTATATGTGCTAAGGTGTGATAATTACATACTCGCTTTAACCTTACCAAAGGTACAACTTTTGTTTTTGTTTGAAAGTCGGTTAAAGATGTTCACCTTTAACTTCAAATAACAAACTCGTGACCACCAAACTACCATGCCTATTTAAAGCATTACTTTTAATTTAATGTCAGAAGAAAAATGACTTCTACTTGTGCAGAAGTAATTTGGGTTCAACAATCTGGCGAAGGACCCGGTAACGGGGGGGATACCCAGATCAGCTGATATCTTCCTTTCCATTCGTACTGAGCAATCTGGCAAAGGACCCAGCCCCGGGGGATGCCTAGATCAGCAACAAGTGGAAAGGGTTTAAAAAGGAAAAATTAAATTAAACGTTTGACATGATTTATTTCTGTTTTCCTTTTCCTTTCATCTAAATGATATTCGCAATGTATATTATGTTAAGCGTCCGTGATAGCTATATACATGTATATATTGACGATTTACATAACAATCAGCTGGCCATCTTTGGGACTTGGATTATTCGAACCCATGGATTATTCGAAGTGAAATCTTGGTCCCCGGCACTTCGAATAATCGAGACTCGACTGTAATCCAATGTCTGAACATTACTCTACACGGCACAAGACCACAAAGAAATGAGACCACTGTGGGACAAGAGCTGTCAGTAGGACAGCGCGCTTGACATTTTAAGTGCTTGCCAATAAAACAAAATTTTGACAGTTAAAGGCATAACAAGGATCTGTATAAACAAGGGCCAAAAGAAGCAAGATATCAAGTCAAGAGTTATCAAACTTGATTGTTTGATATCCCTGAATACTACTGAAAAGTTGTAGATATTATGTGTACGACAGTGCCCGAGTTACTAGGAATTTTTAAGTATGAATCAAGAAACATTTTCACAGAGTTATCTTCACTTGCTTACAGATAGGTGTCATGATGGTACATAAGTACTCCAACTTTCAAAGTAATATCTCAAATGGTTAAGTCAACAAGTGGACAAGAATGAAAATTTTAACCGAGTTTCTAAGCCGAAAAGGGTGATAATTCAAATAAAATGCTTGACAGAGTTACCTTCACCTGCCTATGTTTGGGGATCATGATGGTTAATAAGTATTCCAACTTTCAAAGTAATATCTCAAACAATTCAGTCAAAAAGTTGACTTGTACAAAAAACTTAACCGAGATTCTAAGTCGATTAAGGGCCTTAATTTTTAAAACAAATCCTTGACAGAGTTACCTTCTCTTGCTTACAGATGGGGGTAATGATGCAAACAAGTAGTCCAACTTTCAAAACAATATCTCAAAGGGTTAAGGCAATGGTGGATTTTACCCCTATTCAATGTCTCTTCTAAGTCAAAAAAGGGACATAATTTTAACAAAAACCTTTACAGAGCTATGTACTATTGTCTGTGGATGGAAGTAATGATGGCTAATAAGTATGGTAAGTTTTAAAGCAATATCTGTAATGGTTTTGAATTAAAGTGGGGTGGTACGAAAAATTTAACCAAACTCAATGCACTTATAAGTAAACTAGATGGGTGTTCAGTAGAACACTTGTGTCGCCCTCTTACGCTTTGTCAGAATAACCAATAATTTTGTGACAAAAAGGGGCATAACTCTGTCAAATATGACCTTGACCTACAAAATTTGGCGGCATCACGACGTTTATGTCATAAACAATACAATTTGAAAGTTTTGTGAAGAAATCTTAAGAAATAGCAAAGTTATAGCCATCATAAAGTTTTCGTGACACAATATAAGTACAAAAAGGGAAGTAACGCTGTCAAATGTGACCTTGACCTACAAAATTTGGCGGCATCACAACCCTTTTGACATAAGCAATACAATTTGAAAGTTTGATAAAGAAATCTTAAGAAATGGCAAAGATATAGCAAAAATCTAAGTATAAAAAGGGGCATAACTCTGTCAAATATGGCCTTGACCTACAAAATTTGGCGGCATCATGATCCTAATGTCATAAGCAATGCAATTTGAAAGTTAGATGAAGAAATTTTAAGAAATGGCAGTTATAGCCAACGTTAAGTTTTCGTGACAAAATCTAAGTACAAAAAGGGGCATAACTCTATCAAACATGACCTTGACTTACAAAATTTGGCGGCATCATGACCCTTTTGTCATAAGCAATACAACTGTAAAGTTTAATGAAGAAATCTTAAGAAATGGCAAAGTTATGGCCAACGTTAAGTTTGTGTGACGGACGGACCGACAAAGCGATCCCTATGTATCGCCTTTTCTCCGAAAGGGCGACACAAAAAGGGCCATAATTCTGACAAAAACCTCGACAGAGTTATGATTTCTTGTCTGTTGATGGAGGCTGTGATGATAAACAAGTATGGTAAGTTTCAAACCAATATCTGTAATGGTTTTAAAAATAAAGTGGTGTGGTACGAAAAACTTAACCAAGGTGTGACACAAATGCGGACATGGACACAGCGGCGAGTACGATAACTCCCCTTTTCTTCAAAAACTTGAGCTGAAGAGTACTGTATTGCTACTCTGGTTGTATTTGATTGCCAGACAAACAGTATTTATTTAGGTGTGATGTTGGTTCTACATAGCTGGCCTCATTACAAGGTAAGAAGACATCACAAGTTATATGCAAGTCTGCTGGGCTTTCTTAATAATCGTTTCACATCACAAACATCAATACAGGCTAAAACAACAATCAAACTAAAATTTTCTCAAGTGCTCTAAGATATCATCATATGGCCTGGAAAAATGCTAAATGAGAATACAATATTTGATACTACACCTGTGCCTATACCATCAAATAGAGAGAGAACTCTTATTTTCCTACAGCCACTGGTGTGCAGATACTGCAAGTCTGTGCACTGAAACACAGAATAAAATGACTTCTGTGAAAAAAAATTCTATCTACATTATACCCTTTTATTTTACCATACCTAAATTTGGTCATTATGGCTGCCTGCATATCCATTCCTTCTGACCATGATGTGATGTTCACTATTCATGGGCTAGCAAAGGTATAAATACAAGTTACATTTTAATCCTTGATATATAATGCCATAAACAGAATGTATAATTTGTTAAATAAAGCATAATTAAGTCACTGTTAGTTGTAGAAAAACAAGAGATGTTTGTTAAACACTTATACCATCCTTTCATCCCACCTCCAATAACTGCAACTCAAGAAATTGCTGATGATCAAGTGATCAAGATGTCATCAGATATCAATAGGGTCATCAAAATCTCATAAACAATAATCCTAACAAGTTTGAATACTTTATATCAAAGCATTGTCATGTTGTTGAGCAGAAATTGTTTTTACATCCAAGGTCATTGTGGCCTTGAACTAGGACCTAGTGACCCCAAAGTGAATAAGAGTTCTCTACTCTTTATAATTTGTATTCCTAGCATAATTGAAGACCTCTAGCTAAAAGCAACTAAAACTGATACCAAACATTTATACCAAGTTTCAGTTAAATCCATCCAGACTTGTAGGAGTTGGGCAGACACATTTTTGTAACATACAGTCAGGCATACTTTCACAAGATATGGGGAGATCATTCAAACGGAGACGGGGTAGAGTTAAGGTTTTTAGACACTGCTCTTCCTCTTAATTTCTTCCATCACTGTGTCTAATATCAAGTAAATCAGTTTCATAGTTTAGGAATAATGTTTCGGACAAGCATAATCTCACAAGATAGAGGGAGGTAACTAAACAAGAGGGCCAACATGGCCCTATATCGCTCACCTGCGACTTATGACAATATGCGACCAAACTTCAACTCTAAACTATATATCATAAGCACAAACATTCTGTTTGACCTTGACAAGGCAAACCTTTTGACCAATTTACAAGATAATTGGGTTGTAATCGTCACCTGTATGGCATACACAATGTTTTTAACCGGGTGACCTAGTTTTTTACCTAAATTTCATCAAGATAATCATACTGACCAAGTTTCATGAAAATCCAATGAAAAATGCAACCTCTATTGCATACACAAGGTTTTTCTACAATTTTACCCCTTGACCTAGTTTTTAAACCTAGATGACCCATTGTTAAAACTCTACCTAGATTTTATCAAGGCAATCATACTGACCAAGTTTCATGAAGGTCCAATGAAAAATGTGACCTCTATTGCAGGGATCAGGAAAACAGAAAATTTGCCGGTCTGGACCGATTTCCAACTTGCTGGACCGATTCACGTTACCAAAAGTTGCTTAAAAATCGGTCCGAGATTTTTTTTTAAAAAGTCATAAAATCGCTCAAATATGACAAAAGGAGTTGCTTGTGTAATTACACATAGCATCTGTGTTATTAGCACCTATCCAATACCCCAATAAACGTGTCATGTTAATAACCTGGGGCGGTCTTTACCTAATTGGTCCTCGGGCGTCTCTAACACGTTATTGATTAAAGAATTTTATTAATGTGTTTGCAGCGCCGACTGACTATATGCCAGACCGATTGTCTTCAGGCTGCTAATCATTACATACACTTTGCCAACTTACTTGTCATTATGTGTTATTATGGTTTAATTAAAAACGATTTGGTCCACGTGTACTTTTTTTTGACCGGCAAGAAAACAGACTGAAGAAATTATTAAAAAATAAAACCTACGAGTTAATTTTTATTACTCAAATAGTGCCTGCTATATAACGTATCATGTTCCAGTATTCAATGCCTTTCGATTTATTGTTGAAATGGCACAACGCAACATATTTGTGATGTTCAATAAATCAAATTACCAAAATGGCTTATAATAATCGGCAGAATAACAATGGCAACCGGTAGTAAATGCTTCCGAAAGTCGGAAAGGCAAGGCGACAGATAATGTTAATCGGTCTGGCAACCCGAGAGGCATAAAACAATATTCAAAACGTAACCAGACGACAAAAATTTAATAGCCTATACCTGACACATGGATTATTACAAAACTTTGTGGGGTTGACTTTGAACGTAATCAGTTTTAATTGAAATTGAACACACTTTCAATGATAAAATCACATGGAAATTATTATATTTATTTATGAAAACTTGCTCCATATTTTTCTTATTACTTAGAATTCCGTTTCTTATTCTTTTTATGGCGGGAAAATTTTTTAAAGTTTATCCCTTAGAAAATGGAACGCTCCACGTGAACGGTGCATTTATTTTATCGACTCGTGAGATTTACTAATCAATAATGAAAGAAGTTAAACATTTTCGCTTTTGGAAACATTTTGGAATCCAAAGGAAGCAACTAAATACTTTAACCGTTCCATGATCATGCACAACAATGGAAAGCTGGTTGAAAAATATATAAATCACGTACAAATTTTTCATTTTTTCGACTTGTCCGGACCGATTGAGATTTCAAAATTTCCTGATCCCTGCCCATGATAGTAGCTTGCATGCAAAACTTCACTAAATATGCAATGCCAATGTCCAACAGGGACCATAATTTGCATTAAAATCAGTCAATAGTTACCTTACTTGCTTGTCTGATACCCCTAAACACTTCAGTAAAGTTTCTGAGAAATGTCTATGGTAGTAGCTTGCATGCAAACTTTAACCAAATATGCAATGCCGATGGAAGTGCGACTGCAAAAGCACTCCTTATTCTAGGATTATGCGAGCTAAAAAGTCATCCCCATCTCTGGTATTTGCTGGTACCTTACCATAGAATCACTGTTTGCTTGAAAGAACTTGACAACCTCGAGGGACCAATTTTCACGCGGGACAAGATCTCCATGTGAGGGCCTTCTATACTCAGTGCAGAGAAAACACCTCCAATGTTTGATTTCCTCAATCTGAAATTAGGTGTGTTAATGTCTTTGAACAGGAAGTAAATAAGTTTAAAGTCAACCAGTATAACCAGACGTCCTATGACAGTAAACTTTTCAAGCTACTGTGTGTAATCATAAATAAATTACTAGGGCCTCTTAGGACAGTATTGTTAAGACTATTATTAAAGAATTGAAGACCCCAATGAGTTGCACAGTTTGAAACAAAACACTTTTATTAAACAGTTGATTGTATTTTCTTTATGTAGCAAGAGATTATATAATTTCAATTAAATACAAAATGTTTAACTGCAATAGTGTCCAAAATTATTATAGAAGAGGCCAGCCTGATCACACAAGAACATTACTGTGAAATAATTTTGAGCTCAAACCAGAAAAATGTATTTTTCTTCTTACAAGACCGAGATGTTGACTTCTGCTGTCACCAGAAGTAGATTTTCTCTCCTGCATATTTTTTTCACCAGATAGTGTAAAGAACAATGCGATATTTTATTGACATTAAAGATGCAGTATTTCAACTATAATCTGGTAAACATTCTTTCAGATATACAGCTCCCTCCCAGACGAAATTAGGTCTGCCTCCAGTTTTAACCAATTAAGGCAATTCATGTCCTCTTGGACATGTAAATTGTTACTTACAATTAGTTTCTCATCACAGTTGCAGCCGTTCAGTCAGTCGGTATTTTTTATGTTTGATCATATTCATCAATATGTATTATTCATTTTCGTGTATGTAAAGCGTTTTTTTTTATTCTTTAATGATATTACATACATTAAGGGATTCCACTCTTGCACAATTATCTAAACATTTTTCTGTTATTGTTTACCTCCCATATATACACATCTCTTAGAATTGCTTGCTTCTTTTATTCACCTTTTAAGCATGACATGTGGTTTCTCACAAGAACAATTCTTAAGTCTTTCCTTTTGTTAATGGCAACAAGTATCATTAAATTCAATCCCCTTGACCTTTGACCTAGTGCCCAAATGCATGGACCATGCACAACTAAGCATGGTATTTATCACTTCTGTGAAATATCATTAAACTGTGACCAGGGGTTTAAGAGCGCAGAAGAATTTACTATCTCTAGCCCCTGTGACCTTGACCTTTGTCCTGCAATTCTTTTAATTACTAGTTACCTGTTTCACTGCAGCTGGACTGATGTGCTTCTCCACACAAGTGAAGCAGAAGGCTCTGAAAATATAGGAGAAGCCATGTTGCTGACTTTAGTTTATCCCCAAGCGAAAACCTCTGCAAGCAGGCTGCTTTTATGTGTGTGACTTTCTACCATAAAGTAACAGTAGCCTCTTATTTTATTCTCTATTGCTTTTTAATACAGACTTTTTTTTTATTTGACCATGGACTTTAACAGTAATACCATTCAAAACAAGTGACAGGAAATTGTCACAAAACCAGGTTTTCATTTTCCAGTCTGCTGGCCGAGCGCAAATATGTTTTTAAAGTAAGTAGATATACATAATGTGAAAAAGAAACAAAGGTCTTCTTCTATATATTACATGTGTAAAAAATGCAAAGGGCCATAATTCAGGCAAAACTGATCAAAACACAAAACCCAGACAATATGCACGTGGGCACTTGATGACAACAGTTGTGTGAGAGTTTGGTTTAAATATCTTGAGAAATGTAGGAGGAAGTGGGCATGTGACAGTATTCTTCTATATATAACATATGTGGAAAAAAAGCAAAGGGCCATAATTCAGGCAAAAATTATATAAAAAAACAAACAAAAAAATTTGCTCTGTGTGGGGTTTGAACCGCTGGTCTCATGAGAAATTTTGTCATCTTACTGTAACAGAATACTCCAAAGTATACAGGACTGGTAATCTATTCTAAAAATAGACAGTAATAACAGAGTATTCTCCCTTTTATAATAACAGAGTATTCTCCCTTTTATATATACTTAAATAAGGAGACACAAAATTGCTAACGGACGGACGGACGGACGACCAGGGGCAGAACATTATATATTCAAATTTTTTTAGTTCACAATTATAGTTCTGTGAAAGCTTGGTTGAAATCCCTTGAGAAATGTAGGAGTTGCACACAGAAGAGTATTTCTCTATATATATTACATTATGTGGAAAAAAACAAAGGCCCATAATTCTGTCAAAAATGATCAAATCACAAAACCCCGACAATATGCGCCAGGGCACTTGGTGACAATAATTCTGTGAAAGTTTGGTTGAAATCCCTTGAGAAGTGTAGAAGGAGTTGCGCACAGAAGAATTACATATGTGAAAAAAAACAAAGGGCCATAATTCTGTCAAAAATGACCAAATCACAAAACCCGGAATATATGCGCCAGGGCACTTCATGACAATACTTCTGTGAAAGTTTGGTTGAAATCTGTTGAGAAATGAAGGAGTTGCGCACAGCAGAATTACATTTGAAAAAAAACAAAGGGCCATAATTCTGTCAAAAATGACCAAATCACAAAACCCCAACATTATGCGCCAGGGCACTTCATGACAATACTTCTGTGAAAGTTTGGTTGAAATCCGTTGAGAAATGTAGGAGGAGTTGCGCACAGAAGAAATTGTTTACGCCCGCCCACCCGCCCGCCGACATACCCCAATCTAATAGCCAGGATTTTTCCTTCGGAAAACCTGGTTAAAAATATTCCTTTGCAATGTGAAACATTCAGAAACTAGAGCTATCACTAAATGTGATTAATACCCCCAAAAGGATTGCTTTATAAACTGAAGAAGTTCGTAGCAACATAATACCTTGCAAACAAACTAAAAAGAGATATTGTTCTTAGCAGTTCCTCTCATTGTGCTTGACCATTGTATGAAGTTGTATTGAATTCCAACTTGTAGTTTTCGAAAAATGCTCCAGACAGGGAAAAGTAACAAAGGGCAATAACACTGTAATTAGTCAAGATGGAGTTATGGTTCCTGCGCACTGCACTCCCTCTCACTGTGCTTGACCATTGTATGAAGTTGTATTGAATTCCAACCAGAAGTTTTCAAGTTATGCTCCGGACAAGGAAAAGTAACAAAGGGTAATAACTCTGTAATGAGTCAAGATGGAGTTATAGTTCCTGTGCACTGCACTTCCTCCAAATGTGCTTGATCATTGTATGAAGTTGTATTGAATTCCAACTTGTAGTTTTCAAGTTATGCCCGACAAGGAAAAGTAACAAAGGGCAATAACTCTGTAATTAGTCAAGATGGAGTTATAGTTCTTGTGCCTGCACTTCCTCTCAATGTGCTTGACCATTGTATGAAGTTGTATTGATTTCCAACCAGTAGTTTTCAAGTTATGCCCCGGACAAGTAAAAAGTAACAAAGGGCAATAACTCAGTAAATACTCAAGATGGAGTTATAGTTCTTGTACACTGCACTTCCTCTGAGTGTGCTTGATCATTGTATGAAGTTGTATTGAATTCCAACCAGTAGTTTTCAAGTTATGCTCCGGACAAGGAAAAGTAACAAAGGGCAATAACTCTGTAATTACTATAGATAGAGTTATGGTTCTTGCACACTGCACTTCCTCTTATTGTGCTTGATCATTGTATGAAGTTGTTTTGAATTCCAACCAGTAGTTTTCAAGTTATGCTCCGGACAAGGAAAGGGTTCAAGTTTTGCCCTGGACAAGGAAAAGTAACAAAGGGCAATAACTCGTAATTAGTCAAGATGGGTTATGGTTCTTGCGCCTGCACTTCCTCTCAATGTGCTTGACCATTGTTGAAGTTGTATTGAATTCCAACTTGTAGTTTTCAAGTTATGCTCCGGACAAGGAAAAGTAACAAAGGGCAATAACTCTGTAATTAGTGAAGATGGAGTTATAGTTCTTGTGCACTGCACTTCCTCTCAATGTGCTTGACCATTGTATGAAGTTGTATTGAATTCCAACTAGTAGTTTTCAAGTTATGCTCCGGACAAGGAAAATGCAACAGACCGCCCGACCAACCACCGGGTGACTCCTATATACCCCCCTAAACTTTGTTTTGGGGGTATAAACAGCCAAAAAATTCTGGTATTATCTCCCGTTACATTAAGATGCTCTTCAAACACCCACATTTCATTCAATAAATCACTTGGAGGTTGATCAGTTCCTGATCACACAATATGTCACAGCAACTTGTATATTGATGACACCTACCATTCAAACATCAAGTTAATCTGCTATAAATGGATATCAGTCGAACACCAACATCAATATACAAAATGTAGTCTCATCATGATCTCCACTGTTGGATTCTGTGACAGTCTTTATATTCAAGATTTGTTTATTTTGGGATTTTCCAATTTTCTATTTATTAACCAGTATTTTAATTCAGAAGCATTGCTTGCTCTTATAGCGAGTTTGATGAATTGACCATGTGCTTAATTTTTCATTCATGTAAATTTGCGAAACTAAAAACCTCCCCAAATACCCCAACTTTTACAGTACAAAGTAAATACTTTTTCTTGAATATAAAGACTGTCATTTATTACAAATAATGGTATAATCCCAACTGAAGGATGTATAAATTCATTACAGCAAATCAGCATGGACAAGATATAAAGTGCATATTAACACTTACTTTCCACAGTCATTATCCACACACACATACAGATTACCACCTTCCCCACACACACCACAAAACATCTGTAATATAATTTTGTTGCATCAAATGTACATGCTTTACATGAAACAACTCCATAAACAAGTAGATGGAGTATTGCCAAGCAATCCTCCACTTGATACCAGTGGATGAGAGGAATGTATGCTCAAAATTTCATAAAAATCCTTCAAGGGGTTGTGGTCACATTACCTTTGACTCCCAAGTGACCTTGACCTTTGTCATCTTGAGGAGATGTACATTTTACCCAAATTTGATGAAAATCTTTCAAAAGGGTAAACAAGATACAATAGACTTGTGACCTTCAGCTGAGCATGGTTGAAAAATGGGATTCTTTGCATCCTTGCTGAATGATTTACATTCACCCGAAGTGTCGAGAAAAACCATAAAATAATTGAAAAACACCGAAACATGACTCCGTGACCTCGACCTTGAGCAGGCTTGGTTGAAACATGGATACTGCATGTTGTCTCCATGTGAACATTTGGTCCAATTTTGATAAGTTATTTCCAAATCAGTCTATGCATTAGAAGTTTCAGTTCAGACACGATATACTTGAATATAACCCTTAGTACCTTACACCAAACCGCAAAAGGGACAACTATGTTGACCCATTGCTGGTGGGCTGACAAAAACATTTGTGCAGAAAAAAACTGCCCTAAGTGTGACCTTGACCATAAAGGTAGATCCCCCGAGTGTGGTGCATGACACATCCTTGAGGCATAGGCAATAATTGTATGAGGCTATTTTGAAATCAGTCTCTGCATGTAAAGTTACATCCCGGACATGCAGTACTGATACATAACCCTACATTACAGGTTTTGAGCCCAATGTGCCCTCGACCTTCAAGCTAGCTCTCTGGTTGCGGTGCATGAAGCACCCTTGTGTTATGGACGACAACTGTGTAAAGTTATTTGAAAATTGGCCTATGCCTATAGAAGTTATAGCCCTTACAAGAAGTGCAGACAGACAGAAGGGAGCAAACCTATATTTCAATTGTTATGTATGTAAATGTTTTCCAGGAAGCGGACTCGAGATCGACTAGATAAGCTATAAGCTTTCTTCACAATCGAGCTAAAATAAATTAGTATGAACTATAAACTAAACTAATGTTCTTATATACATACACTACATCCATCATCATCCTCCGCATAGAAGCTCTCTCTTAGAGTGTCCTGAAATAATTTGGTTATCATGTTAAAGATATATTTTCTAAGGTGTTGCATTAAACATGCCTTTTCAATTGGATATTTCAGTTGCATGTACGTGGCAATACATATAATATACTTGTTTCCAGTTATACATGATGCAAGATGGTGTACGTAATCTACTTCGGCACAAAATATGAACAGGCCATGCAGATTATCTCATAATAGTCTCTGTATATGACACAATTTCAACACTACTTAATTAGACCTAAACAGATCACTAGGCCACATTTAAAAAAGTCTTTGTTTGCTGTCTCCTGACCCTATTTTTTTAAGTTGGGTAAGTAGGTAGGCACTTTATTTTTTTTTATTTGAAAAAAACAACAGTACTTTATGTGAAAGTTTCTTACAGAATACTTCTTATAAATGTAAAAATAATACAAATCTCTATCTGATGAATAAAAGAATAAAAACTAGAGCTATCACTAAATGTGATTAATACCCCCCAAAAGACTGCTTTATAAACTGAGGAAGTTCGTAGTAACAGAATACCTAGCAAAAAAACACTAAACTAGAGCTATCACTAAATGTGATTAATACCCCTAAAAGACTACTTTATAAACTGAGGAAGTTCATATAAACAGAATACCTTGCAAAAAAACTAAAATAGAGATATTGTTCTAGGAAATAACTCTGTAATTCTCAAGATAGAGTTATGGTTATTGTACACTGCACTTCCTCTCATTGTGCTGAACCATTGTATGAAGCTGTATTGCATTCCAACCAGTAGTTTTCAAGTTATGCTCCGGACAAGGAAAAGTAACAATGGGCAATAACTCTGCAATTACTCAAGATAGAGCTATGGTTCTTGTACACTGCACTTCCTCTCATTTTGCTAGACCATTGTATGAAGTTGTATTGAATTCCAAACAGTGGTTTTCAAGTAATCCTCCGGACAAGGAAAAGTAACAAAGGGCAATAATTCTGTAATGAGTCAAGAAAGAGTTATGGTTCTTGTACACTGCGCTTTCTCTCATTGTCTTAGACCATTGTATGAAGTTGTATTGAATTCTAACCAGTAGTTTTCAAGTAATGCTCCAGACAAGGAAAAGTAACAAAGGGCATTAACTCTGTAATGAGTCAAGATGGAGTTATGGTTCCTGTGCACTGCACTTCCTCTCAATGTACTTGACCATTGTATGAAGTTGTATTGAATTCCAACTTGTAGTTTTTAAGTTATGCTCCGGACAAGGAAAAGTAACAAAGGGCAATAACTCTGTAATTACTCAAGATAGAGTTATGGTTCCTGTGCACTGCACTTCCTCTCAATGTACTTGACCATTGTATGAAGTTGTATTGAATTCCAACTTGTAGTTTTCAAGTTGTGCTCCGGACAAGGAAAAGTAACAAAGGGCAATAACTCTGTAATGAGTCAAGATGGAGTTATGGTTCTTGTGCACTGCACTTCCTCTCAATGTGCTTGACCATTGTATGAAGTTGTATTGAATTCCAACTTGTAGTTTTCAAGTTATGCTCCGGACAAGGAAATGTAACAAAGGGCAATAACTCTGTAATTACTATAGATAGAGTTATGGTTCTTGCACACTGCACTTCCTCTTATTGTGCTTGATCATTGTATGAAGTTGTTTTGAATTCCAACCAGTAGTTTTCAAGTTTTGCTCCGGACAAGGAAATGTAACAAAGGGCAATAACTCTGTAATTACTATAGATAGAGTTATGGTTCTTGCACACTGCACTTCCTCTTATTGTGCTTGATCATTGTATGAAGTTGTTTTGAATTCCAACCAGTAGTTTTCAAGTTTTGCTCCGGACAAGGAAAGGGTTCAAGTTTTGCCCTGGACAAGGAAAAGTAACAAAGGGCAATAACTCTGTAATGAGTCAAGATGGAGTTAAGGTTCTTGTGCACTGCACTTCCTCTCAATGTGCTTGACCATTGTATGAAGTTGTATTGAATTCCAACTATTAGTTTTCAAGTTATGCTCCGGACAAGGAAAATGCAACAGACCGCCTGACCGACCGACCGACCACCGGGTGACTCCTATATACCCCCCCAAACTTCGTTTTGGGGGTATAATGAAACATACAATTTTAAGCTATCATCTTCATTTGTCTCATCCACAAATTTTCATGTCAACATGATAAAAAAATCATTTTTTTGGACGGCATGATCCAATAAAAATACTCGAAGCGCAGCATTTTAGTGGGTCAGTCGGGAGACAGCAAACAAACCTATTTTTAATTTTGGCCCTATCCTCACAACACTGCTTTTACCCATTAATCTGAATCAACAAGTTTTCAATGAACTGTTCAATAATTCTGATATTTCCCGAACCAAAGATGCACCGACTCCTAAGGTAACTAGCAGCAGTTATTCCTTTACTCCTACTTCTATTTGTAAGGTTAGTAAAAAAATCTTTTTAATGCCAACCAAGAATTATGTATTAAATACCTTGCATTTCCCACACACTATTCCTTTAAATAGGGGGTGATTACATCCAACTTGGACTTCTTTTCCACAAGCAATACAATCCTTCTTGTCTGTGCAGTCATCAGTAGTCTCATCTATATCAATATCATCTACATCAATAGCATCTACTGACTGGTTTATACAAATCTCTTCTGACTGGACACTGTGCACCAAATCGGAGGAGCTCGGGTTAAAACTTGTTGATGCTATGACATCACCTATATTTTCAACATCTATGGAGAATCTGTTTTCTTTGTTCGGATTCTTATCAACACCTGTAGACTGTGCACATTCTAAAGTACACTGCAAGTCCTTCAGAACATAGCTTGGAACTGGAAACTCTGCAACAAATATGTAACGTGAATGTCAATACTTCTGTTTATATCAGCCTCTATAACATTGCTATTTTGAAGTAACAAAGGGCCACAACTCTGCTAAAAACAAGAGCATGTACGCCCCCTTTGATGCAATCAGTATTTTGGAAAAAGTCGAACTGTCAAGGACCTGATTTTATAGTAAAAGTCAGTGAAAAAAAAAATGTTTTTGGCCTTTAAAAAAAAAAAAAAATGTGGGCCGTAGGCGATTATTTTTTAATATTTGGCCTTACAAAGAAAAGTAAAATATTTGTCCTTACAAAAAAAAATTGCAAAAAAAGTCCCAGTGAACTAGAACTTTGACCTACTGACCTCAAAATCAATAGCTGTCATTTGCTGGTCATGACCAAACTCCACATCAAGTTTCAAGTTGCTAGGCCCAAGCATTCTCGAGATATAGTCCTAAAACCATTTTACTATTCCCTGTCACTGTGACCTTGACTTTTGACCTACTGACTTCAAAATCAATAGGGTTATCCGCTGGTCATGACCAACCTCCACACCAAGTTTCAAGATGCTAGGCCCACGCCTCTCAAGTTATTGTCCGGAAACCGTTGCTCTACTGACCATCTGACCAACCGACATGTGCAAAGCAATATAACCCCCTCTTCTTCCAACGGGGGCATAATAATTAGATTGCATTTGGTGTGCATTATTCCCCTACCCAAATATACATTCCTGCAAAGTTTCAATAAAATCTTATTAACCAGTACCATGATATAGCTCGGGAGGAAAAGCGCAAGGGATGGAAGGACAGATGGACAAGGCCAAAACAACATCCCTCTGCATTTGGAGGGGGTTAACAAAGCTGTCAAAGTCAAAACTCTGTAAAGTCTTGGCTCAAGCACTGAAATATATGAAATGTACATCTACTTAGTAATAAAGCTTATCAAGTATCAGTCCTTCAAAACAGGGCCACACTCCTTATGCAAAAGGCTGATCACCACTTGACCAACCAAACACAGCAAGATGGATTCCCATGCATCCCTAAAAATTTCTCTTAAGTGAGGGAATGTTTTTATGACCTCCTAAAAACAAAAGCCAACGGTCAAGATTTCAACCAGCATGGGCATGGTTTCATTATAAAGGCAGCATCAAGTCCAAAGAACTAGCCTGGATTTTAACTTTGTCTAGCTAGCTATGTTTACACTGGTCATTGACAAAGCCTCAGAATGTGGAATAAAGACACAGTGTAAGATACCTGGATCAGGCCTGAATTTCCCCTTCTTAGTCTGAAGGAAGCCTTGTTCAGATTTTGTCCAAGCATCAATGGAGCCAAATTCTCTTAAATCAACATCAGCTCTTGATGCACATATCTAGACAAAATATATAAAATTGTTCAAAAGACATGTTGTGTTAATATGATAAATTGTAGCATTTCATTGAAATCCACTCATCCAAAATGGGGAAAAAGTGCCAACATGCAATTTCTATTTTTAGTGAATGTGACCTTGACCAGAGTGAGATTTCCTGATGGAATGCATAATTAGGCCTGAACATTTCTGACAAATTTATTTGAAATCACTCTGGCAATATATGCGGACAGTTATTGGCATCTGGACAGACAGAGAAGAATATCAACATATCTACCTCTCCACCATGGGATGTATCAACTTGCAAGAAGTCTATCAAAGAAATCTATCAGGATTACACTCTTATTTAGACAATTTCATCCAATGTTTCCAGTCAAAAAGATATCAGGTTCTGAACTTTGCTTCATTTAACAAGAGGATTAACGGTGAAAAATCTTTCGAAGTTTGAGGAACTTAACAATAATAACACATCTACATTCTCTTGTTAAAACAAACTTCCAGTGGCAATATACCATTTCTCAATGCGTTCAATTCCTAAACTCAGTTTTACCTCTAGGGCTTTATCAATACCAAACTGCATGCCAGGTCTTCTCTTCTGCTTGCATCTGTTGATGAAATTAGCTTGGAAGGGCTCAACAACAGATACTTTCACCTAAAAATTAAATGTTTACAGTACATGTGAAATGAAATATGTCCAAATCAAATGCTTGCACATAGACCAGTATTCAGATTTCTGCTTAATACAACTCCCATTATGTTTCATCAAAAGATCCCAGACTCAAATATAGATCACAAACTTTAACAATTTCTGTAGACAAAAAAAAAACATTCATGACCATCATTAAAGGTGGATAATCAGATTTTGGGCATGTAACAGATTTATTTGAAAATTCAACATCTTTCTGATTATTTACACTCATTTATGTTCACTTAACGCTTAATTCAAGTAAGATTTTCACTCGAGGTATTTTTAAAATTTGATATCCCTATCCTGATTGCCCAACCATGATAAGAGTTATTTTATCGTAAGTAAAAAATTGATACACATACTTTTCCTAAGGAAAGATGTAAATACAAGACCTATTGTATTATATTTGTGAAATATTTGCAGACTCTGACATGTCAACATTTCTACATTCAACAAATGCGTACTAAATTAACTAATAAACACATCTGCCTTCGAAGTCGAGTGGTTAGAGTCGCTGACTTGAAATCACTGTAACCTCTCATAGATGGAGGGCTACGGGTTCGAGCCCTGCTACAGACCATATCTCTTTATGTGAGAAAGTTGGCAGTTTCTTACAGAAGATAAGAGTCTTGTTAGTTCTTCCCAGGAACGATAGATCAACTGCCCGCCTGTTAAAATGACTAAAATACGGTTGGAATGGGCATTAAACTCCTACAACAACAACTAACAAACCTGTGAGATTTGCCTATCAGACAACCAGTAGAGCCATACAAATCCTGCCTTGGTTGATTTCTTGACCATTTTACCACTCACAACCAATGCTGGCCACCATACACCCCTACTAAAACTTCCCCAGACAACATCCCCTGTGTGAAAATTGTCCTGAAAGATATCAATATTTTTGTCTCATTTACCAATATATCAATACATCTTATCTATTAGTTTTCAGATACAAAACTCGGGTGTGTGTGTGTGGTGGGGGTGGGGGGACACAATTCACTTCATGGCCAGGAAAAACTAAAGGGTTTTATACCACATTTTAAATAATTCATACCTTAATCATTGTAGACCTAACTCAACCATCTATATGGCCGGTTCCTAGTTTGACATTCATGTGCACAATGAGCTAGGTAAAAGCAGTTTTAAATATTTCCACAGCCAAATGTGTGAATGGTCATTATTTTAAACATTTTGTAGATGGGAGACTGAGAGCATATCGTTACATCACAATGAAACAGCTTACACTTTTTACTCTCTTTTACAAATAACTATACCTCAAGCAGCAATGCACAAAATCATAAACATTTATCTGAACATAAAACATAATCTCTCTAGTTATTTGATAGCTTATCATAACCTATCATAAATAATGTGCAAATCTGTTTTTTGGTGGTTATGATGTTCTGCGAATAATTGTACAAAATCTTATTTAGGATACAAGAACAACTCAATCTCAACAATTTTAGATTGAAGCTTACATTCACTGTTTGCCGCAACACCTCTGAAGATTTCTCTCCAGCTCCCTTTTCCGAGGTGGTAACTGTAGCTGCTACTCCAGTATGTGAACAAGAGGGCTGGTCCATCTCTGCTTTTTGTGTTTCTACCTTTGAGGCTACTCTCTGTCCAGATACAAGTTTTAATCCAAATACAGTAATGAAATAAAGGCAGACCACAGTGGGTAGTCATAGTAACAGGCTTGAACTTACTGTGTGAACATTTCAAGGTCATAAAGAGGCTTCTTTACAAAGAGTATAGTTGTTGGTTTGGGTGTAATATCACGTCAAAATTTCACCAAGGGGGCACCAAAAGAGGTATTTTTACGAGTGGCACAGTCACAAGTGAAAATAACTCATTTTGGTGTGTAGAGTGAAAGCAACAAGATATCACATCGAAACCAACAATTTTTCTGTATATTTAGAAAATAGATTTCACTTTTCGGTGATATACCGGTTAGTATATCACTGTGGGGAGTGTAAATGCGTAGTAATCTAATCACGTTAACTAACACGTTAATCTAAACAAAAAATGTAGAAAGGGGTACTATTTGCTGCGCTTTCATGAAGTCACTGTCTCGAAACTTGTAGTTTTCAATGCATTCCTTGCATTTTGTGAAATTTTGGCTGTTCTTTTTGACTCCTCAAATAAAACACTATTCGTCTTATTTTTGTTGTTTCTGACATTGCTGGCAGGCGGGAATTTCAGCAGTCAAAAATAGTTCCGGAGGCCTAGCGTGATATACTTAATAGTTTTATCACGCTCAAATCCTTCTTTGTGTAATAGGAGAAATTTCCAATAATGTTAGAATTTATGTTTAAAACGCTACTTTTGTGGAGCCTGTTTCAATTAAATGTCGAAAATTGCAGGAAACATCATCAGAAAGCATAGCACACATGACACCACTTTAACAAGGTCATTGTTGTGTGGTTTATGGCATTCATTACACTTAGTAACTATACTGTTTGACCTTGATCAGGTAGAAGCTTTTAATAAATTTCAGTGATTAGATAAAATCATCTGTTATATTTCAATAAACCACTGAAAAACATGGAACAAAACATTGTTATTAACATTATCACTGCTGAATTACCTTTTTGCAGTATCTATTATGGGCACCAAGTGAACGTCTGTTCTTGAACTCGTGCTGACATTTACTACAAACAGCTCCTTTTCCCTGCTCTTTCCTGTTTAAACACAATTTTGAAGTATTCTTTAAAGAAATAAGAACCACTCTACAGTACAGTGAAAAAGTACACATTTTTGAGACAGTTCTGCGAGGAAACATCTTTTTTTTTCGTACATGTCACATCCTTTTTCATAATTTTGTGTACATATCACTTTTTTATACCTCCAAGTTTGAAAGATGTTTATGAGAAATAAATACAGTACTTCATATATTTACGACAAGAAACTGTTTGAAGGTACTTTTTTAAAACAAAATTGACTTGATAATGCGATCATTGACCCTCCAGCATGATCTATTTAAATGTAAATCAAGCTAAAACACATTGGTATACAGCCGTGGCTATATTCCTGTCACATTTCACATTAGTTTAACTACGTCTATACACCTTTCTTTCTGATAAAAAACCGATACATCTGTCGATACATCAAGTGGAAGAATCCATTATAGAATTACCGCTTAAATTAGGGGTGTCATTAGTACGTCACCGTCGTTAGTACATGCGTTTAAATTAAAACCTTTCTTTGCGTCTTTTGTAGATCGTATGTACAAGGTAAAAAACAATTCAGTGGATTCAAAATTACTAGTGCTTGACAATTTAGTCAATAGCTTTGAAGGAAACAGAGATACAGCATTTATGAAGCGTAGGTTGTTCGGCACGCAATTCAAGACCACTATAAAATACCTTTGTTACTCAATTATAATTGTTAATAGGCTTTGCCGTAAAACCAATCTTCTTCACCATAGTTTGAAACTGTAGACTCGAGCTTACTTACGAGGTCACAAGAAGGTTTCTGAATTCCGAAAAATGAAAATGAAGCACAACATTATACTACCGTGTGACCTGTGTATTTATAATATTTACAGTCCGAAAAAAAAAACGAAAAAGTCTGAAGTCGCTACAATTCGTGGTGATGTTGTTTATATTGGAGAAAATATATGCATCAGAAGGTAGTATTCCTGCAGGGGCCATTACTTTGTGAATGATTCAAGGATATCATCTTTTAAAATCGCTACCGCAAGTGCATAAACTATTATAAATGCATTACATGTATGTTCCCGGAACCTTACGCTAGAAGTAGTTAACACACTTTTGAGTACATATTGAATTGTCTTCATGTGTATGACAATATTTGTACATGTTTATACAATTTATTGCTTCAAGATATAACGAACAGTATTTGCTGCTAAATTACTGTTATAAATACAGTAACATATGCCATCCTACATCATTGGTTATCATTGTTATATTTTTTTTTCATAAAAAGGCCTATTCACATCGTCCTGACCATGTTTTGCCAAAATGAAAAAAAAATGTCAAATTTCTGAAATTATCAGTATTTGAATACTAGATCGTTACGGATTTAGCAGCACTTGTTATTTATTCGAACCACAGATGCTTGTGGTATGGAATCTATTCTTGTCCCATGTTGTACGATACGTATATTTATATACATTGACACTATAAACATGTGATCAGTAGGTAAGTAGAATAAGGAATTGCAACAGTAATTGGTTAGCTTACACGCAGTTGTAGGATTTATTAAAAGATACTGCAGTGAGCAGGGACGAGGGTCAGGCCTAAGGGGGTGAGGTCCAGACCCCAAGCATCTGTGATTCGAACACTCTAGTGTCGTTTTCGTCTGACAAATCCAATGCCTTTAACATACCTGCCTGCCGAAATCTACTTGTTCATGAGTAAATCAAATTCCCAGTATCTATTTCCAGTCTACATGTAATGCAATCCCGACAGTGAACACGGAACTTTTCCAAAGTGTATTGTGCTTTTACTTTCAAAGCCTGTAAGGGCTGGGGTGTTCAGTAACAGACAACAATGCAAATCAATAAAAATTTGGACATGAAAATGAAACGAAAGACATGACCGACGGATAATTTTATCTTTTATACAATTTGTTTATTTTATTTACATAAGCGTGTATTATACATGATGAAATTATGGAAATTCGTGAATGAAATAACATTGATATTAAATAGTTTGCAATACAAAAAACATATGACAGCGTACATGAATCAATTTTGAAAGCATCAGAGCGGGACGTGTCGAGCCAGACCTTGTTATAACTCTTTAACTAACTATGTATGTTTACTTTACGTTTTGGTGTAAAACATACAATGAATGATAAAGAAAATACATTTAACGAATTTCATTACAATAAAACGACGGGAAAACGGCAAACTATGTGTGCTTCAAAACTGAATGCTTTTAACACGAAAGTACATGTCGTCAGTGTGACCGCTATATGTACTGTCACGTGCCAATGTTTTCGGTGTCATTCGTTATTATGATAGAAATGAGTATTACAGTTCTAAAGCATATCAACTCACTGGCTGCATGCAAGTTGGTGAAATCACAAGAAGTTCATGGAATTATTTCATGCATGTTATAAAATGTATACACGAGTAGATATTCAAAAAAAACCAGAAGAATAACTTTTTTACTCATTCGATCACATTCCGGGGAACTGTATATGTAAGTCTCGGGAAAATTTCTGTAGACACTCAACGATGTAACACTTCTTTTTGCGTAAAAGGATGTCTGTCCACACCATGCTCATGAAACGTGCCTGCACAGATCTATTTAAATTTGTTCATTTTACACTGACACCATAAGAATGGGATTATAATATCGTTTTGATTCGTGGGATCGTATTCTATACAGTCACGGAAGTATTTCCATTTGTTACGAATTTTGTTAAACAACAACATCAAGGCTTTACTATGGACGATAAACAGCATTAAGATGTACATGTATTCATTTAATTACTTTTTTAATGCAACTCATAAAGGTCGGGTAGTACACTTACGACGTTTGTATTTATCGATTGATACCTGGCTACTGAGGTATGTGGTACACCCCTATTTTTAGCGGTTATTTATAATAGAATACTCCACTTAAAGTTGTATCGGATTTTATGTAGTGAACAACGTCTGTGTATGACAGTATACTATAGCGAAATGCGACAGGAAAACGGCCACGGCTGTAAATCACAATAACTGAAATTTAAAAAAAAAAATTATTTCCTCATTCCTATCTTATAAAATATATTTTCCATATTCACACAAATATCTGATCTTCGTGCAAAGTCGAATTAATAACATAAGACTGCCATGGCAACACTTTTGAAAATCTGTGCAAATTACTCAACAACATAAAAACCAAAAAAAGGAGGCTTACCCTGACTTTGCTTCAGACAATGTAGTAACAGCAGTTCCAGCATTAGTAGTGACTAGACTAGAAGACTGTGTGAGGGCTTGATCTGAACTCAAAAGAGTGACTTGAAAATCTACCGAGTTTATGTCTCTATGGCCTTGTAACTGCCACCTATCCAATAAATCCTCTACATCTAGCCTTTTCTGTGCATGGAAACTAGAGTCAAAGAGTGTGTCAGACACTTCCTGTTGTTTTTTCTGCACTGTATTATCAGTAACTTGCCTCCCCATCTCTTCTTGATGCACTTGCTGAATGAAAAATCTTAGATTTTAAGTCCCATTTAAGTACAATTACAAGTAGCTCTCATTTTACCAAGAAAAATGTCTTACCAGCGAAAATGACATTTATTTGTATCAAAAACATTTCTAATTTTGCTTTTTAAATTGGTACGAGTACATGCTAGAAATATAGTGCAGTATTTGCAAAAAGTAAGAACAACTTTCTGGCAACTCTTTTTAGTAAAAAAACGACTTCAAAGTAAATTGGAAGTGATCCTGGAATTTAAATAACAAACTTGAGATAGTAAAGGGCCGAACTAACTTCCTATGACAAAAGAAAAATCAAGGGAAGTTACTAAAGTTGTTATCACTAGTCCATTTCCTCCAGGGACATCAAGACCGTCAGTATACCCATTCTTATTGCTAACAATTATATAAGGCTCCATTTAACGTAAATTTGATCCCTGTAATAATTTGACTTGGACCTTTCCAATTCCTTCATACGGTGCAAAATACCGTATATACCCGCTTATAAGGCGCACTCGACTATAAGACGCATCCCTAACTAGGGTTTGGGAAATTGAGATTTTTGCTTTGACCCTCGTATAAGACGCGGCCATATTTTTACATCAGGGAAGGGTAAAAACTTTCAAACAAGAGCTGCTTACAGTGTAAAAATCGATAAAATTAAAATAAACCTCATCAATTTTTTCCAAGTATTTCACGTATGTCCGAAAATAAAGAAACAAAGCAAATGCTTAGTGCTACCATTTTATATTGGTTATATCCTGTATATAGCATAATCACTGGTAAATAATTGAAATCAAACAAATTTGTATCTCAATATATTTACTTCAATAAGTTACCCATTCATTTAATGCTGGCTGCATCGAAACAATTTTTCAATAAAGACAAACAAGCAAACATTCTTTTAAGTTTTTATGTGTGTGAATAGTAAATACTGGCCAATTATTGTTATCAAACAAGAATGAATTTAGATTGTTTACCAATTATTTTATCAAGTCCCATTGTTATTATTTTCCGATAAAAAGAAAACAAAAATCTATCGAATAAATCGGTAATCCACCATCCTCTAAAAGAGGCTATAATCGGTGCGACCCGTCGGTAATCACGAATGTTTGGTTGTTTGTCGTCAATCAGCAAAATAACATGTCAATCAAACATTAGCCATGCCCACGTTGATTATTATCCAATCGCATTTTAATTTCGAGCAATAGGTCTTGCGATTATGCGTGTCAATTAACGAAAAATTTACACAAAACAGAAAGACCCCTGGCTATTGTTTGTGTTTATTCAACAGTTAACACTTCGACGTGTCACCTTTTTAAATCCCCTAAGTTTGGCTTCTAATTGGTGTCTAGAGAAAACATCTACAGATGTTTAATTGTCATGTTTGTTTAGCGATTAGCAGTCAATAAAAATTGAAAAGATTTTAAGAATTACGCCCGGCATTTTGTTTTCAAAATTGCCGATTAATTATTTTTGGTTTGCAGACTGAATAAACTCGGACCGATATATTTGTAGTTTGGAAGGAGAAAAATGAAATTAAAAATCGATTTATTACATAAAAAATAACTTAGAAAAAAATCGAACGATATCGACCGTTTTAATACGGCACGGACGGTGCTGGGCGTTAGCACTGTTTTGCAAATGGCTACCAAAAACGAAAGTACCGGTACTAGTTAAAAAGTGAGATTTGAAGTTTTAATATCACATTTGTCCCGATTGTTTGTTAAATTTCCTGTAGCATCCGCTTATAAGACGCACCCCCCTCGTTGCACTTCAATTTTGAGTCTCAAAAATGCGTCTTATAGTCGGAAACGGACGGTAAGTAAGGTTAAACTGACAAAGACTGAAAGTTCAATTAAAGAAATGATAGAAGGATGGGCAGAGACAATCCTTCCATCTAGAATTAAGGTGTGAATGTATAATGAGAACAGTCAGTGGCCAACAGTGATTATGATACCATCTAAATCTCACCTGTTTACACTTGTCTTCTTGTCCCCTCGTAATTCTTCTATCTGCTTGCTTCTTTTGTTTTCTATCATGATTCTGGTCTATTTCTGTATTTGAAGTAACAGCATCCTCTGTAGTTGAAACATCAATAGATTCCACAGGAGTTTCTGTATTAAAAGCTCCCTCTTTCTTCAACAATACTGTGTCCTTTTCACCAACAGAGCTATCTGGTTCCACTAAATTTTCAACATTTCCACTCAAAATACTTATCATTTCTGCTTTTAAACCTACTGCCTCACTTCCAACTATATCCATATTTTCCACAGAACTTTTGTGATTCCGAACTAGTTCCATTTCTTCATTTTGAAAACATGTGCCATGCTCACTAACAGAACTGTCTGGTTCCACCATATATTCACTACTTTCACCCACAAAACACTTGTGTTTATTCCTTTTAACCCTGTCCAATGGTTCTGATGCTGAAACAGACTCTATTCCATCTTTCACTTTTTCATTTACAATTTTCTCGAACACTTTGTCTTTCTTACATTCAGACATCATGTTGGTAGTTACTGTTTTTGATACATCCTTTGTTGTATGAGTATCAACAGATTTAAAGATGGACACTGGTTTTATAACATGAAAGAATTTATCAAGAGTGGTCTGCACTAGTTTGCTGTGATTGCTTTCAATTTGTTCTCCATTTACTGCCTCCACAGTTCCAATGTCCTCTAAGTCTAAAGGAGACTGAACAGTCTCACCAGAATTCTCAGCAAGTTCTGCTACAGTACCAAAACTGTATGTCACTTCATTGCTTTGCATTTCAGCATCAATACTGTTACTTTTATCTTTTCCATTTGTTCCTTTTTGACATGCAAAATTATCCACATTTTCTGTTACTAACTTGCTATTTACTTTACAATCTGAAATAAACTGTTCAGTGGTCACTTTAGTGTAGTCAGATGTGCTGGAGGCATCGGCAGATGTAGCTTTTTTTTCTGTCTTGCAATAAAGAGAAATTTCTTCTGTATCTCTCCCATCTAGAAATGTTACCTCAGGAATGTTTTCAGCAAACTCGTCTTCTGAAGGAATTATTTTCTCCAAACAATTACTATCTAGTAATGGTATTATTCCTGGAAATGCTGTCATAGAAATGTTTTCATCAAAATTGCAATGGTTTGGTAGCGCTGATGCAGGAATATGTTCAAATAAACTGCTTCTCCTGGTTGATGTTCCTGCAGAGGTATGTTCAATTATGTCTGGCAATGCTACAACAGAAGTATTTTCACATTTGCTGCTTTTGTCTAGCAGTGGTCCAACAAAAATATGTTCACATTTACGACTACCATCTGGTAATGCTTTCAAAGGAATACATGTATGATCATGTGAAATATCTATGTCTGGTAATTCTCCTACAAAAGTATGCGCACCTGAACAGTTTTTGTCAGGGAAGGTTTTAATAGAAATAAGCTCACATGAACTGTTCTCTGGGGATGCACCAATAGGAGTATGTTCACATTTATTGCTCTTAGGTGGTGATGTTTCAACAAAAATATTTTCAAATGAACCGTTTTTGTCTGGCCATGTTCCAACAGATATATTTTTGCATGAATTGTTTTTGTCTGATAGTGCTCCTACAGAAACATGTTCACATTTACTGCTTTTGTCAGTTGGTGTTTGAACATAAATATGTTTGTATGAATTGCTTTTGTCTGGTAATGTTCCTGCAGAAATACTTTCAGATGAACTGCTGTGAAATGTTGATGTTGCAACACGGCTTTGTCCGCATGAACTTCTTTTGTCAGGTAATGTTCCTTTTTTGTTTGGTGATGATCCCACAAGAGTATGTTCACACAAGTTACTTTTGTTCGGTATTGTTCTTGCAGCTTTATATTCACATGACTTGTATTTGTCCAGCCATATTCCTGCACAAGTATGTTCACATGAACTATTTGTCTCTGCAAATGTTCCAGTAGAAATACATTGACATGAAGAGCTTCTGTCTTGTGTTG
Organism: Saxidomus purpurata; assembly: GCA_022818135.1. NCBI lineage: Eukaryota > Metazoa > Mollusca > Bivalvia > Venerida > Veneridae > Saxidomus > Saxidomus purpurata. The sequence goes on along the minus strand of JAFMSR010000011.1, from coordinate 24,222,937 downwards.
TTTGGTCAGATGTATGTTTACACGAATCACTTCTGTCTTGTAATATTCCAACAGTAGTATGCTCAACTGAATCATTTAATGATGTTCCTGCAGCAGTATGTTCACTTGAACTGTTTCTCTCTAGGGATGTTACAATAGGAATATATTTATCCAAATATGCTTTGTACTCATCCAAATATTTTCGACCAGGTTCATCCAGGTATTTTATGTATTCATCCAAATATCTTCTTTCTGGTAACAGCCTCCTACCCAGCATGGTTGTTTCTGGTATTCTGTTCTCCAAAACCCTGGTATCTGGTAATATTTCTACAGGACTATTATAATCTGATGTCCTTTTATCTGGTGAGGTTCTCTTATCATCTGTTTTCCTGGTATTTGGCGAGGTTCTATTAGCATCTGATTTCCTTGTATTTGGCGAGGTTCGGTTATCATCGGACTTCCTTATATCTGGTGAGGTTCTGTTATCATCAGACTTCCTTATATTTGGTGAGGTTCTATCAGCATCTGATCTCCTTGTATCTGGTGATGTTCTATTACTATTTGATTTCCTTGTATCTTGTGAGGTTCTATTATCATCCGACTTCTTTATATCTGATGAGGTTCTATTAGCATCTGATTTACTTGTATTTTGTAGGGTTCTATTAGCTTCAAACTTTCTTATATCTGGTGAGGTTCTATCAGCATCAGATCTCTTTGTATCTGGTGAGGTTCTATTAGCATCCGATTTCCTTCTATCTTGTGAGTTTGTATAAGCATCTGATTTCCTTGTATCTTGTGAGATTGTATTAGCTTCTGGTGAGGATCTATTATTTCTGCAGGCGGTCTTTAATGCCTCGGGACTAGAAAAAATGCTTTCAAATGGATTCTCTAACAGCAAACTGTCAGTGGACTCGTTAAATCTGTCCTCATCTGCTGCAATGTAATCGATTTTTGTTCTTTTTCTCATATGGTAACCTATACTACCCAAACTTTCATCAGTACTTTCTGTACTTTTATCGGTATCTACAGACATGTTTTCTGGTTTTATTTTCAACTTTCTTCTTGAGGTGCTACTCTCTCTTTCCTCTGGCCTTTTGATTTCTTCCTTCAATCTATCTTTAATGGTGTAGACATAGTTAGAGTCTGATGACCCAGGTGTTGCTGGTGAACTGGTGCCACTTGTACATGACGTACTGTCTTCAGAACCCTCAATCCTCCTTTTGAAGTTTGATCTTTTATTTTCCCACGGTTCTCTATCTTCACATTTATCTAATACAACAACAGGCACATTAGTTGAAAAGTTTTCTGAAATTCCATTCCTTACAAAGTTTTCTGAATTTTCTTTCTTTACACTCAACCCCCCACTGTATTTTCCCTTGCATATATTTACTGAATCAACATAATTCCTACTAATTTTTGTTTCTAAATAGTCCACATTGCTTTTCCTTCTCAGTTTGTAGGAGCATTTTTGTGTCTCTTCTTTGTGCTTAGTAGCGAAGTTTTCAACTGACTTCCTTTTCCGAAATTTCCTTGGTCTTTCTGTTCCCACGGCAACAGAGGAATCAGAAGACATTGTAGAACTCAAGGAGCTTAATGTATTGGTACATGTACTTCTGCTGCTTATGTCTTCTGTGAAACCTGAAAAAAAGGCATTTATTAAAGAAAACTAAAGCACATACTTTAAAATCAACAACGAGGTCATGATTTGAGCAATTTCGGTCCGCTGGACAATGCTACATGTCAAATATATAAGCTCTGGGCTTTCCAGTTACAGAGAAGAAGATTTTCAAAGTTTTGCTTTTTGGATGAGATGGAATTCTATTAACAATTCTGTAGAGCTCAAAGCAAGATATATCCTTGTCAAGTTTCAGCACCACTGGTTTCAGAGATGCAGGTTGAAGCAATTGTGGATGGATGGACAAGAGTGTACTTCCAACCTACCTAAAAGCTCACATGAACACTATGTGCTCAGATCAGCTAACAAAATTAAAGAGTACTTGATCAATTAATTAATTAAGCCCACTGCTATTTTTTTTGAACTAAACTAACAGATCAGTTATAGTGCCAGAAGCTTTTCATTTCACCTTTCTCCTACACTCATTATCATTAATTTGTATAGCACAATCTGTTCATTAAGTTGACAAATCTGCCGACTGGAGGCACTTCTATCCACTCATCATTCACAACATTTATATTTTACTGTCGGCATTCACATATACTAAACAAAAGTGAGTGATCTATTGTACTGAACACAGTTCTAGACATAAAAGTATTTAGTTCAACAAAATATTGCACATTTAAAAACGCAGAATGTTAAATTTCTGCAGGACAAGAATACTGGTATTTTTTTTCAACACAATTTCTATTTTTTTAAATGTGCTGGTGTATTCTGCAGAAAACAAAAACTGAAACTAAACTGTTAAGCTTTGCTATTTGAGACTGACAATGGACATTCAAGATTTGAATACCTTTAGACTAGCATGCATTGTGATTCTAGCAACTGAAATTGGGATTGGAACAATTGGAAATATAGTGTCTATTATCGTCTGGAATATTGGCAGAAAAAGCAGTATGGCTGCATGCGCATCATACTTTAAGATTATTGCTGTTACTGACATCTGTGTTCTTCTTGTTCCAGCATTGAAGTTTCTTTTTGACTTAAGTAAAATCAGCCTTTCACATGCTCACGTAGTACTTTGTAAAGCATTTGGACTTTCTGAACTATTTGGACCACAGGTTTCCGCATGGCTGGTTGTCTGCATAACTGTGGAGAGGACACTGAGCTTATGTTTCCCCTTACAGTTTCAAACAAAAGGTGCACGGAAACGTGCATACATTAGTACAGTGCTGATGATCATCGCTGCAGCAGGTTTGAACAGTTTCGAGCTGGTAAACCGTACCATGTTTCAGTTCAACCAAACCTATGAAAATGGCTTACTGGTGAACAAAAGCAGAGTTTTTTGCGTAACTATATTAACAGAAGAGTACGAGATCATGAGATCAGTATCATTTATATGGTTCCTAGGTTTACTGCCGTTTGCTCTCGTAACAGCTTGTAACAGCATCATCGTAGTGAGAATTTTCATGATGCGAAAAATTCATGGCGTTACTGGTCAACAATCAAACAATGCTGCATCATTTACAAAGATATGCTTCGCAATTGGAATTCTTTATTGTATTTCGGCACTACCACTTATGTTACACTCATTGAACCTTTTTAAAACCATTGAAATAATTAAAATCAACACCAATACATATACAGCTTTCAGAATGTTTGCATATACCTGTCTTTACTTAAACAACAGTTTAAACTTCTTTCTATACTGTTTTACCGGAGCTAAATTTAGGAAAGACCTACAAGAAATGTTCCGATGTTTAAAACCTAGGAGAAGACGGTCCCAACATCTTATTTCAGTACAGTCTAAAACCAGTGTTTTGCCTTTACACCGCAGTGTGTATACACTGAATCAGAATTCAAATGATAATAATGCAAGTACAGAAGTCAGTTTGACGTCTTTCAGTGGCCAACATGCTAGAAATGGAGATTAGCAACCCTTGTAAGCCAGTGACAAATAAGTACAGGATCTGCCAAGTGAATTGTATATGTAAAACTTATACTAAATCAAGACTAACCATGCCAAGGAACTACAACAATTAAAGACTTACAAAAATACAGTTTTAGAAAATAACAAATTTATGCTGGCATCAGAAAGTGACTTTTACTGAGCACTGCCAGATAAGACATGAATATTCATTTGAAAAAAATAGTTCTTTCTAAATCTTGTAGAATCATGTAGTTGATAAATATGAATTGTAATAAACCAAATCCAAAAAACATACACTATTTCTTTATACACTGCAACCCCGTTATAACGCGGTAGTCGGGGTCCAACTGGTCAGACCGCGTATAAGTGAGACTCTTATAACGCGATCGTCATCAGCCTGGTTTCTGCATAATGCGACATAACGCGAGTACCCCACCCACCTAACCAAATTAAAAGCATATTGATGTTTAGCACGCATCATGTTTTTATGAAATCGAGAGGTGAATGTAGAAAAAAGATTCTATGAAAATAAATTAGTTAATTAAGCGACGAAATTAAATGTATAAAAGAGAAATTCTACGAAATATTTGCTATTGAAAACGAAAGTACAGCCATTTTCCGAAAAGATAGCTAAAGGAAAGTACTTTTTGTTAAAACAAACAATAAAAGTTTTGTAATTGATTTATTTAAGTTCAGGTAAGCCTGCAATCAAAGATACGCAAACAAATATTAATCACACGATTTAGAAGATGTTTAACAAACAAAAGAAGGTCAGCTTGTGAATAACGGAGCCGTGAAAAAATAACAGTAGCCGTAATGTTTTAACACTTCTTGTTTATACACGCTTGATATCGCGCAAGTAACAAAGATCAATTAACTACCTGCCATGTTGTTTATTTACATTTTGGAACATTTGTTTTGACAATGCTTTTTTTGACAGATATGATTTTGGTCGATCCCGAAATTTTTGGGAGCCAAGACCCAACCGCGTTATACCGGGATCCGCGTTATAACGATCCGCGTTATAACGAGGTCGCAGTGTATTTACATCTTTCATTGTATAACATGGGATTGTAACTGTTGTCCTGAAAGTGTAACAAAGTTAGTAGCTCCCAACAGAAACAATGCTTTTTCCTGTGAACAGTTAAGACTCAAAGAGTGACCTTGACCTTAGCTTTCTGAGTGATGTACACAGCATTCCTTGTGTTATAGAGAACTTCTGTGTTAATTTATTCACATTGCCCTACCCACATTGAAGTTTGCGAACTGATTCAAAGTAGTTATTGCATGAGCACAGAGAGTGGAAAGAAGTGTGTATGGACAGACACTTTGACAGACACACTGGGCTTAAAACTTAAATATTTCTTTAAAGGACTGCTTTGAAGATTTCAGTCAAATATTTACAGCCAGTGCTGGTTGTTAGAATGTTGAACCAATATTTGCCAGTGGTAAATCTTTTTAAAAGACAGCCATGATGGCACTATATCCAATCCATTGGCAAACCTTTCAGCATGGCCCTATATTGCTCACCTGGGTACCATTGCCCTTCACACAAAGGTCACAAAATCCAACACACAAACATCCAGATATGAACTTGCACATTGTTAGGTACCAAAGTTTGTTCAAAATATGTCCATCAAACTTTTTGACCATAATGAACTGGGTTTTTTTTGTAATTTCAGTAAAAGCAATTCTATTTTTAGACTAGAAATATGTTCATAGGACAGAAATGCCCCCACTTAAGCATTTTTTCAGTTTTACAGAACAAAATCTAATTCAACGGTCCCAAGAATGCTAGGTAGTGAAGTTCAATTTTATTTTTTTCATTTTATTTTTTTTGGAATTGGGAAAAATGAAGGTTATTTTCGATTGGGAACAGGCCCCTGGTGATAAGGAGAAAAAGCCCTGTTTAACCTGTATTTTATGTTCATAAACCAAAATTTAAAATCTGAATAAAATCCATGCAACCTTCCAAAAGTTATTACTCAGAAACTAAAATTTTGCATGGAAAGACAAACGGACCAACTGGGGTGACACTTCATGTTAAGCTCTCGGCCTTGTGGTTTTGGAGAAGATTTTCAAAGACTTAACTATTTCTAGCTCTGGTGGCTATGTTGTCCATTAGTCAGCCAGAACCAAGTGAACAAATTTAAGACAGCTTAATACCAGGATGCTTCTGACCAACTTTGACGACTTTACAAGAAGTCAATTAAAGCAAATTTGGACGATGGACTGACATTCATCGATCCTAAAAGCTCACTCTTCAAGTGGCTCAGGTGAGTTTAAAAGTCTATCAGATGCAGCTGTCCACATACCTGTAAAACATTCGTCTTTTACAAGCCCTTTTTCCTTGGCAGAAAATTTGGAAACAGGAGACTGATTTTTTGTAGCATTCAGTAAGTCAAGAGTGAAATTTCCTTGATCATCAGGCCTCTCAGTTTCACCTCCAGCCCCTGATTTTTCTACATCACCTGTAGTGTTGTCAAGGTTATCAAATTCACCATCATCATCTTTGCCACAATCTATCACCAATCTCTTCGGAGAATCAAACATCTGGTACTGATCTATATTCATTCTGGCAATTTACAATGGCAGTATTAACTTGCAGCAAGAACTGAAAGAAAGAAACATATACCGGGTTTACACGCGGTTTCGAGACTTTAGAGTACCCTTGAATTCAAGAAACTGAAGTTTTACGCAAATCATAAAAACAAGCTATTGAAACGTCCGCTGACATGGTGCTCGAGATATTGTCACAATAAAACCATGGAAAGCTTCTATCTTAGTTTTCTAATGATATACAATGAACATTTATTTATCCCAAACATTGAATCAGTTGCAAACCGACCATATGGAATTTTACGTAGAAGTTACATATAGTGATAAATAGCCGGAAACATTTACTCGATAAAAATCGATAGAAATAGACAGGAAACGGCCCCGTTTGAAACTGTAAAGCCGTGTATTGCCTTTGATTACATATATAGAATATACTGTATCTGTTTAGTGTTCAACAATTACACATATCATTCAAATTTTGTAAAAAGACAGCTAAGGGTACCGTATTTCCCCGGCTATAAGGCCATCCGCTTATCAGACAACCCCCCGCCTACTCTGCCAAAGAAATTGTGTGGTTTTTGTATAGATTTGTTTATAAGACAGGGCATTTTTTAAGTGAAACCCAGTTACTTCAATTTCTTCAAGTTTAGATGATTTCTAAGCTAATAAGTTAATTTTTTAAAGAGAAATCACCGATTCTTTGGAGACCTTATTATAAACCAAACTGTGTATTGTAAATTCAGATATTGATTTTTGGTAAAACTTTGAGAAGATAATTACATAAATATGTGTCATCTGCTGATTAATCAATTAAGAAAACATTTGGCAGCTTGCATATAACTATCATTTAGTGTGCCGAGGATTTCCCAAATTAGTGACAATTACGTCGTAGTTTAGACAAAAAAGACTTTTATTAAATTTGCTGTTCCAATTGGTTTTCATTTAAAATAAGTTTAAAATTGTTGCTAATTTGGTGGACCCTCAGTACTCTTAATAATTATATACAAGCTGCCAGAAAGATACACACAAACTTTGAAAAGTTAAACATTTAGCTTTCAACGTTCTGGATTAGCTTTTTCATTTTTCTTATGTTATTGTGAAAACGTATCGTTCAAAGACAAAATATGGCTATGCAAAGTGACATGTGACAACGTGACAAATTTGAATGACTTAGAAAACTAGATGCCCACGTGCAACATGTCGAGCCCACCATATGTCAAAAGGGCTAACTCCTTACCAAGTAGAGATGGGTCAAAATACACCAAAATATTGGATGTAACATGCATGTTGTACCACAGAAAATTGGTCTCGATTTTTCTCTACAGCCAGTAATAAAAAAAGTTACAATATAAGCTATTTATAGTAACAACAAAGGGAAGTAATTCTAAAAACAAGGGTAGACCATGGTGGTGAACATTTGTACAAAGTAACATCAAAATCCCTCCATGCATGAAGAAGAAATGCTCCAGACAAAGATATTCTTGACTTTGAACTTTAATCTCTAAGTGTGACCTTGACCTTAGATCTAGGGACCTGGTTCTTGCGCATGACACTTTGTCTCATGATGTTGAACATTTGTGCCAAGTTAAATTAAAATCCCTCCATGCATGAAGAAGATATGCTCCGGACAAAGTCATTCTTGAATTTAACCTTTAACCTCCAAGTGTGACCTTGACCTTAGACCTAGGGACCTGGTTCTTGCACATGACACTCCGTCTCATGATGATGAACATTTGTGCCAAGTTAAATTAAAATCCCTCCATGCATGAAAAAGATATGCTCCGGACAGTCATTCTTGAATTTAACCTTTAACCTCCAAGTGTGACCTTGACCTTAGACCTAGGGACCTGGTTCTTGTGCATGACACTCCTTCTCATGATGGTGAACATTTGTGCCAAGTAACATCAAAATCCCTCCATGCATGAAAAAGATATGGTCCGGACAAAATCGGACGGCTGCATGCACGCACGGACGCACATACACCGAAACGCCAAAAGTGACAACTATATCGAGTGCACTGTAGGCGGGCTCGACAAAAATTGTCTGCATGTTCAAAAAAATTTTAAAGTTAGTTTAAAAGGCTATCTTCAGCCGCTACCTGGTGACAGAATTTCAGTCGTTCCAATGAATTTCTAAACATTACAACGCTTGTTTACTATCAATCAATTTTCATCATATTTCTTTTAATTTATTTATCATTCAATATTCAATCAAAATCCATCAAGTTTTCATACATGGAAGAAAACTGTTAAACGTGGCGAGCTTTGCAAACAGACATATGTCGATTTCCTACATGCAATAGCGCACTTACCGGCATTCTAATATGGCGGTTCATTTGCATAATTTATTTATAAACGCAGGAGCATAGAACTTTGTTAGTGAACTGGCTACATTTTTTCACATCTGCTGCAAGTCAAGATTATAAACATTGACCAAATACAGATATAAACAGCAAACTATTTTAAATTCGGGTAACGCTTAGAAATTTTTTTTTTCTTTTCAAGAATATGCTAGCTATCGCAGATAGGTAACAGCTTCTATACAGTGCTACAATGTGTACCCATGTTGTGTATTTTTTTCTGATAATGGAGGACAGCAAGGTTAATAACTGTCAGTATGCTATATACACTAGCGGATCCGGGTGGGGGGGGGGCGCCCCCCTAAAATTCCTCAACCTTACATAAATATGAGTATAAATTTATATTTTCTGTTTCCGAAATCGGTATCTTAAAAGTATCAAAAACACGTTTGAAATGCAGGAAAATTCACGAAATGGCACTCTCGAAAAAAAAAAAAAAAATTTCGGGGGAGCATGGCCCCGAACCCCCCTAGAAAGTGCCTCCCTATTTTTTTACCTCTGGCTACGGCCCTGACATTGTTCATTGTCATTCAATTATACATGTTAATTATACACTCGCTCGCTCCAACCCCTATTTAGTGTTCGATTACTTAAAAACAAAGAATAAAACACAGTCATAATTGCCGTCTTATAAGGCTTGAGCAGAACCAACAAATGGCAAAAAAGTTACGCCCCCCCTAAGACCAAATCCTGGATCCGCCCCTGATATATATAATTAATAAAAGCGGAAAATTTAGCACTTTTGGGGCATGTAAGTTTTATGTTGATAATTTACTCATTGCATTTCTATGAACATGTGATTTCACTGGGGATAGGCAAATATACGGTAGATATACTCTGCTTCAAACTATTTCTTCAGCTTGCCTGTGTTCTAGGAAATGTAGTAATGCCAAAATCCGTTTAATAATTTGTTGGTCTGTATAAGTTTGCTCACTCTGCAACAGCTAGCTGTCTTCAACCGTCCCAAAAATGATACCAATTAACACAATTCCAAGTTCAATTTACCGATCTTAGAATACACCAGCATCAATTTGTGAAATATGAAAAATTAAATTAAAACACCCTAATTGACTTCACAATCTTAACTGTTTCGTGATCAAACAAGCCGTTCCACCTACACTCGCCGGGTTCTCGCAATATTTAGACCCTAACCCTAGCACTCCGAGGAAGCTTGCAAAAACACTTAAACCTCTGCCGATATATACACTGTGCTGGTAAAATTGCACGTTTACGTTCAAATATGTAGATCTTTATTCAGAGGTCTGTATTTCATAAACTTTCAGGTGTTCAGGTGTAGTGATATTTAATTTTTCATTTTAGAGTGGGGAAGTTGTGATTTAAACTAAACAAATTGCGTGTTAAGGGCATGTTGTGACAGATACTGAAAGTAAACTTTCCACTAATTATGGAGCACCTTAAAATTAGGCATGAAGGTTCACCAGTTGCAAGACATCGTCTGGTTCTTTAACATGCCCGGTGAACGGCGTGGATATATGGAACCTCAGGTTTTTAGGTCTCATCCAAAAGACCATTAGTTATGTTAGTGGACGCGTAGGTAATGGAACCTACGATCCCTGGATTACAAGTCCAGCGCGTTACCACTGGGCCACTCCTAAAGTAGTTAATTTCTTTGAAACTTATAAATGTGCTAGATCTATAGGCCTGGGGCTATGCTGTACGTACTGTATCTATCAATAATCCAACAATTAGCAGGGACACCTTCACCTCACACCTGTAATTTACAGTGTAATTGGACTATTATGAAAGGATTATAATGTTTTCTGCAGCAGGTATGACCAAACTTAGGACATATGAGTGGATAGAATTTCAGACTCCTGTGGTTTGTGTGGTCTGGAAAGTAATTCCCGGGAATTACGAGTATTTCCAGCCTTTTTGCTGTTTGCCAACCTTGTGTGATATCGCGTTGGAATGCGTCCGACGACATTTTAAACGGCACTAATAAGATTCCGTGATTAAGCCTTTAAATATTACCTTAACCGCTAATCTACTATGTTGACACGGGACGCTGGCACGTGTTCAGCATCTCCCGCCAAAATGTCACAGCATACAAAGTGCATTAATGTGAGAATTCAACATATAGTGTGTTGTAACCTCGTTTAGAAGTGCTGTACGCACAAGATACAAGAAACTTTATTTAAACAAATAACATAATGTTGGTGTGAGTACAAACACGGACCTATACAACATAACGATTCTAAATAAACTTTAGTATTGAAAACAATGTCGGACTGAATGCAGGGACGTATCCGACTATTTTAAGACGAAAGTTTCCGTATTAAATCTAGAGGTCATAAATCACTGAGCAGATTTTTCTGCTTTGTCCTTTTCAATATGATTAATGCAATTTGGTGAATATCACAATGTCGGCACTTACTCAAAAACCATGAAAATGAGGTTAAAATGTTTTCTGTAAGAAAGAAGTTTGTACCTGTACATACAATGTAGATCTATATGCAGACCTATTCCGTTAACCTTCGCATAGCCCTTTGCGACATTCAAAATTACAGACACATCAACAGGTGCCAGAAGCTAGCTGTTCGAGTATCTTCAGCGTGATCCTCAGTACCATAAGTGTTAGGTTAAGGGTCCTGGAACCCATTTGTGTAGATCTATGTGGAAACTTGCTAGGTGAGCAAATACTTTTGATAATTAAACACACTGAAGATACTTTTGATGTAACCCTAGATACACTTTTCTTTTGCCAATAATCATGAAACCAATTGCCCCTCTTACTGGGAGAGGTTGTGGATACGATTTTGCTCTTGCAAAAGTTTTTTTTCTTTACAATTTCCATGGATACTAATCGACTTTATACAGACAATCGTAAAATGTGAGTTTACAACACTATTTGTGGAAAAGTACGCATACTCTCTAATATAACTCATGTGGAAGAAATTGTGTGATATGAATTACACATCTTTGTTGCAGAATATGTCCACTGAAGGTCAAGGTCAAATTGTCATTTTTGCTCAGTTCGGCCCATTTTTGTGTCTGTTTGATCTGGGACGAATACATTATTGCTCCATGTTTTATATATTTTCTGTGGTATTTATTTAACTGTATTTTTCTTATTAACCAGTCCAATTTATACAAGTTCTTTCAGTTTAATTGTTGGAGATAACGTAGGTCCAGCCGCTTTAAGCTAGTCCTTAATACTTTATTTAAATTTAGTCTGTCAAAGCTTCTGTATCGTAAATATTGACTCCGTGTTAATTCAAACCTGAAATGTAGATAAGGCAATAATGAGATTATGCAATATGTTCTTTTTTCAAATTGTTCAATGTAACAAAACTGTGGTTGCTATAGCAACAATAAAGGAGCATAAAACACAATGAACACATACGTACTGTCCGAGATTTCTTAGCTTATCATGTGGAAAGACAGTAAGGTGGGGAAGGGGAAACTACAATAAAAACTTTAAAAAGACGCCACACTTTTAGTCAGTGTCACGTATCTACAGCCAATACTTGATACTGTTAATTCACTTGCTGTCAGTGATTCACATTTCAATGAAAAAAAGATAAATATAGAAGAAATGGACCTTAATGTAAAAGACTAAGACCCTGGGCTGCTAAAAAAGTGGTCAAAGAGTGAGCGGATAGACAAAACAACATGACTGAGAACGTGAATCATCACAATGTATCACATACTAATAGAGGTATACTGAAGAAACGGCTATTCACTCGAAGCAGTCTAAAATGATTTAGATGCAAATAGTAACTGAAAAAAACTATTTATAAGAATTATTTAAGTGATTCAGATAAACACAATTGTAAAGACTTTGCTTTCTGTTAAACGGTCGAGCGTGTCCCAATTTCAGCTGTGATAACGTCTTTAGTCGAATTCAACCAGTCTAGTGGCCATACATATTTTCTTCTGGTTTGCATATATAAGATTCAATGTGTAAATAAGGTAAAATATTAACTTATAAATTAATACATCGGGGGCAATAACTATTAAGTCTCAGTCTTATCTGACTCACAATCAAAAAGATCTTGTGGTCATACATAATTTACCCCCACTTTGTAACAATTGCTTAAGTAATGTAGTTCCCAGGGTGTAGACAAGGTCCAATATCGCAATTTTTATTTATCAGAGGCAAGAACCGCTGATCTGTCAAACCATCGAACTTGACCGAGATCTTGTGGCCTTATACATTCCCCTTAATTTGAATATGAATGCTTAAGGAATTGGATGTTAACAAACAACATGCAACTGCATACGTACGACAGATATTTATCGACCTTTAAATCTCACGCTGAGCAAGTGGCTCAGATGAACCCATAAAACATGGAAGTATTGAATCATGTTCAGCACAAAGCTTCAAAACTTGCATACTATGTCAGAACTGGAGCAATAATATTAAGTATATATTCGTCTCAGGTTAGAAGTTTGTCGTATCTTGTGTTCGATTTTGTGTTACCAGTACCTTGTTCTCTTCTATTTTCTTCTTTCTTGTCTTGGCTTTGTTTGTATCGTCTCTTGTCTTGTCAGTTTTTTTTTGTCCCTTCTCTCGTCATCTCTCTTGTCTTTTCTTGTCTTGTCTTTTGTATTGTCTATTCTTTTGTCTTGTCTCTTTTCTTGTTTTTAATCTCGTCTATTCGCTTTTCCTGACTTTTGTCTCGTTTATGTTCTTGTCTCTATTTCTCCAGTCTTGTATCCAGTCTTGTATCCTGTTCATTTCCTGTCTCTTCTTGTCTGTTTTATTGTATTTTCTCATGTCGTTTGTCTAGTCACTCATTTTGTCTTGTCTTGCCAGGGTGAGCTTTTAGGATCGTCCATCAATATATTGCTTCGAACGACATCTCTAAAACAACTTAACATATTTTGATGAAATTTGGCAGGGATGTTTTTGCATGAAGCTCTACCAAAGATGTTCAAATACATGTAATTCCATTATTAAAAACCCTGTTTAAAATCTTCTCTGAAATCACAAGTCATGAGAGCTTAGATTATGTAGAATGAAGCATTGCCTAGTAGACCAAGATTGTTCAAATTATGAGCCCCAGAGACGCTTGAAGTTATATAGGCTTGTAATTATAGGATTAGGATTAATTTAAAAAAAAATTTTCGGAAACAACATAGCATAGAGTTTAGATGTTTAACATGTGGCATTGCCTAGTGAACCTCTACAAAGATTGTTCAAATCATTAACGCCGGATCAAAATCAATCCGCCAGGGGTGTCACCTGATTTAAAATAGGCTTAAAAATTACATAAGTTTCTATTGAGAAACTCTAAAAAATCTGCTCCCAAACCACGAGGCCTAGAGGTTAGATATGTAGCAAAATTGTCCAAATTGATCCTGGGGTAAATATTCGCCCCACACAGGAGTCACTTGTTTGCATAGACATATAGGAAAACCTTCAAAGTCTTCTCTGAAACCAGCTTAGATATTTGATGTATAACATTGTCTAGTGGACCTCTTTGAAGTTTGTTCAAATCTTGCCACTGGAGTCAAACTGGCAACACTTAATGGGTCACTTATTTTCATACAGACTTATAAAGGACTGACTTTAAAAAAATCTTAACAGAAACCACAAGGCGTACATATGTTTCATTGTCTAGTTTACCTATCCCAAATTTGTTCCAGTCATGCGCCAAGGTCAAAATTGAAAAATACCATGCCTCCAGGACGAGAGAAGGGGGGGGGGAGGGGGTCCTGAGAATAAGTGACTTCCTTATTAACCAGTGACTTCCTAAGCAACCAGTGACTTCTCATGGGAATAAATGACTTCCTTAGCAACCAGAGACTGCCCCAAGGAACAAGTGACTTCCTTAGAAACCACTGACTTCCTTAACACCAACTTAGTCCCCTTGCAGCCAGTGGCTTTCTGTAACAAGTTTTGACTTTTTAGCAACTACTGGCTCCCTTTAGCAACAAGTGACTACCTTAGGTTATCAAGGAATGGCCGGAAACGAGCGTAATACGATAAATAACCTGCCTCACATGAGAAACATGGTATAATTTTGAGGAAATTTTGAAAAGCCTTGGGGTGGGGCCTGTTTTTTACATGGGCAATATAGGGATATCATGACCCTCTTGTTTTGTCTGTTCCCTTTTGAATTGTTTTGTCTGATTTTTGGAACTCTGTTCATTGAAGCCATGATGGTTTCTGCTAGACTGTCTTGTGGTAGGCAAATGCTCGAACATAATTGGTTACATTTCATATGGTATGAAGTAAATGGTACTATTTACCCGTATATCCTCAAACAGAAAAGCCAAAGGTCATTCAGATTAACAAACTTAGTCAATCAGTGCTGCCAGTATTGAAACATGTCAAGTAGGATATATATCTTATGAATGTACTGACTTGGGGTGTGGTTACTTCTCAAACAAGAGGGTCAAGATAACCCTATATTGCTCACATGTGACTTATGACAATATGTGACCAAACTTCAACTCTAAACTATTATAATAAACACAAACAATCTATTTGACCTTGACAAGGCAAACCTTTTGACCAATTTACATGATGATTGGGTTGTAAATGTCACCTGTATGGCATAAACATGGTTTTTAAAAGAGAGACTTAGTTTTTGACCTCAGATTACCCATATTCATACTCGACTTAAACTTCATCAAGACAACAAGAGTTTCATGAAGATCAAATGAAAAATGCAACCCCTATTGCATGAACATTGCTTTTCTACAATTTTACCCCGTGACCTAGTTTTGACCCCAGATGACCTATATTCGAACTCAACCTATATTTAATCAAGGCAATCATACTGACCAAGTTTCATGAAGGTTCAATGAATAATGCAACCTCTATAGCATTCACAAGGTTCTTTATGATTTGACCCCGTGATATAGTTTTTGACCCTAGATAACCTATGTTACAAATCGATCTAGATTTCATCAAGGCAATCATACGGACCAAGTTTCATGAAAATCCAATGCAAAATGCAACCTCTATTGCATACACAAGGTTTCTCTATGATTTGACCCTGTGACCTAGTTTTTAACCCTAGATGATCCATATTCAAACTAGACCTAGATTTAGTTAAGGCAATTATATTGACCAAGTTTTAAGAAGGTCCAATGAAAAATGCAACCTCTATTGCATACACAAGGTTTTTCTATGATTTGACCCTGTGACCTAGGTTTTGACTCCAGATAACCCATGTTTTAACACGACCTAGATTTAATCAAGGCAATCATATTGACTATGTTTCATGAAAATACAATAAAAATGCAACCTCTATTGCATACACAAGGTTTTTCTATGATCTGACCCTGTGACCTAGTTTTTGACTCCAGATGACCCATGTTTTAACTCGACCTAGATTTAATTAAGGCAATCATATTGACTATGTTTCATGAAAATACAATAAAAAATGCAGCCTCCATTGCATACACAAGGTTTTTCTATGATTTGACCCTGTGACCTAGTTTTTGACTCCAGATAACCCATGTTGTTTCATCAAGGTAGTCATTCTGACCAAGTTTCATAAAGATCCAGTGAAAAATGCAGCCACTATTGCAACCCCAAGGTAAAGTGTGGACAGACAATTGACACCAGGCGATCACAATAGCTCACCTTTGAGCACTTTGTACTCAGGTGAGCTAAAAACACACACGTTTAGTGTTTAGTTGCACCACATTTGTTGTTAAGTTTGACAGAGTTTGATTATCTTGCCTGCTGTTATCTGTAGTTATCCATCCCTCAGTCTGCATTTACCTCATTATACCCAACAAGACATGAATTGTACAACTGCATTTCTGCACATCACTGTCTTTGCAGCAGATTACATGGCTGTAAAGTATGCCTGATTCACAAATGGATGTTTGTATAAAGGTCAAGATCAGCCAAGGTAAAAGTTAATTTAATTAAATAAAATAAAAAAAATAAAATTTTTTATTTAAAAAAAAAAAAAAAAAAAAAAAAATTTTTTTTTTTTTTTAAAAAAAAAAAAAAAAAAATTTTTTTTTTTTAATTATTTAATTAAAATTTTTATAATTATTTTTTTTTTTTATATAAAAATTTTTTTTTTTTTTTTTTTTTTTTTTTTTTTTTTTTTTTTTTTTTTTTTTTTTTTTTTTTTTTTTTTTTGGGGTTTTTTTTTTTTTTTTCCCACGCATATAAATAAACTTTATACAAGATGATCAGACCGTGTTTCTGCTCTGGGCCACAAAGTTTCAGACAATTTTATATAAGACTACATGAAAACCAGTGACATCCTGCATGGGTCAATTTTGACTCAAGGACATGATTTGAACAATTTTGGTAGACCATTAGGCAATGCTACATGCCAAATATCTAGGGTCTAACCTTATGTTTTCAGAGATTTTTAAAGTTTTACCTATAAAAACCTTTGTTAAATAGAGTTATTCTCCAGGCAGGGTCAATTATGACCTAGGGGTCAGGATATGTAAAACATTGGTAGAGGTCCGCTAGATAAATTCAAGAAGCAAAATATCAAAGCTCTAAGTCTACCAATTTTTAAAGTTTTTCCTATCTGTTGCCATAGCAACAAATGTTCTGCATGGAATCAATTTTTTTTTACAGAGGAACACCCAAGGAACAACCCTGTGAAATGTTGTTGAATTTTGCTCTGTGGTTTTGGAGATGTAGTTTGAAACAACAGATGAACCTGTAAAGAATCATATGCCTGTTAAAGAAAATATGATAATCATATTTGCGTTCACTACCTGTAAACAATGGAATTTATATACCCGCCCCCCCCCCCCCCCCCCCCCCCCCCCCCCCCCCCCGGGGGGGGGGGGGGGGGGGGGGGGGTTGTGTGGGTTTTTTGTTTTTTTTGTGTTTTTTATATTAAAAAAAATTTTTTTTTTTTTTTTTTTTTTTTTTTTTTTTTTTTTTTTTTTTTTTTTTTTTTTTTTTTTTTTTTTTTTTTTTTTTTTTTTTTTTTTTTTTTTTTTTTTTTTTTTTTTTTTTTCTTTTTTTCCCACCCCCCCCCCCCCCCCCCCCCCCCCCCCTTCCAGGGGGCGCGGGGGCGGGGGGGGGGATGTGAGTATTTTTTTTTTTTTTTTTTTTTTTTTAATTTTTTTTTTTTTTTTTAAAAAAAAAAAAAAAAAAAAAAAAAAAAAAAAAAAATTTTTTATTTTTTTTTTTTTTTTTTTTTTTTTTTTTTTTTTTTTTTTTTTTTTTTTTTTTTTTTTTTTTTTTTTTTTTTTTTTTTTTTTTTTTTTTTTTTTTTTTTTTTTTTTTTTTTTTTTTTTTTTTTTTTTCTTTAATTAAAAAAAAAAAAAAAAAAAAAAAAAAAAATCATTTTTTTTTTTTTTTTTTTATTTTTTTTTTTTTTTTTTTTTTTTTTTTTTTTTTTTTTTTTTTTTTTTTTTTTTTTTTTTTTTTTTTTTTTTTTTTTTTTTTTTTTTTTTTTTTTTTTTTTTTTAATCAAATTTTTTTTTTTTCTTTTTTTTTTTTTTTTTTTTTTTTTTTTTTTTTTTTTAATTTAATTTAAAAAAAAAAAAGGGAAATTTTTTGGGATTTTTTTTTTTTTTTTTTTTTTAGTATTTTTGGGGGAGGGAGTTTGAGATACTGAGAGTCAACTGTAATTTATAATAGAAGGCATTTAGATTTCATAACTTTTATTTTTGATCCTTGAACAATAAATACAGCAAATATCTGTATTACAATGTATTAAGCAGGATCTGTTGTACAGATTTGGGTATGCTTTTGTCTTTTATTTCTTAACAGAAATAAATCAAACACATCAGAAATTGCATAACATCATAGAATTTTCCATTCTTTATTCTGACAAAAGAGTAAGTGACACATTACCTACTTGTCACATGTTTCTAGGATTCAAGCATCCCCCAACCTACTTTTTCAGCAATGCCTTGAAGTAAATGTGCCAAACACATGTCTTGCTCAGCTTCACTCCGTTATTGATTTACAAATTTCTTTACAATATTTAACAAGGGGCCCAAAAGGGCCAGTATCACTCTACTGGATTGAGAAAAAAAGATTCTAGACCCAAGTATTCTCAAGTTCTTGCCCAGAAACCGTTTTACTACTCTGCGTCACTGTAACCTTGACCTTTAACCCACTGACCCCAAAATCAATAGGGATACATGTTACAGGGAACCTTCTGAACAAGTTTGATGAAAATTGAAAGGAAACTGTGACCTGTAGAGCGTTATCAAGTAAACACTATCTGAGGTCACTGTGACCTTGACCCGCTGGCCCTAAAAACAATTGGGATCATCTACATATTGCAGGGAACCTTCTGAGCAAGTTTGATGAAAGTTGAATGAAAACTGTGACCTGAAGTATTATAAAGGAAAATCTAATGGAGGTCTCTGTGGCCTTGACCTTTGACTCACTGCCCCCAAAAACAATAGGGATCATCTACATAGTGCAGGGAACCTTCTGAACAAGTTTGATGAAAATAAAGAAACTTAACTGTAGAACGTTATCAAGGAAACACTATCTGAGGTCACTGTGACCTTGACCTTTGACCCCAAAAACAACTGGGATCGTCAACATATTGAGTAAGTCTGATGAAAGTTGAATGAAAACTGTGACCTATAGAGGGTTATCAAGGGAACTCTAATGGAAGTCACTGTGACCTTGACCTTTGACCCACTGCCCCCAAAAACAATATGGATCATCCACATATTGCAGGGAACAAGGAATTGCTATCGGAGGTCACTGCAACCTTGACCTTTGACTCAATGACCCCAAAAACAATAGGGAACATCTATTTGTCTATGACAAGTTGCAGGGATCCTTATCAGCAAGTTTCAACAAAGTCAAACGAATATTGCCACTTGTAGAGCGTTATCAAGGAAAAGTTTACAGACAGATGGACAGCACCAAATCAATATGTCTCCGCCCACTAGAAGGGAGACACAATTACTTCAAACTCGAAATAAAGTTTCAGTTTAAATTGGTATATTCAAAGGGTAGACTGACAACAAGAGATTTGGCTGACCAAAACTTCTGACCATTAATTTTTGCTTCTACCATTCAACCTTGTCAACTCTCTTCTTCTTGGATAAGATTGACAGTTGTTATTGTTGAGTGTCTGACATTCATTCGCACTGCATCAAGGCGATGAGACTGATTACAAAAATCAGAAATGCACACTTGTTCAGAATCTTGACTGATATGGCATGGTGCTTTAACCTCTTCTTTATACCTGTGCAGATCTACAATTTTATGAAAGCCACTCTGCTTCATTTCTGGTAAACTTCCTGTACAAAATAGCTGGTGATTTAAAGTTAACCAAATCAGGATGATCCCATTCATAGACAGGCTGCACCGACTGCCTTTTGAAACAAACAGCTCGACAAAGCAAGACTGGAGTAGCACATCATTTACTGAATCATAAAAAAAACTCTGAACACCAGTTTTATTTATGGCTATTGATGGTATCAAAGTAACATCTTGATCAATTTTGCCTTTGTTTTTCAAAAATGAAAATGTTATGGTTTCTGACACAATCTGACTGTAATCATTGTCATTAAACTTGTTCCTTTTGTCTTCAATGCCAATGCTGGAATCTGTATCTGAAACTTGACTCACACTTGATGATGGCAGAGATGAAGATGGTCTAGTTAAATCTGGCTCACATTTAATTGGACAGATAAGTACATCAGCCATCAAAATATCAATCTTCCCATGCCACCCTTTTTCACATCCTGCAAAAATAAGGAATGAATGAATACATGAAAGTTGTTTTGCAGAGCACCAACACTGGAAGTCATATTCACCATGTATTAAATTCATGCAAAGCTAAGTCTATTCTAGAAATTTAAAAATTAGGGGTGAATTTCCCCCCTCACTTTGAAAAATGGGGGGGGGGTAAAAAAACAAGAGAGCCAAGATGGCCCTATATCGCTCACCTGGCTACCATTGGCTATAATACAAGGTCATCAATAGCAAAAAGGGTCAATTTTGACCTTGGGCTCATGATTTTCCTCTATATTAGCCTATGTAAAATCAAGAGACTCCCGGGCAGGGTCAGTTTTGACCCAGGGGTCATGGTTTGAACAATCTTGGTAGAGGGTCACCAGGTAATACCACATGCTAAATATCTAAGCTCTAGTCTGGCCTTGTGGTTTCAGAGAAGATTTTTAAAATGTTTTCCTATATAAGCCTATGGAAAAACAAGTGACCCCCGGGCAGTCAATTTCAACCCTGGAGTCATAATTTGAACAATCTTGGTAGAGGTCCTCTGGGTAATGCCACATGCCAAATATCTACGCTCCTAAGGCCTACCTGTTCTTGAGAAGATGTTTAAAGTTTTTCCTTTTTGTTGGCATGGCAACCAGAGTTCTGGATGGAATGGAATTATTTGAACAACTATGAAAGGGCTTCATGCAAGGAACATCCCTGCCAAATTATATCATCATTGGCCTAGTGGTTTCAGAGAAGATGTCATTTGAAGGACAATATTACCGGACGTACGACGGACAACAGACGGAATGCGATCAATAACTCACTAGGTGAACTAAAAACAGGGGACCAATATCAAATACCTGTTTTTCATCATTGACATTGAACATGTTTTAACGCATACAGAACTGTTAGATTGACATGCATTTATCAAACGACAGTTTTTGAAAAAATTCTTGTGCTTCTGCCACACTGTACACTAGCAGCTTCATTTCTTTAGTATTCCTAAATTTAGGTAGAATGTTTATGACAATTAAATATTGATAAAGTTCAATTTTAGGCTTAAATAAGACCACAAATTGGGCCATGCCAGGCGAAATTCCACCATGTAAATTATGCTTACGCTTTAGCACCTTCACACCTTCAAGTACATTGTATCTAAATAATACTTTGGTTATATCATATAGTGGTAAGGTATCACACACGTTAATGTTAATGATTGAGTGTAAACAAACTAAATGTGAACAAACGCCAAACATTCAACCATCCTATTACCTATTGAGTCTAAAAATTAAGAAATTCCATGGAACTTTTTTCCCCGTGATACTGAGAACTTCTGAGGTCAGCTTAACTTTTTAAAGTGGACATCAAAGGATTTTAAAACTCACCAAAACTTGTATCACTCTTTTCCCCATACATGGCCTCATGAAGTGGACAAGGACATTCTGTTTCGTTGTAGCTTCTGCTGATGTCATACTTATATTTAGGATTAACAGCAAGCTTAGAAAACAAATGTTGAGCCAGTTCCAGTGTCCACTGCCATTCTTCAATTTCATCTTTGGAAATAAGAAATTCAGCCTCTGAAACATAATTAAAACAAAAGTCCATGATAGCCTTATATCACTAATCTGAAAACTATTGAAACTTTAGACTTATTTTAGACCATATATGACCAAGTTTAAAAAAATTTGGCCAGTGTTTGTAATGGATGCATACAAAATATGACCTCAAGAGTTTACAAGATTTTCCTTAGACATGTTGGGATGACCTTGGCTTCTGATCACTTGTGGCCCAATGCTGTATGAAAATGTTAAGGGACGTAAATTCACAAGAGGGCCATATCATGGCCCTTCATGAGAAGCCTTAAACAAGGTCAAAGTCAGCAACCTTACTAAGAATAGCTCACTCTGGCAACAAATTTTATTGATAGTATACTAAGACATTAATTAAATTAAGTTCATAAAAACTTTAACAACAAATATATTGAGAATTTGCAAAGAGGGCCACTCATTTTGACTATATGTAACCCTGTATTATCGCTGACTATGAGTATTACAGCTCATTAATGACAAGGTCAAAGTCACAGCAACCGGGGGGGGTTTTTTTTGGGGGGGGGTTTGTATATACCTAAATGTGTATTATTTCTATAGTTGTTACCTAAGAGCAATTCGCGTGGGTTGGGGGGTCGGATCACTTCTCACTAAAACAAAAACCCCTGTTCTATCCCGCCTTTCCATTTTTATTGGACATGTACTTGGTATAAGTAGAGTATCACATCGAAATACTCAGCGTCAACTTATCTAGTATCTATCAAGTGAGTAAGGTTTTGTTTTCGTATTCCATAACTGTATAATTTGATATAATCTAAATAGTGAATTTAATGAGATTCGTGTATCGAAAACTATTTGTAAATATTCCTCTTATTTGATTTAGGCTTTAATTTGCAATAAAGACGTCACTTTATCATTTTGACTATATTTACCTTGAGCGTACTCATGTGCAATAACAAATTCCAAAAGTATTTTCAAGGCTCTTCTGAATTTGGCGTCTTTGGGTACAAAAATTTCACCTTTACTGACATCTGACTGAAGGTAAGATTGAAGAACTGCGTGTCCTTTCTCGAAAATATTTCCTAGAGCATAAACTTCTTTGTATTTGTCCATACCAACTGACGCGCGGCTAAATGACACTGCACGGTTGGCATTTGCATCTATCACTTTAATTTCCCTTAAAATTAAATCGTTCAGACCTCGCTCTAGACACGTAACTGTATTGTCAATACGTTTTCGCACATCCTCAGCTTTATTCTCATCTAAAACATACATAAAAATATCCTGGAAGGCTTCGCCGTATTTGCGCTTTAAAGTTTTATCTTGCTGTTCGCATGTATCTGCCATATCCGCCATCTCTGATGGGTTTTTCCAATTTTCAAGTCACGTGACGGGATACATGCATACTGTATAGAATGACCGAAAAACCGAATTTTAAAAGAGTATGTAACTTAAATTAGATTTACAGTTTAAATGAAGAAATTTTCAACAAAAAATATTGCAGACCAAAAAATTTCTGAAAAAATATGTTTTAAGTGTTTGATCGCATATAAACATTCGACAAGTTAACAGTAGGTTTCTTTTATATTAAAGAGCTGAATATATTGAATGAAAAGACGTGTTTATTTGTCATCGCACCTCAAATTCCAATTTAAATTATAATGAAATTCTAAAGGTTGTAGGGCCTACCAGCCTTTGACTGTCCTTGTCGATCGGTATGAACAATTGTTTAGATCTAGCTTGATAAACAATTTATCACCTTTTTGAAATAAATCCAGGTTTTATTTATTTATCTATCTATTTATTTATTTATTTAAGGCTAGGTTTTTCAATGTCTCTACTACTGGTCAGCCTCGGTAGAGCACGAGACTTGTAATCTCGAGGTAGCGGGTTCGATTCCCGGGGCTGACCAATTAAAATTACCAACGACTTAAACCGAGGTCCCATGTATGGGTGCTATATACCTGACATGTTAAAGAACAACGAGTGTTTCTGAATCGGGACGCTTTCTGTATCCTCCGAATCCTAAAATAATTCTCTTCTGGGGGCGTTGGTACACCGGTACCAACGAACCCTAATATATACAGTTGACATGCAGCGCACCGAAAGTGCCACGGGTGGTGAACAAAAAATGTCACGTGACCACAAATGCAAACGTTGGTAGCAAATTTCGAGGAATTAACACCGATTCGGGGATGTTTTTTCCCTATTTTTTCGTTATACTTTAAAGTTGGTTAAAGAGACCTACCGCAAAAAAGAATGCATAAAATTGTCTCTCTGCCGATGTATTGATCACCATACACGTATGTATGGTTTTCGAGAACACTTCGAAAACAATTTTGTACAGAGATGCAAACATACGTAGCTAACTCATAAAATGTAAGTGATCGAGATCAAAAGCCATCATTATGTATTTCGATTGTTCATCAATGTTTCTAATGTGTTATAGGGCCATTGTTTGCGATTTATTTTATACAAAAAGTGGACTTCATTAAGAATTTCATATTTGGCGTTTTTATGATGCAAACGTACGTAGGCTTACTAAAATGACGACCGCACTTAGGCCACGTACGTATCGTTTATTAAAAAACTTGACGATGTAAACTATAAGTCATCGACATTAAGATTACCCTAGTCGGGAAAAAACATACCTGAGTCTATCTATCTTCCGATTTGTCAAACCTCTCGCGAGGACTTAGACATTGACGCACGTCGTCTGACAAGAGAGAAAAGAATAAAAGCATAAAAAGAAAGAGTATATACAGGTTGTATTTAAAAACAGGTTAAAAACAGAGCAGGTTTCTAGGGGGACACATGTTCAACCTGGCACACCTGACACAAGATTCTCAGGAAGCGAGTTCCAATGGACTATAGTGCGAGGGAAAAACGAATACTTATAGAAATCAGAGGTTGTTTGGATTTGTCTGTAGGCCGATTCCTCGAACGAGGTTGGTGGATAAAAAGCACAATTAGACGACAAAATTTGTTCTTGTATTTGGTTGTAGGTAGTTTACAGATGGAATTGCAACTAGGTTATGACTATGTTATAGAGCATAACCAGTCTTTGATCTATGCGGCGTAGGTCAAGTCGTCTCCAGTTTAATTTGGTCAACATGTTGGTGACACTGGAGGTGCGGAAATTCCTCGAATTTGCATTTGTGGTCACGTGACATTTTTTGTTCACCACCCGTGAGTGCGGAAATAATTTAATTCAGTACTATCAAATGTTAGTTAATGAAGTCTGCCTTCGTGGTCGAGTGGTTGAAGAAGTCACCGTAACCTCTCTTAATATAGGAGTAAAAGTATTACATGTATTCCAAGATTTATATTTAAATTAACATTTTCACAGTGATGATCCTACGGCTTTGAATTCTGAACGGACATGTTGAACAACTTTTGCAAATTGAATTGTCACTCATTAGGAACTTTCTGGATGAACTCATTTTACCTCACAGTGGCAATACCGTTGACAAACACACTTCGTCCGTTATTGCTGTATTGAAAGTCAAGCATCTAATTTATAGGAGTAATTATTTATTGTTATACCGTTATAAACCAGTTTTTACCTTCAATATCTTTTGTGCTATACACACCACTATAAAAAGGTCTGAACTCCAAATGCGACCATAACCACCAAGCAAGTACCTGGGTTGTGCAAGGCGCACATAAAAAGTTGGTATAAAAGTATTCATCAAAGTGAAATAACGTGGTGCGCAAGGCACGAAAGGTAATTTATTAACTGTACCACATAATAAAAGAAGCGGCCACAAGTGCGAACTATATGTTACATGCGTAACATCACACGGCTGGTGTTGAACGAAACCAGTACAGATAAAAGTTAGTTACCGTTCACTACGGCGGATAGATTTGAGTCGGAGCTGTCACGGTTCTTGGGGACATTCAATATACAGTGATGAAGAATTACTTATACATGGGTATAGAAGGTGCGAGAATGTACACATTGGGGTGATAATACGCACTTTCAGGGTCATTGGAATCAAGTGAAAATATATATTGTAAACAGAGTAATTCATCTTTAAAAAAAGTCTTTATTCATGGAAATTGACAAATGCATTTGTTCAAAATATCAAGTTAAAATTACAATGTTTAGTCGAAACAGCAAAACATTTATTGAATGGAACTCGGCGTTCCAAGCTTCTTCTTGCAGCGTTGCTCGGTGTTCACAGTTAGCCGTTCAAAACATGCTCTGTCGTTCCAGTTAGCCATTTTTTTCTCATCTGTGCAAGTTTTAACGTTCCTATCTTCGTCAATCCTTGGCAAATGAACCCGATAGTCCAAGGTAGATTCAAGGAGGGTTCAGAATTTAGGATAGCATGCCAAAATACTACATTATTCGTAAAACTTAAATATCATTAGGTCGTTTCCGACTGAAATTGATGTTTTAAACGGTTTTGCGTTTCTTTACTCACCGTATTTGTTTGTAAGTTCAAAGATATTCCAAGAAAAATACATTGGCGTGTAGGTATTTCATTGCTCTCAAATTCTGTGCAGGTTACTTGTTCATAGAGACACATACAATTATAAAAAAATCTACACCACTGTTTCCAGGCTAAAATAGCTGCTCAGAGTTCGAGATGCCCTAAGAATTCAAAGCCGTAGGATCATCACTGCCAATTTAAAAGAGCCGAAAATTGTTTCTTACTACCGGCGTTGATATTTGGTGTCCCACAAGATATCAGTTGCGTGATCTCACTTTTCTGAACGTATGATCCTTTTTATTTTATTTTTTCATATCAGTATTATGAAACCATGATATTTTTTGTCTATTAATTATTTATTTTGGGTTTTCGGGGTTATTCATTTCGATCAGACACTGAGTGCATTAAGTTGTAAATAGAAGCATCGTAATTAAAACGGCTTTGGCGTTGTCGGGTTGAAATACATCAAAAATCAATAAAAGAAATTAATAACACATGTATCTGATGTGTATACAGTGATCAAAAACTATCTAGAGCCGAATATTACCGTAATATACTGACGCCGATGAAATAAAACATATAAGTGTATGTAGTCGGCAACACCCCCAAAAAATAAATTTTGTATACAATTTTCTGCCAAATATAATTCATTTCAATCAAATGTTCCGTAAACCGGTTCACTTACCTGTAAGACCACTCGAAGTCCCGCGATTTTACTCCTGCAAAGTGTCGGGATACATTCAGTCTTATGATTTACGCTAATAAAAATTATGGCAAGTCTGCGTTTATGTTAAATCCGCGACGTTGAAAAAATGCGGCCGATTTCTGTCAAAAAATATTAAGGGTCGGCGGCAAAATAATAGGGTATGTCGGGTCACCGGTCACAGGATTTTTTTAGGCCTAATTTGAACAATTTTGGTAGAGGTCCACTTAACAATGTTTAATTCCAATCTAAGCTCAGTCCTTGTGGTTTAAGAGAAGATTTTAAAAGATGTTCCTTTATTATCCTATGTAAAATCAAGTGACCCTCTTAGTGGGGTCAATTTTGACCCCTGGGCTTTTCACCAATATCTTTCACCCCCTTTGTAATATACGATTAAGTATGTGAAAGTTCATGTTATATGATTGATATAATGCCAAAGGGGGTTTTCAATACAGAGTAATCAAAATAACTAAGAAATTTAGACATAATGTAATCAGTACATCACTACAAAGAAATAAGATAGGATTAAAAAAAAGTTTTGATTGTTCAAAAAAAGTTAAATGATTTTGAAAACATATGCTGAAATTGCTGTTTCTTGTGGTTTGAAACAGAAAGTAAAAATATTTTAATCCTCATATTACAGTGTCTTACAATGGCAAGGCTTATTAAATTTAATAACAGATTATGAAAACTTAGCATTACTGTACTATTTGATAGAGCTTCATATAGTTAAAACTTACAAATCAAATAGAAATTCTACCCATTTTAACATCAAAAGCAAACATAATATTTTATTGACCGAAATTTTTAAAAAGATTCATTTTTAAATATTAAAAACAATAAAAATTCCTATTTATTTTGGGGTGAATCATCTAGGATTCCGGGACGGTTTAAGATGGGGATAAGCGACCAGGGGGGAAACCACTGGTATTCCTTAGTGTGTCAATTTTACGGGGGTCACAATTTTGAATTTGTAGAAGTATGACAATGCCACATGCAAATAGCAAGCCGGCCTTGGGGGGGGGAGAAGATTTTTCCTTTCCAAATGGAATTATTTGAACAACTTTGACATACACTGAACTGTGAGCGATCCGTAAAATTCACCCAGGATAAAGAATCAGAGAAAGTGTAGGCTTGGATATTAGAAAGACCGATCATTAAGTTATTTGAGCCAAATATAATTTGATTTTGATAACCGGTCCATATTTCCATCTATCCACATACCAAGTTTCATGAACCTAGCTCGGATACTTTTTCAGTTATCGCAGGATCAAGATTTTTTTCAGCATTTCCCAGTTACCGTAGTAACCACACTATTTGTCCGACGAAAAAAAACAAAACATCGTGCATAATCTTCATATTGCCATCTATCCACATACAGTAAAAACCCTATTTGAGACCATCCTGATTTCAAGACCTCCCCTTTAATGAGACTAATATTTTTCAGAACAACTACCCTTCAAGTTGCAATCACAGATTCTGTAGAACACAAACTAGGCATGTACTATGTAAATTATATCAGAAGATATACAAAATTGTCAAAACTTTGTAAAATGAACAATTTGAAAGTGGACATCTTTACTTAATAATTGTTCCATATTAATCCCAAACCTGGTCATAACATTAAGGAGCAATATATTTCTACAGAGTATGGCAGCCTGTCCTGCGGAGATAAAGTACTGTTGTCTATGACCAAGAAATAAAACAGAAAATTTTAAAAAGTTATTTCTGAGGAGAGGTTATTTAAGGGAATTTGGTTATTGAGACTTTCCCTCATTTTAACTATCACTCTATTCAGTTTCACGTAATTCCCTTCATTACTTTTGAAGTTATGAAAAAGAAAGAAAAAGGGGAATAATTAGAAAACAGGCAGGGTAGAGTTATGGTTCTTGGGCACTGTACTATCTCTCAACGTCCTATGTCACTGTATTACAGTTTCAAGTAATTCCCTTTCAGTACAAGTTTGCGGATGGACGGACAGACGGAGCCCGTTACTATATCCCCTCCACCAAGGTGGGGGGATAATAAAATTTCATCACATTGACCTGAAACTTGGGAGGGATTACACCTGAAGTAACGGCTGTTACGGAATCACATCTTTTATTTTCACTTAAATGACAAAGCAGTTTCTTAGATGTTGTTTGAAGAACAACGTGAATGATGGATCATTAATGATGACCAACATAATGATTACAACAGTTATCAACAAACACTATGTCCTTAGATGTGAAAAAAGAAAGAAAGAAAACTGCAGGAGTTATTCACTCTTTCATGGAGAAGATTGAGAAATGTAAAATTTAAGCTATGTATAGAATTAGGGTACAAAAACTTGAAATGACGTGACTAGTGTTATTATGTTTAAAGGAATCTATAAGAAATTTGCATGATGACCAAACAGCTTCTACACTTAGGCCTCAAATTGCATGATTTATATGAGCACCATTCATTGCATTAAAAATCCAAGACAACATGCTCATTAAGTAGACAACAGCATATCAAGCAGTTACAGTACAGTCTCAGAAACACACACATGAAAAATGTATACTTAAATATCATGTCCACAAAACAATACTGTTACACATGACTTCACTAATAAATCAGTACAAAACAAAAACTCATGCAAAGCATTTACCATTAACAATAATGCAGTTAATTCTACACGTATTCCAACGTAAAGCATGACATTATAGCAAGACCTAATCATTGATCTTTACATATGATAGGGAAAAGTGGAGATCATGTTCAGACTGCATGATCTGCATTGGTCACTTAGGCAGAATTACTGGTCACAAACACAGCCAACAAAAATTATATCCAAGGTTAGTTTATACAGTTGTTGCCTTCATAGAAATGCACATAACACAAGTTAAAAAAACTTAAAACCTGTGAATGTGCAGCTTTAAAACTGTATCACAAAAACGCTATATAAAACACACAAAGCTATCTATAGTCAGAGACTATGGAATATGTACTAGATATTTCAAAATATCCTGTTTTCAATGTTTCTTAAAACACAAGCTTTTGGCTGACGAAATGCATTTACATGTGAACATCTTTGCTAACTAACTACTTTAAAAACTTGGCAAAAAGTTGACAAAATACAACCCTGAAATTGCCTTTCAAAGTGTACTCGACATATGAGTTCTACAAAATTTGCGCTTATTAGAACTACTTTTCAAAGTCATAAAAATTAATTTTTCACCCATATAACAGATAGGGGACCAAAAGTCAAATATCAACTTTCTTTGCACATTGCAGAAAATACAATAGTTTGTTGACCAAGTTTACTATTAAATCTTAACAGCAGTATTCATTTATTTGTAATAAGAGCATTAGAAAGACCAAAGAGTATTTCATGTGATTGAGAAAAACACTACCCAGTTCATTATGAATGTTATTTAATAGTGAAGGTATGCTGGTAGCAATTATTTCATCAAGTTTTGCGCTCTCTGTTTGGCATTTACAGGACTCGGATGATACTTACTAAAGACAATAATAGTTTGAGTAAACATCACTGTGCAACAATCATCTAACATCATATGCTAAGAGATAAATTACTGTTACATTTTAACTGTGAAAGAACTGTGTTTGAGAAACTGCCTAAAAGAAAGAATGGCAAAATTTGAGTTACACAAAATTTATGGCGAGTTCAAACAACTGTTTTATGTCCTGTCACAAACACCATTCTGTTTGAAACAACTATCAAACTGAAATCATTCCTGAAATTTGAACTCAACTTGTAAAAATACCAGCTGTCTCACGACAAAATATTGAATTATGGACGAAGTCGACTTTTAGCCAAGTATTAACATTAGGTCAAATAAAGACTATTTCGTCAGATTTTCACCAGTCTTAAGGATCACTTTAAACTTAATGTAAAAAGCTAGTTTGTTCAATGCTTGCTATTTGCTTCTAAAATATTCAAAAATATTAAAAAATAATAATCTGTTTCTCACTCTCCTTGTTACACAATTTCAGTTTTAAACACGCAATCACTCTCAAGGACAATTTTATCTATTTTATGTTAGAGAGACACTCGTTGAAAGACAGCCCAACATCTCCTTGCTTACAGCTTTATACATGTAGTAGTTATCACATTTGTTCAAATTGTCTCAATGAAAGACTGTTCACTAACTAAACAAATAACTATTGCTTCAAACATATAAAAAGTTTTGTGAAGACAATAATGGATTTACAAACATCTGTAAGTGATCAAAGATTCAGGCATTTGTACCTTCAAGAATAGTGACAGCATAACACTATCAAATCACACTAATCAATGATCATGTGACAGGTGTGTAATCAATTCTATGACACTGATCAATGATCACATTACAGGTGTTAATCATTTTCATCCCACTGATAAATGATCACATGACCATTATGTAATCATTCCCATGACACTGATAAATGATCACATGACATATGTGCAATCATTCCCATTGACACTGATCAATGATCATGACGAAACATGTGTAATCATTTCCATTGCACTGATCAATGACCACATGACAGGTGTGTAATCATTTCCATTGACACTGATCAATGATCACATGACAGGTGTGTAATCATTTCCATTGCACTGATCAATGATCATATGAAACATGTGTAATTATTTCCATTGCACTGATCAATGACCATATGAAACGTGTGTAATCATTTCCATTGCACTGATCAATGATCACATGACAGGTGTCCAATCAGTTCTTTCACTTTGCTCTGGGTCAGAAATTCCCGGTACAAGTGAAGAACGACACAAACCCCAGAATTTTTGAGGGGTTAGATCCTTTTTTTTGGTAGTGAATTTCCATCCCATATGAGTCGAACATCTTTTGCACTGTGCAATAGTCCAAGCATACCTACAAAAATATAAAAATAGAGCTATCACAAAATTTGTGATGGATGAGCCAACAGGAGGGACTTTATAAACTGAAGAAGTTGTAGCAACATAGATTACTTACGCACAACAAACTAACCAGAGTAAAATAGCAGTTACTTGATACATTAATGCTGTGTACCCATTGTAACAGAAGATGTCAATAAATGGAAACTTGTAGTTTTAACAACTGCTGAAGCAGGATACAAAGTATTAAAATACCCTGTAATTACTAACCAGGATTCAGATATGGTTCATTTCTGAACAATACCTCTGTACTGTTGGTAAACACTGTCATTCAGTTGTAATATAGGTAAACATTCCAACATAGGTAAGCTTTATTATGTACGGACATAGGAAAAAGTAACAAAGGGTCAACTAACTCTGTAGCATGTGAATGTCAAGATGGAGTTATGGTTCAGTATGCACTGCACTTGCTTCTAAAAGAAACTAGACTATTTTAGAGGTTGCTACTAATTACCAGGGAACCAGCTAGTTTTCAAGTTGAAGGTCGACAAGAGCAGAGTTAAAAATGGCAATGCCTGAGTAAATACTCAAGATAAGGTCTCATAGTTCTTGTACACTGCACGTTCCATATGCTGAAGTGTGCCTGAACCTGACATATAAAGTTGTATTGAATGTCTGCAACTTGCTGGTTTTCAAGCTTTACAAGGATAAGGATAGTAACAATGGCAAAAACTCTGTAACCAGCAGAGATTGGTTATGGTTTTTTACTGACTTCCATCTTTTTAATATTGTGTGAAGTAGTGCTACAGAATTCCAACCATTAATTCTTTCAAGTTAATTGCCCGACCAATAAAATACAAAGGGTAATAACTCAGTAAATACTACAAGATAGAGTTCATAGTTCTTATACAAAGCATCAATTTTCTCTGGTTGTTGATCATTGGTTTATCAAGCTTATTAACAAGTACAACTAGTACTTTTCATGTTTCAGACCAGGAAAATAACAAAGCAATAACTCTTAATTAGCAAGAGGAGCATGGCTTTGATGCATGCTGTTCTGTTAATTCATTATAGTCCGAGTTGTTAAAAATTCAACTAGTAGTTCAGCTTAGCATCCGGACCAGGAAAAGTAACAAAGGTCAGAAAACTCTGTAATTAGTCAAATGGAATTATGTCTACCTCACTACCTCTCAAAGGTCATTGATCATTAAACAAAGTTGAATTGACTTCCAATTCCAGAATTTGTTAAGTTACATGACTATGCACATGAAATATGCAAACATTGACTCTCGATGGATGGAACATCGACCAAGAATAACCGAAACCACAGACCTTACAAGTGATATGCAATACACCTCTAAATCTCTGTTTGGGAATATATTTTCATCACAAAGTTGGTGTAGGGACCTGGAGACAAGTAGTCAGAGGGATATTCTGAATTACCCAGTAAGATGATTGGCAGGGCTTTATTTGGAGTTTATCAGAACAACAAGGGTATCAGCAAAATTGCTCAAGTTCTACTATATTCATTAGTAACTCCTTACAATCATAGATAAAACAGAAAATGTCAATAATCTATTGAAAGAGTTAACAAAAGGTACTGACTGACATAGCATTATGCAGCAATGTATTAAAATCCCATATTGACAAACCAGGATTCAACAGTCAGAAATATATTAGAAAGTTTAATACTAACCACTAGCCACGTAATTTCGAACAAATAGTTCATACAGTATGGGTAACACTTTTCCTTCTTGTCTATGACATGGGTAAATATATCTTGTAATTTAGGTGAACAAACTTTTAAAGTATACTGAAGGTCACATGTTAGTACAAAATTCTGTGCTGTCATTGAATTGTTTACATCCAACAGTAGAGTAGGTGGTTCCTTACATAGGGTACTCAGACTTTGCTCCAACTGGAAGTTCGACCAATCTGACCTTGACCTCTTTGTGCCTGGTGAACAGTATACTGTCTCATACAAAGTTTGACCTCCAGGGTCATGTCATATGCAAAGAACAGTTGTCGAACCCATAAAAATGCATTGAAACAAAATGTTAAGATGTACTGTCACTGTTAACAGAAATATAGAGTACTGAAAAATGAACCAGACACAACCTGAACATTTCTCTATATTGTCCATAGTTTAATATTTGATAACATTAGGCTGCTACTTTGGAGAATGAGAAACAGGGTTTACATTCTATGCAGAAGTCCAATTAGCAACACTCTAAAGCTATTGAGACTAAGGATAGTGATATATCATGTCACAATATTAATGGTGGGCAAAGCATTCAAATTTCCGTACAACTTGGATTATGAACCCTTGGAAACAAGGTATCTTACCCTGGTTTTACATAATTCAGCAAAAATAATAAAACAAGGCTTGCATTAATAGCAAAAATAGAAGAAAATTGAATTTTGTTGCTGTCAATTGTGGGAATAGTTGAAACTTATAAAATTCATTGTTTAAAGAATATCAGAAAACAAGCCTTACTTATCCAAATTTTAGCTACTTTTCAATATTTGGCATTTGGAAACCATTTCAGTTCTAATATGACAATAAGCAATACCATCAGCTACTTGTTTTAGGTTATTTATCCTGAAACAAATTCAATGACTCAATTGTAGGACTAAGTTGTGTTTACATGGGACTATGCACATTAAATATACAAAATTGCTATTAATGGATTTATAATATACAAAAGAATAACTTAACCACAGTACCTAACAAATGATATGCGACAATGTACATATGTAAATCTCTGGAAAAATGGAACTCATATTATCATAACAGCGTATAACCTTGAGGCCGTCACTCTAGTTGTGTATTACTAAATTGTTACCCTATGTACAAAAGAAGTCAGATAGCTGTATAAAGCAGTATATCTGAATATGCATATCATGCATTTCTGATAATTCTCTTTACCTATTAGGAACTCACAATGCATAGATAAAACATAAAATGACAAAATGTATGTGCAGTTTACAAAAAGGGACTCACAAGGAAAATTACAATATGAAGCAAGTAATAATATCATTCTAAAAAGGTACTTGAAAAACAGAAACAATTAGACAAAGGTTAAGATCAATCAATATCCTGTACAAACCTGCATTCAAAACTGTAACAAATTATTCCATTCATTGCTGTAGGTTCAGAAACAGAAAGTATATCTGAATTGAGTACAAAGTTTCAAACTAATGCAAGTCAAATTTATAATTAGAATAAAGTACAAACATGGTCCAAATTTCATTGAATTGTTTAGCATTTCCAAAAAAAAGGAGGCTTCATTAGGTTAAGGTCAGCCAAAGTCCAAGCTGAAATCTGTATGCACAACTATGACCATATAGTTCAAATTACATTGCTGTATACTTTAAAAACAAGAAAGTAGGTTGTAGGTCAACTGGTCAGCCATGGTCAAGGTTGCAAAAGAACAGTATGCAAAACTATCCACATAGCTGAAATTTGATTGTTAAAATATATTTGCTCTTGACTGAGTAAAACAGTAGAGGTACAAAATGACAGGTGGACATGCCAAACTGAACATCTCACATTGCCCCCGTTCTATGATAAGAGTATTTTTAGGCTTCTCCTTTGCTGTAAAAATGGCACGAATTATCATGGAATATGCACTTCTTTGAACAATTTTGAAATCGAACCATCCAAGGATCTCCTAAAAAGTTTGATCAAAGATTGGGCTAGTGGTTTGGCAAAATTTAATGTTTGAAGAAAATCTTGACAGACAGTACAAAGCATGGATTGTGGGGCAAGAGGGCCAAGATTGTGGGCCCCTTTTCAACATATCAGCAAACAATAAAACAAGGTTCCATATGCCAGGTTGGAAGAAAATTAGATAATTTTTGTTACTATACCAGGGAATATTAGCTTATACAATATATCCTTTTTAAAAACAAATGTCGAAAACAAGCCTTCCTTGTCAAGGCAATTTTACCCTTTTGCATGGGCATGGCATTTGGCAACACACTTTGAAGAGGTTACTAGGCAATGCTACATGCCAAATTCTAAGCTCTTTGACTTGTGGTTTCAGAGACAAAGACTTTTGACTAAATTGTGCTATATAAGGCTATGTTAAATTACAATGACTCTATTAATGTATTTATATAAATTACCTGGGGACAATGTAATATGTACAATCTTGGAAAAGGTCAAACTAGCCACATGCTATCATGCACATTCTAAGCTCTAGGCCACCATGTGTAGTTTGCAAAGCACTAAATCTGTTAAAGTATTTACAATATAAGACTATGTAAAAAACACTATATCGGGTGATATATGCATACAGGGTCATAATTTGAAAATTTTAGAAGAGGTAGCTAAGCCAATGCTACCTGACAAATATGTAAGCCTAAGCCTTGTGGATTCAGAGAAGAAGATTATCTAATGTTATCTCCTATATAAGCCTATGAAAAACCAAACTAGACCAAAGGTTAAGATCAACCAAGGTCTGTCAAAACTGAATTCAAACTTGGTACAAGTCAAATTGCCAATGCTTAGCTTCCGAAATATGTAAGCTAGGCCTTGTAGGTTAAGGTCAGCCAAGAAGATTTTGAAATTTATTGCTATATACAGTAAAACTATGGTCCAAATTTCATTGATGTAGCTTCAAAAACAGACAGGAGGTCATTAGGTTGAACAATCTTGGCCAAGGTCTAGCTAGACAATGCTGTATGCCAAAATCCTATAGCTCATACCTTGCTGGCTTTAAAAAAAGAAGTAGTTTGTAGTCAAGGTCATCCTATAGTAACCCTATGCAAATAACTGCATGCAAAACTATCCACATAGCTCAAATTTGACTTCTGAAATATTTTGCCCATTGTGAGCAATCTTGGTAGAGGTCAACTAGACAATGCTACATGCCAAATATCTAAGCTCTTGGCCTTCTGGTTTCAGAGAAGAAGATTTTTAAAGTTTTTCCTATTTGTTGCCATAGCAACCAGAGTTCTTCATGGAATGAATTTCTTTTAACAAGTTTGGTATAGCCTTCAGCAAGGATCATTCCTGCATAGTTTTACCAAAATTGGCCTAGTGGTTTCAGGGAAAGTCGTTTGAAGAAAAATGTTGATAGACACACAAAGATGGACAATCAGCGATCAGAAGCTATTGGTAGCCAGGTGAGCTAACAATGGCTGACCACAACAGCTCACCCTGAGCACTTCATGCTCAGATGCGCTAACAGGAGCTTTTTACTACTACATTTGAGGTGGAGACACATCATTTAGTTGCAAGGAACATTTTTATAAGAGTACATAATAATGTAGTCTGCACAAATTTTATTCTGGTGAAAACTTGCATACACCCATATGCAATTGTAAAATCTACATCAAAGTCTACAGTGTACTTGACAAATTCACAGATCACTGTTACCTTTGACTTGGGTGTCATCTTAACACAAGATAAAATGCGACCTTGTCTATCCATTGCCACCTTGAAATCTTCATCACTGTCTTCTAGACAACATAGTTTGCACTCCACATGTGGTCGCACTCCTTCAAACACATTGCCAAGCTCTGTATCTGGTAATACTTTCACAGTCCCCATGATGATGCTGCAAGGTTTATATAACATTTTTTCACACAGGATAAAAGCTTTATGTCTTTTCTTTGGAGAGGATGCTATAAAAATGTATGCAATACAAAACACTTTTGGACATCTGTGCAATCTGATCATGGTCTACAGTGCATGTTAGCTAGTCAAGTTCCTTGTGCATCTCTGAGGAAATAATTGGTCCTCTCCCAACATAATATTGGGGGTTTGAGTCCCACTGGGGTCACGACCGTATCTCCTCATATGACACCAGTACTGGTTTTTCCAGGAAACGGACCCGAGAGTGACTCGATAAGCTATAAGCTTTCTTTACAATCAAGCTCAAATAAATTAGTATAAACTATAAACTATCATAAAAATTTACAAAACAATTTCAGAAACTATGCGAAATAATCAGTCTGCAAATTTAAGCCTCTGTCTTAAGTTGTCATGAATGCTTTTCTGAGCAAATTTAAAAGCAAATCTTAATATAGTGCCCCAGACAGAAAATACAGTTGCCTGAACTAAAACAACCTCAACTTCAACATCAGCAAACATACAGCCTCATCATTCTCAGACGGACATTTGCTAAAAGTTCGGATTTATTGGATCAAAATCCCTATTCCAATATAACCCCTTATCCATCTGTGAAGGGAGGGACTGCATATCCCATTTCTCACCCAGTTAAAGTTCTCCTGTACTCCTTCAGCTCAAATCTTTGTCGACCTTGTGCAAGAACAGTCATTGTTGAAATACCAGATGCATCATCCATCTCATTCTTGACAGAGTATATCTCTGCAGTTGTACCAATACCCGCTATAATGTGACGGTACTGCTCATCCATTCTGGAATATATTGAACAGAGAGATTCTATGGTTGTGTATCTTATTCCAACATCTACAAGCAAGTCATTGGGTTCAACCAAACAACTAAAATGTAAAGATTTTGCCTTTATGTGAAATCATATGATTAATCTAGATACCAAGAGAAACTAGACCTATCACTAAATGTGATTAATACCCCTGAAAGACTGCTTTATAAACTGAGGAAGTTCGTAGTAACAGAATACCTTGCAAAAAAAAACCCCTAAAAAAATATTGTCCTTGGCAATAACTCTTGTCATTTGACAAGATAGAGTTATGGCTCTTGTACACTGCACTTCCTCTAATTGTGCTTGACCATTGTATGAAGTTGTATTGAATTCCAACCTGTGGTTTTCAAGTTATGCTCCGGACAAGGAAAATGCAATGGACCGACTGACCGCCTGACCGATCAACTACCGGGTGACTCCTTTATAAAACTATGTTTCAGGGGTATAATAATATCATATCATTTTAACCTCTCACTGATTGAGGGTCAATAGTTCCAGCTATGCTACTAAACTGACTTTTTACCCAAAAAAGTTGAAAGTTTCTTATAAAGGATGAGAGTCTAGTATGGTCCTTCTCACAAAAGATGGTTCCTGAAAAATTGTTAAAACTAGCTTTGAACCTAAGCCAAAGAATATGGCTGTTTCCTTTCAAATCCCTTTAATTGTAGGTTCTGCAATAGACTGAAATTAAAATTTTCTTCACAATACCTTAAAGCAACCACTCCAAAAGTTTTTTGCGATGAATCAATAACAGTTTTCAACATTGCTACTTCATGCTGGTTATGAGAGTAAAGTGGTATTATATGACCAGGAACCAGTATAGTGCCAGGCAGGGTAACCAATGGAAGTTCTATTTCTAAATTGTCTTCTAGAATTGTTCTGCCACTGATTTCTTCAAGATCAGTTCCAAGGTACTGAAAGACAAAAGAAGAGCTCAGTCCCTTTCTAATATGTCAATTTATTACATTTTGACCTTTTCCTTTTGCTAAAAAATATTTTGCACAAAACAGGAAATCCCTAATACCCTGTAAAATACTGACTTATTGTACAAGTAGTATTGTTTAGTCAGGAATGCTATGAAAAATTAAAAAGGTAATAACATTATGTGTATTAGGATGTACCAAGTTGATATTTAATGGAACCACTAACGGCCAATAACTGTATCAATGATAGATCACTTCCACATGCATAATCTCCATACTGGTCACAGTGGTTTACATGTATACTCATGTCTGAAGTTGGTCTGAAGTTCTATCA
The DNA here is from genome assembly GCA_022818135.1 of Saxidomus purpurata. Lineage (NCBI taxonomy): Eukaryota > Metazoa > Mollusca > Bivalvia > Venerida > Veneridae > Saxidomus > Saxidomus purpurata. The sequence goes on along the minus strand of JAFMSR010000011.1, from coordinate 24,183,676 downwards.
GGCTTTGGCAGAAGGCAGGATTAATATTTTGTGGACAACACTGATAGACATAGAAGGTAAACTTATTGCCAGCCCCTTATAGGGAACTCATAATGAAGCTGTCTCTGTAATACATACTGAATGAGAGCTGGGTAAAGAGGAGTCAAAAGACATGCTTTTTGCAGCATCCTTGTTCTTCTTCTCTTTCTTTTTCTCCTTTGCATTTACACCTTCAGCTTGTTCTTGCCCTCCTTCAGCAACCCCTGCTTCCTGCTCCATCTCAGACTCTTCATCATCTGATCCAGCTAAAATTGTCAAATTACAATTGCCCTGAATAAATTAATGACTGCTTTTCTTTAAAACACTATAATTTTGATCTCAAGGTACATAGTGTTTAAATAATTATCAAAAATAATCTGAGTCCTATTTCTATCATCTCACCTGACTACCATTGCTCCAGAAGAAAAGAGCAATGGTTATGACCTTTATTTTCTTTTAGAGCAATGGTTAAGAAACAAAACTGTGTCATAATAAACTTGATATACAAAGAGCTGTATACAGTTCACTAAATCAGGAAGAAATAACAGGCAATGTAGTTTATTGAAATGTTTGTTTGACATTGCTTGAGATTTTGACCAAGCAAAAATATAGATTTTCATTATAAAATTGGGGTATCCGCATTTCTTTGAGAGTTGATATAACCTAGTTGTTTACTCCTTACAAAAAATACAGGGATTTGTTTTAAAAAACCTAATTTTTGTTAGGCCACTATCAAAAACCATGTAAATAAAAAAATCTTAAAATAGGAGTGATCGTGTTGGCAAACAAAACCCCGTATTACGTATTTTCTACTGATAACAGATAAATCTGGTGGGCAGCTGTCCTTAATCCATATTTTTGTATTGTTAGTGGTATTTTTTAACAACCATAATTTAAACATGTTAAAAATAAAAAGATATCATAAGAAGTTTTATAGCACTGTAAAGCCAATTAATAAAATGCACACTTTCACTAATTTCAATTTGAGTTAAAATTCAAAATAAAAAATTCAGGAGCGTGTAACCTATAATGTTTTCATCATTGGTTACAGTGGCAACAAGCGGTTACGAAAAATCAAGTGTCATTAAAAATGGTATTTTGTTAAAAGAGATATTTTAATGTATGCAGAGCATTTCAGAACTTTATGAATTTTGAAAATCTTTTGGATAGCACAAAAATTATGAAAGTTCAAAAAGCTCCTTTCCAATACACAAGTATTGTAAACATTTAGTTAAAGTCCATATGTGTTGTATTGTGTTGTATAAAGGGTCACTCCCTTGCAATGAAACTTGGTCTGTAGGTAGCTTGTGTCACTGGGTGAGAAAATTGTGCAGCCTGACCGGGACTCGAACCTGGGATCCTCCGTTTACAGGGCGAATGCTCTACTAACTGAGCTATTGGGCCGCCTACACATTTTATCCCCTTTTTTATGACTTAGTCCGTAAACGTGACGTTCTTCCAGACAATGTTTAAATTTGTCCTCGAATTTCAGTGAGTACTATTAAATTAAGCAATTACAGGTGTCGGAGACAGACCTTGTAATAATGTTGTCACAGCCCAACGTTGGGCGCCAAATGTCACAGGGTGAGAAATGTGCAGCCTGACCGGGACTCGAACCCAGAACCCTTCGCTTACATGTACAGGGCTAATGCTCTACCAACTGAGCAATCCGGCTGCTGACCCATTTTCTCCCAATTGTCATGATTAAGTCCATAACAGTGACACTTGCATGAAGATGCCCAGCTTCTGCTGCATTGTTATAATTTGATCAGTGATTAAATTTCGCATGTAACTTAGTTATTTCGGCCTTTTCTGCACGTCGTCCATTCTTGCGCACCTTGATTTGCTTATTTGTGAACACAACCTGATGTTATGCAATGAGATTTAGTGTTAATTCATTAAATGGTATAAGATACTTTTTCAAAGGTAAGGTCACTAAACTGACCAAGTTTGGTGAAATACAAATAGCTCAAACGAGCTACAATAAACAGTATTTTTGGGGAGTTTTAAAGTGCATGTAAATACATATGAAGTACCACTGTTGCTGTCAGAACTGTCATCATCATTTGGTGGTATATGTATGCCTAAAAGTGGCAAAAGATCTTCGTCTGCCATCTACGTGCTTGTTTTGGTTTGCTTGTTGACATTTTATAATAAGGCATCAACGGAAAAGACCGAGTGTATCCAAACATAACTACTTGTTGTCGGGTAAACGCGAAACCGCAGAAAATACTCTCTCCAGCATGACAGATATGTAAACCATTCAAACACATGGAAATTCTATCCAATCAGACAATACGTCGTGTACTTCCGGTCGAATGTTGATGTCACAACTGTCAAATAGTGTACATGTGTTGAAAACAACTGTTAATCGAAAATCATTTGCACGGAGTCAAATATATTGAGGTAAGATTAATTTTATTATTTCATTGTTATTTTCTAAAGGTCGATCTCTTCTGTCTGAACTTCAACCAAAGCTACAGATCTACTTTCGATTTTAGCCTCAATATTTCGACTGCAAGACCGACCGATTTTACAAACTGATATTACATAGATGTCTGTCTTTACGTCTCAACCAGTTAGATTCAAAACTGTGGTGGAAATCGAGCTGATTTAAATTTCTTTTTTTTCACTGCAAGATGAATTTTTTCACACTGGCATGTTCATTTGTTGTTATTAACCATAAATAGTCCTTAAAATATTAATAAAATGACAAATATTAACTAAAAATACTTGTTAAACCTAACACGGTACCTGTCGTTTACATGTTGATGTGTAAACGTGATAACCAATGAAAACGTTTCCTTGAATTCAAACTTATTTTTACACCACGGGAGGCTGCACGCGGAAAAACGCATAACGTACACTTGAAGTAACCGCTTACAATTAACTTAAAAAATGATATATCTACTTTTTTATAGTGCTGAAAAGGTAACAACCAGTTTACTATATGTGCCAAGATCATGTTCGAATGAGTTATACATAATATAGATCAAGTACTTATTATGCGGTCACACGTTTAACCGAAATTCCGGAATATTTACATTCTATGTATTTACGTACATTATTTGATCATGACATGTGTTAGGCAGAAATTTTGAAAATCATTCTATTATCAGATCGTAGTTTGAGTATTCCCCGTAAAATATTGAGGTTGTATATTGAAGCGATCAGCTCAAAGCAAGACACGCCGTGCCGAACATCAAAGGAGCGGCACAGAAATCATGAAGTCACATATTCTAACAGAGACCAGACAAATTCAAATACTTACTGGATTAAAAACAAACTTTCATAAAACTGTCTGGTATTAATCGACGTTTCTGAAATATTGATCAGTCTTTTTTTTGTTCTTACCTGAATGGCCAAACATCCACGTACTTATTCTGCGTTAATTAATTCCACAAAATAATGCTTAATTACCATTGACGTATTCCATCTTAGGGACAATCATACTCATCACATCATAGTTTGTGTGCAAAACTTCTGCTTTTCACAGCAGATATGGTATATTTGACGTGAACACAGCTTTGTACGGTTAGTAACAAGAATCAAGCGCGCTTTCAAGAGCATTTTAGACACGAAATTTGGAAGACTGTCAAATTGTTATAAAAACTTTACTTTACTGGCATACAACCCACGAACATTTCGATTTTATTTAACCGTAGCTGGAAAACAAAACATGATTTCATACTGTATTATTTTGGTAAAGTACTCGAGAGAAAATAAGCGTCAATGAAATAAAACACATACATGTTGCAGATTTCTCAAGTTCACTTTACTTACGAGTGCTACATTACTAAAAAAAGGACGATATTATTACATGCATTAAGATCTCAATTTTTAATAAAGTTTTATATACAATGTATGAGAATATACATGCCGAAGCTTTAATATATTTCAAATGTTATATACTGATCGAATATGACAGACAGCTTCTGTCGAAAGTCAAACACATTAAATTTTACTATCAAATATTCTGGTTATTGTTTGATTTACAGCATGTTTAATGTTCAGATTGCCTCGTTAATTATCTGTCATGACCTTCGATTATCTTCACTTTTATAGAAATGATGCACGCAATATATCCGTGCGGTTAAAAAAAAACTGTCTTGGAGTACCTGTATAGTACGTCTAACTGACCTGCGGCGAGGGACTCTGGTATATGAAAAGTTATGCAGCAACGAACACTCGGCTGGCAATGAAGTTATTAATATGGCATATACATATCACATATGAAATTTTTCTCCCGGAACATTTGATTATCGGCATCTTTTGAGTTCCCGCGCAAAATATTCCCGCCAAATACGAGAAAGCCACGTGCTTTCAATAGGAGATTAGCGAAAGATTCTATATAAAAAGTTTAATTACATCCGGAAATACCCACATCTGTTCTAAATTCCCAGTTATGTTATTATGTTCAGACATACACTACAATAAGCACGGACCTTCGTGACAAAGGTAATACTTTCAACCAGGGCTAGAGTTTTCCTGTTTTAACACAATATACTGACAGCCTTTCGCAAGATACAAAATGAAAAGCCCCATTTACTTTGATGTACTTTTCACGACCTTACAGATATGTACTATTCAATAAATATGCATAAATGTTTACTCTTCCATTGGCGGAAATCAAGATTATATACCTATCAAAATGACATTATTAGCGACTCTGCGTAAATAAGGATTTTCCGCGGTACATATTTCAAGCGGGTGAAGTTTAAAAATATAATCTACCGATAAACTATAGTGAGGTAGAGTTTTAGCGGTGTAAATAAAAATGCGTTGACATGTGTAGAGTTTATAAGTGTTATGCATAAAAAACATACAAGTTTCTGATCAATATTCACTTATATTGATTCTATTTGGAATAAGCTTTACAGGTATGTAATTTTTTTCAAGATATATTGAGTTTAAATAAATATTTGAAGCCGTCAAAGTTGGCGACGAGATTCTGATCGCCGGCATATACACATAGAAAGAAAACGTTCCGCATTGTTTGGAATTATAAGTGGGTTGTGCGCGAAGGGCGGCCGTCGTAAATATCAAAAAGCCCTGGCGCACAATTTGTTGGGCTACTTTCGATTTGTATTCTGTGTGTTTTCCACTCCCTCAATGTAAACAGACTGTCAAAATAAATAGTGATATTCTGGCCTAATATAGTCATTTAAACTCTTGTTGCATATTGTAATTGGAAATAAAGCATCAGACTTTGTCAGTTTGATCAACCTTTCAGTCAATTGCTGCTCCCTTACATTCTATTACAGTATCACACTCGATATTAAACTGCGACGCAGTGTTAGTGCATATACCTCAGGCTCAGAGGGTCCAAGGTTTGATCCGCATCAGTGCTATGGCAGATGTGTCCTAATCCAAGACACAAATACTCCCACATTGTCACTCTCTTCTAGAATGAGCCTAGTCCAACTAATTGTACACACTTCAAGATATTGTGTTAATTTTGTATGGGCAATATCTCTCCTCTGCGATAGTTATATCTAGATTCTGACACAAAACGAAAATATCTCAGAATTTGCTCAAGACGTCACTGAAATATTATGACTAGAATGAGCCCCCGAGAGCAGTTAATCTTAGTTATAAGAACTTGTTTAGCAATTGGGAATAAATAAATTAGTATAAACAATGATAAATTGAATTAAACATGAAATTACTTTTACAGGAAAAATGAACTGTGATCAACTATTTTACGTGTCAGCTATATGCTGTATGATGACACTAGATTCCATCTTAGTGTATGGAGCAAAGAAAGATCTTTACGAAATTCTAGGAGTGAAAAGAGATGCAAAGGAGAAAGAAATAAAACGTGCCTTTAGAAAACTTGCTGTTAAATATCATCCTGACAAGAACAAAGACCCAGACGCAGAGAAACAGTTTGTTGAAATTGCAAAAGGTATGTTGATACAGAGTCAGGGTCCCTCTGTCACCCTTGATCATGTTGGTGCTAAAAACTTAATTAAGTGTGTGGCATCTTTTCACAGATGCCATGGTAATCAATTATTACAAAATAGCACATATATATATAATTTAAAGCAAAATTTTGCACAGTATTTGATGAATGTGCCGGAAGCAGATGTAAAATGTTTAGAAACCATGTGTCATTCAGTGCTGCCCTGGTATGTTCTATCCACCCAAAAATTGAAACAAACTATAAACCAAGATTAAACGGTACTACAATTTGTCATATTTTGCTTATTTTACCAAATATTACTGCTTTGTTTGGCTAAATCTTTTCTGTTTGGGGAACATTTTTTTCATTAATGTATAACTTACAGTTTTTAAGTTATTTCAGAATGTATTAAATCTTTAAAAGTCAGGGGGAAAAGTCAAGGAATTTTTTTCAATTGCTGGTCAATAATATATTAAATAATAAAATTAGAAATAGAAATGAAAAGATGGCTTATTATTAAGACCACAAGCTTTAGGTGTTTTGTTAAGAGCAACAAACTTTTTCTGGTCATATAATATTAATAAGTCATGTTTTTAATCTCAGGAGATTGACAAAGAGGAAATAAACTTGTGTTGCAGTGTACCAAACTTGTTTTTGTTCATGCATTATTTTCTTTATGTTTTTCAAATTTGTTAAGCACGAGTAGGCCTTGTTTGAGCTACAATTTCTGGTGACCAAAAATAAAATTAGTTATGGTTTTGTTGAATCTAAGGCAACCGGGTATGAGGCTACCAAATTGTCAAACTTTAGTTATACGAATAATGTTGAACTACATGTAAATCATGGCATTTACACCAAATACACATCTGCAACTTTATTAAGACTTTAGCTAAATAGTGGTTAACAATTAAGGCACCATGTTCTTCAAATGGAAAGATTGTGCTGATGTTTTCTTTAGGATTACAAGTGTAAGAAAGTAAGAAATAACATCATTTGGTCAAAAACTTTCTGTGGTAATGAACAGTTTCATCTTTGGACCTACATTGTACTTCAACTGATACTAGTATTTTACACGTTTTACTCTTCAGTGTAACCTTACATATTAAGTACTAGGTCCAGTACTTCATTTCTGAAACTGCTGATTATACCACATAATTATTGAATTATAGTTTCTTTATTCACTAAAGGGGTCAGTTTTTCAGAGTTGTCTGTGGGTTTGATGAGGGTTGAAGTGTCTGTCATTGTCATGCCATTAATTTTTGTTTTCATGAAGTTTTAATTGTCTTTACTTTAGTTGAATTTGTTTATCCATTCTGACAATTTTCACAATTGTTTCTAGTCCGGTTTAAGTGGTGACACTACTGTGGTGTCATTTGATCTTGGTCTGAAGTTCAAGTAGAATATTTGCATGTTTGTTGTTGAGAAGAAATTAATAAAATGTGGGAGGAACAGACGCTGTAAGTGGAGGAGATCGTAGAAACACGGTATTTTGGTCAGGGACTTTCATTTCAGGCTAAGAGTGGCCACCCTGCCACTGGCTCATGTTAAAAAGTTGCAATATTTATTGTCTTCATTTCTATGATATTCATCTGCAGTTATTTAATATGATTGCCAGATTTTAATGTCTACATTAATTAATGGTAATTATAAACATACCTCTCCAGACTTTAAAAAACAACACCTCAAACAATAGATAATAATAACATACCTTCACATAACTGTTGCAACAGTAACACTCTCAACAACAATTTTTAATCATATTTCAGCTTACGAAATACTGTCTGATCCAGAGAAAAAGCGAAGGTATGATCAGTTTGGAGACGATGGTGAACAAGGCAATGGAGGAGGGGGTGGAGGCGGATTTGACTTCAACTTTGGTGATTTCTTCAAAGGATTTGACGAAGCATTTAAATCACATAAAACCCACCATGATCATATGCATCAGCAAGCTCATCAGAATTCATTTAAATTCCACTTTGGTGGTGGAAATGGAGGACAGCGTGCTCAGTTTTTTAATTTTGATGACTTATTTGAAGATGATGATGGTGATGATGGTAGTGATTTCTTTAATATTGATCCGTTTTCAAACTTATTTGATTTTGGTGATGACAGTGATGATTTTTTTGGACATCAAATACATAATCACTATGACCAAGCCCATAATGAACCTCATGCTCAACATATGCACAATCATGCAAGACATATGGATCAGTTTGGAGGGCAACATATGAATATGCAACAAAACGTTAAAGTAGATTCACGAAGTAAGTATATTCTTTAATGTAATCTAGAAAATACTGGTAAAGCTGTACCAATGATAGAATTTGTTGATAGAACAGTAGTGAATGGTATTTTCAGCTGTTCCTAGAGGAAAGTATCACAAAATTTACTGTTCAAGTTCTTTTAAAAATTCACAATATATGATCACATGTTAATTATATTTAACCATTTTTCTGTCCCGAGTTGTTGTGTAATCGAACAACAGTAAAGTGAAGGTTGACTTTGATTATCTTGGCAATTATGTAGTTTTAATGGCTGTGCAGACAGTCATCTCAATGCACTCTATGTATTACATTGTATTTACAGTTGAGAATAGGTTTTTAATATTCATGCTTTGTTTTTCTTTCAGATGGTAGAACTTGTAGAACAGTGACACAGCGAATAGGAAATACTGTAACTACCCACACAGAATGCTCTTGATCTGATGTTTGGTTGGTGCAATGAAAACTGTCGATGAGTTAGTCTGAGCCATGTATTGCTTCAAATGGCAGTGGTCTAGTGAGGAAAGATTTCATATTAGATTCAGCCTAGAAGTAGAAGGACGTGGCTTATTATAAGTTCAGCATAATCACATTGTTTGCAGGGTTCATGTAATTATTTAAGTATATTTATCAAATGCAGTTCAAAAGAATTGCCAGAGAACATCTGCATAAGTTGTATTCTGAGTGACGTAGAAGTGTGTACGAAGGATGCATTTAATTTGAATCAGTAAAGGGCAGTATAAGAACAGATCTATGAATGGATCACTGTGAATCACAACAGACAACTACAGTGCCATCCAAAAGTTCTTGGACAGCCATTAAGTTTTCCCATTAGGTCAGTTCATTTACCTGATGACATGCCACTCTAAACCCATGTTTTTCAGGTTCAGTTATCCTTATTATGTAGTACCCTATTAAATGTTACAACATTTTGTTCAAACATGGAGGTGTTCAATAATCATGGACTTAAGTATTCAAAATAAACATTGCCATCGTAAAAGGCACACATACCAAGGGACTCTTTAGTCCTTAGAAAATCAAGGATTTTATTTGCCCATTGCTTTCAATGGTTGTATTCCACAATTTAAATTTTTCAAGGTTTGCTCTTAAATGAGTGTGCCTCAGAGATAAGTACCTACAATGTATAATATGAAATGTTCAGACTATACTACATCTTGTCAAATTGCAAAAAATGTTTATACTATAATCACTATTTAGCACTTTTATAATAGGTGGTACAATGTATAACATTTTATCAAATGGATGTTTTGAACTTTGTCCAGAACCTTTTGGAAGGCACTATACAATGTATTTTAAGCAAAGAAGATTTTCGAAATGTTAATTTTAACTTATTTTTATGCATACCGGTGCAAATTCTGCTACATAATTTTGTAAAATCAAGTTTGCATCTCACATGGTTAGATAAATACAGATCTATGTATTTATTCTGTTTTGATGTTGTGTTAAAGCATTGAGTCTGAGATCCTACATGCTAAATCATGTTACAGAAATACGTATTTCACCAGACACACCTGTATAGCTTACCTAGGTTACAATATAGTAGAATTTATACAGGGTGTCTGTTGTTATTATAAAGTATTCAAAGAATGTTTAAAATATGTGGTATTTGAATCAAATTTCAATTGACCAGATATAGAAAATGTCAAGCTAAAATTTAAATATATAATCTCTAAAACGTCTTCAGATGAGCAAAAAAATTTTTATTTCCCAAAGCAGTGATATATGAACAAATTAACCTCCCTACAACAACAACCTCTACTCAACAAACAAAAGTTGGTGTTCCCTTTGGTTTTGTTGTAGAGAGGTTGAACTGTACATGCACTAGTTGTAAATCAAACACGATGTTAAAGGTAGTCATTGCTTGATAGCTAGCTGTTATTCTTATTATACCACAGCTATGTGAGTAAACGCATCACTAAATTTACCTCGGCAGCTACTTTCAGAAAGGTTGGTGTACCATTTTCTGTTCTCGATAATTTTGGTGAATACCGGTTGTAAGATTAAAAAATATCTTATTAAAACCTGTGATAATATCTATCGAGAATAGAGGTAAAAAGAGGACAGTGCACACAAAGTTTTAAGATTTCAGTGTTATTGTTTCAGCAGATGATACACATTAAATGTGAGCCTTGCAGTGTGAAAACAAATGTTTATATGTTGTGTATAAATGAAGTCATTGTAAAGAGAAGAGAATAGACTGTTTTACTGTTGTGGAAGGTCTGTACACTTTTAGAATTACTAATAGGAAAGCCAGTCATGCAGGTCATAAGCTACTTATGGGCAGACTAATCTAACTCTATACTGGTTGACGAGACATATGGTTTGTTTTTGCACAGCATGGCTCATGTAATGTCTTCCTGACTGTGATAAATTATTGTAATGTTTTAGAATGATGTCAAAATATGTTTGTATGTGTGTTCAATGATTTAGTTATATAATTGATCTTCTTGTACCAGAAGTGCTAGTATGCTGCAGAAATATACAAGTATTTAGTCAAATTTTTTGTTTGTCTATATACTGTTTTTTTTTTTCAAGTTAACACATAAAATATATTATCAAACTGCGTAATGCAAAGTATTTTCTATAAGTATCTGTAATTGAATTTCATGAGTTTCATTACATTTCATGAACCTTTTCTACCATTTGATTATTTTTATTTTTTAAAATTCTCATTAATTTAAAGCTATGTTCGGCTATCATGTGTATAGTAATGAACGCCTTTTGTGCAATTCTCTCTTCTATTTTCTTTCCAGTTACATCAGGGCCAAAAACGGTGGTGTTTTTTACCCAAAGAATTCAGGTATTAGTTCCTAATATATTAGCCACCAACAAGAAAGTGCATCTTATTTAACTGTTTCATTGAAATCTTTAAATTTTGTGGTTTTTCATGTTTATTTTAGTGCCAGGATATATTCTGTGTATTTTTGTTGAAAACAGTGATTGTGTTCATTTTCATATTTGGTGATATTAATACTAGCGTTCTTTATATGTGAACTGTACTTGGTCAGCTTCACAACATGCATGTTGCACACTGTATGACAGGTGTGTTCAGTCAGTTATGTCAAGTTTCCATATTTTCATAAAAACCCCAATAAGCATATACGAAACCACCAAGGTAGCGTGTTGGTCTCTCGCCTCAGGATCAGAGGGTTCAGGGTTTAATCCCCACCAGTGCAAAGGTGTTGGTGTCCTAGACAAGACATTAGTTCAATTTCCCCTGTCTGTTTTTGAGCTTGATTACATCTGGTGTGAGTTTTGAGAGAGATTAATCTATGTTGTAAGAACTTGTTTCTCAATCAAGCATAAATTGGTCAGATAATTGGGTTTTTTTCTGAATTAGGAAACAGACAAAATACTTTTCGTGTCCCACAAAAAATAATGTGTCCTGTAACAAACTGTTTTGATTTGTGGTTTTACTGTGTTTGAGTTTTTATGTGTGTATCAATAAGATACCCAGTCTTACTTTTTAGCTTAGATTATTTTTTTGTTCATTTTCATTTCATTTTGATTACACTACATAAATTATTGCTACAGTTAAAGTACATGTATCATACCATTGAATTATCTTTTATACCAACTGTGAAACAGTTAACATAGACAAATATGAAAGAAGTTCATGAAGCATTTTGCATGAACAAAAATAACAAACAATAACTGGTTTTGAAGTGTACATGCATTTCAAATAGTTACATATTTTTTTCCACCCACCTTTAAAGTCTTGCCTTTAGAACAGTTTGCTAATATACATTTTTTTTTAAGGGGGGGGGGGGGGGGGGGGGGGGGTTTTTTTTGGGGGGGTTTTTTTTTTTTTTTTTTTTTTTTTTTTTTTATTAAACCCATTCAGTGTCATATTCAAATGTGTTCCATCCTTTTGTTTTGCATATTTTGAACCCAATCACATCTCCACAGCATTTTTTCACTACATCTTTGCATACTATAAACTCAATGTTTTTCATTAGCATGTGGGATGTGTACCAAGGGGCCTTTATTATGTTATATTTATTTATTGATAGCACTGAATATACTTAAATGTTTTTATTTTCTAGATTTTTCATTATCTCGTATGTCGAATAAATGATTTGTTAACTTGTCAGTATTTCTTAATAGGAGAATCTATCAGGTGTACAGAAAGTCCCAGTCAGTGTTTCTCTAAGCAGTTAGGGCATTACTGTTTATAAGAATCTTTCACTTGTTGCAGGTGCGGATGGGAGTATCCGGCTATGGGGTAACTGTTTTTGATAGTAACAAGGCTTAAGCATTCACTCATAAAAGTAGTTCTCTCTGATGTCATTTAGAACCAAGAGTCATCTTACATGGGAGGGGGTGTAAGATAAAATTTTAGTGCACTGGTAAAAACTGCAGAGATCCTGATATGAAATGCAAGAATGAGTGAATCTTTACTTATGCTATATTCATGTACTGAGAAACCATAAATTGTAGTTGGATACTAATTTTCATGGATTTTATGGGTGAGTTGTTCCATTAACTTAAGATCTCAATGATGAACAGTGTGACATTACCAATTTCCATTAAGAAAAATGGAATTCAAGTTCCCACAAAACAGCATTTTCTAAAATATTACCTTTGCTTAAAATATTTAATGTTTCAAGGATTATATCGGAAAAACACTAAAGGATAAACTGTGATAAGATGCATTCTACAGTAATGGCGAAATTCTTGAAAGAGAAATGGCTCGGCTATTAACATGGCAATCTACTGGTGTTAAACCAGAACTTGGTCTCCTGTTCGGGAAAGTTTGCTGATTGACAGGGCTTACAATTTCCTTAGAATGGTTAGTTCCCACAAAACAGCATTTTGTATTTGCCATAAAGTTAATTGGGGAAATTAAGATGCATTTACAGTACATCAGTCCTTTTTAAATTTTTTAAAAACTTTCCCTGGTCCCTTGTGTTTGTAAACCAGTACTTTGTTCCTTTTGTTTGCAAAGGATAAACAGCTGTATAAAATAATCAAATTCAGATTTTTGCATTCAAGAAGTTACATCTGAAACAAAAGATTTTAACCAGTCATGGAAATCGCATATTCCAAACTACTGAATTCCCCAGGACATAAGATTTTGTTTATTCACCTGCTTTGCGTCAGCTCAGTTATATATATTTTAATTTTGAACTTTTCTGAGCAGCTTTGGTAAATTTTAAAAAGAAATCTTTTCTTTGGATTTTAAGTGTAGTGTTTTGTTGAAACATGTAATGGATGTAAAATATATAATTGTTAAACATTTTGTTAAAACTTGATCAAAATAAAAAAGTTGAAATGAAGTTACTTTGTTCAGTGATTTGCATTTTTTCCTACCCCTTTGTTTATTTTAACCATTCACCTTGTTAGGATTCCTACGCTCTACCCCTTCAGCATGGTGTTTGAGACGGATAGAACGGCTTAAGGCACAAGTCCCATATGTTTGAAATCTAGTTTGACAAAATTATGTCTTGTTGATAGAATGGCTTTGATTTCCACGATGAATCACTTTGATTAATCAAATGCACTGAGAGCTCATGTTCTGCTAGATGCACCATCCTCACAGAAGATTGCAGTATCTTCAACAGAAGTTCCCTCCCCTCCTACAGAGGATTATAAGGTTTTCAACAAGTGTTCTTTCAAAAGATCTGGTTACAATACAATATTTAGAAAAAATACAATTCAGATAATTTATTTCTAGTAAAATCTTAAATTAAATAATTAATACAATTAAAATGTGTAAATATCAACTGATGTTTAATAATATACACACTGTAGTATCAAAATATAACAAAAAGCAACCCAACATTCCATTGCACAACAATCAAAAGTTTGGAATAAACAAGAGAGATTTTCAATACATAGTAAAAGAAAATGATGAAATATTATTTTCACTATTCATTGAACTGATCCATTCTAATACACCAAAGAGAGTAGATTCAAATTGATAACAAGAGTGCCAAACTGTCACAAAATACGCCCGTCAAGGAGGCATAACTCAGTATCTGGCAGTTCATTTGTTTTGTAAAACCTGCTAGAACTATAGAGCAGACAAGGCTAATTCACCTGTTTGAACTATGAGCTGAGAAGGCTAATTTCATAATTTTCGATAATTCAAGGGCAACAAGAGCACTGTAATCAAGAGCAAATGCAGAGCAATATCCACACAGTTATATGTCGCTTGAACACTAAGTGTGACCTTGACCTTGAAGTGAGCCATCCAGAACATGGCTTCTGCACATCGTCTCAATGTGGTAAACAATTGTGTCAGGTTTCTTCGAAATCCTTCACGGGGTTCAAGAGTTACAGAGCGGAAGGGAAAAAAAGTCCAAAATCCTTCACGGAGTTGAAGAGTTACAGAGCGGTAGGGAAAAAAAGTCATATGACCTTTGAACCCCTAAGTTTGACCTTGACCTTGAAGCGAGCCATCCGGAACATGGCTTCTGCACATCGTCTCAATGTGGTAAACATTTGTGTCAGGTTTCTTCAAAATCATTCACGGGGTTCAAGAGTTACAGAGCGGAAGGGAAAAAAAGTCATATGACCTTTGACCCCTGAGTATGACCTTGACCTTGAATCCAGCCATCTAGAACATTGCTTCTGCATGTCATCTCAGTCTGGTCAACATTTGTGTCAGGTTTCTTCGAAATCCTTCACGGGGTTCAAGAGTTACAGAGCGGAAGGGAAACAAAATCATATGACCTTTGACCCCTAAGTATGACCTTGACCTTGAATCAAGCCATCCAGAACATTGCTTCTGTATGTTGTCTCAGTCTGGTTAACATTTGTGTCAGGTTTCTTCGAAATCCTTCAAGGGGTTCAAGAGTTACAGAGCGGAAGGGAAATTGCTAACGGACAGACGGACGGACGGACAGATGGACACCGAGGCGATAACATAATACGTCCCCTTTGGGCGTATAATAAATTGTGAAAAAAACATATAAGTATTAAATGAAGATCAAATAACTATTTAAGTACTAAAAGGCAGTCTTGCAATGGTCAAAAGGTATTTTTTCTTTTAATCTGAATATTTTAGGTATGACTACACTAAATCTTTTTCCATAGACTTACTGTATAACATTTAAGCACGGTCCGCATACCAAAACATTCGTTGAGTAGTTACACCCCAATAAATCTGTAGAACCACCTTAGTCACACCCAAAAATGCCCTTTTTTATATACATATAGTGATACTTTATAGCCGAAAATTGCACCAGTAGGACATCACCCCCTCGTCTGTAGGATTTTTGTTTACATTCTGTCAAAAAAATCAATATTTTCAGATAGCCACAGAACACCGTAAAATTAATCAGAAAATTAATAAACTATTTTTTTGTTATGTTCAACCATTGTACTTTCGATTTTAATTCTAGAAAACTTTAGTGCTACTAATCATTTTAAACCAATCAGAGACCACAGATATCTAATAGGTCCGCAAGAGTTCCCTACACAAATTGGCTGGTTCCAAGTCCCACCGATTTAGTGAAGTCATACCTAAAAATGAAAACCAATGCTTTTATATGTACTTGAAACTGTTTTGGATTATAAAAGGATCATTTCCTGGACCAGAAAATAGCTTTGGTTTAGACAGCATATCAACGAGATGGAAATTATGCATCCATATCTATCACCAGGTCGAGATCCATTTCGTTTTGCGGCTGCTGTGTTTCAAAATAATTTGTCATATTGCTACATGATCTGTTGTCATCTGCTTATGCTTTTATTTGCAAAGTCCAAAATTTGACAGGACAAAGAACAGCATGTTTACTCAACGTCGGTGGCGTATTTGATTGATGAACCCTATACTCTTCCAGCAATGCCTTATTGATTGACCCCCCCCCCTTCCCAAATTCTGAATTTTGAAGAAAATTTGTCTTATTTATTACAAAAAAAGGTATTTGAAAAGCAGAATGTAATTAAAAGTAACATCAAAATGTCCACTGAAATAAAGGCTCTAAACAGAAACATACCGTTTTAACAAGCTTAATCGGTAATAACCATAAATTTTATATCTATATAGACATTCACGGGTGCCCAAATTTCAGAAAAGTCAACAAAGAATTTGCAAAATTCTAACGCATGTCACCATGAGCCAGGTAACAAACCGAATACTTCTATTGTGCTTTTTTTCTATTCAAAATAAGAAATAATCACGCAGACATGCCATTTTAATACAAATAGACGAATAAATGGGTTGAGGGATCGATCTAAGGCAAAAACCGTATTTTTGAAAAATGTTTAGATGGTATTTTTTGACAATAATTTTAGCCTATTTCTGAGACCAAACTGCCCAAAACGTAAAAGAAATGGTGCATAACTTTACGAAATGCAACAAAATATCCAATTTTATGAAAAAAAAAAAAAAAGCTACAAAAATTCACAGATTCCCTCAAAAATTGGGTTTTTTACTGGGGGGGGGTTTTTTTTTTTTTAAGGGAGGTAATTCAAATGCAGGTTTGATCATCCCTGTGTGTGCACGGATATTTTGCCGCCCTTCGTGATTAGAATTACGTCGAATTTTGTTAAATTACACTTTAAACAATATTTATAGACAATTTCATGACGACTAGACCTATTAAACACACCTTGTTTACATAAATATGCTTGAGCTCTGCTACGATCTAACATACGGCAATGACTTATTTACTGAAAAGGAAGAATTACCGCAGCAACTTTTACCGGTCAGGGTATTCTGAGATTAAGTTACAGGCCTAAACAACACGATTTCATCATTACATTCACTTCATTTACTGAAATCCGGCATAAGCAGGTTCATGATATATTGTGTAAATTACTATTTAAGAATTATTTACCACGTTTCTTATTACTTCCTCTATTAACAACACATTAACTGCCCTTGCCTATTCTTTCTCTGCATTTTCTCCGCTACTGTTCCCATATATAGAAGCCATGTAACCAAACCTGCATTTTAGTCTGAGAATTCACAAAGTTAGAGATGCAAAATGTACTCTGACATATCTTCAGTTTGTATTCACATGACCACAGCAAATTTAAACAACCAGAGTCTTCCTAAACTGACTAGGGGCTCATTTAGAACCTTAATTTTCATAAAATATATCAGAAAAGTTGTCATCGTCTGTTCAACACATCTCTAAAATATAACGGTTACCAAATTAGCCAATTTAGATACAGAACCACGTCTACAAGACCATCGCTGAACACATGAACTCTAAGTTATAAGGTTACATTTAGGTATACTCACTAAGAACACTTTTCCCTATAGACTTACTGTATAACATTTAAGCACGGTCCGCATACCAAAACATTCGTTGAGTAGTTACACCCCAATAAATCTGTAGAACCACCTTAGGCAACCCCAAAAATGCCCTTTTTTATATACATATAGTGATACTTTATAGCCGAAAATTTGCACCAGTAGGACATCACCCCCCTTTTTTTTGGTTTTTTGTTTACATTCTGTCAAAAAAAATTAATATTTTTAAATAACCACAGAACACCGTAAAATTAATCAGAAAATTAAATAACTATTTTTTTATGTTCTGTTCAACCATTGTACTTTTGATTTTAATTTTAGAAAACTTTAGTGCTACTAATCATTTTAAACCAATCAGGACAACAGATATCTAATAGGTCCGCAAGTTCCCTACACAAATTGGCTGGTTCCAAGTCCCACCGATTTAGTGAAGTCATACTTTACTGTATGAACAAGAGGGACATGGTGGCAATATATATCTAGCTTTTATGACAATTTCAAGATCACAGAGGCTAGCCTGTATCCCTGTAATAAAATAACCCCACAAAGAATCTACGGTAGCCATATGCATTCTACCTAGGTTTGGTTATGACCTTGAAAAGTTTGTGGTTCTGAAAGTGTAAACAAATCAGAACAGTGATTTTTGCTAAATCAGACGGACATACCCTTGGCTTTCTAGACTGTTCCCATCCATTTATGAAATTTAACCATAACAACTTGTTTCTATATCAGCATATGACAGAAAATGACAATGTTTCTTTGATAAGATATATCAAAACAGAATTATAAATAGCACTTATTTCATATTATATCAGTGGTTACCAACTGGGACCTTAGAAAGTAACAAACAAAAAAACCAGGGCTGCAAATTAGGTACAAGGAAACAAATAGGAAAATCCACTAAAGAGCAGTAAGTGTTGGCTGTTAAAAATTGTCATGTGTGGGTGCTTGTATCAAATTCCTGTTAAAATTGATTATTTTTGTTAAGTTGGAGCAAAAATTAGCAGCAGATGTTATTTCTTATATCACTAAGAACCAGGACCAAAAGAAGTGCAAAAACAAAAGTCACAAATAAGGCCACAAAATAGGGCATCCAGGTAATGGAACAGGAAAATCCACTGACAAACAGAAAGTCTCTGCTATTGCTGCCTGTGACCCCTATTCATCTAAACCAGCTAAAATCATTCAATGTTTATCTTTTTTCTTAACTAAGTCAGTCACTAAGTGTAAACCATAATGATTATAACAGTACAAATAAATCTTCTTGCCTCAAGTTATTATTTTCTATGTGATACTTCTTACGATCATGATCTGTACATCCATCACGTTGGTACCCGTCAGGCCGGGCTCAAGCAAACAATTATTCACTTTTATGGATGTAAACAATGAGTAAGAGTCATTATTTTCCAGATAGGCAGTTGGATCAAGTTTTGTTGAAATTGCAGCAGGGATCAGGTACCTATTTACAACAGCCCCAGCTGCCTCTGTGGGTCCATCTTGTCCATCTGTCCCAGCACTCAAAAATTCCACATGATATTTTTCCAAAACACCACTCCTATCCTCTTCAATAGCCTTAGCATACTCTATGGCAAAAGCAAGAGCCATCTCCTGATTCCGTCCACCTTTGCCCTTTCCTTTAACATTCACAATTGTCTCCCCTCCACAAATTATACAAACACCACTTTTACTATTATTCGCTGTTGTGACTGTTGCCTCCACCCTTTTCAAGTCCATTTTCGACACTCCCAGGTTGGTTAACCCAACTTCTGTCTCACTAAGAGTTGTCTTTCCCTGATCTGGCGAAATATCACCAAAGGATAGAACAGTATATTTGGCAAGTTGTGAAAACATGGCTGCTGCTTTCCGTGCTTCTCCCTGTAAAGTATTTGTCAGAACAACAGGAGCATAACCCCTTTCTGTTGCCTCTTTAAAAGCAGCTTGAGTGGCTATTGAGTTACTTCCAATTATTACGTTCTGCACATGTTCCCATCGTGCATCAAAAGTTTGAAAATTGTGATGGTAGGGCGACCTTCCTTCAAGAGATTTTTTCTGGGATGCTTTTTGCTCCAGTGTACCCTTGACAACTGATGGTATCTTGTCCTGCAAATAAGTAAAATTAGTTATTTCATATCAAAGCCTAAAACAATCTCCTACATTTTATCTTTGCATAAAATGCCCATTTAAAAAGTGGTTAAGTTTTGTACTAATCAGTACCTAACCATCATTCCTGGGAAGGACCAACACTTGACAAGTAAATTTAAATTCAATTCAAATTTACAATAATTATTAGTAAAAGTTTAAAATGTAAACTGGCATAAAGAAGAAGTTGACTTTTCCTCTAAAACTTAATAAATTTGTACACTTTTTTTTAATATGAAAATAGCACTCCTTACCATGAGATTTAACCTTTCGACTATCTGTAGAGATTGCCTTGGAGAACTAAGGAGTGGTGTAGTTGGTCCACTACTAATGATGTCTAGCTTATCTTCAATCACATCAGACAGAATCAAAGATATGACCTGAAAATATATATCTTTTACCTATAACACTGTTACAATTTCTCCTCCTCTTTTCTGACACAAAACATGTATCAAAACTAGAGATTATTGCTTTGGCTAAAACATGTCTCCCTACCTCCTCAATGCCCTCCGGCATATAACTTCACAATATCATCTAGGGTATATAATTGAAATATTTGCAAAGTTGTACATGTGGTTCAATAACAAGGAAGTAGGTCAAAGTCAAGGTCAAAACTACTAATCACTTGTGTCAAGTTTGGTTGAAAGTCACCCAGTGGAATAAGAGATATAGATAGACATCATAAACCTTGACAAACGAAGGGCAAGAATTGTGCTAAAACTCACTCTAGCACAATCACTGAAGATGATAAATACTCCCATCTTGGCTTGGACAAAGGAATGGGTATATAAATATCTAACAGACAGATTCTCTTTCCATCAAGTGGTTACTATACCTTATCCTCATTAACCAAGGCTATTCATTATGCATGTACTTCATGGAATGACTGGAGAGAAGAGGAAGAAATTAACCGGGTGTTCCGAAAATGACTTTACCTATGAAAAAATCAAAAGGCTGAAACTCAATGAAAATTATGTAAGCCAAAGATGCTTGGTACCGATCTCTCTTGTGAAGTTTCATTGATTTCTTGCTAGTCGCTGCTGAGAAATAGCACAGACAAAATTTGCTGACAAAATTGAAAGGCTGTAACTCAATGGAAAATTATCCAAACACAACATACAAATGTACCAAGAATGTGCATGAATAGGCCAGGTATAATCACTCCTCTTAAGTTTCATTGATTTCCAGCCAGTTGGTACCAATCGCTCTTGTAAAGTTTTAAAATTGGTATCTGGCCAGTGGTTTACTGAGAAGTAGTGAAAAATAAATGTGGACAGATGGACGGACATAATTCCTCCATGTACATACAGTAAAACCTGTGTTAAGGAACATCTCTGAATAAAGACCATCTTTAAATAAAGTCAGCAGAATGAAATAAACACTTACTTGGGAACATCAAATTAATAAGGTATATTCTAACCTAAATAAAGAAATGCGAGTATTGTTCTACAAAACTCAAACTATGCCACTTTTCGGATTCCGCAATAATTTGGTTTAGATCTTATTTCTCCAACAGAAAACAAATTGTAATGGAGGGCGATAAGTCTTCGAATCTTCAAACAGTTATTTCAGGGGTACCACAAGGCTCGATACTTGGGCCGTTATTATTTTTAATTTACATTAACGACTTACCACTAAAATTGGAACATTCAGGAGTTGATATGTATGCAGACGATACAACTGTATATAATGCCATTATTCCCCTCAATACATTGAACAAAGATTACAAACTGATCTAAATAATGTAGAATGTTGGTGTAGACACAATCAAATGTCCCTTAATCCAAAAAAGTCTACTTGTATGTTACTAGGATCTGTTCACAATACGAAGTAATATCCAACATTAAATATAAATATTAACGGCAACAATATTGCTTGCGTTACAAATCATAAAGTCCTGGGCGTACATGCTGATAAAACACTTACTTGGGAACATCAAATTAATAAGGTATATTCTAACCTAAATTGTAAATTATCACTATTTCGAAGAATAAAACCATTTCTAAATAAAGAAATGCGAGTATTGTTCTACAATAGCTATATTTTACCCATATTTGATTATGGATCAATCATTTGGTCTAACTCCAATATAAGCTTCTTAAACAAAATTATTAACATTCAGAAAAGATCAGCTAGAATGATCCTAGACAAGGAGTTCGATCACCCGTCAGCGCCTCTATATCAAGAACTTAATTGGTTGCCGTTATTAGAACGTTGTAAATACCATATGGGTGTTTTAATTTACAAAAGTTTTTCATAATTTAGCCCCCTGTGTATTTATCAAACCTACTCATTAACGATACATATGCAACTGCAAATTATAATCTTCGTTTCAAAAACAAAAACGATATTCCTCATCCATTAATTAAATCGCTATACAATATACAGTTTCCAATATTCTGCTATGGTTGTCTGGAATGAAATCCCGGGTCAAATCCGTACCTGTGATAAATTATACACGTTTCTCAAACACTACAGAAACTATCTTCTTGGAAAACAACCATGATTATAAAAAGAATGGTTATATGAAGTAATACAGGCAACTCGCTCACAGCGTTCGTCATCTTTAATTGTTCTTTTTAAATATATATACATTGTATATACCATTGTTTAAATGTGTTAAGAATGCTTGATTGTGTGTAAATGTTTTCTTTAATCATAATGTTGACGGCCGCAAGTGAGATAAATGATGTTGAAATTGTTTATTGTGTAACCGTCGTTAAATAAAGTATATTGAATTGAATTGAACTGAATTGAAACTAGTAAACTATCATCCATTGCAGTTAAAACCTGTCAATGAAGATCACCAGACCTGACAACTGACTTGCTTCTTCTGGCCAGTCTTCATAAAGAAAATTTTGTTATTTTTGAGGGTGCTTTGTCCAGCATTGTCCTGATATTAAGGTAGCTTCAGTGAAAAAAAAATAATGAGGAAGACATTTGAGAACTATTATGGTACACAGTCTTATATTATTATTTCCAACAATTCTGTTGTAAATAAGACATATAACATTATTGACTTTGGTGGATAAGATTTTAGGTAAGGTTTGTAGGTACATTGTACCATAAAGGCTCTTTATTTAACTTTATGGATATTAGTCTGTATAAAATTGCTTGGAAATCTGCCTGATAAATACCATTATTGAAAACATATAAATTATGAAGTATTCAACAAATAAACATGCAAAGCATATCCTGCTAATTTTCTGACTGAATGAAAAGTATGCATGTGCACAAACTTCCTCTGAGTTTGGAATATTCTACTGACAAAGTGAACAGTAAACATCCATGTCTTCATTATCTACCAACTGGTTTCATGTAGTGTCCTCTACAGTACAAAAGGATAATAATGGCCCAAGCAAAAACAGTTGTTGCTTAGCAACAGTGTTGCTGTAAAAAAGTATGATTTCTTCTACCACCAACACTTGCCACTTACTGTAGCTGGTTTAGCTGTTTCTGCCAATCCTCCACCCTTGAGACTCTCCAAGTTCTGTCTTAACACATTTAGGTCATGTATAGATCCACCATTCCTGGAAATTATCTGGGTCAATTCAAGTTCATCTTGAAGTGTGACGGGTGGTATGGGTGATGGTAACAGTGCTGAACCACCTCCTGTATGCAAATGTTAATTTAAATAGCATTAAACTCTCTCTTAATAGCAATATTTAAATATTTGTCACTTCCCCATTATGTACAGCCATCAATATGATTTCAAAATATTATTTTCTGCTGAATTTTATCAGCTTATACACAACTGCCAAATTTTGCATCTCTAAGGGTGACTGTTGAACAAAAATTGCATTGAACTTTTAATACAACATGTCACAGGGTCAAGATTGTAAACCATGAGGCTATATTTAAGCAAATATAAAAGAGCTTTGGTAAAGACCAGGGCTCAGGAAAACCGAAATTCTAGACATGACACTGCAAGAACACAACTGGTCAAATAGATGGTAAGTATGCTTTTCTTACAGTAAAATACCAGTAACTATAGCATATATACGAGCACTGACCAAGATAATATAGCATATTTACGAGCACTGACCAAGATACTAGAGCATATCTATGAGCACTGACCAAGATAATATAGCATATTTACGAGCACTGACCAAGATAATATAGCATATTTACGAGCACTGACCAAGATTATATAGCATATTTACGAGCACTGACCAAGATTATATAGCATATTTACGAGCACTGACCAATATAATATAGCATATTTACGAGCACTGACCAAGATAATATAGCATATTTACGAGCACTGACAAAGATAATATAGCATATTTACGAGCACTGACCAAGATTATATAGCATATTTATGAGCACTGACCAATATAATATAGCATATTTACGAGCACTGACCAAGATACTATAGCATATTTACGAGCACTGACCAAGATTATATAGCATATTTACGAGCACTGACCAATATAATATAGCATATTTACGAGCACTGACCAAGATACTATAGCATATTTACGAGCACTGACCAAGATTATATAGCATATTTACGAGCACTGACCAAGATAATACAGCATATTTACGAGCAATGATCAAGAATTTCCTACCTGATATGAGAACAATAAGCAGATCATCTTTATCTAGTTTATGTACAAGTTTTTCTATTGCTATTGCAGCAGTGTGGGCATTCTCATCTGGCATGTTATTCTCTGCTCCCTCATATACCTTGATTTTACTACCCACCTCTACACATAAGTCACTGAAAAAAAAAACTTTCTGTATAACCATATTATTTCTAGTACTATCAGCAATTCAGACTGATCACAAATCAGTTGGTAAATTTTCACTAAATTCTTGTCCAAATGTACAATATTAAAAGTGAAAAATCAAATCAATAACATATGACATGGATGCCCCCACTAAGGCTTTTAAGACAATTTTGTAACCTTTCAAAAGTTATTGATCAGAAACCGCCATTTTGCTGAAATTCAAGTTGAGAAGGGGCCATAACTTCTGAAATAATTTGTAGATTGTAACCAAACCAAACTTGACCAGTATTTTATGTTCATAAACCCACATGTAAATTCTGAATAAAATCCATGCAACCTTTCAAAAGTGATTGATCAGAAACTAAAAGTTTAGTTTATACAAATTTATTTTAGTTCAATTGTGAAGGAAGCTTGAAGTTTATCAAGTCACTCTCAAGTCCGATTCCTGGAAAAACCAGTACTGGTGTCATATGAGGAGGTGACCTTAATGGGGCTCGGATCCGCAACCTCTGGGATGAACAGCAAACACCTTGACCTCTACATCACTGCTCCCTTTGGTTCTGTCTCTGTATCTATTACAGATCACTATCACCAAACAAAGATGTGCAGCCCCATAATCTGTATAGTTTGCTATTCAACATAGTCAGTTAATTTTCATGAAACATCCTTTCAACAATAAATGGTACTGTCCAAATTGAAAGCAAGAACAGTCCATTTTAACTAAGTGAGGATTACAGGAGCCAAATTCAATACAAAGTATCATTAACTATAGCAGAAACCAGTACATACTCTTTTCCAATCGATGTGAAGACATTCTGTGTTCCAAATGGTATGCTGATGACTCCTTCTACTATATGGACTTTGATCAAATCATCCAGAGCTCGAGCCATGCCTGACACTGCCTTACCAAACCCAACGACATACACATTCTTGTGCAGGGAGTATTCCTTTCCTCCAACATGAAGAGTATTGCCTACAACCAAAATCAAACAGTTGATTAGTATGCAGAGAGGAGAAGCGTATCACTGCCATCATCATCATGATTAATATCATCAACACCATACAATTGAGTCAAGCCTTCACAACTGATGTGATCAAACATATGCCAAGTAAAACTGGAATGAAAATTTCTAGAACACATCATTCTGAAACATGATCTGTTAACGATAGGTGATAATGAGAGGCGTGACCTCCTTTCTATATGCTGCATGGAAGCCACTTTTTACTCAAACTCTTTTTGTGACTTTGACCTTTGATCTAATAGATCAACAACATTCATCTGCCAAAGATCAAATTTTTACCATCTTACTTCTTGTTTTATTATGCCTTTAAATACTTTCAGTCATAGTAGTTACATACAGAGACATATAGACATAGGGGAAAGAGGCAGCTGAGGGATGGAAAATCAAATAACTGCACAATCGTTCACCTGTTTTTTGTTTTTTTTTTACTACAGATGAGCTAAAATACAATCATACCATTTTCTGATATAGAAACAGCATTTCTTATCATCTCTGGTGGGTACACAGATCTGACAGAAGCATCAAATATGTCTTTGGCATCTTGACGTATTTTCTGTAACTCCATTAGGTTCTGCTTTGCTAATGATGAAAGAACTATACAATGATTCCTACTCTGTAAAAATAGCACAAATTTAATGTTAAGAAATACATCATTATAATTATGATAGTGGCTTAAATTCCTCTGACAACTGTTTTTTTTCTCACTTCAAAGCATTAAAAGTAACTAAATTTCTGCTAGTCATTTTATCATTTTCATGATATGTATTGTAAAAACAATAATATTCTTGGATTTTCTGGGTGAAGTTAACCATAAATTTTAATTCCTCTGTTTTTTTGCTGTTTGTGTAGAATTTCATATCTGATACACTGGTATCCAGAAATTCACGTGACAATCTACAAAACTGTATTGTAATTTCATAACAGCTGAATTTCATGCTTTATAATATGTATATAAATACATTAACATCATGTACAAGAACATCTAATTTAGTCTGTAACATTTTCTTATCAAAATCATTTGCCCACATTAGCCATTCAGCCATTTATTAGCATGAACTTCATTGAAGTAGATGTATACATCATGAATTCAACATTATTGTGACAGTATATGTATAATTAACAGTTACTCTCCAGTTCCGTAAGCATGGTGTTTCTTAACTTGTACCATATCTTTAAGTCCAAGTATCACTTCAAATACTCATATATAGAATAATGAATTTGCAGATAGAATAATGATAGAATTGTGTTCTATTTACAATTCTAACATGACTCACGATTTTGTCTCTATATACAAAAGAGTAAAAAAATTATGTTATATTAAACCATAAACAACGCGGGAATCGATATGCGTAAACATGGGCGTCATATTACGCCGCATGGCGTTAAATATGCGTTCGCATAGAAAATAAAGCTTTGCATTTATTCATCTTTTGTAATATCTGGTCATGTTAGAATCGAAATAACATCCTTTTCAGCGTTGTTATCGTCTAATAAACAATGAATTGTTGTACTGATTCGCAGTTATTAACCATGGAGGCTGAAATTAATTACTGCGTATCAGTACTCCAAATCATTATTTATTAAACGACTAACACCGCTGGAACAGATGTTATTTCATAAATTAACAATGTATTCTTAACTGATATAAACATAATGATTTTCTTACATAATTATAATTGTCCCTTCTTCACTAAAATGCATTATCAGAAAGTGTTTCTTAATTTTTGCAATATCATTAAAAAAATACTGCAGTATATGTATGTAATTTGGATTTAAAAAATTAACATTGGTTTTTAGTATTTTAGTAGTTGACATGACAGTTTTGTCAGTAAAACATCTTTCCTTGTAAGATTAAAGCTGCAAGTTATTTTTCATTAAAAGTGCTCCTGGGACTTTAAAATGAACAAGGCCCTACCAGTACATACATAGGTCTGAGGTATGAATTACAGCAAGAGAAACTTGAATCAAACACCTAATCAGAAAAAAATTATATTATAAATGCACTAGTTTTATTTCTATTTGGAAAAAGTAAAAACATACAGTACAACATAAAAATAAGTTTGTATCATGTAGTATGAAACATGATTAGAAACCAGTATCTCTGTTGACATGTACCTGAGTTATCTGTGTTCTTTGTCTGTGATGTCCTGAAGCTGTCCAAACAGACTGTGATCTACTTCTAGTCACATTTGATATCAATCTACTGTCCTGTCTTATCCTACACGGAACCAGGTAACTTCTACCTGCCTGACCATATGTTTGTAAAATGTTACAAGTCCTTGATAGTTTCCTGACCCAGTTTTGAAACAAACTCATACTGATAAGTGTATGAACCATGTTTGTCAATGCTAAATAGACATGGTAGGTTTACAGTACTCTGGTGACACATCTACCTGAAATATAGAATGTTGCAATAAAACACCAAAAAAGGCTTAAGTTGCTGCTTAACTCTTACACTGTTGAGGGACAAGTGATCATACATGTACAACAAGTGCAAATCATGATCAGCCTTCAAATCCATGATGTCTGAAACTTACATTTTCAAATCACTGGCCCAAAGATGTGACACTAATATTAAAGTTATAAGTTATTGTGTATACCCTTCAAAATGATCACATTGGTTTACAGTTAAGAATGATGCTCAAAGAACAGTGGATGCTTAGTTTATACTAATTTATTTTAGGTTGATTGTGAAACAAGTTATCCAACTTATATTAATCACTCTCGACACCTCATTCCTGATGGTATCCATCACCGTGAGGGTATGAGAGATGCTTTAAAAACATATAAGAAATAAGTTTTACCAAGTTATTTCTGTTATTGACAAATACAACTTAAGAACCAACATAACCGAAAGGGTTGATTTTTTATTTTTAACTAGGATAGTTAAAAAAAATTTTTTTCAGATTTTCTCTATATTCAATGTGAAGATCAATATTTTTTTGGTGCAGCCGTATTAAGCTCGCTTTGAACAGGATTTTGGGAACCTTCAACCGCCAATGAAATGACAAGTAGAATGTGAAACGTTTAAAATGTTTTTTGAAATAAGAAATTTACGCTGTAAGACACTTTTTAATTGGATAGTACAATATTAGTAAATCCAATAAAATAATCGTGCTTTTTCAGTCTTTCTGTTATGGGTTTATAATTTAAATAATACGTAAACAAGCAAATTCAGTGAATTTATATCCCTGCCAAATGAAGCAAAAAGCTGAAAAAGAACAACTGGAAATTTTTGGAAAGTGTATTGGTCTGTCTGTTTCAGAAAAAAGCATTTTTGAAATTTCACCATACCACTGGGGCCTCGTCTCCGAGGTGATTTTTATTTCTTCAAGTTATAGTCATAAAGAACTTAGTAGTTGTAATTGAATTATAGCAGTACAACTACTACTTATAGACAACAAGAATTCTTAAGGCTCTATATAGAATAAGTGTATAAGACAAGAGGGCCAAGATGGCTCTATATTGCTCACCTGTATATCAATTGTCAATAATATAAGTGGTCATGATTTTAACATAATTCATAGAGGTCCGCTACACAGTGCTTAGTAACATTCCAAATATCTAAACTCTGCCTGTGGGCCTTTTGTTTTTTTTTTTAAGTTTACCCTTTAAGAGCCTATGCGAAATCAAGTGAACCCCCCCCCCTTTTCCCAGGAAGAGTAAATTTTCACCCGGGGGTCATGATTTGAACAATCTTGGTAGAGGTCCACAAGGCAATGCTACCAGCTAAATATCTAAGTTCTAGACCTTGTGGTTTCAGAGAAGAAGACTTTTAAAGTTTTTCCTAAATAACCTATTTATAACCAAGTGACCCCCATTTTTTCTTTCAAAATTACATTATTATGTTTCAACTTGGTAAGAACTCCTTTATAGTTCAAAAATTGTTACATGCATGTTATTATTCGTATCCATTTTATTCCTTGGTAGCTCTTGTACCAAGATCCTATTGTTGTATCAAGGTCCATATATTACACGGACCCTGTTGCTATATACGGATTTAAGACAATTCAAGCTTGTGATATTACATGGTAGGTCTACGTCATTTTATTTGATTGCTTTTAAAAAAAAAAAAGATTTTCATTTACATTGGTCGCAAGATCTATTCAGAAGGGATATACATATTATACAGGAGACAGTTTTTACATCACACAGACAGGGCATGAGAACTTTTCAAAGTTGACAGTTTTATAAATTCATTTCATATCAACTTTTGTTTCATCATCAATGGATACATAGGTTCTTTGGAAACGCATCTGAATTGTTCAGAAATTGCTAAAACCACAGAGCTTCCAGGGCCTCCGGCCCACTGGGCCCCTGGCCAGGGCTTTGCCCTTGACCCACTGGGGGTCCTTGCAGCCCCCTGTAAAATTTGCGTACATCACAAACATGTCTAGCTGCGCCTCTGTATATCATAGGGTCAGTAAAACACTTTCAAAAGCAAATACCAGACAGGCCATTTGCGGGGTTCTAGAAAGAATATCTGGGGTTGGTAAGGCCTAATTAAAAGTATGTTTGTTTCAGGTTTCATGCCCCAAAAAATAAGGTAGGTAGGTAGGTAGGGAATTTTTTTTTGGAAATTTTTTTTTTTGGAAATTTTTTTTTTCAATTTAGATTTTAATGAATTCATGCTAAAAATATTAACACGCAAAAATTGTTCTTGGTCGGGTAAGTCTGGAAGCCTGAAACAAACATATTTTGTTTTTACGCCTAAGTTGACAGATATAATTCATCCTTGACTTTTTGACACTGTCTTTTTTCCCCCGAACTTTTCGCTCGGTGCATAAAATATTCACGTACGCGTAAATCGCTATTCTGACTGGTTTACAGTTTTAGTGATTGCGAATAGACTGTCAAGAAAAAATAGCGTTAGACAGTCCAAGTAACAACAATGTTCATTGACGAGATGAAATTAACAGAAAATGTTGTTCGTAATTTCCGTGTCGCTAAAATATTTAGGGAAAATACGGACAAAATCACAAGTATTGACTTTTCTTCGAATGGTGAAACTTTGATCTCCAGCAGTGATGATGATTCAATAGTGATATACGACTGCCAAGGCGGAACGTAAGATTATGACACTATATTTCGCGACACATATTTAGCTACATTTCTTACAAATTGTAGAATACAAGCATCAGCGATGTCAAATAAATCGATCTTAAACATGTTAAATATAACGTTTAACTTTATACCACTTGTGAGGAATTTAAATTGTCTTCTATTTTGGCAGTGGCTAGAATTACGAAAGTTCCATATCTTTAGAAAATCATATGATTATGTAGTCCAACTAATTGTACGCGCGTCAAGATATTGTGTTATTGTTTGTATGGGCAATATCTCTCCTCTACGTACAACATAGAAACCCGGCTTTCTATGGTGAGGCGTTCCTCCCAAATTTTCGGGCGCTTTAAACCGTCAAAAGTCTTAATAAAATTAATATTTCTGTAACTTGTTGACGATACCTTTAAAGAATATCCATTTCCACATCAATTTATTCCATTTGTATCTCGTAATACATGAAAATAAGAGTTTTGACGAATTATAAACACATGCACTACCTAAGTTTACACATCTCCGCTAAAGTCACGTGATAAATACCAATAAATAGCTTACACTACCTGAACGGCTAACTGCGGACAAGCTTGCGCGACGTAAATGTGTACTGTAGGCTGTTCTCAGTATTTGAAATTAAAATATCAAAACTCCAGCAAGGAGGACAGCAAATTATTTATCTTTATAATTTTAACAGCACTTGCCATACTTGTATATGCCTGCCATATGCTTGAACTGCATTCATTTGTTCACGACCGTGTTCTATTGAAAGCACGTGGTCATATCATATTTGGCGGGAATGTTTTCGGCGGAATCTTGGCTTCAATATACAAACTAAATATTTCAATTTTACGGAGGAAAACACAAATTACAACCTGATAATTTGATACTTGCAAAATTTCTTCAATCAAACAATTCATGTAAATACATAGATTGTAAAGTATTTCTGATTTTATTTTTGGGTATTTCGGTTGATCCACGGCATGCACGGGCTCATCAAATTACAAGTTCGCATTGAAGAAACAACATAAAACAGAACCCCAACCTACAAACCCATCGCTTTTTCAACATATTACTGGTACAGGAAACAGACATATTTTAAGGCCTTATGTTGACTTACAAAATATAAGTAAGATAGGAAAATAAACTTGCAGAATGTAGTTAATTTTCTGACTTGTTTTCTCTATCATCAGGAAAAAAAAGTTCGATTTGTCCGCAGTCACCATCATTTATAAAACTAGCAAACAGTCTGACTTTTTTACGTACAGGACGTTACGGAATATAGCCATTTTCAGCGTACACATTTCACTACCGTGGTAGCATATAAATATGGCGGAGGAAGTAAACAAACGCAACCGTGAAAGGAAACTTTAGCTGATAACTTTCTTTAAACTTGAGCGACTGACGATATTGAACAGTAAATACATTCATTTTTATGTTATATTACAGGTTCTTAGTTAAAATATATTGTCGTTCGATGTTTCTACCTAAATCTCTGTTTCACCACAGAAAGGTAGGTTTCTAGTTTTGACGTTATAGCGAGATTCTGACCCAAAGCGAAAATATCTCAGAATTTGCTCAAGACGTCACTTAAATATTTTGACTAATGATTATGAGGATTGGCTAGAATTATGTACATTTATAAAGTGCTTTGATTAAAGAATAATAATGTTTTGTAAACTTAAAATTTGACTACTATTTGTGAATAAACTGATCTGTTGTCAATATGGCAGTTTCACAGGCGCTGTTTTAATAAATTGCTAATATTCTCGGCTTGGCCCCGACGTCATATTGACCAGTAAACTAATTGGATTACAAGGTCACGTTCATTTCTTCATTCGTAAAAGGTGAATTTTTACTCAGTCTTTACCGTAGGCTCAAATGCAGGTTTGAATTTATTTCAAACAAAGCAAAAGGCTTTAAACAACATATAATTATTATAACAACAATCTGATAGTTACAAGCTAATGGTAGATCGTCGTCTTCTTTCATTTCCATTCTTGGTTATTGTGCATTTCAAAATTAAAGATGCAGAGAGACTAGCGATTCATCGCCTTTCCTGAATGTAAATAATTTATCAGTACCCGGATGTGCGAAACCAAGAATCGGAACCATCATTGTCATTTTCATGCGGTTGACATGGAAATGAGTTATACACAATTCACCATTGAGTGGTACTTACACATTTTATGCTACTGCAGAATTTTGACAGTGACGTCAGTATTTGTTTACAATTTTATACTCAATCATAATTTACACAAATAAATAGGTACAAATGTATAATTCAGGGCTGTGAATTATCAGCGGATTTGGGATCCATCAGAGCCGTTTTTGAGATCGATGCAAATCCAAGGAGAAATTTCGAGGGGGGTTGAGGGGTCGCGGTAATTTGCCATTTGTCCTCCGTTCCGTATTACGGAAACAGACTTTATCTTGACCTTATTATTGGTCATATTTGACCCGAGGGAATTTTCTCCTCTTCGCCATGAGTCTCGGCAGTTTCGCCGTGTCAATCAAAAACCAATCATCTTCTATTGGATAACATATGAAAGTAAGTGGAGTGTCGTTACAAATCTCGGCAAATTCGTTGTCAGTCAAAAATCGATTGTCGTCTGTTGGTTAATATACGAAAGAAGGTGGAGCTAATCTGTCGTTATCAAAGGTGTTAATTGATAAACAATCGTAAAACTGAAAATAATAGACCTCAGCGAATTTCTATGATGGTGTGTGTAACACGGATTAATGAGCGGCCAAATCTGACACGACTGTGTATTTTGATTCACAGATTGCCGGCGATCAAAAGACAATTCATGTATACCTGTTTTTCTGATAATCACATGTCATATTACTGAAATTAGTACATTCTTTCATGATTTACAAATTATTAAAACTCGATCTGCACTGATAATTGCGAAAATCGTCGTGAATTTATATTAATCGAAAGAGCAACGTATAAGAGGTTTATGATAATTCGGGCATTGTTTTTTTGCATCTGTATTTTAATTATTGACTTACGTGTTGAAATTTTAACTTGCAAATTGTTATGGATGTAATTTTTGTTACTCTTCATAAATATCGGGGGCATTATAAATTGTTAATGTTATTCATTAGTTGAACTTACTTTTTGGGTAATTCTTTAATTAAAACTGTTAAAATCGCGAAAAAAACCACAAAAATTACGGACATGCGAGGTCGCGAAATATGTGACAAACGGGGATCAACATACTTTTAAACTGATGGATCCTAGGAAAGGGATGAACATCTAGCTGATTTAAGAATTATTATAAAATACAACTGCAAAGCTGCAGGACACAAAAAGAAAAATATGATATGCATGCCTAGACTATATGACTGGAACCCTATGACCCATGGCTCGACTCTTAAAATTCTCACCTTGAAAATTTGATTTTGACCCTTGAAAATTTAGGCTGTAGAGTCAATGACCCTTGAGTTTGAAAGCCTACTGAACAATCTGTCAAGCAGTTATCAGCAGTGGCAGTTGTGTCGAACTCTAATAAATGAAGATTTAAAAGATATTGTATATTTTATATTATTTATTATTCATCTTCCAAATATTACATGGATGATTTACATAAAAGCAAGAGAGATGTCTTCGAAACATGAATCTAAGCCTTTAGATTTCATTAAAACCCAGGAGCTTTTGGGGGCTTCCCTTGACCCACAAGAGGCCTTGCGGCCCCCTTGAGCCCTCGCACAATTTTCCTCTTTTTTCACAAAACCCTGTTCACAGCCCAGGTATATGTAACTCATCTTCAGGTACCGTAACCCTAGCCACTGCCTTCAATTTTTGTTTCAAGATGCTGTTATATGATTTAACACTTGATAATTTGCAAGCAGTATGCAAGATGATTAGAAGGTCTCTAACCATGCTAACAGAAGTGATTTTCGTTTATTTTTATGTATGAACTGTTTTATTAAAATCAGAATCCAATTGCAATTATTACACTAAGATGTTAAATATATGGTGGTGCGGTGGTCAATTAATCCATAGGTCCCTGGTTCGAATCCTGGCAGGGGCACTGGAAATTTCAGAAATGCGTTTCAGTGTTTCCAACCCATCTAGAGATATACTGGTTAGAAACCCAGAGGTAGTCTCGCATGTATTGGTGCTACAAATGTATACACCAGGCACGTAGAAAAGAACCAAGGGGTCTATTCATGAAAGAGCTAGAGTCTGGTGCCCGGAATCCCTTATATCTGTCTGTCTTCAACATGTGCCCGTCAGGAGTCTAACAATAAAAAAAATGTTAAAGAAAAGTGGTATACAAATCATCTAGTCTGCTCGTTTTGGCTACAAATTTTAAGGTTTGGAGACCACAATTTCATTGAAAAGGTAAGTTTGTAGAAAAGTGCTTGCATGTTTGTTGCCGCTGTTTTTCACAATCTTTTACATGAAAAATTATCACTGTTTTTTGTTTCAAGTTTGAAAATATTTGTCCTCCAGTTTGTAGAAAAAGCTTACAGATTATTAACAGCGTCATTTGTAAGCATTTAAAGGTTACTTACATTTTCTAGTCACCCTGCAGGACGAGTTACTTGAAAACATTTATTACACCCATGCATATATAAGTAAACATTAAGACCAGCTTTTTAACTTCTTTAGTAGCAATTAATGAGAAATTAAATTATGAAATGTACTAATTTTTTTTATTTCCACATCAACATGTTTTGTATCTAACAAGATATGGCCTCCAGGCAAAGTACATGTATTATTAATGGATATAAGAGGAATTTTGAAGAACTAATAACTACAAAAAATTCCCAGTTTGCTGGTTTTCGTGACTCTTTTCTCAATTTGCAACTTTATGTGACTCGGGATCCTTAATCATTAAATGCAAGGTTAAAATATATACAAGACTTAGGTTGAAAAGAGTTAAGGAGGGTCTCAAGTTGAGGTACCGAGGCCAGCTGCACAGCAAATATACCGAGACTGGAACCGGACTTCACTGAGTAGGTGGTTATGTCACAGACTAAGAGAGATTACCATGTTAGATTTTGATTGTGAAAGAGTTGCGTATGGAAATTTTATGCAGTATTTAAGGATATTTCATCAACAATTTGTGGCAAATAGACCTGATCTTTGCTTTTTGAATGAATTCAAATTTCAGGTTGAAAAAGCCCAACATGTAGCTTATAGTAATTACAGTCGATACATACTTGTACACTGAAGTTATGCACTTTGAATTTTGAATTCAGTATACAGTATTCAGGGGACTTGGACTTTTTGTTCCATTTCTGTAAATTTATCGATATGAATATGTATTTTTCATAGGCCGAAAAGGACACTTAACAGCAAAAAATATGGAGTTGATTTGATACGTTACACACATGCAGTAAACACAGCCTTACACAGTTCAACAAAGGTTGATGGTGAGTAAAAGTTTTGGCTGCAAAATGACTAACAGTACATGTATATAAATAAGGAGCAAAGAATGCCATATATTTTTTTAGGACAGTTTTATTGTAATTTCTGATGATGACGATCAATGTTTTTAATTATGTGTTTTCTGGTGCATTAAATTCAACAATGAACTAGAATTAAACATAGTCATAATAGTTCAGTTTCATATTAGATTCAGTGTCAGATTAAATATGAATTCAGGAAAATCACTCCATACAAGTATACAGTCTGAGTCAGTTTCTTTATCATCGTAATTATTCAATAATCAGAACTTATTTGCTGGTTCTAAGGTGTAAAGTTTGATCAATAATGGTATGTGATTGCTAAGACAGAATTCTGAAGTTTCAATTTTTTTTTTATCAGAAGTGAAACACACATTAAGCTAGAAATGGCTTATAGTTTTATGATGTACCACTATCTAAACTCCCACAAGGCTTCATCAGGGTTGATTTACAACAGTTTACTGGAATGTAATCGTCTGAATTAGGTAGCTGGCACTTCTGATTGATAAGTCAATATTGTTTTAATGTATGACATAATATGGTATAGTGTTTTATTGTTACAGATACCATTCGATACCTTTCACTGCATGACAACAAATACATCAGATATTTCCCTGGGCACACTAAAAAGTAAGTGTATTTTCTATGATAGGTCAGAAAAATAAAATGTATGTTACCAGTCTCCCAACCGACTTTGATTTTTTTAGTGCCTACCAGAAACTTTTTTGTGATAAAATGATCAAAAAGAACAATTTCATGTGTTTCAGAGCAAAAAAGGCAAAATGAAACTAAACGAAAAAATTGACCAACCTTAAAATCTTTCGCAGAGACAAGAAACATACTTTTTTTTTGCCCAAGTAAAAATTATGTCATATGACTTGTGTACCAGTATATATTTTTAGAAATTGATATTTTATGGTATAGTATCAATGATTTTTGTTTTAGTGTAGCCATAATGAAAATACACAAATAAACATGTTTTAGCTAGGGAATTTTTTAAAGTTAGCTTAAGTTTTTAGCTCGACTATTCGAAGAATAAGGAGGCTATTGCACTCGCCCCAGTGTCGGCGTCGGCATCTGCGTTGGTTAAAGTTTTTTATAAAGTCAAATATCTTGAATACTATCAAAGGTATTGACTTGAAACTCAAACTATATGTTAACCAGCAACATCTACATCTGAGGAAGCAATCTCCATAACTCTGTTTTGATTTTTGACAGATTTATGCCCCTTTTTAACTTAGAATTTTTGGTTAAAGTTTTTTATAAAGTCAAATATCTTGAATACTATGAAAGGTATTGACTTGAAACTCAAACTATATGTTTACCAGCAACATTAACACCAGAAGAAACAATCCCCATAACTCTGTTTTGATTTTTGACAGATTTATGCCCCTTTTTAACTTAGAATTTTTGGTTAAAGATTTTTATAAAGTCAAATATCTTGAATACTATCAAAGGTATTGACTTGAAACTCAAAATATATGTCTACCATCAACATTTACACCAGAGGAAACAATCCCCATAACTCTGTTTTGATTTTTGACAGATTTATGCCCCTTTTTAACTTAGAATTTTTGGTTAAAGTTTTTTATAAAGTCAAATATCTTGAATGCTATCAAAGGTATTGACTTGAAACTCAAAATATATGTCTACCATCAACATTTACACCAGAGGAAACAATCCCCATAACTCTGTTTTGATTTTTGACAGATTTATGCCCCTTTTTACTTAGAATTTTTGGTTAAAGTTTTTTATAAAGTCAAATATCTTGAATGCTATCAAAGGTATTGACTTGAAACTCAAAATATATGTCTACCATCAACATTTACACCAGAGGAAACAATCCCCATAACTCTGTTTTGATTTTTGACAGATTTATGCCCCTTTTTAACTTAGAATTTTCAGTTTAAGATTTTTATAAAGTCAAATATCTTGAATACTATTAAACGTATTGACTTGAAACTTAAAATGTATGTTTACTATCAACATCTTCACCAATGTTTTTGATTTTTGACATATTTATGCCCCTTTTAACTTAGAATTTTGTCACAGTTTTTACCAGATTATTATTAGAAGTACTCGAAATGGCTTACTTTTGAAATGTCATAGAATAATTATGCAGCATGCAGCGGTCATGCTTTTTTAATTTTATACATATCAATTTTGAAACGTTACAAAGTTATTCATGATCAAATATACAAG
This sequence comes from Saxidomus purpurata, assembly GCA_022818135.1. Lineage (NCBI taxonomy): Eukaryota > Metazoa > Mollusca > Bivalvia > Venerida > Veneridae > Saxidomus > Saxidomus purpurata. Next base: position 24,145,685 of record JAFMSR010000011.1, on the reverse strand, counting down.
GTGATGTATTTCTTTGAAATTATCCCTCCCCCTCCTTCCCCCAGTTGGCTTACATAATCCAGAGTAAGGCTTTGCAAGTAATGTTCATTTACAAAGGTCTTTGAACAAGTTTCATATCTTTGACCTTAATTCTTATAGACAATTACACAATACACCTGTTCTTAGACAAAAAACCTCATTTTACCGACAGGCTTTCGAATAGTCGAGCGTGCTGTCATGAGACAGCTCTTGTTATAGTTTTGATTTTGTTCAAGTTTAGTGGTCATGTGAGCTGTCTCCAGGCACATTACAAGGGGATATTACTCTCTATACATTTTTGTATCTTTGCATTTTATTGTTGGGCCTGTCCTGCAGAAAGTCTCAAGACTTGATGTCAATGTTCATTGTTCATCCAAAGAGTGTGATAGTCTGATGAATTTTTGTCTGTTTAAATTGCAAAAGGAAATCCTTAGAGATAGATTGATGTATATACTGGTCTATATTATATCTTTATCCTGTTTCAGGGTGGTATGCTTGTGTATGTCACCAATAAATGACACATTTTTATCAGGTTCTCTTGACAAGACAATCAGATTATGGGACCTTAGATCACAAAACTGTCAGGTATTGTAACCACTTGTTTTAGCCTAACCCAAAACAAGACTTTTAGTCTCTGTTGACTTTGTATTTTGCATTAATGTCACGTTTTAATAGGACTGTCCTTTGAATTGGAATTTAAATCAAGCTGTGCCGTAACTGTTAGGCAAAAGTTCTAGGAGCCTTTCTTTGAATAAGCTCAATAAAAAAATGTCAATTTTCACCACAAATTTGTCAATTCATCCCTACACAAGACAATTTTAAAGAAAGAAAAAACATGTGTACCATCTACATGTCTTTTAGATCTTTATACTCTAAATAAATCATGCATGTCAAGTCAAATGTTACTGGAAAGGGATTAAGGACCTTCATAATAAGTTCATAATGCACTTGTAACAAGTTGTTTTACATAACATTTCTTTTAATAGGGACAGATGCATTTACCAGGTAGACCAGTGGCCACATTTGATCCAGAAGGTCTCATCTTTGCTGCTGGTATCAACTCCGAATGTGTCAAGCTGTATGATCTTAGATCATTTGATAGGGTAAGACACTAAAGTTCTGCTATTTAAAAAAGTTAAAAGGTATCAATAAAAAATGGTCGTATCTAAGCTGAAAGCTCAAAATACAATGATTGTAGCTGCAGTTAAGATATGTTGATGAAATATCTTTTCATGGGAGTAACTGGGGTTTTGCTGTGGTAGAAGAGGTAATAGACAGTAGCCAAATGCATGGCAATGCAATATAAGCTTATGCCTCAAGCTGAAGCTAGATGTCTCCTCCTTGTATTGTGTGTTGGAAGATTGATTAGATTAGGGTTCAATGTCTTAAACAGCAGCTAGGAGAGAAGAAGGACATAATGGTGAATGAAATAAATAGTAAGTAGAAGGTTCAGACAAGAGTAAAAAGCATTTGAAATTCATTCACCACATCCCAGTGCAATGTGTGTAAAACCGCTGTTCTCTGCATTTGTAAAGTATAAAGAGCAATGCTGAAACTAGGTGGGGACAACTTTCATTGGAGAAAATGGACACAATACAAGAAAACACTTTACAAAGTGAAAAGAAAGAAGAAGATACTTACTTGAAATTATAATGACTTTTACCAGTTAATCATAGGGTATAGTAAAACAATATCAAAAACAACAATTAAATGATGTTTACTTCAACAGGGTCCATTTGCCACATTTAAACTTCCACAAGACAAAGACTGTGATTGGACGGGAATGAAGTTCAGTCCAGATGGTAAACTCATTGTAGTCTCCACCAATGGTCAAGTCATACGCTTAATAGACGCTTTTCAGGGAACACCTTTACAAACATTTGTGGTAAGTTTAGGACCTAGGTAAATTTTATTTTCATTAGTATTGGTATTCATAAACAAACATTTCATTGAATAAGTTTAATTAGTTTGAAAAAGACAAGGAAAAGTTACTGATCCCTATTGATTTTGGGGCTCATTTTGTTACTCGACAACCTTGTGACATTATGTCTTCAGATTTGCTAGGTTTATTCTTTATGATAATGTAATGACCCCTGTTGATTTCTAAGGACTTCAATGACTCAAACTTAGTTTGTGGGGGGATGGGGAGGGGGGGGGGAGGGGCTGCATATGTGTTTTGCAAACATTCAAAGTTTGTGATAAAGATAACAGTTGAAGTGAACATTAGTATTAACTGTGCGAATATTAATATCAGTTGCCAGCAGTAGCCAAGAGAGAAGTTGAAAATGATCCATTTGAAAGTTCTTATACAAGAATTGTGAAGAACCAATTGGAAGGGAAAACACAGTTATCTAGAGTATAACAGTTTTAGAATTTATGACCAGTTATTCTACACTTCATTTTCTTCTTTTTCCACTTTGTTCTTCATAGTTAATTTTTTAGCTCACCTGAGCACAAAGTGCATATGAGTGAGTTTTTGTGATCAACAATTGTCTGGCATCTATCCCTCTATGTGTCTGTCTACAATTTATTGTATGCAATCGAGAAACCACGATTTTAGTCCAATCTTAATAAAAATTTGTGACAATATTCACATTGATGAAATCACAGTAGAGTTAAATACTGGGTAATATAGGTTTAGAAACTAGGTCAAATTATAGAAAACCTTGTAACCAGTTTAGAGGCAAAATTTTTTACCTGATCTATATGAAAACAGATCAGTGTTTGTCTCAATAATTTCTTGGCCTAGTTCAGATCCGAGTCACCTTGGGCTCAAAAACTAGATCACAAGGTTAAATCAAAGAAAAGCTAGAGGTCAAATTTGATACCCAGAATGTATGTCTTGATGATTTCAAGGTCAGGTTTTAATCTGGGTCACATGAAATCAGAAGCTAGGTCACCAGGTCAAGTTAAAGGAAAACCTTGCAAACAGTTCACAGGCCACATTTAATACCCAATTGTCATTGAAATTGGTCAGAATTAAGTCTCAATGATTTCTAGGCGAAAACAAGGTCACATGGTCAAATCAAAGAAATACATTGTTACTATTCTGGAGGCCACATTTAATATCCAATCTTCATAAAAATTGGTCAGAATTGTTGTCTTGATGGTTTCTAGGTAAAGTTTAAAACTGGGTCACCAGGGGTCACAAGTTAGGTCACATGTTCACATCAAAGGAAGACTCAGGTGAGCTGTATTGGGCCATTTTGGCCCTCTTGTTTATTAAGTTATGAATTACTCGAAGTTACTACATTAATATTGAGTTTTGTTGCTTTGTTCAAGAATTCACATTTTGCTGGTTCTCCTTAAAGCTTACCTGATTGGAACAGCTAAGTTCAGTGTCCTCGGAAAAAAACCCTCAGATAACTATATAATGTGCAAAATTACTTTATTATATACTTTTCCAAGTGTGGAAACATACATGTAGATATAAAATGCATCATTTTAATATTATGAAAGAGAATGAATTTCCTAATGAAGACAACCTTTATAGTTTGTAATATTTCAGTCAATTCAGTAGAGAACTTCAGACAACCCATCAAAGGCTTGTGTTTTTGATTGTCTGTTTCAGGTGTTCTGTTCTTGGAAACTTTCATATACCTTATACTCTGCTAGTGTAGACACTGTTATAAGGATTTTTTTTACCATGTAACTTTTGATTGTAAAAATGGAGGATTAATTTTTCTAGCAGTAACAGAATTTATAAGGAAACTTCCATAAGAATTATATAAGAGAATTGTGTTATCTTGAAACTAGTGCTTACCTTTTAAAGTCAAGTGTCCATGCAAATGGAACAGTAGTACTTAAAATGTAGATTGTTGTACTACAATGCTAGGTTATGTCTTTTTCCATCTGCATGTGTCCGGACTGTAACAAAAATGTGTACCATTTTTTTTTTATTTTTTTTTTTTTTTTTTTTTTTTTTTTTATTTTTTTTTTTTTCCCCCCCCCCAGGGGTCTTTTTTAGGTTTAGGTTTTTCTTGGGGTTTAAAATGTGATACTAGGTTATATACCAGTAATTCATGTAAAGCGTAAAACCATTTTGATTGTTCAATGTCATTTCAGGGTCATACAAATACCAAAGGTATTCCGTTAGAAGTGTCATTTAGTCCAGACTCTCAGTTTGTGTTCAGCGGATCAACAGATGGACGGGTTCATTGTTGGAACACAGAATCTGGTGCCAAGGTGGCAACAATGAGCTGTGACCATCCTGGTCCAGTACAGTGTGTTGGATTTAACCCTAAATATATGATGCTGTCAACATCTTGCACAAATATGGTAAAGACTTTTTCTCACTTTTGCTTCTGTCTAGCTGCACTGCTGAATGGATAAAAGGTAGTGGGGGGAAAAAAGAAATATACCAAGTTTGCATAGTTCCATTATGAACTGTAATGGGAAATTTTCACTCCAGTGTGCTTATTTTCAGCCAGATAATTAATCTCATTCTGCTCTTACAGATGTGGGGGGTCATGGTGGCTGTAGGAGTGCTAGGTCATGACCACTGGTCTGTCCACCCATTTGTGTGCTCTCATCATAGATGTTTAATATATTTTCATTATTGTTGCCTGTATTGCATTGGTGTTATGCTCACAAAACATTGTTGAGGCTCAAGGTTGTTATAGCAATATATGACACATATTCATACCTGACACATATTCATATTAGTTCAACAGAGCAAAAGGTGTCTTCAGAAATTATAAGTTTTTCTATTACCAGTAAAAATGGATCTGATTATTTGACTTGAACCCGATAGTGCAAGGACAGTCAGGCAGAAACAACTATTCAAATCATTATGATCACGTTTAAGTTGTGTTGATATTTAACTAAGTAATAAGCAATGTCTTAAGCAACATGCAAGGGTATTACCAAATGTCATTACATATTCTATGCAGTACTTCAAATAATGCCTTTATATTTACCATATTAGGGACATGGCTGCTTGACAACCCTCATATGAAAAGTTTACTCAAGCAACCCCTTTGAAATACTGTGAAATAAAAACTATGCTTCTATTCTTACAGGCATTTTGGCTTCCGTACATAGATGAGTGAACTAAATAGTAGATGAAGGATGTTATACACCCAAAGAGCTATGAAAATGTAGTGCAAAAGTCAACAAGGTGCAAGCTTTGTAAAACTGATAAATGCGTTGACACAGAGTAAATGCATTATTATAGTTGTTTGTTGTCTTGCTGTGTTAGACAGAAAATGAGAGAAGGAACACCATACACAGAACAGTGCTGCTAGCAAATTTGCACAAACACTGGTTTCTTCTTTTCAATAGACAACAGGCATACAGCTACGTGTGCAGTCAAAGAACAACAGAATGAACAGTGCTGTATAAAATAGGACTGAATCTTCATTTGTAATTAAATGTTTATTGTAGTTATGTACATTTGTTAGATCAAAAATATGAAACTGATTTATATAATACTTAGCCTGCTACAAAATTTGTTGTTGTTTTCCTTAAAGTGTTTGTTTCAGTTTTTGACAAAGTAAATTGTTCAGGAAACTAAGGTACACAAGCAATAAACCTCATGTGGCGTAATAACTACCGGGAACTACTTTCTAATTAGTATGACAATTCAATTACGACAATGTTATTTTGATCATGCAATGAATACTTTTCCCCCAATCTTACACTTTATTATACATCGAGTTTTCAATGCAAACACAATGCTCCAGTTCAGAAATTTGGGCTTACACAAAACAGTGACATGTTACTCCCAACTGCTTTGATTCTGCAGAAGTCTGTCTAAACTTGGCTGGAAAACTCCGAGTTGTAAAGGAAAATGAGTTAAGTTGTAACTTTAGTTGTATGAAATATCGTTTGTTGCTAGCAAGTCAAAATCCAGCAACAAGCAGACTTGAAGTACAGTGAATCTAGGATAATATGACAGTGATATAACATATAAATGAACATTAGTGAATATGTGTACACAAATTTACAACCATTTCAGAAAAATGATTAGATTTTAATCTATAAATGTATCCAATATAATCATTTAAACAGTAACGTTTGACTGGTGTACTGCATCGCTGTTATATCAACATAAATCTACTGCACTTCTTTAAAAATTACTTTATTTTGGAAATGTATGTTTACTGTCGATTGGAATATGCTTTGTGTTAAGGAATACATAGTATGTAAAAGATTTTTTTAACATTTTCATGTGTTTTATATTATGTAAAAATTGTGTACAATAATAAAAAACATAACTGCAAAACTGATTCATAATTTTATTTTTCTCATAAAACAGTAACTGAGTATTTCTAATGCTTGTTTCCCTCGACTTTGTACAAATATATTAATATTTCTTTAAAACACATAACAACATAGAGATACAAGAGGGTTCTCTGGCCGACAAAATTGCATAGTAAGAAAGCTCATTTCCAACAGCACCAAATGATAAGCTCGATAAAGGGTGTAGAAATGATATGCTTAGCTCGATCAGAGTGTAGAAATGATGTGCTTTATGAGGGTTTATTAAATAAGAGGATCTTGGGTTACCCAACAGAGCAGTGGCAGTGAAGTCAAGGGGACGAGGGTATGGTCTATTGCAAGAAATGTTAAGAAAGAAATCTAAGCCGTTTCAATGGTACAATGTGAGCATATTTGATTTTGAAAACAAATTGATCAAAATTGAAATCTAAAAACTTCACAGAGAAGGTAAACTACACAGAGAAGGTATTGACTGTAAGAAACAAATCCAAATAATGAAACACAGGTCAGAGACATTCTGTAAACTGTAAACTTGAATAAAGAGTCACTTCATGGTGGAATAGAAATGATAATCAGAGTTAATGAGTGCCTAACCCAAAGTACACAAAATGTATATATAAAATATATTAAAAGTCTGATCATAATAACTGATAAAGCTTCCCACTACCCTAATCCCATTTACACATGGAATTATGAAACTCTATGGCACAGTGCAATATTCTAAAGAAAGTGCTGTAGATTACCATTTGAATATCGGAAATGGTCAACCCATTGCTGGATTTCATCAATCACAAAGAGCATTTTTGGCTATTGTACACTAGGATGGGGTAACTGTTGCATTATTATGTTTCTCCTACTAGCAAAAGAAATTTACAAGTCAGAGCCTTGACCCTGGTAATGGCTTTTGAATTTGTTAAATGCTTTCACCTGGCTCTCCAGCTACAGCATTTACAAACTGGGAACCAGCCAACTATGCCTTGCTGAAGGGTTAATATATTTTGGCTCTTCAGTAATGAAGATGTGCGTAGTCTGTAAATATTGCAGTTACCCCAGTTGCCTGACTATGAATCTCATTTCTCTAGTTACTAGAGTATAATATCCTAAAGCACTCGAGCAAATCACACAGTTCTTAACAATAAATGGATAGAAAAACTAAAACTTGTTATGTGACAGTCCATACATTCACAGCTATATACCAGTATTGTCACTTTTTTGCATGTGCAAGTTCTGCTGTAGTGATATAGCATGAACATTCAATTTATCTGAGAAAAAAATATCTAGAAATGTCATTGAACATTGATACATACCTCTGCAACAAGTTAAGTGAAAACCCCAAAAGGGTGTTTAGAGACTAACCATGGCAAGATTTAAGGCTTGAAGGCTCCTGTGACCTTAACAAATCGCCTACTGACTTTAAAAGAATACATCAGGCACAGCTACTCTTAATGGTGATTCCTTGCAATACTTCTGAATGGTTGTAGTAGCTTGCTCCACAGACTTCTTGAAGCAGACGTCACAACCAAACAACTGAAAGTCAACTTCTACATACCCACTTCTAATTTCTTTTGGCATGGGTGTAACTATGTTTATTTTTCTTTGTAAATTATTCTAACTATATGATTCAAGTAGAAACATAAGGTGCATTTTGAAAGGAATGGTAATGAATGCAGTACACAATGAAAAAAACATAAATTATTGCAATTACAGTCTTCAAAACTGTGTCAACCTTTGGCCTAATTGACACCTTGACTACCATGCAGGTCTGTGTAAAGTCATTTTCACATTAAGCAGAACTGGATTGAAAACGCGCATTATTGCCATTTTCCGTTCAATTGAAACTGAATGCCAAATTTATTTTGGAATGTTAAAATAAGTAACAAAAATAATATCTAAATTATACATACATCAAATTTTGTAACGATTTGTGCTAGAATCTTTTTTATCACATATTTTTTCGGAAATAAAATGTAACGTTTATTAACAACAAATAACAATAATCCAGTTGGATGGGTAATAATTTAGTGTTTACAAAATGCAGCATAACTTTTTGTTTGACTGATTTATATACTGCACAATATCACTTAGAATACTGGTATACAAAATCCTGCCTAGTAAGGTGTTTTCAGGATTTCAGACCACTTTTACAGTTTCTATATCACCTAGAAGAGCTGCTTGATTTATGTTACACCACAATCTAGTAACTGTCCATTCCTCCACTGATCTAGGTAAGTTTTGATTGGTATAATCATCACAGTTATATCATCAAATGAACCTGAATTTCCATCCTTTTTCTTCCAGCCTTGACCCGTAAAGTGTCCCCTGGCCTCGGACACCAGTTCCTGAGCAGCTATTGTATATCTGGAAAATCAAAACAGAAAACAACTAGAAATGTATCCATAGGACATGGATGCCTCCGCTATGTGCATTTAGACAAAGAAGTGTGTGGTTTGTTTGTAATAGGATTTTGTCAATCACAACTATTTATCTTTATAATACAATCTCTTAATTATGGTTGCTTAGGTGCACACTTATCTTTGCTGTGTGTATATAATATCTTCTTAAATCAAACTTTTGAGCATGAAACAGATATGCAACAGAAAAACCATAATTATAGTAAAATTTAAGTTGGACTGAGGGGCTAAAATTTCCCTATAACTCTTCAAAATATTAGTGAAATGTTACAACAAATCGAACTTGACCTTTGTATTTGCCAATAAACAATACTTTGTACAGTTAAGGGCAAACAAACGTTGAACTAGGAACTTTCTGAGATAATCATTGGGATCCAGAAAGTTTTTCACAGAATTATTTAATTTGAAAAGGGATAGGGACAATTTTCTTTAAAAATGGTACAGAAGTTGACCTGTAATTTTAAATAATATCCCAAAGGCTACACGTAAAAACTGGACAAAATCCATACAACCTTTTAACAGTTTCTATTGGAAAAGGCCCATAATATGAAATATAAGCCTTGACAAAGGGGCTTAACTCCTGTCCAAGTTTGGGACATGATGGTAAACAAATATTGCAACCTTGTAATTTATTATTATAAATCTGTATACACTTAAAATTTAAGTCCATGCAAAACTTTCAACAAGAGGGCCAAGATGGCCCTTTTAAAACAAATCCCCTTGGTACAGAGTCCACTTGCCTGGTGGAAGACACTAGATAATGTTATATAGCATTAATAAGTTTTCCAAGATATCTCCATGGTTAAGAACAAATGGATTTTCCCATGGTCAATGTCATTTTTGAGCCCAAAGGGGCATAATTCTGAACAAACTTTGAAAGAGTCTACTAGGCACTCTTGCAAATTATCTATGATCTAGGCCTTGTGGTTTCAGAAAAAAGTATGGTTATTAAAGCATTCCCTATAATGGCTATGTAAAACTAAAGTGACCGGTGGGTTCAAATTTACCAAGGGTCAATATACTTTGTAAGTCAAACGGTGGAGGTACACTAGCCAAAACCTTGACATGCCAAATACTCTAAGCTCTAGAGGCCGTTGTGGTTTCAAAGAAGAAGATTTTTAAAGTTTTTACTATATAAGACTTTTGAATAAAGTATGTAAAACTTAGTGACCCCTGTGTGGCTTCAATTTTGATCCGAGGGTCATAATTTGAATAGCTCCTTTTGGTAGAGGTCCAGCTAAACAATGCTAAATGCCAAATAATTGAACTCTAGGCCTTGTGGTTTCAGAGATTATATTAAATTTTTGGTACATAAGCCTATGTAAAACTATCCAACCTTTCATGGGATAATCATTGGGATCCAGGAATTCTCATAATTTGAAGTTGGAAAGGGATCACTAGACAATGCTTTAAGCAAATATCTAAGCTCTAGGCCTGTGTTGTATTTCCTAGAAGCTAGATTTTTAAAATTTTTCTGATTTGTTGCCATAGCAACCTGAGTTCTAGTTGCGAATGGAAGTCTTTAACAATTTTGGTAGAAATTCATGCAAGTGAAAATTGCTGCATAGTCCTTATCAACAATGCCTTGAGCATTTTAAGGGATGTCATTTGCATCCAAATGTAATTTACTATTATGAACCTGCATATCCACATAAAAGCTATCCATGGCATAGCCTTGTGAGCAAAAATTACTGATCAGAAATGAAAATTTTGTGCGGATGGAAGGACAGGGTTACACTTTATGCACTTCAACCATTCTTTGAATGACGGGGCATAAGAACATCAAATTTAAACTGTATCTTATAAATGTACATTTATATTATTATAATTTATAATGGCCCAAAATAATGCCAGGTCAACTTTCCCATTATAATACGATAAAACCTCTCCTATTCAGCATTTGTTTTTCTCGGGAAAATGCCCTAATGAGCACAGTCCCATGGCCCCCTAAACATAAAATGTATACATGTGCAATGGAAAACCTGGATTTAACCAGCACGATCAAGTGGTCCCAAACAATGCCAGATAAGACACGTTTCAATGTATTTCCTAACCAAATATAAAGGTAACTGTAAGCCAAACACAAGGGAAAAGTAATCCCTTCAATGCATGTCTAAGTCAACAAGTAAAAGAACTGTACAGCTATTGATTTTATTTTTACCCAAAAAAAACTACTGTCAGACAATTTTTTTGTAGGGATTTTAAGTTCATTGATCAACCCCTCAATATCATCCTTGAATATAAGTGTCTCATAAATATTTATGGAATCACAGTATTCCATGGCTCCAAAGACTATAGTATATCTTCTGACCTAACCAGATGATCCCATTATCCAAATTTACAGTTACTATTTCAAACAAGGTCGTATCTATTAACTTGCAAAAAATATAAATTACTTTGTAAAGTCAGTTTTATTGCTTGATGAGAATTCTTTATGTACAATATCAGCAGCCTCTTGATTGCTCACAACATCCCACAATCCATCTGTACCAAGTATGAGCACGTCATCCTCCGTCCACTGGTGCTGTGTGAGATCTATCACCTGTACCTAACAAATACACAATGAACAGATGAAATACCGAAAACACCGGGAGTGCAGGAAAGGGCATGAAATACAGTCACACCTGTACCTTACAAATATGCCATGTGCAGATGAAATACAGTCACACCTGTACCTTACAAATACGCCAGTCACATCTGTTTTTAACAAATACAGCATGTGCAGATGAAAGACAGTCACAGTCAAAACATATCTGCATTTCATTGTGGCTGCTTTATATGTTACTTTAAACCAATTCTACCAGGATTTAAACTAAAAAAATTTGATGTGTTCTGTTCGAAGCACAATTGATTCTTGAATACAAGTGTAAAACTTACCTCTGGTTTACATGACAGGAAGGGCTTGATCCATATTTCAGAATCAAACACATATAAGTCATGATCACCAAGTCCTCGAGTTACACCTATAGTAGCCATTATACGGGCCTGAAATATGAAATACCATCAACTTTCGTATTTTGAAAAAACTCTATCAGAATAGTAATATTGATCTGACAGACCACATATTTCGTAAACGTTAAAAGTTATCAATCCTGACCCCGTCCAATAAAATTTTAGCTCCTCTCTGCATTAATCTAATATTTTTTTCTTACAAAGGAAATAATGAAATGCTGTACAACTATACAGGTGGATCAGGATCCATACTGGTCGCAAAGGTCTTACTTTGGTTTCCAATTCAGTCACAGAACCACTATAAAAATGTCCAAAATATACATTTTTTTTGTCTCCCTCTAATTAGAAATAATTGAAATAAAACTGACTTCATCGTGTATGATATCAAAACAACAGAAACGATAGCCTCACAAAGAAGACATGTCATAATACTTTTCATAAACTAACAGAACAGTGGCTATCAAACCATCCTGGAACTAAACCTACCTTTTTACCTTCCCCCGTCACAAGAGGAAATTTGAGATCATCTTCATCCACTGTTTTGTAACTCCTGAAATAGACGGCCGTGCAAATTACACAAAAAAAATTGTTTAAAAAAATGTAGGTTTGAACAATAAATGTAAATTTTAATTTTCCATAATATTTCCTTACATTGGGTAGGTTAAATTTTGGTTACCAGAGAAAATAAATTGGAAAAAGGAGCATTATTAAATAACTATTAAAACAAATACATGTCATAAGTGAGGCACAATGTCTCTTGCAGAAATTTTGGCTTAACACTCTCAGAGATCATCAATATGGTCTCTGTCATCAGGTATTTTCAAAATATTTCCGTGTAAAACACAATTATTTGTCGAAATTCAATTCTACACTGCAGAGGGCAATTCTGCGATGTCTTTCAAGACAAGGTTAAGTAAAGCCTACAATCATTTGACTGATACTTGTTCATATGTATTAACACTGATCTCATTTTATACTTGTAGTTCAAAGTAAACTGTTTTTGAAAAATTCCCTTAAATATCACTTGGGAAAAACAAACAGTTTAGGTAAAGTGTAAAACAATTACCATCCATCCCTGCCAGGTTTACGACACAGCATCACCTGACCAACATCACTTTTGTTCAAGCGTCTGGGAAATTCTAAACATGTAAATTCATCGTGGAGTAATTCTGGGTGTAAATGTCCCTGAAAAGCAACGCATAATAAACACAAAATAAGTCATGTAATCCCAGTAAACACCATTAAACATAGTACTCACTGACTTAAACCTAAAACCTAAAACCTTAAACCTAAAACCTAATCCTGCTGATGACAAGTGCTTCTTGTTTTGTAACCAGTGAAGATCATGATCACACTGTGCATCTATAGTCTACAAAGCTGACTTTTCAGTTTGTAATTTTTTACTAACCACCCCTCTGTTAAATTAATGGTCCTGTTCAAACAGTAAAAAAAGACAAGTCCATAATTATGTCCTACTGATAAGTGCAAACTGGAAAAGTCCATTTTAGAAACTCAGCAGGATAACTGTTCAGTAAAAATTCTGTTAAAGTGCTTCACATTTTACAAAGAAAAAGGTTGTTCTTCACTGAAACTGTAGAGTTCCCATTGCAATCTAGAGAGCCAAACTTTGAATGCATTTTTTCTTCATATGTCTTGACTAAGAGCCATTTTAGAGCATCAATACCACTGTATATTCAGAGTGTTTTAAAGGAATACTTGTTATGATCTACATCTAAAGTGTTAATATTTTTCTCATCAGTTCAACTCTTCAAATGCCCTTTGTTTAGAATTTTAAAAGGTTTTATAATTATGTGCCCTTCAGTGTCTGTAACTAGGTAACCCCAAGGACATAGTGTGTCTGAGAAGTTGAAATATTTGTATTTCTCATAAAATCTCCTACACATGTTAAATATGATCACTCACTATACTATTTATCCTTTGTCTGTCTGTAACAGGGTTAAAATCTGTAGACATCTGTTGTACTTTATCACCATGACAAAGCACTGCCCTGAAAGACAGAAACAGCAGATACATAATTATAAAGGCATGATTTTCTCTCAATCTATCAGACACTCACCTATTTTCTATATCCAAACTACCCATTCCCACCAGTCATAACATTCTCACCAACAGTCTCCTGACAGAGCTAAATACATGTACATTTTCCTTTCCTGCAACAAATACTACTTCCCAATACTGTCTGCCCCAATCTCCCTCTTCAGAAATCTCTCATCTACCACAATGTACAACTTGTGGTACCCCTTTTTCAACCAGTTATACAGCAACTTCCCATTTCTACTTATACATTAAAGCAGACACTATGTCAATCCAGAAATGGAGCTTCCTACAATTTTAAGACAATTTTCTTTCTGGAAACATGCCATATCTCCCTCTTCTGTCTTCTACACTAGCATAAAATGTCCTGTTTTTGCAGGTTTTTACAGGAGGAAAACATGGTAAATGAGGAGCTTCATGACCCACAGTTAAAAATCCTTTTCATTTATGCGCATTACAGGGCCATTGGGCCTGTCCTCTCGTCTTTTATGAAACATGGTGTTTACAGTGCCAGGCTTAAAACACATGTGATGTCATAAATACCACGTATTTATGATTTTATGATGTCATAAATATGACATATTTAAACAACACAGACGTTGTTTCGAGCATTGAGCGCCATACCAGTATGAGAGTTTTTATTCTTTGTGATATTTTGTGAGTCAAAACAAGCACAGGACTGTATCTAAAATTAAGAAAGGTATGCTGCATATTTTCGTTCAACACCAACCATCCCTCATGATTTTGCTGATGTTATCAGTTTTATTTGTGCATATATCTCACACAATGTTTACAAACAATGTTATCACAGATAAGTCTTTTTGTAGTTTAACAAATATAGGTATAACAGACATAGAAATTACATCATCATGACTCAAGAACATCATTAGATCAAGTTGTAATAATTCAATTATCACAGATATATTAATTGCACAGGATAACCCATGAAAGTCAGAAGACCTTTTCCCAACAGGGTTATAACATGAAACAAGAGGGCAATGATGGCCCTATATTGCTCCCCTGAGTAAAAAGAGAGCAACTGCAATACAGGATCAGATCTGCAAAATTCGATCATAAATATAATAATTGTGAGCTGGAGCAGAGCTAGCTCTATGAGCAGTTTTGGTAGAAGACCATCCAAGTGACAATCTGTGAAGTTTGGTTGAAATTGGCCAAGTGGTTATGGAAGAGATGTTGTTTGAAGCAATCGTTGATGGCACACAACAGCAGACAACATGCGGTCACAATAGTTCATCATGAGCACTTTGTGTGCAGGTGAGCTAAAACGTGTGTTAACCCTATAAATATCTATACCAATCCCTGTACTAACAAGACATTTCACACTTATTTTGCTTTCTCTTACATTAGCTTACAGTTATATCATTTTTTTACTAACAAGACATTTCACACTTATTTTGCTTTCTCTTACATTAGCTTACAGTTATATCATTTTGCTATCTATACATATTCCTAAATTAGCCAGACATCTCTCACCTGCTGTCTCCTGCATTTGCAATATACATTTTGCCTTCCAATAACAACACAACAAGGGTAGTACAGCCTCCTTTCACCTTGAAATGATGACCCTCACTCTTTAACTGATCATCCTTAAAGACACATAAATATTTTTACAAAATTTGAGATTTATCATAAAATTATTACACAAATTAAATAACTTCAAAAGCATAAGTAATAGACTACTTGCAAGTATAACTACTCAACCTAAAAGTTTAAGCTATTCATTCCAGTCATCATCGGTCAAATCAGCGTTTTACAATATGTTGCAGTACCATAAAACATTCAATAATCTATGTAAAGTTGTTGATAGGTGGATATAAAGTGATTTATCACAGAAGATCACTGAGCTAAACTGGAAATTGCCAATCAAATGAGAAACGATCATTTTGTAAAAGCCTAAACAGCATAAGCGACAATCCAAGGACAAGCTCGGCAAAAAAGAAAATTTTCAATTTCAAGAAAACAATTGTCATTACTTTATTAGGGGCATTATATGAAACGAGACAAGATTCTAACAATCAAAACAATTGAAATGTTTTGTTTTAGCTTAGCTTTTTTGTAGAATATATCACTCTTGACTTCTTTTGTATATCAATTTTTTATAGCATCAAATCACACTCGCGTAGAGGTTACGCTGCTGGAAATTTTTAACCAGATGATCTCAGAACCTAGGTGGGAAACATTTTTTGCCTTTATTTTGCTTTGCCCAAAGAAAATTGTCATGATGCTGACAAATTGAGATATATAATGATTTTGCCAAAAGACTAAATTCTAAGAATGGAGTGCAGTCGCTTTAAAATATGGTAAACAGGTAAGCTAGCCAAGAAATGTTGATAGGCCTTAACAAAGGGGTAAAGGGCTGGCTATACAATCTGTTGCATTATACTACTACCAGCAATTACTAACATCTAATTTGAAGGGGAAAATGAAAGTATTCGTATCTCATAATATGATTATGGATGCTATAATAAATTTTCCAGTTGTTTTTGTGAAAATGTCCAGTCAAGAATAGTCATGCTATAAATTATGCTAAGCATTCTTTGTTATTAAACAGATGGAAAATAACAAAATGTCCGACAATCTGCCTACACATGTTCAGATGAACTGAAAATAGACTACTAAAAACAAACCATTTCCTGAAATGCCTCTTCCAGGGCCCCAATAATGAGATCTTCTATGCTGATGTCACTGAATGCATCAAATGGACAAGTTGGTTTACTCATGGATTTCTCCTTAACAAGCTCTAAACATTGCTCCAATTTGTTCTGCAAAGGTAAGATATGTTACAAAGAAATATTGTTTAGCTGCTTTTGGTTGTTAATACTTAAATACCATTTTTCTTCTATAGAAGCTAGATTGAGAATACTGAAAAAGGGAAGAAATAACACTCTGGACATAAGTGCCCTTTCACAGAAATCACATCATCTAGCTTATACAATAAACTTAAATGACCATCAATTTCATAAACATACACTGGCTTGCAAAAACGAACATCTCCACGATTGAACTAATATTTAATACAGATTAAATACCATTTATCACTTCAGAATTTTTCAATACTTATACATAAACTTATTGAAAGAGGGTTACTGAAGCCATTTTTCTCACTGTAGAGTGTAACTATTACCCTAACCCTACTAAATCTCTAAAATAAACTTACCCATCTTTCCATTTATACAATACCATTAATTATTCAAAGGGGTGTGACTGAACAGCAAATACTGAAAATCATGACTAGAGTGCTACTGCATGAATGTGTAAACTCAATACGATCTACACTGCATGCAGCCAAGTTTAATTTGCCCCTACAGATCATGTTTTGCTGTTAACATATTTTGACTGTCATATCAAATATACTGCCAATTACCTGAACCTGTTGATGTAAAAGCCTTGATACAATTAAAGATGTCTGGTAGCCAGCATGACCATCTAATACAGCAAAGTACACTGCAATAGGATTATGTATCTGAAAAATAGAAATAACACTGCAAGAGGATTCTGTATCTGAAAATTACAAATAACACTGCAATAGGATTATGTATCTGAAAAATAGAAATAACACTGCAAGAGGATTCTGTATCTGAAAATTACAAATAACACTGCAACAGGATTCTGTATCTGAAAAATAGAAATAACACTGCAAGAGGATTCTGTATCTGAAAATTACAAATAACACTGCAACAGGATTCTGTACATGATTATCACTAATTACACTGCAACATGGTTCTGCATATGACAAGAAAAGTACACTGCAACAGAATTCTGTATCTAAAATTAACAAAGGTATGCTGCAAACTGGATTCTGTATCTGGAGTTAACAAAAGTACACTGTAACAGGGTTCTGAATCTTAAATACACCAACATACACTGTAACAGAGTCTTGTATTTAAAAATATAATTCTGTACATTGCAACAAAACTCTGCTAATATCATGTAAATGAAGAGAACATTTACATTAGTGTTTTGTTAATTGGCCATAGTCAGGGATCAAACTCAAAACTTATCGCCATAAAAAACAGGTCACCATTATAATAAAATATACCATAAGTCACTGCAAAAAAGATCTGTTATTTAGATGTTCCACAGTCAACTGCAACAGGATTTTATATTACTTCAAACATTCGAAAAACTCACTGCAACTTTTTTTACCTAAGATAAAGCAGAGCCAGTGTACCAAAAGTGTGTACATCATTCTGTGACTTGTATATGTATTATTGAATGAATACAGTCATTTAATGACAAGTGACAAAACTACCACAAAAATCTGTAAATAAATCTTACCATTCCATGTGATGCTATTTCTACCATAGATTTCTCAAAGATACTAAAATCTTACCATTCCATGTGATGCTATTTCTGATTTCTCAAAGATACTAAAATCTTACCATTCCATGTGATGCTATTTCTACCATAGATTTCTCAAAGATACCATCATTATTCTTCTTTTTACCATTGTTCCCTCTAGCCACATTATTTTTTTCAGCAGAGCCAAAGGAATCTAAGTTTTTATTGTTGTCATTAAACTTTGGTTTAGACTTCAACTGGAGAACACAAGAATAACTGTTGTCTTCATTACAGTCACTTTTTCCACCATTTATACATCTGAAAATACATACATTGTTTGTATTTCAATTAATACATAAGAGATGCTTGCAAAATATGGCAGTCAATTAGTTGTTTTGCAATACAGGTCACCATGACCTTGACCTGCTGACCTCAAATCAATAGGGGTCATCAGATCTAGTGGTCATGACCAACCTTCCTACAAAGTAAGAGGACACTAGGCCAAAGCATTCGCTAAAAAAATTAATTTAGTTATTGATCAGACAATTCTTTTGTGTTAAAGGTCTCTGTCACATTGACTTTTGCCCTGTTGACCTCAATATCGATAGGGATTGTCTACTGGTCATGACCAACCCATCTACAAAGTCTGAGAATACTAAGCCAATGCCATTTATCTAGATGTTGAATTTTTTTTTTTTTGACCTTGAGCTTAAATGTTGATCTCAGAATTAATAGGGGTCATTTACTGGTCCTGACCAATCTACCTTCAAAGTTTGAGGACACTAGGCCAAAGCGTTCTCTAGTTACTGATCAGAAAATTTTTATGTGTTAAAGGACTCTGATCTGAGCTTTGACCTGCTGACCTCAAAATCAAAAGGGGTCATTTACTTGTCATTATCAACAAACCTTCCAAATTTGAGGAACTTAGGCCAAATCATTCTCTAGTTATTGATTGGACAAGGTTTGGTCTACCGACAGACCGGCATGTGCAAACCATTATATATCTCCATCTTCAATGTGGGGCATAATTATGTTTTCTACAGGTTTGTATTGTTCATACACACATACACCTATACCGGTCATTTTTACATTTTAATTTGTGCAAATGCACATTTGCACTATAACTAGAACCCTACAAACATGTTTTCAATTGCTTTAGTCGTACAATTTATACTACTACCATTCTAACATCTGGAAACTGAAACCTCAATTACACATCCCTACATCTGGAAAAAACATGTTTCTACCACTTATACATCTGGCAACACACATTTTTACTATTTAAATGTCTGATAGCAAACATACCCACCACTCTTATATTTGTAAACTCATTTTCTTCCATTCTTACATCTGGAAATATGCATTTTCATAAAATGTTGCTTTTAATGTGTTCACAAGATTTTTCAATTACTTGACCTGATGTTCTAGTTTATGATCCCAGGTGACCCAGTTTGGAACTTTGAAAATTCAAGTGACGCCCGGGCATTGTTAATTTGGACTCAGGGGTCATAATTTGAAAAATCTTGGTAGAGGTCCACTAGGCAATGCCACATGCCAAATATCTAAGCTCTGGGGTCTTCCTGTTCTTGAAAGAAGATTTTAAAAGTTTATCCTTGTTGTTGACATGGCAACCAGAGTTCTGCTCTGAAAAAGTATAATAGGGCTTTATGCAAGGCACATCCCTGCAAGTTTCTAACATTGGCATAGTGGTTTCAGAGGAAATGTCGTTTAAAGGAAAATACGAACAGATGAACCAGACGGTGAGCGATCCCAATAGCTCACTCGAGCCAGGTGAGCTAAAAAGAGCAGCAGTGATCTAAAATTTAGAAAGAAATGTGTGGTGCTGGAAATAGGATTGATAAAGTCTGACATTTATCTAATATAGTTATTGAACATGCATATCAACTTTAAAACATTTGTTAAAACTTGCATTCATATTTATACACAAGTTTGCACTCCTCCTGACTTCTAGATAAAACTTGCATTCATATTTATACACAAGTTTGCACTCCTCCTGACTCACTCTCAGGATTTTAATACCAAGCTGTACCAAGTACAAGCTACTTCACTCTACATATAAAACGTTCTACCCACACAAACATGTACAGGTTCACACACGAAACTTTTAACACCTATACAATTGTTTTATACCACTATCAATAAAGTATATCTTATCAGTTTTGTGCATATATTAATGTATAACAATACTTACAATGGACCAAAACGAGGAAGTTTTCAACCTATTGTTTATTACATCACTTATACGTATGCTTAAAACTTGTCTACCTCAGCGTCATTATACGTTTTTTTTCTACCAGTACAAAACTAGCTCTGTTTCACAAATAGTAAACCAAACACATCATTTTCGATACTTTATTTATTAAGTGTCATATTACAGTTCAAGGGTACCATTTTAATTGTAAGAAGGACATTTTATCACTGATTTATTACTCCCAGAATAATGAACATTTCAAGGACATGTGTAAAAGTTTAGTTCCCACTCAGAATATAAAGTCTAGACGGAATCTGTAAAAGTCCTCTTTTTTTTTTCCTTTCTTAGTCATACATGTCATAAATTGAAAATTCAACTTTTTGTTATATTTTTTGGTATATTTTCATTTATATCTGTCAGTAAGAATACTCATTTCCTTATAATTAAGGTTCCTTCTTCATCATATTTCAACGTGTCCATTTTGAAGGGTACTACTATTCTATTTATGGCGTAATATAAAACAATACAACAGTTTAATATTCTACATTTAAGCATGGAATATTGCCTTGCAACACGACTCCTATAATACAGACGGGTATTCCATCAAGTTTAAACGTTTGTGCATTCCAAATGTGATCCCAAACACCCTGCAGGGCATTGGTAAGCTGTGGTTAACAGAACTTTTCATAAATTATTTCAAAATTACTCAATGGATAACAACTATAAGTCCTCTGAATATGGTATACAATCTATAACCTATTGGAACATTTATATTCTGTGTTGAAATGTACATGTAGGGTTAGAGGTTGCTATAATCATATGTGTTGGTTTATTTACTTTATTTTCCATGCCAATGATGAATGATTTACCTGTGTGTACTGCAGTGTATTTTTCGGGCTTTATATACAGCAAGAGTGAAAATTTCTGCTAAACGACATGGTTAAAGGTCCATTACTAACACCAAATCAAATTTTCTTTTAAATCTGGAATTGTAACGGGTGTCTAAAAAAAAATGTGAATGTGACCATATTGTGTTGAAAATTTGAGTTTAACAAAATAATTAATAAAATATATTTTGACTTTTTGAAAACTAAAGTAGGTTTTTTCAGTTTTCAAATATATTTGTAATTTTCAAGAAGTCTCCCAGAAAGAGGCTGTAAATATAGGTTGTACATGAATAAGCGTGTCTATTGTGAATTATAATAGAAAGAACTTTACTTCCATTGATGTGAAATGTATATCTCCCACTGTTTACATTTTTACAACATGCAATAAAGCGAAAGTAGGACAAAAAGACCACCCAGGTCAGTTTATGGAAATACAAATACATTCACTCATTTTTCTGCAGCAGTATTTCAAACAGGGAAATACTCCAAGGCTATTGTAAGGTTTAAGAAGCCAGTTCCAAACTGTATTTCCCTGTTACAATTCCAGATTAAAAAAAAAAATGATTTTGAGTTAGTAATGGACCTTTAAAATGATAGTAAAATAAGTCACTTGTAAAACAGTTAACACAGTTTTTATCTGTAAATCGAGAACTGAATTCTTTTTCATACATACTCACTACAAGTTCTGAATAAGCTTCTATATATTTCTTACATTATCTACATAAAGCGTAGCAAACCAATTTTTGCAAGAATAGTCCTCTGTTATTTTGTCATATTTTGACCAATCAGATGTTTGGTGTGAGTGGGGATGTTGCCCATGATCAAGCCAAATTTGGCTAGGTCGCCACATCTGGCTACGTGGAGCCACATCTGTATTATACATTATTATTACGATTTAATCATAGGCTGATTTCTCATGCTTCTTTCAACTATATTGTCACATGAATTTTGTTTTATCTAGAAATCCACATGATCCAGGAGAAAATGGTTATAGTCTAACAAACTCATAAAAAAATGAAAATTTAACTGAGAGATGCAACAAGTGCATTAAGCTATATATGGTAATGTCAAAAAAATTTGAATGTCTTGTGATTCAAAAGGTCGAATGGGCATTTTAAGAAAGCTTAACAAAGTATATATTTGATAGATTTATACACTTTTAAGCACAAACTTCCAAACACATGACGACGACTCAAAATCAATCTGATATCACTTTAACTCTCATGCATTCAAGAATGATTGTGTAACTCCGTATAAAATATAGAGCCGACTTCCAAGACATCCTAGACCCAGAGGTTCTGAAATTAAATTTCTCCAAAAAGAACTAAGTGCAAGGTGGAAATTCACTTGCAAATACTAAAAATTCACTTGCCAAGAATTTTTTCAATAAATTTGATTGGTGTTGTTAATGATGTGATTCTTGGCTTCGCACATCCGGGTACTGATAAATTATTTACATTCAGGAAAGGAGATTCCTTGGTTTTCATCTCAGATCTCTATGGATCTTTTATTAAAATATACCAAAAACAAGAATAAGGATGAAAGGAGATGACGGTCTACTATTAGCTTGTAATTATCAAATTGTATTCATAATAATTCAATGTTGTTAAAAGCTTTTTGTTTAGTTTGGAAAATTTCAAAAATTTAAATATGAGTCACACTAAAGACCGAGTTTTCACCTTTTATTGAGTGAAGAAATAAACGCAACTTAATAATCCGACTTGTTAACTGGTTAGTATGATGTCACGGCAAAATCAAGAATAGACAGATTTAAAAAAAAACTTTTCACCTTGACACAGGCTTGACACTAGACATTTTGTCACAGGGGTTCTGCAATCTAGGACCATCATGATTTTCTAAAAACAATTGAAGTTAAAGCATGTAAACAAAACCAAAAGTAGTGAAGTCCTTCTATTTGGTTGCCTCCAGCCGTAGACTAGACGAGTGGAGCAAGTCAGGAAATGGATTTCAAAACCCCTGTGACCAAATGTCAAGTTTCAAGCCTGTGTCAAGGTGTTTGACAATTCTGAGAACAATATTTTACAAACAGAAAAATGCTTTCGTACTCAGCATATCCACAGTTTAATGTTACTTCGTCTACTTTCCTTGGCTTTATCACTGGTCTCAGACCGAAATCCTGTGAACATTTCACCTCATCTTTATTCAATCCAAGAAAATAAGGGCGGGCGTATACGTATTTTTCCGGTTTTCGCGTTTTGTCAACTGGTATTCCGTCCTCAGTTTGTGAATTTTTTGAGATGACATTTATAGCCATATCCTTTAATTTGGCTAACATACTGTATTTTAACAGTCTATGAACATGTTAACACTGTCACATTACGATAAGTCACCAAAAAAGTGAAACGAAAGCGAGAGGTTAGTTTATCTGTTACACCCGGAAGTTAACGTAAACAAATGAAAATAGCGGAAAGTAATAAAGCACAAATACAAATTATTGTAGCACAAAGACACCACACTCTTTTTGTGCAAAAGCATTTTCTTCATAATTATAACTATTAGAGAGTTATTCGTAAGTAGCCTTTGTTCAAAAACTCTGGTTGTTGATTTATTTCGGTCTGGTACAAATTCGGATGATAGGTCTGCTTAACCGTGTATTACAAGTTAGTCCAGTCCCTGAGGACCGTTCGTGTGCAAAAAAGCGTACCGGCTAATTTTCATATAAATGTTTAGATAAATGTCTGAAGTGTCAGAAAAATTTAGGTGGACTTGCCGCGTGATGGTACGTTTTTAGAAATCCAAGATGGCGTCCAAGATGGCCGCCAAAATATCTAAAATGCACATATTTTCACTTTTCAGGCCTTCTTTTATACAAGTTGCAATTATTTTTAATTCTGATGTGTATAAACGATAAAAAACATATTTCTCCACCAAATAAACTCCTTTTCTGTCAAATTTTGTCGCATTTCCTAAAAATATTACCAAATAATCCCGAAAAAATGCCGAAAAAATGCCGAAAAAATTAAAGAGGTTCCGAATTTTCACTTCTCTTATACAAAGTTTCAGTACAAAATTTCATTTTATAGTTTTTGGTGTAAATATCGGTATTTTTCTTAACACCGCGGTCATTTTTATTGCAAATGGACTACAAATCGTTACGCTTTTACCATTCTAAGTGGGTGGGGTAAATGGAGGTTTAGCTCAGATTTATGCTATTGAAACTACATATAGTTTTCACAGGTTTTTTTGCAACATGCATGATATTTTTAATATTGTCACCTAGTTTTGGAAAAATTATTACTTAAATATGCAACTGCAGTGTTTCGAAATACCATTTCCTTAAACACTCGGTCAATTGTACTTGTTGCCATGGTAACTACCCTAGAGAATAAAGATGTGAATGATATTAATGCAAAGAAAATCATTTAAGCTATTTGTACAGTTTAATTGCATTTTAAATAGCCTTTTTCTATTCCTCTTTATTTAGTCTGACATCAAATAAGTTTGGATACTACAAGAAGAATTTACA
The DNA here is from genome assembly GCA_022818135.1 of Saxidomus purpurata. Lineage (NCBI taxonomy): Eukaryota > Metazoa > Mollusca > Bivalvia > Venerida > Veneridae > Saxidomus > Saxidomus purpurata. The sequence continues at coordinate 24,121,139 of JAFMSR010000011.1, read as the reverse complement.
TAGTTACTTCCCTTTATAAGGTTTTATCATTTGTAGTGCAGCAGACGCTAATCTTTTGGACGTAAAATTATGGTGTTTCATGCTATCTCGGTAAGTATTTTTGTGCAAAATTAGTTTGTTTTGTTCAGTATAATCTCGTCAAAGCATAACCCCGAAATAAAAATTTAAAAATGTGGAAATGGGTTATGCACGGGTATTTTAAAAAGTGTAATAGTACTCGGATAATGCAGATTTTGGCTAAAAGCGACATTTATGTTACTGACAAGAGTAAAATTTGAAAAATACATACTTGAATAACTGGAAAAAGTGAATACCTTTCTAACAATTGTGACTTTGTTGCTTTTGAGTCAGAATATTATATCTTTTGATAGTTTTAAACCTCATCATAAAAAAATGGCAAACCGTTTTCTTCAATTGAACCGATAACATTAGATAGGAACTGATGAAACTAAGAAAATGGGTGGTCATACTTATTAATTTCGGCTAAATGTAAGGAAGTATTTGGAATGTAACGAATAATAATGAACTGTGAATTAATGTTATTTTCTTTAAGAAAGACGATCAAGCTCCTTTTTGGATGATCTGAAAGCATGGTATATGAAGAAACACAGTCAATACGGAAAGCAAGATTTACTGGTGTGGCTAGGAAACAATTAGTGATAGGTAAAATAATTCAACTTTCATTTTAATTAAAGAACCAGAGTAGATCTATTTCAGAGAAATAAAATTAATAGTAAGGACAATGAATATTATTACAGCTCTTAGCAAACGCTCAAGTTGCCTTATTTGAAATTTAACAAATGAAGATGTTGTTTTCTTCCAGAATTGTGCTGATTTGAAGAGATTTGCCTTTAATAGTGAACTGCCATTGCAGAAAACAAGTAGAACAGGTATGACATAAATATATCTATATTATAAATTCAGATTTTAATTTAATTTTGTAAGTGAAATGTTGCTGTTGCTACAACTACTAACGTTACTACAAATGCTACTATTACTGATGATAACAATGAATATTATTATTATTGAACAGAAGTGTCTCTCTTGATTGTGATGACTGTAAACAATTACAACAGAATATGTAAATGTAACAAGCGCTGATTGTACATAAAAATGATGCTGTAATTTATTTTTCAGCTTTGGGGATTGAGCACGATGATGGTTGTACTACTACAAATTCGGAGAAGAGCAGTTGCGGTTTGAAGATGTAAAATAGTAAATATTCAAATGAAATTGGAGTGGTTGAGTTAATGAGCGCTTGCTTGAAAGTATGTACGACTGTAAAAGAGTGAGTGAGTCAGTAATTAATGAGTGAGTTATATGTTTTGATTGATTGATTGATTGATTGATTGATTGATTGATTGTGATGATGATTGATTGATTGATTGATTGATTCAGTGAGCGAGTGAGGGAGGGAGGCAGGGAGTGAGGGTGGATTTGAGTGGGGTGTATAACAGATTTTTTGGGATTGATTTTGAAGTACAGATAGCATAGTCATCATACTTATTGTTTTAAGTAATGAGCTACAAAATAAGTTGAGATCTCACACTGGAGATTATTCTATTTGATATCGCTGGTTGAATTTATTTATTTGATATTCACAGACCTAGCGTACAAAGTGGCGACAAAACAAAATCTAGTGACTACCGTCCAGTAAAAATATCCTATATGTTGTGATTGCTTGAAAATTATCAAAGACACGGAACTAAATACACAACACATGTGTAAATAGATCCGTGCCAAAGGTGAAATCATGTCACATAGTGAAGAAAATATGATTTTTCTCTAATTCTCAGTGTGTATCAGTCAGAAAGAGCAGGGACTGCTTTTTTTAGCTTATTAAAGTATTTGATGACTGGTCTAATTTTGTTAACAATCATACTTCAGTGGACATTATTGTCCTTGTTTTCCGATAAGCTTTTGTTTTTTGTACCTAACGAACGTTTTATTGAAGAAATTTGAGACTTTGAAATCGGTGGAAAAATCTTTCTTATGGTGATTTTTTCCTTTCTACCAATTTTTAAATAGTTCGTACCTTTTCAAATTGAACCCGAGAAACTATATAGCGGCATTCCATAAGATTCGGATTTAGGTTCCTTAATTTTTATTTTGTTCTTAAATGACATTGTGACCTCATACAGCCATGTTTTTACTAATGATTATCGATCATATGAAACTGCCCTACGATCCTTATGATGGTTTCAAAAATAGATTTATAAAAAAAGACATAAATTTAAGTAAACTGTGTGTGAATCTAGTTTTAAAGATTATCTTAAACGCATGTATTCGGCTGTTAACAGGTTGTGGATAGTGTAGTTATTTCCGTACGCGTTGCAATGATTTGTATTTCAATGAAATGTTATTCTAATCAGCATTAACGGAACAGTTATCACATATCTACTGTAACATTAGTATCACAAACTCTTCATACCAGCAAGACCAATTTACTATTAATAGTTAAAGAGTTCTTAAAGATTGAATATCGGTGGACATTAGCATGTGTTATCAATAATTCAAGTAACCGTGCGACCATGATTCTGATTGGTATTTTGTGGAAGACTTCAGTTTTTAAATGTGAGGATTTTCAAATCCTAACATTTATTGTACCCGGTTTTTGTAAAGAGCAGTTCTACTTTTAAAACCGAATTACCCCTCAATTCTAAATGATCCTTCAGATTGACCACATCTCATATTTATAGAAAGTAACATAGGTAATCAACAGTTTTGATGTTGGTATGATTGCAAAGATTTATATTGTTTCAACGTAAAAAAAATGCGACAATTTATCATTTAACCAGAATTTAGTCAATTTTTCTAAGTTAATGTGCATATGTTGTAAGTACTTCTTAAACGCTAGACAGATACAGCATTGTGGCGATTAAGTGGTCTGTTTCTTACTACGCAGTTTAGACATGCACTTCTTTAATAAGAAGCAGATCAAAACGCGTTGAAATACCATTTATACTGGCAATACTCTACCTACTGTGCATTTATAAACGCCGTTTCCTCGTTTATTTAATGAAAATGTAGGTTCTGATAACAGACGGAATGTGGTTCTGGTTAACTATGCGGTTACGATATGTTTCACTCCAAATCGAAAGTCACGAAGATAATACGCAGTTAGGAGTTTAAAGATGATTGTTTTCTATGTATACAATTTATGTAAAAAAAAGAGCCAGTTTTTAAGTTTCTGTCGTTATTAGCGATAATTGTGAAATATACGCTTTAACTGCCATATTCAGGGAAGCACCGTGATGTACATTTGTTAATATAGTTGAACATACGAAATAGACTGTTAAAATGCACCAAAGATTTTGTTAGTAAGCTATTAGCAAGATAGTTTCGTCTTAAACCACCTTTTCAACAGTGTTTGAATTGACAGGTTTCCTAACATTGTTACTATCGTTGAATGAAATTATTGGTTGATTACTATGATTATTTACAATAATATACTGTGATTCATTCATTTTGAAATACCTATTATTCGTGTGTTTTGCATGGTTCAGTGTAATAAAATAACAAAAATTGAGCCGCGTCATGGGAAAACCAACATAATGGACTTTGCGACCATGTAAGCAGGCTGGTCTGAATCGATACTGGTCGCCCATCAATGTGTAAGCAGTTTCTGTTTAATGTTGTGTTTTACGGTATATGTTACATGTACCATACGACTGTTTTATCGTGAACGGGCTAGATAGGAATGGTCGGGTTTAACACCCGACGGGAAACAATTTGTTATGAATGGAACACCAATAGAAATAGTTTTATTATTTCGCGTATACGATGTATTATACCATGAATGCAATCGATCATTAATTTTCAAGTTGATATTAAAGCAATGTGTTGAATTAATATTTACAATGATGAAAAAATGACGTTGTAAACAATGCTCAAGTGCTCAGTATAATGTATACTATGTATTAAATATTCCGACTTTGTTCTTTATTCATAAGTTAGTCTAGAAAAAAGATCTATGTCAGCGGGGCTCGATCCCAAGACTCTCAATAATTGAGAAGTTTTAGCTGCTCTAACCACTTGACCAAGGAGGAACCTTACCGTTCGTAACATTGCTCAATATGCTGTTTCATCAAGTGGTCAGATGTTCAACCTAAAACTATAAGACATATTGCAAAACATGTGTTCAACATTCCTCTTCAAGTACCAATCCTTACGATTATCTATGTTTCAGACTGAACATTTTCAGTGCCTTCAGCGCTTTGATTAACTTCTATCGTGCTACAGAATCTAACGTTTTAGACAATGTGACAGTTTTAAAACTAAAACAAAAATGATTATATACAGTAGAGTGTTTTTAAGCATTTTTAAGCATCGAGTTTAACTACGTTCCATATCTCTTTATATGAAAAAGTTGACAGTTTCGCACGGAGGACTAATCAAATCACTCTAAAATGTATGATTCTAAAACAAAACTTCTACAATTTAGAAGCAATTGATTGATTGATTAATAAGTTAATTTAGATATAAATCTTCGAATACATGTACTACTTTTACTCCTATATTAAGAGAGGTTACGGTGACTTCTTCAACTTAAAAAACGAAAATCCAGTCATAAAATTCAATTTAAGCGAGTATTTAAAATTGGTAAATCTTACATACACGAGTGTCACTTTGCCTATACACAAATTTAGACAAACCGCGTGACAACATACATTGTGTCCCTTGGCTAAAATCTTAATATTTTTATTGACTCCGCGTCAGTATTGAATACCAAGGGGTTGCATAATCGAATAGGGAACAACCGGCATTATTATTGTAAATAAAAACTATGTATTACGTTTGAAAAAAACAACTGTTTTGAAAAAAAAATTGTATCAACTGATTAAAAAAACAACACGATACAAAGTAAAGGTCAAGGTTTATTATAATATTGACCATTTGGTAATAGTGATATCAGAACTCCATCTACTGATTTTAATCCGGCAATTATCATGTTTTGCTCCTGATTAAGACATTTGACCTCTAAATATACATATATAACCGAAAACATAATCAACCGATGATAGTTTTACATCTTGACAAACTGAAACGTGAATAACATACTTTTTATGTCAGACTTCAGTGCTGAATATAAGTTGGTTATTTAAAAATGTACAAATACAATTTCTTTCTTTTCAGACAACAGACAGCATGATGAAACGGGTAAATGAGGCCACAACACATTTTGTCGAAGAAAGCAATACGGCTTCTACAAATATCATTGAAAATCACTTAACAGGGAAACGATATACTAAGAAAAAGACCGCCAACACAACAACACAACAAATTCTAATATGCCTACGGTATATTTCTATGGTCAATTCGAGTGCATTAATATGATTAAAGCACTCGGAAAAGTAGGCGGAGTTTCGGACATGGAAGTAGCTCCTTCCGACTTTTCTAATTTACTCCCGCGCAAAAATAGAATATAGAAATGGAAATAATATCAGTATAAATACATCAGTCGCACGAAAAAGATTTGTTTAAGAACCTAAATATTATTTTTGATTGCGTCAAGTAAGCCTTAGAATACCCTCACCTTGTTTTCCTTAAAAAAGGCCAAGACATTCAGGATTAACAGTCATACAATGTTTTGATTCCGGGAGACAAAACTATGAATGAAAACGTTTACGTCATCACACTGACGTCATTACTCCACGTTAAAACGTTGTACAGTTCAAATTAACGGTACGCATTTAAATCGATTGGCTGCTTTGTTAGGTTCTGAATCTGACGTCTTCTGCATAATGTCAGTCAGGTATTTCTTTTTATATTTTATGTATTAGATGATTAAACTAAAATAAGTTTGTATAATATAGTTATGTTTGATATATTGAATAGTTGCCCGAATAGGGGAGTTAATTCCAACAGCTACTATTTATGCTTTTTTACACATTACCGCCGAACTGAAAAAAGGTCCGTAGTAGTTACGATAGTTTTCAAAAAATCGGCTTCTAAGAATCGAAATAATCTATGTCTTGGAGTGCTTTATCGAAATTGAAGCATTTCCCGTCGGTAATGTGCCTGCGTAATAATTCACTCGGGCTTCACCCTCGTGAATTATTCCGCCAGGCACATCACCTCCGGGGAATGCTTCAATTTCGATAAAGCACTCCAAGCCATAGATTATTTCTTAATTCAAACCTCATCGAAGACATCTGCTCTATGGGGTCTGATCACCACAGAATCTTGCACACAAACACAAGTTGAGACTCACCACGAAAGCGAAAGTGATTCAGAGGAGGAAGAAATCAAACCTTCTGATCAGTTTTACATGAAGGTGGTGAGCTATACATACAGTAAAACCGTGAAGAAGAAATAAGATTCTGGGAATCGACATAAAACAGAACAGAACAGTATCTTTATTAACTTGTAACAACATATACATCGTCTCGTATAACCAAAACAAAACTGGTTACTGCAATATCTTAAACTCTGTATATTTGATATATAGCATTACATCTTTTTGTGATTATATCAGTAACTAGTGATTAAATATTAACTGTCCCTACTTTCTCAAAGTAATATGAACTACTTTTTACTGTTCATGTCCTTACACAAGTACAAACAAAATTGCATTAACATTGTGTATAATATTCATATTTTTAATTTCAGTAACACGAAATATGTGCGGTAAATATATTGTACTGATAACCTATCTTATCTGGATTTAAACGTTCTTGTTTAAATGCTCATGCCTTCTCTGTGTTTGAGGAACCATAAAAAGTACGCTAAATTATGTTGCGGGTCCTCGTATAAAAAACAAACAAAAAAGTCTTTTGACGTTACATTATGTTTCAGATTTGACTTTTTGATAAACAACATAAGGCATTATTAATTGATTATTAATTATGTTTAGCAAAAAAAATATTTGTCAAGAAAATCGTCATTGCTTTTTAGAAAGCCTAACATAAATAATACCTCGATTACAAACATATAAAACTGCCTCAAATCTTCATTACTCATAACCCTGTGGAATTATGAAATTACATGGACCACCCTTTCATATTAATTAATTAATCAATGAATCTTGAATGTTCCTTAGGTGAACTTTATCAAAGTATGTTCAAATAAAGTAGTTCCAATTAGAACTCTGGTTGCTATAGTTACAAATATGAAATGATCTTCTTTACAAAATCTAAAAGGCTTATAGCTTAGATTTTTTGTATTGTATAGTGAACCTCTACTAAGATTGTACAAATCATGACCCCTGAGTCAAAATTGACCCTGCCCCGGGGTCACTTGATTTTACATAGGTTTCTGTAGGATTTTTTTCTTGTACTCTTCAAGGCCAAGAGCTTATAGAGTTAGAGCAAAAACCTAGTTTCAAATGAGTTTCTATAGCAACCAGCGAATAGTCTACTAACCACTGACTTCCTTAACAACCAGTGACTTCCCCTAGGCACAAATGACTTCCTTAGCAACCAGTGAGTTCCTGAGCAACAACTTAGTCCCCAAGTTAACAGTAACTTCCTTAGCAACCATTAACTTTCCCTTGGAACAAGTAACTTCCGTAGCAATCACTGACTTCTTAAGCAACAACGTATAACTCTAGCAACCAGTGAGTTTCCCTAGCAACAAGTGACTTTCTGAGCAACCTTTATCATCCTCTTGCCACTGGTGACTTCCTTAGCAACCATAGACTGCTCCTGGAAGGCGATGAGCTTTATCGACCAGTGTCTTCTATAGTAACAAATGACTTTCTCTAGTAATCAGTGACTTCCTTAGCAACTACTGACCTCCTTTAGCAACAAGTGATTTCCTTAGATAAGTGCACTTGTACTCAGGTGCGCGATATAGGGCCATCATGGTCCTCTTATTTGGCCTTTGGGACTTTCGGCTCCAGGCTATAAAAATTCTCGTCGTTTTATTCAGGTTTATGTGGCTCACCTGGCACAATGTACCAGGATTAGCTGTTAGGGGCACTCACACGCTGAACGTCGTCCGGTAACAATTCTAAAACGACATACCCTCTGGAATCACTGGACTAGTGTTGATGAAACTTGGCAGGAATGTTTTTAGCATAACCAAACTTTATGAAAAAACCCATTCCGTGTAGAACTCCGGTTTCTGTGGCAACAGATAGGTAAACACTTTTTTAAATCAGTTAATTTTTAGCAACATATAGGTATTTTAATTAAGAAATAATAAATGTCTCCCTATATTTTATCGTTGAATAAAATATAGTCAGGAATTTGGATGCGTAGTAATTCAATCACGAGTGCGTAGCACGAGTAATTTAATTATTCGCATCCAAATGACTGACTATATTTTATTCTACGATAAAATATAGGGGACAATTTATTATTTCGATTCTAACACGTTATTTTCTTTGAAAACAAGCCGAACTTTATTTAACGCGTAGTAGTACATCACTGTAACCTTAAAACGCGAGATACGATTGGACGCGCTTGTTTACATACGTCACGTCGTTACGTCATTTAAGGCACGTCGTCCTTGGAAAAACGTGCTGTATTTTATCGTAAAATAAAATACAGGCTTTTCCCTATATGCTTATATAGGAAAAGCAGCCACTTGTGTTAGAATATCTAATAGATGTATGTAAAAAAAGCGCTCGTAGATAGGTAGAGTTAGATAGATTTATTTCTTTATAAAACGAACAACTGCATGACAATACATATTTAAAGCATACCATAAACAAGTTTCTGTCATGAGCACGAGGTTCAGCTCTGCAGAGTTCCCGCAAAACAGTTTTTACCCGAGGTGGAGGATATTTCCATCTGAGCCAAATGTCTCATGATCGAAACTTTTTTTTGCATACCGTCTTGCACTTTAAAGTAGATTTCTAAATGAAAACTTATCAAAATGATGAATTATCATAAAAACAAACGATATTCCGACGTTGTGACAATGACAAGAACGGGGTATTGCTATTTATCTAGTATAGGTATGCATTCGGTAGTTTTCTGGTTTATTTTGCATAAGGTCCTATTAAAAAGAAGGGGGATGTTACTTGATTTCTTGAGTTTGACAGAAAGATGAAAGCGTCCTTGCTTTATTAGATTCAAGTAGGTAAGAGTGATTTCTCGAGTGTTTTTAAAATGAAGTGATCAAGAATAGAGGAAATAAATATTGCTTTCTTTAAATCAACTCGATTAGAGTAAAACCTACCTTTCGTTGTTTCAGATTGTGTATCGCGACAAGAAAGATGGAAAACAAAAGTTAAACTCATTTTTATCATAAAGCCATTTCCAGCCAGCAAAAAAGGGGAAATCACTATGGCTCGATTCCAGTTAAGCAAATATTACCTCCTTTCTCTGTCAACTTAATTTGGTAATTTTCAATTATAGCAAGTGAGATAACTCTTACAACTTTTATCATAAAAACAAGAGTTCTCTCTTCTTTTTCACATTGCACCAACTGCTGTTGCACTCTATAGCACGGTAGTACTCTAGTACTGTAGTATACTGTAGTACTGTACAGTATTGTACAAGTCAAATGTTTGAACGCCACCAAATGTAGTGGGGGTTGCGATAAGTAGTAATGTTGGATTTAATGTATGGTGATTAACCAAACCTAATCTTTTTGCACTCTAATTTTGTATATGGCTGACCATTTGTTAATGTTTAATGCTAAAAAAGATGATTCTACGTCAAGTCTATAGGCATTGTTTCCTCTGTATGAATTATCAAATCATTGAAATAATTTTTTTTTTAATTTTCCTAAGTTTAGAATTCTAACATATAAATTTGCTTCAATTTATATTATTCATGTACGAAAGAAAAATTATTTCCAAGATATAAATTAATTTGTTCCCACTATATAAATAAAGTTAATTCCACTCCGGCGAGGTTTCGATCTCTGTGAGATAACTCCGCGTGCCAAGCGGGGATACATTACACTGCGCTATCGAGGCATTGTGTTTTAGAGCGTATAACTTCGTTATTGACCAATACAGACGTTTGTTTCGGAATGGCGGTACAAATTTATGTAAACAAACGAATTTAACTTCCAAGACACTTTAAATAAGAAATGGACACATCATAAACTTGGTAGTTTCGTAAAGTATATTCAACTATCTGTTAGTAGTCATTCGTTTAAAATCGGCTATTTACGTAAAATTTAGACTGGTTCGCGATCTCAAATCAAAAGACCGCTTGTTACAAAAGAACACACTGTGAAATCAGTTTACAGTCTAAAAGGAGTTACGTCACCCCATGGAAATTTTACTTGCTGCATTCCAATATACACGCCACCTCCAGTTGGCGTGTAATAAAGAAAAAAGGTCAATGCAGAAATGCTTCTCAGCAAATTTTGTGACATTTCATCCATTTGTTCTTTATGAAATCATTTTAAGATTTTTTATGCTTATATAAAGTGGCCCGTTTGTGACGTGAACATTTTTGAAAGGGTTTAAAGAAGGGCTTTTACGACATTTCAAGATTTTCCTATAACTACATCAGTGACTGCTTTTGCAGCGGAACGAACCAAATGTATCTTTTGCAAAAGACCTATAATGCAAGGATGCTTCTAAGCATGTTTGATAACATTCCAGCCGTTGATTGACTACAAGAAACGGTTTTTTATGTGTTTGTAATAGTTGCTCGTTTGTACAGTTGACCGAAATCATTATCTGCCCTTTGCAAGGGGTCAGTGCAAAGATGCTACAAAGCAAATTTGGTCACATTCCAGCCAGTGGTTCATGAGATTTATCTTTGTTAAAAGTGGTCCCTTTTTGCATTGAACTTTAACTATTTCCTCGATAATCTGGCAGAGAAGAAGAGCTATGAATAAACTGTGGACGGCGGAAGATAGACGGTTTAAACTGGACATCAAACCTATACTAAACCCCCATCAATACCCTTTTTTAGGTAAGCAATAGTCTGTTATAAAAGGCAGATGGTATTTGTCTCCATGCTATTTGTATCCTAACCAAGGTACACCAATTTAACTCTACCAGATTTTAAGGAAAAAAGAGTTACGTCCCATTTTCGTCATTTGCTGTAAAATCTGCGAAGGACGGTTTCAGTTTAAGGAAGTTAAATTTACCCCAGCCCCATTTTCTAATAATTCTCTTACTAATAAATTTGAAGAACAGCAAAATATCTTACTGTCCCTTTTTGACTAATTAAAAGACCATTAATAGATCCTTTATTGATTTCTATCACATTTAATATTCATTACCCTAGCTGAAATAAGAGCGCTGCAGTTTCCACCCATTTTCCGGTTGACTTCATTGGCAAAATAATAATAAAAAGGCAGACCTCTCCTAACGGCTAATTGTTCTACTCACCGGAACACAAGTGCTCATGATGAGCTGTTTGACCACTCACCGTCCGGCGTTTGTTCGAATCTACTAAATCAATCTCAACTAAACTTCACATGAATGTTCCCTAGGTGACCCATTTGGTAACAAATAGGAAAAATTCTCCAAAACTGCAAGGCCCAAGAGCTTAGATGTGGTATGTGGCACTGCCAAGTGGACTTTTATGAAGTTGGTTCAAATTATGCCACTGGGTCAAATCTGGTCCCACCAGAAAAGTCCGTTTTACATAGAAATATATAGTAAAACTTTAAAATTATTCTTGGGCTAGGGATAAGATATTTAGTGTGCAGCATTGTTTGGTGAACATCTATCGAAATTGTTTTAATTATGCCTCTGGAGTCAAAATTTGCCCCGCTCGAAGGCTCCGTTTCACATAGAAATAAATAGTAAAACTTCTTGTCAGAAACTGTAAGATCTAGAGCTTAGATATTTGGTTGGTAGCATAGTTTGGTGGTCTCTATGAAGTGTGTTCAAAGCATGTCCCTTGGGTCATTACTAGTCACCGCCCTAGGTGTCACTTACATTTGTATAAAAACTTGTATAAGTAAATACTTCTAGAATGAACTTGTTTAGTACCAAAAGGCCTATAGAGCGTAGATATTTTGTATGTAGCATCATCACCTAGTGGTCCTCATCGTCATTAATGTCTTTAAGCGACATTGTTAACGAAACTTTGCAGGGCTGTTCGTTATATTAACGTCTGCCCAAACGCTAAGATAATTCTGATCCATGCAGAACAATGGTTGCTACGGCAACCCAAAGAAAAACTTCATAAACATTCTTCTCTGAACCTGAATTTTAGATAGTTGTTTTGTATCATCGCCTAGTGGCTCTCCACCAAGATTGTTCATATTATGCCCTTCTTGTTAAAACTGGCAACACCCCGGTGTGTTTATATATAAATTTTGTTTGAAAATCTCAGTTATTGCAAGTACTACAGCTTAGATATTTGGTATGTAACATTGTCCTGTAGTCTTTTCCCCAAACTGTCCTAACTTTGCCTCTAGGTCAAAACTGGTCTGGCTATTTTGATCTACTTTTTCGGTTTTCGAGCTACACTGTACTGTAATTTTACTTAGTTTTCTGCGATGCGGTTGTTGACCTTGTATTAAAACGAATGGTAACCATATGAGCGATATAGGGCCATCTTGGTCCTCTTGTTAAGATGGTTACTGTAAAAGTTGTATTTTACTACACTGTTGGATGTATATATCATTTTGCTAGAAGTACCCACTGATCGGCTTTGATTGAAACTTTGCGTTTGAACTATTTTTTTCATCTCAAGTTGGCAAATATTTCAATATCTTTCAAGTCCCATTATCACTTTAAACACATATGCAGTTACTTAGTATATAGAAAATTTAGTGATGACGTAATTATAATGTGTCTCCACGAAAAGATGTTATCACAAAGTGCACTTAACCTTCGCGTGTTTATAGAAAAACTAAATAGCATTCGTTGCAACATGGAAATTCATTGAGTATGGAAGCCTTGGAGGGCCACTTTTGAGTTTCGACTTGCGGGTGTTTTTTTACTTTTGACTTATGACTTTTGTACGCCGTACTTTTGACTTATGACTAGAACTACTGTATTGCCTCTTTGGCGTTTTTATTAAAACAATATAAACACGTCAACACTCAATAAATACAATTTCTATTTAAAAGATTTTAATAAAATCAATTATATATATATATATCAAAGTTACATCATTTGTGTCAATAGTAACAAAATAAAACGTGTTTTAACACGCTTTTTGTTTTGACTTTTGACTTATTACTTATGATTTATGACTTATTACTTTTGACTTTTGACTTTTGAGTTATTACTTTTGACTTATTACTTATCACTTTTGACTTTTGACTTATTACTTATCACTTATGAAAAAAGAAACCCTTATTCTAACCCTAACCCTAACCCTAACCCTAACTACACGGTCCTCACTGAGGACCTCCAGCGGCAGGTTCAGGTAATACTAGGAACCTGCTACTGAGGTCCCAACAATATAACAATATACTTATACATATTACAGCACTTTAATTTCCTTCGGTATACCTTGTGATATTAACATATAGATACATAAAAACATAAAAAGTAATTTTTTAAAAATGTTACCATAGCAACAAAAAAAATTCAATTTTTTTTTTACAGTTCCTTCATAGTTGGCTTGACGCCTGGGGGGCAAGTCCCCCAACCCCCCGCTTAAAGAAAATTCTCAATTGTATATTATCATTGTTAAAAGAAGGTCTCATGGTAGATAAGAAATATGTTGCTTTATGTACATTATGCTTAATGAGCTAGCTTCTTTAAATAAAGAGATTATTATTATTATTATTATTATTATTATTATTAATTTTTATTAAAGAAAGAGGACACCTACAAGGCCTCCCGAGCCGAGAGTTGCGACGCCGCTCACTGCGGAGGCTCCCAAGGTCGCCTCCTGACGCGCCGTCACGGCTCATTGATACTAAAATAAATGACAAAGACAAAAGTAACTTAGTTCATTTATTTACAGCAAACAAGTTTACAGTGCTACGCACAAACATCATTTTAAAACCTTAATACAGGTTCGAATCCCAGTTATATTGTCACAGCAGATCATTATGCTTTTTATGCAGTACCATCTGAAAGTAGCAGTCATAAGTCAAAAGTCAAAAGTTGAAAGTCATAACTTAAAAGTCAAAAACACCCGTAAGTCGAAACTCAAAAGTGGCCCTCCAAGGCTTCCATAATTGAGAGCAGTATTTACGGTGTATACCGTAACATGTCGTGATTTTGTTATCATCTGGATTGTCCAGTTGATACTTTATTTTCACAACTGCTCTTCCGTCTGAATCAATGTTGACGTCGAGAAGTATGCAATAGTTATGCATAGGATGAAAGCTAGTTAGCTTTTCGTGTCATTAATGTCTTCTTTCTTCTTTATGGGGCATGATGGATGCTTTAACTATTGTAAAAGATGTTTGGGTTTGAAACATCTTCAGCACAATGTGTTTGGTTATGTATTGGCATTGGCGTTTTTTTGTCAGAATCGTCATTTATCTGGTAAGTTGTCATAAACACCTTGTTTGGTTGGTAAATGTAAGTATTGGAGACAAGCTTGAAGGCAGTTCAGGGTAAAATCTGAACAAAAGAAACGTTCGTTTTATCAGTACATAGCAACATCTTATAGCTAGATTTGTTGTCCATACAGGTCGCCTCCGTTATAAATTGTCTATTTAAATGTATTCTTTTTATAACTACTTTAGTATTATTATTATATTACAGTTAACTCCGTATATAACGAATCCGGATATACCGACATGCTGGATATAAGGAACGGATGTTTTGGGCCCTTCGTTTAATATGAAAAAAATCATACTCTGGATATAAAGAATGAGCGTCAATTTGGAAGGTAGTTGGTAGTTGGATATTAAAATAACCAACTATATTACCTATTAGTTGGTAGTTTGTTATTCGTAATTCCCAACTATATAACAGCTTGTAGTTGGTAATTTAATATACTATCACCAAAACAAAATCTTCGAACACACTATACCCTTTTCTTAAAACAGAATAAAGTAGAGGACCTAGTTGGTTATTCGTGTGAATCCCCAACTACCTACCAGAAGGTAGTTGGTTATTCGAACTTTGCATGTATTCACCTCAAAACCGTGAGAAAGTATTTTTCCGGAATAACTGAAACGTATATATAACAACTACATCTACAAGGGAACTCAGTTGGTTATTCGCATGAATCCCCAACTACCAACTAGAAGGTAGTTGGTTATTTGGATTTTGCATGTATTTCAGAGAAAACAAAGTATTTTTGCGGAATAACTGAAACGGATATATAACAAGATAGATGGATTCTACAACATGGTAACATCTCCTTCTCCCTACATCCACCAGGGGACACAGTTGGTTATTCGCGTGAACCCCATTACTACCAACCAGTCGGTTATTTTGTTTGACAAACAGGATCACGGAAGAACTCTACCAAAATTGCTGAAATGGAGTTTGAGGCGCCAAGTAGTGTGGGACTGTTTTCTCTATTTAATCTCCAAAAAGTCTTCTAAACTCTTCTTCTCTAAAACTTGTGGTCATAATTTAATCTTATTGACGCCGCGATGAATCGCGGCGTCAGTATTGAATAGGTTTCATTTTGGACCATGGGGTGCATAATCGAATAGGGAGCAGCCAACATTATTATTGTAAATCTAAACTATGTTCTATGTATGAAAAATGACTTTTATGAATCATTAAATTGTATTAAGTCATTAAAAAACAATACAATACAAAATACACATGTCTCCTTCCCTTATTTCAAAACTTTGGACACATTTAATGAGTATTTAATAACTTTTCCACAAACTCGTAGACCACGGGTTTTTATAGCTTGTTTACGGACCTTACGACCCGATTCATCAAAGCTCAGAAAAAAAGATTCGGAAGATGTTTTGCTATCTTAAAACACTCAGATAATAGAATACATGGCGCCAACGTGAAAAATCAATGAAAACCCATTTTAATTACTACATATTAGACTTTAATATTGAAACTGTAAAGAAAAACCGTTCACCCAACTATGCAATACGTAGGGCCCTAACGGAATTCCATTCCATCATTTGTAAACAAAAACAATAATCAGCCAATGGAAGTTCTGTAAAATGTATACGTCACAGCATAATTAATCATGTGGATTTCGTCTCTTTCCGCCATATTGCTGGAGTGTATAATGCTTCGGGAATAGAAAGAAAGAAAAATCCACATTACCAGCTACAGGGAGGGAGGGGCAGGTATATCTGTTTTACAGATAGTTCTTTTTCACAATATTTAGACCCGGTGTAAATTATATTTGCACAGGTTTAGGCCTCTGCTTCCTATAAACCGACCTGTGATTCAGTGAAATTGTGGGAGGAGCCATGGTTATAAATAGTTTTGTGTATCAGTTCCTTGGTATCTAAAAATAGCCAGTGTAAAATTAGCATCCGAAAATAATTAATGTTGTGAGAAAAGAGGTATTTAATTATCACAATAGACAAACAATATGGAAGTTACATAAGGGTTTAGTATTATGCTAATTACTAATAAAAACTTTATTTTTGGCCTGGGGACTGAAAGTCCCCAAGGCCTAAGTTAGTATACCACATTTCAAACCCTGCAAGAATTTTAGCCGTGCTATGTGCGAATAACAACTGTAAACATGCGCTATGCGAAAGTAGTGCAAGACAGACCAGATCAATCTTCTGTTTGAATGCCGCATATGATAAGAACATGTTACAAATAAAAATAGTACATAAAACTTCAAACGACTGCAGGAAGGTATATAGCTTACGGGCTGCATTACACATTTTTTCTGTTTTAGAAATTAATGCGCTGTTAGCTGATTACGGAAGATAATCATATGCATATCACGGAAAAGTACGGATATTTACGGAAATTTACGAAAACGTACGAAGCTCGATATAAGAGTTTGTAGTTTGATTTTCAAATTTCCGATGTTATTTCATTGACAACTTTGTTATTTACGAACGATAACATATATATTTACCTAAAAATAAATGTCTCTAAAAAAGATATAATTTACGTACATTCCCGAGAAGGAACTAACGTGATCAAATTCACCCGCCATTTATCGAGGACGCTGCATGTCGAGGCCCAGTGAACGGTTTCACTGATTACAACTACAAGGTAACCCAGAATGATTTTTGTTTTCTCTGTTATACACATTGTACAGTACTGTATTTATATTTCATTGCTGGTATTGCTTTGTTTGTTTCAAGGTCTTGTCATTGGTACACGATAATTTTCGATCCACATCATCAGATCATATCGCTTGAAGTTGTACAAAGCGCAGATCGAATTATTTGTACTGGCTTAAACATTTTATAATGTTGACTATGTGATTATTTTTCATTTAACGTACATTTCATAATAAAACAAACTTCCCAGTCACTCATATATTTGTGAATCATTCGTTCTGTGTCATATATTGAATTTCGTCCTCTGCACATTTCGACCCGCGCTTTAGGTAAGATTCAACGCAGAACACGTAGGTGAAAAGTTGTTTTTCGGGGAGTTAACCTATAGCCCCCAGGCCTTCAGCGCTCACAGCGCTTTGATTATAAATCAGTTTCATAAACAAAAAAGGATATACAGCTAAATACACAGAGGCACGGACCGGTATTACTGATTACCGAAAACAACTTTTTACCGGAAACAACCAAAAACAAATGAGATTACCGGAAACAAGTCTTAATTCAATAGTTTTTATGTTAAATACACTTTTATTATTCTAAATGATAAAAAATAATGTATTTGTTGAATATGTGTAATTTTAGAATGATAGGTTAGGTTTTAAGCAAATTAGTTCGAGTAACTTAGTGTGTACTTTATGTTGTAACGATTACCTCCCTTAGACGGTATTAAAACCCAAAATCATTGCAATCACGGACCTATATACACATGTGTATAGGTCCGTTCTCTATTAGAAAAAAAGTATTACTTTTCTTTTTTTGTATTTAAATAGTTCGATAAATTTTAGCGATATTTTTTGTTCAAGTTCTTTGACAGTTTAACAACTTATCTGCATTTCCAGTTACGAAAATTCCCATGAGTGAATGAAAATAAAAAACAGAAACTAGAAAATCATTTAAAATCTTTTTATTTGCATATATCATTACAAGGATGAATAAAACAAATAACATAATTAACATAATGTGTATATAGGTCCGTGACAGAGGTAATGATCATTTTATGTAGTAAAAAAGGGTTCGCTGATGTTAACCACGCACATTTTATAATAGAAACCTGCCCCAGTGCCCATCTCCCAGCCATGCTTCAAAACATGCGCGGCGTCTTTGATGCCTTGCATCAAAATTCGTCTTGTTTTTATATTACATGTATATTCATTTAAAATCATAGGTTGCAGATGTTCTCTGTTGACTCAGGTGAGCGGTATAGGGCCAACGACCCTCTTGTAATAAAAAAAAAACAATATAGCATCTAGTTCTATTATACTGTATTGTACAGTATTACTATACAGTACTACAGTTTACAACAACATTATAGAACACAGCAGTACTGTAGGATATTGATGTACAGAGTGATCATGATCTGCACTCGTTGCAAAGGGCATATTCACAGTCAGCAGGGTATGTGTTACTTTGTTATTAATAACAAGTTTTGTAAGTACTATAGGTCTTTGATAATATGTCAGTTGACCTGAACGTGATCGATCTGTTAATTATCAGCAATAGGAAAGTTACAAGTCCAAACATTCCGTAGAGTAACATAAAACCCGATAGCACACATGCAGGGCTAGCGTGCTTGCCGTTGCGGTATTTTTCTTCATGAAGTCGTATGCTCGAGACACTGTTTAACATTTTATTTGTCCAGTTTGGGGCTGGAGCTGGAGCATTCTTTCATCAATAGGTCCATTGATTAATTCGTAGCTTTATTTCTTTGCCTTAAAGAAGTGGCCCAAAAAGAAACTACTGCCGAGTCTTCCCGAGAGATATGTGCTGATAGTGGACAACACTCTATACCATAGCATCCAGACAGATAAATGTCCAAGAACACAACATTTAAGACTGATTTCGTGAGAAGGCGAGCGGACCTCCTTCAACTTGACAGAACGTACTAGCCAGCACCAGAATACCTAATAGAGAGAACACTGCAAGACCATGGACAGTCATTTCAATGACTTCCGGCCTACCATGCTGATCTTAATGCCATCGAACTTTTATGGACACAGTTCGTCATAATGAGAACACCAGCTATTACTTCTAAAGATTGGCGCTCAGTCTGTACTCATGTCCAGAAGGTTGAAGATGAAAACGGACGTACAATGTTAGTGCTGCAGAGGATATGGAGACTGGAGTTTCTAAAGGCCAGATGTCGGGAAATTGATACTGCAGATTCAATGTACAGTGGATTTATGATAAAATATACTTTGGTATAAAATATTAAGGATACTAAAGAAAAAAATATAATTAAACATAAAGAAATAATACAATAAAGATAAAGTCATTAATATCGTTGTCAAAAATATATATCTACCCATCTCGATTGCTAGCCGATGAGAAGATAAACTACCAGATCCCTTAAAACTATTGTTTTAGTGACATTAAACAAGACAGTGTATGCTTAATGGGCATTCGAAATGTCACCATTTTTCAGTCTTAAAAACTAATATATGTTACCCCGGTTTTTTCCTAGTATCGCGGTACTTAGTGTCCTTCATAACTAATAACAAAAAGACAAGAACTCTACAAATACTTAAATAGTACAGAACAGAACATAACAGAACAGAACATATAATTTATTTAGTCGTATGCCTATACAGCATATTGACAGTAACCCTGTTACATACAAATTATGGCACGATGGCACAACATTGATAATACATGAAGTCTATTATGCGACAATATTTACCTGGCATTCATTTCTTCGGTTACGTCCAGGTGCGTTTTCGTTAATTCAGTTGATTATCTACCGAACACACACCAACACCGCATAGATAGTTGCGTAGAGGTAAGATGTCTTACTTGTGCATGTATGCAAGGTTTCATGGGTCCGAATCCTGATCAACTGGTTTTACTTTTTTACTTAAGGCTCTACCCACAGAGCTAATCGGGACTTCGGTATCTAATATATTTAGTTTATATTTTGTTTACAAACCCAGCATGATTTTATTCGTAATGATCGGAAACCGAAAATTAGCTGAATGGGTTTATACTGAATATTACTGAATGCCCGAGGTAAATAATGTCGCACAGTAACTGTGACCCGATTAATTCTCTTTCGTAAGTGTAAATTTAAAGTTTGCACGGGCTTTGTATTTGTGTGCAATTCCTACTCACAGCCATGTATGATTTGTTTTGTATAAAAACAGGAATTGCCCGTGAAAATCACTTCATTTAAACTAAATTATGAAGAAACACATATATCTGTTTCGCCCAGTAGCGGTGCACAACTGGCTACGGGACCGTTTATTCCAACATAAATACTATTTTATACATGTACCTCTATATTATATTGTAGAAGATTTATTACATCAACCTTGATTTTAAATAATACATTGGGTATATACCAAACAATTCTGTGAATGCATTTTACATGAACATTACATGTTAATAGAATAATACAACACGTTCTTTACTATTAATATAAGAGATGCATTAGCTATCGTCTGCATGTATACAAATGTGTATAAAATACAATATTCTCCCTATTTTCCTTTATTTATGTTCATATCGGAAAAAAGTTCGAAAAACCCATATCCTCGAAAAGACGCGAGGTCCAGGAAAAAACAGAGAATAAACTCTGAAAACCTGTGTCCAAAAACAGTCAGCGCTTTTCTCAATGGCGTGTGTGGACTTCACACAAAAAAAAAATACAATTTTAAATATTGTTTCATTTAATTTTTGAAATTTGATGACACATGAGTATTGGGTGTGCACGCTAGAACTGACACACCTGTCTGGTACATTTACCTTATCACCTATACTTTAATCTCATTGGTCAACCTTCTTCATAATATTCTACAGACAATTTCATGTAATTTAAGGTGCTGGAGGGTATCTACGGAATATATCAACACTTTGATACAACATTTTTGTGATATTATAAAAGGTTGTTAAGTAAAAATATTGTATAAGTAACTAAAACAAAACGTTCTTCAAGATGAAATAAGTATCACAGGTACAGTACTAAAGCATATCTATCAACAGTTTATTTACATCCTGTCTGAAAATACAAACCACCTATCAAGACTTTTTACATTCAAAAAGCTGGAACTAGGCCATTCCAACAGAGCTAAATAATTTTAAAGTCCCATGATCACTTTAGACTCACTTAAAAAGAATAAATGAATTTACCTATAGAGATTTAATTGCCTTGTATTTACTCTAAGACAATGTAGCCGCATACCATTCTTTCGTATCTATGTCACTTTTTTTATGAAAAAGTATTGTCAGAGAGCATGTTATGCACTATATTTACAACATTATATCTAAAAAGCAAAATTAGGAATGTTTCTTGTATAAATACGGTCTATTTCTAAACATCTTCTGCCTCCGTTGTCGAATGGTTAGAGCAGTTGATTTGGAATCACTGTAACCTTTCACTGATTGAGGGTCATAGGTTCGAGCCCTGCTATCGACCATGTCTCGTAATGTGAAAAGTAGGGCAGTTTCTTACGGAGGATAGGAGTCTAGTACTTGTTCTTCACAGGAACTATTGTTAGGTAAACAGTCCGCATGTTAAAATGATAAAAAAAATACAGTTGTAATGAGCGTTAAACTCCTAGAACAACGAAAAGACATCGAAAGTGATCAATGGAATTTAGTCATGCCTCTAGCTATAAAAACATGTATATGTATATCAAAGTTATGCAACACTTTAAAATGGACATACTACATCATAGTCAAGAAACTTAAAATACAATGAATGCTTTCAAATTTCTGTCATTAGCAGATCCTAGTAGAAGTGAAATATGTAGCTTTTCAAATTTTCACCAGGATAGTCCAAAAAGATTTCAACTGTATTCAATGGAAATTAAGAGTTATACAGATTCGTTTACTTTAGGTAAAACTTTGGTTCCAAAACTCATTTTTCTCAGAGGAAAAAACCAATGCTAGAGAACTTTCTTAAACTTTGATTCTGATGGTCAGTTTGAAGGGTAATATCACTTTAACTAAATTATTGATCTCAAGTTTTCATGAACATTGAATTACTAGAGCTTTTAAATAAATGTAGTACATGTCTATCAATTGAACGCTTTCATTCTCGCTGACCTTTATTTGGAGGTGGTATTTTACACAGGCCTGATTAAACAGTTATGACCACGTATTTTTCACTTATTTCCAGTTAATTATTTTTGCCAATTACAATGCCGATGATGGCATGTTGTTTTACTGCCGTTCCTGTTTCTCTCATGTATGTCATCATCCCACAGCCGCAGTAGGGTGCAGCCAACGCAGTTTAAGATACAGAATGAAAAATTACTATAAACCAGTGAATTTTCAGATCAATTATCGTTCGTGATTTGATAGGATATTTTGCTACTTCATGTTAATATACAACAAAACAACACAACGAACGTGAATTCTTATTTCTGAAACAAGGAAACCAATTTGTATATTCTATCGTGCGATGGAATATGGCGTCTATGAAAATTGATCGAAAATTACTGACATGGTTTACAGTATACTTATGTTATATTATAATATTGTTATCGTTATTGTTATCGTTATTGTCATCGTTATTGTTATCGTTATTGTTATCACTGTTATTGTTATCATTGTTTATGTTATCATTGTTATCGTTATTGTTATCACTGTTATTGTTATCATTGTTATTGTTATCATTGTTATTGTTATCACTGTTATTGTTACCATTGTTACCTATTCATACAATAGTTTAAACTGCATGACATACAACCTGTCGAGGCAGAAAGGATGGCGACGTATATGTGTGAACAGGAAGAACGGTTAAAGAAAATGCTTCTTTTTTTCAAATATTTTTCGACGTAACAAAACATTGAATTTGAAATAGCTGTAAATTTAATGTGATTATACCCTTTAATATGAAAATCGCAATTTAATGTAATACATTCTCCAATGGCCCAGTTTAGTATCATTGAAAACAAGCATTGCTAAAGTTATAGTTAAATAACATAGATATACAACAATTTTATTCCTATTGAACATAGTTGAAAAATGACAAAACATGGTCGTAAAATGATTTTCCACCAATTTCATATGATAAATTTGTGTTTGCGTGTACTAATGAAAGAACTGGTTGAGCATTACTTATTTTCTTTTAATTTTCTTAACAGTTTTCATGTTTCAAGAACTTTTCTTGACCGTACTTTTTCTGTTCATTTTGAGCAGTATTATAGCTTTAAATATAAATAACAAATTATGAATAACACGTAAGATCTGAAACATTGAACCATAAAATAGAATCCTACGGAAGCGTATACTTGCCCTCCCTTTATTTTACGTAAAATCAAAGCGTAGACTAGATTATATATTAGAATAGTATATATTTGAACGTCTTATTGCCGTCCGTCCGTATCTATATAAAGTATTGTCAGAAAGCGTTTCTTATTTTTTACAATATCATTGAGAAAAATACTGCTTTACATTCATATCATATACTAACGATCTATACAACAAGGTTAGAAATAGTTTGTTTTTATTGTTCAGATAACAGTCAATTTTGCGGGCATCTTTCACGGTAATATAAATGCCACGAGTAAGTACTAGTATAACATCCAAACTTGATCAATGGCCATCAAAATTAATGCCTGGAACATAAACAATTACACAAAATTCATAAACTTAACTATTGGCTCCATAACATGAAACTCTTTTTCTCCAAAACATGTCCTGTGATTAGATTTGAAAGCAAATTGAAATGTCTCTGTGAAGAGTTTTGCGGAAAATGAGATCTCGTTTTTGTCCCTGTGGTCAAAATCGTTTTGGTTAACGGTCACTTCTGGTTTCATCCAGTGTTGATATTATACAGGATTTAAATCAAGCACGTTTGTACATTTCCTGAGACTAAAGCAGTCAGCAGACAACAATTCTCATCTTCAACACTATACCAGCAAATATTTGACGACCACTAGCACTCAAAATCAACAGTTAGTAAATAACTTCAGCGTGCCTTGTTCATTTGCTTTGTCAGTTCATAAAACAGATATAAATACATCTGCAATGAAAGTTGTGAAACAAGAACTATGTCTTTGGTTGCTAAGCACATCAACTGTCATGTTTGCTGGAGTGAAAACTTTATATCCTTCTATGTAGACATCAAATCCTGAAAAAAACCCAGACAAATCGATTGTAAGTTTTCAGAATTGAAAAATATTATATACAACTGACATTGAACCAGTTGAAAATAATGCAAAACTTTAAAATTTTCAATTCAAACGTCTAAAAGAAATAATCTACCCGGAAGTACCTCCGTGGTCGGGTGGCTAGAGTCGCTGACTTGAAATCACTAACCTCTGAACGATCATGGGTCATGTGTTCGAGATTGTCGCCGGTTATGTCTCTTTATATGAGAAAGTATCTAACGGAGCATAGGAGTGTAGTGCTGGTTCCCCCCGGGAGCGATGGTTAGGTAAACTGCCCACCTAGTAAAATAACAGAAATAAGGTTGATACGGGCGTTAAACTCATACAACACCAATAACAAAGAATGGCATACATGTTATAATTAACTCTTACATGCTGCTGGCGTCAAATGAATTTTCCTTTGCAACCAGTGTAGATCATGATCAGCCTTCACGTCCGTGCACTGTGATCAGTATCTGCCGTTTGCTACTCAGACAGAAAAGTTTCAATCAGCTATCATATGAACTATTAATGCAACTTTCAAATATTGAAAGATGGGCAAGTACATTTGAAATTTTAGCGAGACTAGTGTAAATAGATTATTGCATAACTATCTCGTTCCAACATGGGTTTTAGTGAGCTACTGGCATTTACGTTGTGTCAAAAAAAAAAAGAAATAGTGCATTCTAACCCATTCATAATTGGCCATCAACTATTCTGTGAGTGTGTCTGCATGTGTAAGACGTCTTAGTACCTGAAATGCAAATGTAATTTTAATTGCAAAAATGTTCCATCATTTTTATAGAAGTCATATTTTACAATATTTTATATATTGTATGTTTTAATAAGTCAAATACATTGCTTGAAAACATTAAAATAATTATTTATCTAATTAAAGCCAATTTATTTTCTTTTGATTGCGAAACAAGTTCTTGCAATTTATATTAATCGTTCAAGAGACTCACTTTAAATGGAATCAAATTTTAATCGCTCTCGAGACTCACGCCTCGAAGACAGAGAGGGACAATGTGGAAATAGCCGTGTCTTGCTAAAGGACACTGTCACTACTTGGCACGCAAGGGGTTCGAACCCGGGTATCTCCGATCCTGAAGCGAACGCGCTCAGACCACTGCATCAAGGCGGTTCCACATGTAGTGACTGCATACAACTCACTACTAATACAGGTGACTTCTTATACACGATCGCAGGTAATCATTTAATATCAATTATAGAAAACAATCTGGATACTGTTAATTTTATGTTATAATGACGTCACAAACCTACTGAGGTACAATCATTCGTATAAAAGAAGAAAACCATAATTTAGTATACCCCGGTATTGCTTCTCGGACCAGCCCGTGAATTCTGTAGTGAGTTAACGGTATCTTCGTACTCTTAACAGCATACTACATACCACTTTTCACATTTTGACGCGGTCTCGTAGTGAAGCCGAATCCATCTCGATGTTTATTATTATTGTTTAATCCCTATAGATGTACAGGTGTAATTTAGCAACTGTATTCAACAAGTACCCCTTGAAACGTTAACTTGATAACAGAAACAAAGTGCTTTACAGCTGAAATTGTTTATATCTTACTTCAAGATTGCCTGGTTTGAGATTCTTCGATTTTAAATTTTGACGATGGAAGTTGACAGCAATTTTTCGGTTCTGTGTTCTGTAATAGAATCATACAAGGCATTATCAATAATGTAACTACTCTTTTGCAGCTTTTTTGACATGAAAAAACTACATGTAAATAGTTTGCAATCATTTCAACATTAATCGTATCTTGCCTGTTATTATGTGGCTTTAAGTATGAAATAATTATAGAGGTAATTGGTTTATCTCACAAAAAATCGATGCACAACATTCTTTAATAACAGCCGGCAAATGTACTTAAGGGTGTGTCATCGCTACTTCAAATTCAAAATCAAATACATGTACTGCAATGATATAAACAGGCTACAATACATCCTGGAATACATACCAGAATCTATGCGTACATGTATATTCTTTGATCTTCGCTATAGACAACAGCACGGGACGACACGAATATCATCTTTAGTCACGGGTCCAGTTACATGTATCTGTATGGAAAACAAAAATCAAATACAACCCATTATAAAGAATAACTGGAAAGGGCGATCTGTTACGAAAAAAGAATCTTTAAAATTTCTACACCCCACTAAGGCCTCATCTCATATGGGATAATTACTTTACAGTCACAAAAAACCTTACATATTGCAAGCTGAATTAAATTCGTACTACTACAAAACAAAATAAGATTTTTAATAGAATAATGATTAAAGAAACAACATAAAATCAGGTCTCATTTGATTAAAAAACAAGGCAACAGGGAAACAAAACGCAGGCAACACAGGTATCTTCTTATGTATTCTTCGGCAAAGCCACCTGAAAAACACAAACAATATACATACCGGAAAAGACGGGAAAAAGCGGCGCGGTACGGACGCGAACACCGGTATCTTCTTCTGTATTCTTCGGCAAAGCCACCTGAAATCCACAAACAAACAAGTATTAGAGCAATGAAGTTAATACGGATATACATGCAAACATAAAAGGAACAAAATTAAGGCAAGTGGCCAACCACTAACACACCCTCCTCTGCTCTCTGCCCAAAGACACGGACGGACCTTGCCACTTTTCGCTGCTGATGCGGTTACCGGACAAAAGCGGGGCAGGCAAAGCGAGGGCGGTTCACGGACGATGCAAAAGCTGCCAAGGTAGGGTGCTCAGACTGCAGCGCTATGGTAGGCTCACGGAACGGCAGCACATCATGTTAAATGAAAAAGAAAATAAACTAAACTAATACAAGAAAAATACACATACCGGAAACGACGCGAAAAAATCGGCGCGGAACGGACGCGAACACCGGTATCTTCTTCTGTATTCTTCGGCAAAGCCACCTGAAATCCACAAACAAACAAGTATTAGAGCAATGAAGTTAATACGGATATACATGCAAACATAAAAGGAACAAAATTAAGGCAAGTGGCCAACCACTAACACACCCTCCTCTGCTCTCTGCCCAAAGACACGGACGGACCTTGCCACTTTTCGCTGCTGATGCGGTTACCGGACAAAAGCGGGGCAGGCAAAGCGAGGGCGGTTCACGGACGATGCAAAAGCTGCCAAGGTAGGGTGCTCAGACTGCAGCGCTATGGTAGACTCACGGAACGGCAGCACATCATGTTAAATGAAAAAGAAAATAAACTAAACTAATACAAGAAAAATACACATACCGGAAACGACGCGAAAAAATCGGCGCGGAACGGACGCGAACACCGGTATCTTCTTCTGTATTCTTCGGCAAAGCCACCTGAAATCCATAAACAAACAAGTATTAGAGCAATGAAGTTAATACGGATATACATGCAAACATAAAAGGAACACAA
Organism: Saxidomus purpurata; assembly: GCA_022818135.1. NCBI lineage: Eukaryota > Metazoa > Mollusca > Bivalvia > Venerida > Veneridae > Saxidomus > Saxidomus purpurata. The sequence goes on along the minus strand of JAFMSR010000011.1, from coordinate 24,093,609 downwards.
TTAAGGCAAGTGGCCAACCACTAACACACCCTCCTCTGCTCTCTGCCCAAAGACACGGACGGACCTTGCCACTTTTCGCTGCTGATGCGGTTACCGGACAAAAGCGGGGCAGGCAAAGCGAGGGCGGTTCACGGACGATGCAAAAGCTGCCAAGGTAGGGTGCTCAGACTGCAGCGCTATGGTAGACTCACGGAACGGCAGCACATCATGTTAAATGAAAAAGAAAATAAACTAAACTAATACAAGAAAAATACACATACCGGAAACGACGCGAAAAAATCGGCGCGGAACGGACGCGAACACCGGTATCTTCTTCTGTATTCTTCGGCAAAGCCACCTGAAATCCACAAACAAACAAGTATTAGAGCAATGAAGTTAATACGGATATACATGCAAACATAAAAGGAACAAAATTAAGGCAAGTGGCCAACCACTAACACACCCTCCTCTGCTCTCTGCCCAAAGACACGGACGGACCTTGCCACTTTTCGCTGCTGATGCGGTTACCGGACAAAAGCGGGGCAGGCAAAGCGAGGGCGGTTCACGGACGATGCAAAAGCTGCCAAGGTAGGGTGCTCAGACTGCAGCGCTATGGTAGACTCACGGAACGGCAGCACATCATGTTAAATGAAAAAGAAAATAAACTAAACTAATACAAGAAAAATACACATACCGGAAACGACGCGAAAAAATCGGCGCGGAACGGACGCGAACACCGGTATCTTCTTCTGTATTCTTCGGCAAAGCCACCTGAAATCCACAAACAAACAAGTATTAGAGCAATGAAGTTAATACGGATATACATGCAAACATAAAAGGAACAAAATTAAGGCAAGTGGCCAACCACTAACACACCCTCCTCTGCTCTCTGCCCAAAGACACGGACGGACCTTGCCACTTTTCGCTGCTGATGCGGTTACCGGACAAAAGCGGGGCAGGCAAAGCGAGGGCGGTTCACGGACGATGCAAAAGCTGCCAAGGTAGGGTGCTCAGACTGCAGCGCTATGGTAGACTCACGGAACGGCAGCACATCATGTTAAATGAAAAAGAAAATAAACTAAACTAATACAAGAAAAATACACATACCGGAAACGACGCGAAAAAATCGGCGCGGAACGGACGCGAACACCGGTATCTTCTTCTGTATTCTTCGGCAAAGCCACCTGAAATCCACAAACAAACAAGTATTAGAGCAATGAAGTTAATACGGATATACATGCAAACATAAAAGGAACAAAATTAAGGCAAGTGGCCAACCACTAACACACCCTCCTCTGCTCTCTGCCCAAAGACACGGACGGACCTTGCCACTTTTCGCTGCTGATGCGGTTACCGGACAAAAGCGGGGCAGGCAAAGCGAGGGCGGTTCACGGACGATGCAAAAGCTGCCAAGGTAGGGTGCTCAGACTGCAGCGCTATGGTAGACTCACGGAACGGCAGCACATCATGTTAAATGAAAAAGAAAATAAACTAAACTAATACAAGAAAAATACACATACCGGAAACGACGCGAAAAAATCGGCGCGGAACGGACGCGAACACCGGTATCTTCTTCTGTATTCTTCGGCAAAGCCACCTGAAATCCACAAACAAACAAGTATTAGAGCAATGAAGTTAATACGGATATACATGCAAACATAAAAGGAACAAAATTAAGGCAAGTGGCCAACCACTAACACACCCTCCTCTGCTCTCTGCCCAAAGACACGGACGGACCTTGCCACTTTTCGCTGCTGATGCGGTTACCGGACAAAAGCGGGGCAGGCAAAGCGAGGGCGGTTCACGGACGATGCAAAAGCTGCCAAGGTAGGGTGCTCAGACTGCAGCGCTATGGTAGACTCACGGAACGGCAGCACATCATGTTAAATGAAAAAGAAAATAAACTAAACTAATACAAGAAAAATACACATACCGGAAACGACGCGAAAAAATCGGCGCGGAACGGACGCGAACACCGGTATCTTCTTCTGTATTCTTCGGCAAAGCCACCTGAAATCCACAAACAAACAAGTATTAGAGCAATGAAGTTAATACGGATATACATGCAAACATAAAAGGAACAAAATTAAGGCAAGTGGCCAACCACTAACACACCCTCCTCTGCTCTCTGCCCAAAGACACGGACGGACCTTGCCACTTTTCGCTGCTGATGCGGTTACCGGACAAAAGCGGGGCAGGCAAAGCGAGGGCGGTTCACGGACGATGCAAAAGCTGCCAAGGTAGGGTGCTCAGACTGCAGCGCTATGGTAGGCTCACGGAACGGCAGCACATCATGTTAAATGAAAAAGAAAATAAACTAAACTAATACAAGAAAAATACACATACCGGAAACGACGCGAAAAAATCGGCGCGGAACGGACGCGAACACCGGTATCTTCTTCTGTATTCTTCGGCAAAGCCACCTGAAATCCACAAACAAACAAGTATTAGAGCAATGAAGTTAATACGGATATACATGCAAACATAAAAGGAACAAAATTAAGGCAAGTGGCCAACCACTAACACACCCTCCTCTGCTCTCTGCCCAAAGACACGGACGGACCTTGCCACTTTTCGCTGCTGATGCGGTTACCGGACAAAAGCGGGGCAGGCAAAGCGAGGGCGGTTCACGGACGATGCAAAAGCTGCCAAGGTAGGGTGCTCAGACTGCAGCGCTATGGTAGACTCACGGAACGGCAGCACATCATGTTAAATGAAAAAGAAAATAAACTAAACTAATACAAGAAAAATACACATACCGGAAACGACGCGAAAAAATCGGCGCGGTACGGACGCGAACACCGGTATCTTCTTCTGTATTCTTCGGCAAAGCCACCTGAAATCCACAAACAAACAAGTATTAGAGCAATGAAGTTAATACGGATATACATGCAAACATAAAAGGAACACAATTAAGGCAAGTGGCCAACCACTAACACACCCTCCTCTGCTCTCTGCCCAAAGACACGGACGGACCTTGCCACTTTTCGCTGCTGATGCGGTTACCGGACAAAAGCGGGGCAGGCAAAGCGAGGGCGGTTCACGGACGATGCAAAAGCTGCCAAGGTAGGGTGCTCAGACTGCAGCGCTACGGTAGACTCACGGAACGGCAGCACATCATGTTAAATGAAAAAGAAAATAAACTAAACCAATAGAAGAAAATACACATACGAAAGAGCAAAAAATGGCGCGGTACGGAGCGTACACGGTGGCTTCGTCTGGTTCGTGGGTAAGCCACCTGAAGTAAAAAGTAAGGGCAATGAAGTTAATACGGATATACATGCAAAAGGGTAAGGAAGGTGGGTAAGGTAGGTAGGCCTGTGGTCTCTGCCCAAAGGCACGGACGGCCTTGGCACTTTCGCTGCTGATGCGGTTGCCGGACAAAAGGGGGGGGCAAGGCAGGGGGGGGCGGTTCACGGACGATGCAAAAGCTGCCAAGGTAGGGTGGGCAGTGCAGCGCTATGGTAGACTCACGGACGGCAGCACATCATGTTGAAAAGGAGGGTAAACTAAACTGTACAAGAAAAATAGGGATGTGGGTGGGTACGGTAATCGGTAGGTAGATGGGTATCGTCTTCTGTATGCTTCGGCAAAGCCCCTGAATCCACGAAAAACAAGTAGTAGAGCATGAAGTTAATACGGATATACATGCAAACATAAAAGGAACACAATTAAGGCAAGTGGCCAACTGAGCACACCCCCCGCCCGCCCAAAGACACGGACGGACCTTGGCACTTTTCCTGCTGATGGGTTACCGGACAAAAGCGGGGCAGGCCAGGGGGGGGCGGTTCACGGACGATGCAAAAGCGGGCAAGGTATGGGTGCTCAGACTGGCGTACGGTAGGACTCACGGAACGGCAGCACATCATGTTAAATGAAAAAGAAAATAAACTAAACCAATAGAAGAAATAACAGAAGGGTCTGGGGTAGGTAGGTCGGTGGGTTGGTGGCTGGGTAGGTGGGTAGGAAGGTAGGTAAGGGCGGTGAGTAAGGTAAGTAGATGGGTAGGAAGGTGGGTAAGGTAGGTAGGTGGGTAAGGTAGGTAGGTGGGTAAGGTAGTTGGGTAGGTGGGTAGGTAGGTAAGTTCGGTAAAAGGTAGGTAGGTGGGCAAGGTAGGTAGGTGGGCAAGGTAGGCAGATTGGTAGGTGGTAGGTAAGGTAGGTAGATGGGTAAAGTAGATGGGTAGTAGGTAGGTAGGTAGGTTGATTAGGTAGGTTGGTAAGGTTGGTAGGTGGGCAAGGTAAGCAGATAGGTAGGTGGGTAGCTAAGGTAGATGGGTAGGTTGGTAAGGTATGTGGGTAAGGTATATGGGTTATGTAGGTAGGACGGTTGGTATGTGGGTAAAGTAAGGTAGACAGGTAGTTGGGTAGGTAAGGTAAGTATGTGGGTAAGATAGCTTGGTAGGTGGGTAGGTGGGTAACGTAGGTGGGTTGTAGGTAGGTAGGTAGGTAGGTGGGTAGGTAGGTAGGTTAGATAAGGTAGGTGGGTAACGTAGGTAGGTGAGTAACGTAGATGGGTAAGGTACGTAGTGAGAAAGGTACGTAAGTAGGTGGTTAGGTAAGGTAGGTAGGTAGGTAGGTGGGTAAGGGAGGTTGGTGAGGTAGGTAGGTGGGCAAGGGAGGTTGGTGAGGTAGGTAGGTAGGTAGGTAGGTAGGTAGGTAGGTAGGGTAGGTTTTTAGATGGGTAAGGTGGGTAGGTAGGTAGGTAGGTAGGTAGGTAGGTGGGTAGGTGGATAGGTGGATAGGTGGGTTGTTAAGGTTGGTAGGTCGGGTATGTAGGTAGTTGGGTTAGGCATATGGGTAAGGTAAGTAAGTGGGTAAGGTAGGTAAGTGGGTAAAGCAGGTTGGTAGGTAGGTAGGTGGGTAATGTGGGTAGGTAGGTGGGTAAGGTAGGTAAGTAGGTGAGTAAGGTAGGTAGATAGGTGGGTGGGTAAGGTAGGTTGGTGGGTAAGGTAGGTTGGTGGGTAAGGTAGGTAAATAAGGTTTGGTAAGGTATGTAGGTAGGAAGGTTGGTGGGTAGGTGGCTGGGTCTGGGGTAGGTAGGTAGGTAGGTCGGTGGGTGGGTGGCTGGGTAGGTAGGTAGGGTAGGTAGGTAGGTTGGTAAGGGCGGTGAGTAAGGTAAGTAGGTGGGTAGGTAAGTGGGTAAGGTAGGTAGGTGGGAAAGGTAGTTGGGTAGGTGGGTAGGTAGGTTGGTGGGTAAGGTAGGTAGGTGGGTAAGGTAGGTAAGTAAGGTTTGGTAAGGAAGGTAGGTAGGAAGGTTGGTGGGTAGTTGGGTAGGTGGCTGGGTCTGGGGTAGGTAGGTAGGTAGGTAGGTAGGTAGGTAGGTAGGTAGGTAGGTCGGTGGGTGGGTGGCTGGGTAGGTAGGTAAGGTAGGTTGGTAATGGCGGTGAGTAAGGTAAGTAGGTGGGTAGGTAAGTGGGTAAGGTAGGTAGGTGGGAAAGGTTGTTGGGTAGTTGGGTAGGTAGGTATGTAGGTGGGTAGGTAGGTACGGAGGTAGGTTAGGTAAGGTAAGGTAGGTGGGCAAGGTAGGTAGGTGGGCAAGGTAGGTAGATAGGTAGGTGGGTTGGTAAGGTAGGTAAGTAGGTGAGTAGGTGAGTAAGGTAGGTAGATAGGTGGGTGGGTAAGGTAGGTTGGTGGGTAAGTTAGGTAAGTGGGTAAGGTAGGTAAGTTAGGTTTGGTAAGGTAGGTAGGTAGGAAGGTTGGTGGGTACGTGGGTAGGTGGCTGGGTCTGGGATAGGTAGGTAGGTTGGTCGGTGGGTGGGTGGCTGGGCAGGTAGGTAAGGTAGGTAGGTAGGTTGGTAAGGGCGGTGAGTAAGGTAAGTAGGTGGGTAGGTAAGTGGGTAAGGTAGGTAGGTGAGAAAGGTAGTTGGGTAGGTAGGTAGGTAGGTTAGGTAAGGTAAGGTAGGTGGGCAAGGTAGGTAGGTGTGCAAGGTAGGTGGGTAGGTAAGGTAGGTAGATGGGTAAAGTGGGTGGGTAGTAGGTAGGTAGTTAGGTAGGTTGGTAGGTAGGACAGTTAGTAAGGTTGGTGGGTAAGGTTGGAAGAAGGGCAAGGTAGGCAGATAGGTACGTGGGTAGGTAAGGTAGATGGGTAGGTGGGTAAGGTATGTGGGTAAGGTATATGGGTTATGTAGGTAGGACGGTTTGTATGTGGGTTAGGTAAGGTAGATAGGTAGTTTGGTAGGTAAGGTAAGTAGGCAGGTAGGTAAGGGAGGTGAGTAAGGTAAGTAGGTGGGTAGGTAAGGTAGGTAGGTGGGTCAGATAGCTTGGTAGGTAGGTAGGTGGGTAGGTAGGTACGGTAGGTGGGTTGTAGGTTGGTAGGTAGGTAGGTTAGGTAGGTAGGTTAGGTAAGGTAGGTGGGTAAGGTAGGTAGTTTGGCAAGGTAGGCAGATTGGTAGGTGGGTAGGTAAGGTAGGTAGGTGTGTAAAGTAGGTGAGTAGTAGGTAGGTAGGTAGGTTGGTTGGTAGGTAGGTAAGTTGGTAAGGTAGTTTAGTAAGGTAGGTAGGTGGGCAAGGTAAGCAGATAGGTAAGTGGGTAAGTGAGGTAGATAGGTAGGTGGGTAAGGGAGGTGAGTAAGATAAGTAGGTGGGTAGGTAGGTGGGTAAACTAGGTAGGTTGGTAAGGTAGGTGGGTAGGTAGGTACAAAGGTGAGTAAGGTAGTATGGTATGGTAGGAAGTTGGGTATGGTAGGTAGGTGGGTCAGTAGGTAGGTAAGGAACTAGGGTATGGTAGGCAGTTGGGTATGGTAGGTAGGTTGGTCAGTCGGTGGGTAAGGTAGGTGGGTAAGGTAGATGGGTAAGGGAGGTCAGGTAAGTAAGCTAAGTAAGGTAGGGTTAGGTAGGGTAGGGTAGGGTAAGATAACGTAAGGTCAGTTAAGTTAAGGTAGGGTAAGGTAGCAAATGGTGTTACAGCGGACATTTTTATCCCATTTGATTCTGTGGTAAATAGAGCACTTTAACATAATTCGTCCCTTCAGTGCAACACGGTCATATCTCCTTCTTATTTTAAGGAGTTACAACCTTGTTGCACTGAAGGGACGATATGTCCTGTGACTTTCACAACAAAATTCAAGCAATCAGCTGTCCATATTTCTCATCTTCATCATTATCACAGTCAATCTACACCAGAAAAGTTATATGGTCAACAATGAACTTTTTTGTTATCACTCGATATTTGGAGACACTGTACACATTTCCAATACACAGCTGTCATGTACACCGTTGCGGAGTAATATTTGAACTCTTCCATCACATAATGTAGTCCTGAAAAAGACAAACAAACCAACTGTTAGAGTAATCACAAATGGCTTAATATTTACAGAACAACAATAAATACAACTTACATTTCATCAAGCCATCCGCAGACAGCTCTAAAATGGGGACTTCAAATTTTCAAAGAACTACTTCCTAGGGTACAACGACCCTGAAGTACTTGTTGACCGGTGTCACACCGTATGGTAGGGTGGGTGGGGTGACGTGGGTGTATTTGAGTGGGGCGGGTGGGTTGTGGTGGAGTGGGTTGGGTTGGGTTGGATTAGGTTGGGGTGTGTGGGCAGCGTTGGGTTGGGTTGGGGTGGGGTTTGGGTTAATAGGTAAGTCTTTTGTTATATATACTTGTGTATAGAAATAAAGGTATATCCAAATCAAGATTATCACAAATACTGAAATAAAACATGCGATAACTGCTTGTTTAAATATCCTTTTAAACTTGGTCATGTATTTCTTAGTGTCGGCCGCTCATCCCGGAGGTTGCGGGTTCGAGCCCCACCAAGGTCACGACCGTACCTCCTCATATGACACCAGTACTGGTTTTTCCAGGAAGCGGACTCGAGAGTGACTCGATAAGCTACAAGCTTTCTTCACAATCGAGCTAAAATAAATTAGTATAAACTAAATTTCCTACAGTCCTTATTACACGAAATACGTATATGAAACAAAGGAGGGCACACGGCAGTTTGATAGACAATAGAGTTTAAACTTATGTTCTCGAAGTACATGTGTTATTTCCAAGTGAACTACATAAAGCATTCCCCAAATAATTCATGTTTAAACTCATCTTAGATTTTATCGAGGCAGTAATTCTGGCAACACAGACGACGGACACCAGGGGATCACAATAACCCACCTTGAGCACTTATTGCTCAGGTGATCTGTAAAGAGCAATGATTCAATCGAAATATAAACGTAGCTAACTGTCAGCACAATAAATTTCATGTCTGAATTGAATTTTTAGGTGTTAGTAGAAATCCATTTGGTTGACTTGCGTAAATAGCGCACTTGTTGTATTAAGGGTGAGATGGAGTGATAATTTAAAATAGTTAAAAATTGCCTGAAATCAATTTTTTAAATTTTATTTTCACCACGCGATAGAACAGTTACAGGATAGAGAACTCGGTATTATGGGCAAATTATAGGATATAGTTTATGTAGGCAATATGTACACCATAAACTTATATATCTGCTTCACGGGGATAACCAGACTTTACTATACGGGATAATTCGCTACAGCAAAATATTTTGCCAAATAAACTGAGGCATTGGATAGTAGAACGTATCATGTTTATTGTCTCGTTGGTAGCCAGATTTTGTTTGCAGTTAAACGGGTGCATGTGTAAATCAATGCGCTGTTAACTCTTAAGGTCTTGTGGCGAAATATGTGTTGGTAGAAATACGGTCAGCATCATCTTTTTCCGGCTTGAATGTATTACTAAAGGATGTTACTATGAAAACAACCTTAAACTTAAAACATCTGCGAAAACCAAAAACTCATTGCTTCCAGCGTCTTCGCTTTATTGAAAGCGAATGCCTTACATCAGAGATAAACACCGTTTGATTTATCAAAGCTGGGCAATAGGAACAGGGCCTACAAATCATAAGTGTTGTCATTATTTACCCTAAATACGAATTGACACGAATAACTCAATAACACGTAATATAGAACATCAGGAAACAAAATGTACTGCATTCAATGGCGCGGAAAGGAACACCAATGTGGTTTGTTTGATTTTTCAGTTGCAGCTGTACATAGTAATTTGGTTGATTGATATAAAACCAATCTTGGCCTTGCGTCATCTATATCCTATACATTGCTCAGTTTTCTGCTCTAAATTTCAGTCTTAAATACTTTTTTCTTACAAGATCCAAAATATTGAAGACATTGAGAAGTAATGTTAGTGTAATTACGTCTTTTTCAAAGCATACTAATTACATGTACTTACTTTTACATACGTTCACATCTGTGCGGTCACAAATCACGTGTATGTTTGCATAATTACATCTGATGAAGTCATTTATCTTATGGGGCAGGCAGCAGTTTTCTGGTTCTCGGCAACAAAGCTTACAACCAATCTCACGATTCCTTCACACAGCACCTGTAACTGCTAACCTGAAAGAAACAAAGCACAGCATCATGCACATGTTAACTATCTCTTGAAAAATATCGAGGGGAGCGGAGGTGTAGAGGTTAAGGTGTCAGTCGCTCATCCCGGAGGTTGCGGGTTCGAGCCCATATGGGGTCAAGACCGTACTTCCTCATATGACACCAGTGCTAGTTTTTCTAGGAAGCGGACTTGAGTGATTCGATAAGCTACAAGCTTCACAATCGAGCTAAAATAAATTAGCATAAACTATAAATATCATAAAGTTTGCTGCCAAACTCATTGGCATACACGATTCATGGATTACGTTGCATTGAAAGATAGCGCCATTTTTTGGGTCGGTCCGAGGCCAAATTGTCAATTTTCGAAACATCACTGAAATTCTATGCATGATTAGTCAGCCAGGAGCTGGTCAGTTTCAGACACCAGACTCCCTGTTTAACAAGAAAAAGCACATAAAAATTGGAATTCACTGTGCTGGTTCTTTGCTATTTGCAGTTTTTGTATGTCACTGCAAAATGCATTCTGCTTACCACAGACTAGTGAAAAATCACCTACTTCCATTCTCATGCACCGGTTTAACACAGTGCCACAAGAAGCCACATGACTGTATTTCAACACTGATATAAGACATCAAAAGAGAAATATAGCAATATTTATCATCCTCTATAAACACTGCATCCTTAACTCTAAACAGTACCCTTTCTACAGAAATTTGACCAGGGCCAATTCAAAACTGGGGCGCAAAACTGTAAGTGCCTCCTATATAGCATTCCTTTCCTACTAGAGCCCTTTCTTCCATTTCCAGATCACTAGCCGCTTTGTTTCATTTTTAAAAAAACATGATCTTGTGATTTCTACATAGAAATGCTCCGAGTTTTATAGGGTGGGCACTGGGTCTGCCAAAAAGAACTTACAGAAAACATACATTGGCTCCTAAAAGGGATCAGCACATTTTCCTCGGCCAATAAGATGCAAAGATACAAATAATGCTCATGTCATTGCTGATTAATGACATCGCTATTTTCAAACGTTTTGCAGTAATCAGCAACGTCATAGAAGGTTGACCTTGACCAACAAAAGTTGGCATCATAACGACCTTTTTGTCATAAGCAATACAATTTGAAAGTAAGATTAAGAAATGGCAAAGTTATAGCAAAAAAATGCAAAGATATAGTAAAAAATCTAAGTACAACAAGAGCTGTCCCTTACAAGTAACGAATGCCCCCGAAAGCGGTGTCTCACAGTCTGTGTCCTCTCCATGTGCTCAATAAATGTGCTATGTAATTTTAAAATCCTTCAATGCATGACAGAGTTACCATGCATACAGTATTCCATTACTTTTAAACACTAAGTGTGACCTTGACCTTTGAGGTAGGGACATCTTGCACACAACACATTGTCTTGATGTGATGAAAGTTTGTGCCAAGTTATTTTATATCACTCAATGCATGACAAAGTTCCAGTCCGGACATAAATGCATGCATATATACAGGATTCCATTACCTATAAACTCTAAGTGTGACCTTGACCTTTGATATAGGACGTGGGTCTTACACTCGACATGTCGTCTTGATGTGCTAAACAATTGTGCCAAGTTATTTTAAAATCCTCAATGCACGACAAAGTTACATTCCGGACACGAATGTGTGCATATATAGAGGATTCCATTATCTTCAAATTCTAAATGTGACCTTGACCTTTGAGGTAGGGACGGGGGTGTTGCACACAACACATTGTCTTGATGTGATGGACATTTGTGCCAAGTTATTTTATATCACTCAATGCATGACAAAGTTCCAGTCCGGACATAAATGCATGCATATATACAGGATTCCATTACCTATAAACTCTGTGACCCTGACCTTTGAGGTAGGACGTGGGTCTTACACTCGACACGTCGTCTTGATGTGCTAGACATTTGAGCCTAGTTATTTTAAAATCCTTCAATGCACGACAAAGTTACATTACGGACACGAATGTGTGCATATATAGAGGATTCCACTACCTTCAAAGTCTAAGTGTGACCTTGACCTTTGAGGTAGGGACGGGGGTCTGGCACGTGACACGTCGTCTTGATGTGCTAGACATGTAGGGACGGGGGTGTTCCACGCGACACGTCGTCTTGTTGTGCTAGACATTTGTGCCTAGTTATTTTAAAATCCTTCAATGCATGACAAAGTTATTGTCCGGACACGAATGTGTAAGGGGGCCGGACGGACGGACAGACGGACGGAGCGATTTTAATATGCCGCCCTTCGGGGGCATAAAAAGAGGCATAACTCTTTAAAATATGACATTGAACTAGAAAAGTTGGCGGCATCACGACCCTTTTGTCATAAGCAATGCAAGTTGAAAGATAGATGAAGAAATCTTATGAAATGGCAAAGTAATAATCAAAATCTAAGCACAACAAGAGCTGTCACATGACAGCACGCTCGACTATTCGAAAGGTTGTTGGTAAAATGGGTTTTTTGTCAAAGAACAGGAGTATTGTGTAATTGTCTGTAAGAATTAAGGTCAAAGATATGAAAGACCTTTGTAAATGTACATTGCATTCAAAGCCTTACTCTGGATTCTGTAAGCCAACTGGAGGGAGGAGGGGATAATTTCAAAGAAATACATAAACTTGTAAATTTGATCATGAATGACTTTGTAACTTTTCAAAATTGATATGTATAGAATAAAAAAAAGCATGACCGCTGTATGCTGCATAGTTGTTCTATGATATTTCAAAAGAAAGCCATTTCGAGTATTTCCATGTTAGTCTGGTAAAAACTGTGACAAAATTCTAAGTTAAAAGGGGCATAAATGTCAAAAATCAAAGACATTGGTGAAGATGATGACAGTAAACATACATTTTAAGTCCATAAAAAAAATCAAAGTTAAAAAGGGGCATAAGTCTGTCAAAAATCAAAACAGAGTTATGGGGATTGTTTCCTCAGATGAAAATGATGTTGATGGTAGACACATACTTTGAGTTTCAAGTCAATACCTTTGATAGTATTTAAAACATTTGACTGTATAAAATCTTTTTCCAAATATTCTAAGTTAAAAAGGGGCATAAATCTGTCAAAAATCAAAACAGAGTTATGGGAATTGTTTCCTCAGGTGTAGATGTTGATTGTAGACACATACTTTGAGTTTCAAGTCAATACCTTCGATAGTATTCAAGATATTTGAATTTATAAAAAACTTTAACCAAAAATTCTAAGTTAAAAAGGGGCATAATTCTGTCAAAAATCAAAACAGAGTTATGGGGATTGTTTCCTCAGGTGTAGATGTTGAAGGTAAACATATAGTTTGAGTTTCAAGTCAATACCTTTGATAATATGCAAGATATTTGAATTTATAAAAAACTTTAACCAAAAATTCTAAGTTAAAAAGGGGCATAAATCTGTCAAAAATCAAAACAGAGCTATGGGGATTGTTTCTTCAGGTGTAGATGTTGATGGTAAAGATATGCTTTGAGTTTCAAGTCAATACCTTTGATAATATGCAAGATATTTGAATTTATAAAAAACTTTAACCAAAAATTCTATGTTAAAAAGGGGCATAAATATGTCAAAAATCAAAACAGAGTTATGGGGATTGTTTCCTCAGGTGTAGATGTTGATGGTAAAGATATATGTTGAGTTTCAAGTCAATACCTTTGCCGGGGCGAGTGCAATAGCCTCCTTATTCTTCGAATAGTCGAGCTAAAAAGGGGCATAACAAATATGACATTGACCTACCAAATCGGCGGCATCACAACCCTTTTGCCATAAGCAATACAATTGTAAAGTATGACGAAAAATCTTAACTTGAAAAGGACAAAGTAATAGCCAACGTTAAGGGACGGACCGGCCGACGGCGACCCCTATGTATCGCCTTTTCAAAAGGCGACACAAAGAGTATAATGTCAAAAAACATTAACGCAACAAGTGAAAATAAGAAATGCAGGGTCTTATTTATACGACTACAATAAGTCGGATCACTGGTATTTCAGAATCAGATCATTGTTTTAAGAGAAACATGCATCTATAGAAGCGATGTTTACCATACATATACCTAGTATATTTAGAAAATTCAATCAATTTCAACTGAAATTAGACTGGTACTTTTTAAAAGCGATGTTTGTTTTTCTTGGGTATCATGCAATCGTAAAATTTACCCACGCGACATTTTACCGATGCACAGTTTATCCAAACACGTTAATTATCAAATTGCATCTGGTAAAATTTGTATGGATTTTTTTATCTATGTACATTTTTAGTTTTTGAAAAGCAGATTTTGTGAAGATGGAGATTATCTGGAGAAAGTGGTGTTAATGCATCATCCTGTATACATGTCAGATTGGGAACATCTCAAAACGGCTGTAAAGTGCATACTGTATACAAATTGTAAACCTTGCAATGTTTCAATATATTTTCACAGTTTAATCACTCTCTAATGTTTTCTTGCTTACATTAATGTAAAAAGCTAGTTTGTAATGAACGAATTCATCCATAAATCATATATTGTGTGAAAGGATCTGCTTAATAAAATTGTATGTGCACTTATATGTTGTAGCTGACTACACATATTTCTTCATGGCATCCTACAAAGGCCATCCTAAAGAATAATATCACATATGTCTTTATCACAAAAATAATGCAATATCGTGTTTATGATTTTAAGCCAGTCAATAAGTTTTTCTAAGATCCAAATCTAGGGCAATTTAACTTACATAAATTCAAAATGTGTTTTAAATCTAATTTTTAATTTTATCAGTATAATAGTATAAAATAATGTTGTGCAGTTAATAGTCGGTCGGTTTTGAAATGTCTTTCAATTTGACTAATTTAAAAACGATTCTATCTCAGGTAATTTAGATACAGAGTTGTTTAATCAATTATCTTCTGTCAATGCATCTATCTTCATTGCTTGAAATGATTTGTATAAAAAACACAAAACATCTTTAAAAATTCGAGGTTCAAGAGACTGATGCAGTACAGAGTACATTGTACCTCCAACCAGTCATCAGGTACAACATGAAAAATCACCAGATACTTTGTCAGACAGCTCTATTTGTATACAGGGGATACCACCATTATAAAATTCGCCCGCCACTTACTGAGCCCCAAAGAAGGTTGTTGGTGGATAGGGAATGATGAGTGTCTTTTTTCTGTGATTCCAAAACTTGATCATTTTTACAAACAATTACACAACATCGTCACTGATGATTAACAGCAACTATTCTTATCTGCATAGCAGGTTTGCCTGTAGGGCCTGTGCGAAGAAAATTGGCTTCTTGTTACAGAACGGTATTGGATGCTGGTGGTCTAGTTCATGTTGAAGCGTTTGGAGAACCAGCACCTAGGCATACCCATGGCCGGAACAGAATGAAGTTGTTGGGGTATATTACCGCCATTCAATTATTTCATAAATATATATTTTGACAAATATTAAAGATATTACTTCTAAAATGGTAACAGGGAGTTCAATGACCATTATATCTAAATTATATACCAAACATCTTGGTTGTGCTACTGAACATTCATTGTTACTTTCTTCATAAAGAAATAATTGTGTTTTTTCTCCACAAAGTACTGTTTTCCTTTTGTTGAAGATACTGGTTTGAAATTATTATTTCTCAGGGAAGTGTTGTATTTGAACAAAGGTTGCTTTATCAGCTTAGTTTTATATGAGAGAAATAGTCATGCATAATATGGAGATTGCCAGTTTTTTTTTACATTATTGCGTTAAGAATAGTTTTATGTATCAATAGATCATTTCCAATTACTTTCACTACCAGCCACATACACGTTTGACAGCTGCAAATACTTTGACATGCCCCCTGAACTTCAACTTTTCAGAAATCTTATTTTATTCAGTAACAAACCACGTTGTCTAAAAAACACTAACTCACTGAATTGCCCAATTAAATAAAATCAGTCCAGAAGCGTGTAAGAATCAACAAATATGAGATGAAAGATCTTACCTGCCGGCGTCAAGCGAATCTGCCTTTACCACCAGTGTAGACCATGACCAGAATGCACATCCGTGTGGTCAGTTAGCGAATGGCCGAATCAACGCTGAAAGTCTGTCGTAAGCTAACACGAACAGCAACTGTTCCTGTGTAAATATAGAGGAAAAGAATTTGTACATTATTCTCACGTTTTACACGGACATTACGTGCGCTAAGTGACGCACAATCCACAGTAAAGAGAACTGTCGTTAATTTTTAAATTTTATTCAGTGTCTGGTCATATTTAGTTGTCTTTTGATTTTTATCGGTACTCTACCGAGTTAACCATATAGCACAGATGTTTACCTTCAGATTTTTTCTACAAAATAGTGTGAAGCAATTCTATACCTTTTTCATGAATTCCTCCCTAGGTTAAGTGCAGAGGAAACAAAGGTGTCAAATAATTTACATTTTTCTGAAGTTTTAAATTCGAACTGTTGAAAAATAAAAAAATAAGGCTTTTGATGTATGGTCTGCAATATGTTTTTGGGTGCGATGCCAGCTTCCATTTCAAAAGAGTTGTATACCGAAATATTTAAAAGACGAAACTACTTTTTTTTTCATTATAAAAGTAAAAAAATCATAGCTAGTTGGTATCTTCTTTTCGCAAATCAAAGACCGAATGCATTGCACTAACTTTTTACATCATATAGCATAGATTGTAATGTTTCTGGTTTGGTTGAAAATAATACTTGGTCATCTGCATATAATAATAGACGGGGGTCATTTACAGAAAATGTTCCATTAAGATCTGAATTTATGTTATTTGCTATATCATTCACGAACATCATGAGTAAGAGAGATAAACTCGGATCACTTTTGGCCGGTTGTTGAACAAATATAATAGGCGCTTAACCCTCGATTATAATAAGCCAGTTGCACAACACTGATTTATTGAACACCGACCTATCTTTCAGCAACTGATTTGATAAGCGCCGCTTATTATAATCGAGTTGCCGGAACATATTTTTCACGGTTATGATTCCGATAAACGCGCGATTATCCAAACCTGCTAGTGGGGTGGTTTATACGGCAATTTATCGTTGAACATGGGAATTATATACTCATATATGCGTGACTAATTAGTGTTAAGATTAATTATGAAGAGACATGGCTATTATAGGTATGAGCATTATTGTAGAAGAATATTTTTGTTAGAATCAGATACCGCTTTTCCGTAGAATGCGTGTTTTTCGCCTTTGATATGATTTAAAACCACAGGATTGCACCTAACAGATACTGCTAGTGATACAACGACTGGTATGCCTTTGCTTTTATGGCAACTAACGCTTATTAATCCCTTTTATAGTTTTGTCGTTGTCCGTCTGTCGGTCCGTCCCTCAGTATGGTGTGTGCTTTATGCGTTGAAAATAGCTCTTTGTGAGATATATGCGGCGTTATCTATATATGGCAGACATGTGCCTTGATCCAGCCTCAAGCTCTCACTTTGTTTAAAATGTAATATATATTCTGTTTAAATTACATCCATATTTCATTTAATGATGAAATAAAAAGAAAGCAAGCCGATGCATGAAAGTCCGAAACAGAATACATGACTGCATATGACACAATATACATGTATCTGAATATCGTTTGTTTTTATTATGAAAATGCATTATTTCGATAAGATTGCATTTAGAAATCTACTTTATAGTGCAAGACGGTATTAAAGAAAAAAGTATTTATCACGAGCCACTTTGTTCAGATGGAAATATCCGTCACCTTGGGTAACCGTCTCTGGAAGCGGTTGTTTCAATTATTGTTTGGTATAAATATTAACGATTTGAATATCTAGCCAGCTAGGAGTTTGGTTTTTGCATAAGTTAAGGCCAATACCTAACTAGATTGGAATACCCAGCCAGTTGGGAGTTGGGTATACGCTAAAAATGCGTTTTGCGAATACCCAGCTAGCTTCAAATAACCTGCCAACTGGAGGTTTGGTGTTCGAAAAACGTTCAACGAATACCTAGCTAAACTCAAATATCCAGCCGGCTATGAGTTGGGTTTTTGCATAAGTTACGGCCAATACCAAGTTAGCTTCGAATAAGCCAACTCCAAGATGGCCGAGTATTCGAATCTAGCTGGGTATTCGCCTTTTGAATACCCAGTGGTCAGAATCTGATTTAATTAAGTGTAATTAAAATTTACAAAAATGCGGTAATAAGGTTCACTATCATCTGATATACTTTCCCCGGTTTCCACATATCAGAATGAGATTTTAACATGATAATATATAATATAGTTTTATTGTATCAAATGTAGTCTACTATTATATTGTAATATATGTGATGAGATTTAATATATGTTATAATTAACAACTGCTGGTCAGTTTTAGCATTTTATGTAAATTGTGATATTTGTGTACAGATTATGCTATATTAACAGTCTCTTGTAACTCAATTATGAGTGGCAATGTACTTTTGTTTTACTGATATTGTATGCAAGTATTTTGTACTGTGATAAAATGTACATTGATGAGACGTTAATAAATAATAATAATAAAATAAATATCATTTATAATTTACATTACAAGAAAACTTAAATTAATGAAATAATTAAAAACACAAGTTCTTTCAGTTTAGAGCTGGCGTTCCGCAATGATATTTATGAACAGATCACAGCAGATATTTATGCACTCAAGTACATTTATTCATAAGAAATGTCACTGGGCTAAATTCGCTTCCGCTTAAAATTATTTGGATGATGATGATGATAATAATAATAATCAAAAGCGTCGTGAGCGCTGAAGGCCTGGGGCCTATAGTTTAACCCCCAGAAAAACAACTTTTGACCTACGTGTTTTGCGCTGAACCTTACCTAAAGCGCGGGTCGAAATGTTCAGAGGACCAAATTCAGTATATGACACAATGAATGATTCACAAATATATGGGTGGCAGGGAAGTTTGTTTTATTATAAAACGTACGTTAAATGAAAAATAATCAAATAGTCAACATTATAAATTGTTTAAGCCAATAAAAATAATTCGATCTGCGCTTTGTACAACTTCAAGCGATATATGATCTGATGATGTGGATCGAAAATTCTTGTGTACCAAGGACAAGACCTTGAAACAGAAATAAACAAAAGCAATACCAGCAATGAAATATAAAACAGTACTGTACAATGTGTATAACAGAGAAAACCAAAAAGATTCTGGGTTACCTTGTAGTTGTAATCGGTGAAACCGTTCACTGGGCCTTGACATGCAGCGTCCTCGATAAAGGCGGTGATTTTGATCACGTGAGTTCCTTCTCGGGAATGTACGTAAATTATATCTTTTTTAGAGAAATTTATTTTTAGGTAAATATATATGTAATCGTTCGTAAATAACAAAGTTGTCAATGAAATAACATCGGAAATTTGAAAATCAAACTACAAACTCTTATATCAAGCTCCGTACGTTTCCGTAAATTTCCGTAAATATCCGTACTTTTCCGTGATATGCATATGATTATCTTCCGTAATCAGCTAACAGCGCATTAATTTCTAAAACAGAAAAAATGTGTAATGCAGCCCGTAAGCTATATACCTTCCTGCAATCGTTTGAAGTTGTATGTACTCTTTTTATTTGTAATATGTTCTTATCATATGCGACATTCAAACAAAAGATTGATCTGGTCTGTCTTGCACTACTTTCGCATAGCGCATGTTTACAGTTGTTATTCGCACATAGCACAGTTAAATTTCTTGCAGTGTTTGAAATGTGGTATGCTAACTTAGGCCTAGGGACTTTCAGTCCCCAGGCCAAAAATTATAATAGTTATGATAATGAATAAAAAAAGTAAAAGTATTAACTGTTACTATCATTAATTCATTGCTAATATTATTATTAATGATCATGAATTATCATTACTATAATTATTATTAATATCATTATTATTATTAATGCAGATTGTACTTAAAGATAAAAAGTATATTTTAATTGTATTCTGATGTGATACGTCCGCGCAGTTTTTCTTTTCGGAAATTCTTAAAAGTAAGATACTTTTTTGGCTTTATTTGGCTTATTCTACAACATCATTGTAGTATCAACCATTTCTTACACAATTTCTCTTTCAAATGGCAAAAACACTGTACCTCGTTTTTAACAGATTCCTACCAATAGCACTACATTCAGTATAACATCAGCTTGTATAGGCCTAGATTAGATAACTCGTTTGCACGAACGTCAGATATTTTAAGTCGTATTTAAAAAATCTTCCAGCAAACGAAGATAATCGGAACATAACTCAGGATTAACTCCGTGTTCGATAACTCTCTATTATGGTATAATAGCCGCTTGGATAATCGTGTGTTGTGCAACCGGCCATTTGTTTCACGCCCGCCCTGATGTGAATTGAATACATTCGAATATACTTGCCCATTTTGCTTAACTGAAGAGCGGACAACAGAATACATGAATACATTGATTTGATGGCATTTACCATTTTAGTACTTACATTTTCAACAAGAAGATGTTGCCATAGGAATGAACGGTTTATTTTATCAAAACAGTTTTCGTAATCTATCAATATAGAGTAAGCGAGCTGAATGCATTTACCTTTTCATGTAACTGAGTGTAGTAAAAATATACAATCACCTGTTCATATAACGGAGTGAAATAAAAATATACAATCAATCGTACATTTTCCTTTCTGGAACCCAAACTGAGAGTCAACAAGTTTTATCATTCTTTTCAGCCCCTGCAGTTAATCTATTAGCCTAAGGTAAGATATGTGAATAAATATCACAAAATATATCATCTAATGTAATACCGCGGTAGATTTTTTTTTAGGGTTGACACCTCTATAGATGGGGATAATATAACCCAAGCCCCAAATTTCAGGATAAACTGCAGATTCAAATATTTTATTAAAAAGGGAAACACGATGTGTATAGATAAACTATACACGCAGCTTTGATGATTCCGTCTGGTCCTAATATTGCTTTATGTATCTCTGTTTCATATATAGCTAAGTCTAATTCTTCGTCTGTGATATTTTCTACATTGATATCATTATCATATAATTTAAAATAACTATCTTCACCATAAAGTGTATTAAAATGTTCATATAACTGTACAATTTCTACTTTTTTGTGTTTTTGTCCGTTTCCGTAGCATTTTTAAATTGATTTCCAAATTTTGCGTGGCTAGGTAGTTGCCATACTTTCCAGTTTTCGTCCTTCTTGAAACTTGTAATTATATTTAATTCTACGTTTTATTTTATTGCATTTATAGTATCAACCAGCTTTTGCTAACAAACTTACTTTGTAACTTGCCTAGGTGGTTAAATTTTAACACGCAAAGATAAATTAATTAATAACTTATAAATGTTTACCTTATACTTATGACTGTCCTTTTCCCCCGGAAATGTTTCTAGATACTAAAAGATCAAGTATGGCCACAAAGGTGTGATCTTATTGTTAATCCTTATACGGTATTTCTTTATACGGTTTAGTCTATTCAATGCTCCATTCATAGTGGCTATAGTAGTGACATTTACTCAGAAACTCCTAACGGATTTTACCGGCTGGTACTAGGCTATGAGGCGACAAGAAGGGTAACGTTCGAAAGAAACCCGAGGTAAAGTCAGTAAATCCTTTATCCTTTAATTTATTTTATTTTAATTTATATATGATGTCCTATAACCACTTTATTGAAAGAAAAGAAAAAATGTGTTAAAACTTAAAACGAATAAAACTCTTTAAGTAACATATCAATCCCTATTAGAAACCTCAAACGTTTATCAACTTTCCTTTCGTAAATTTGCTCGGCCTTTTTACTACGGAAACGTCCGAGCATCTCAACTTTGCAAGACTCAACCAACCAAAATCAAAACACTGACGTTTGCCAAACTGAAAGTGCTAACGACGGAGTGCTTAAGCATTTAAAAATTTGAAATGCTATGACTAGATAGATTATTGCGAGAAACATCATGAATTAATACAAGAAAAAGTCTTGACTAAACAATTTTGAAATAATCCATAAAATGTCTGACAAGTGTAATTAACGAGAATAAAATCCATGCTGTTGAAATATTTATTAATACTCGGAAAAGCGCGACGTTTTCCCTTTTTTTGAGGGGGGGGGGGGGTTTACAAATTTAGAATTTCAGACTAAACAGAATACTAAACTGAAATGACGTAAGGTACGTAGTTAAATTTAATTTAATTTAGTTTACATTATTCCGGACATGTAAGATTCGGATACCAAACATATCGAATTTTCATTCGAATATATTCGAATAAGCTTTACGAATAGTCGAATATCGAGTTCGGTATTCGTTCTAATAAATACATATAGAAAAGCAACTGAAAACGAAACTATTCATTTTATATCATCATGACATAATACCCGAAAGACACCCCTCGAAAAGAAATAAATAAAGAGAAGTCGCTGGTTCGTCTCGCTTCTAGCAATAAGAAGTAGATCAAACAAGAGCAATAGAATTACCTTGTATTTGGAGACCTCACAGATGTGTATACTTGAACTGACCAACTGATATACAGGTACACCATTATTTGTTTTTTTAAAACACATGCCTGTTTAATAAAGGTGGTAACTAAGAAAGATTCAACTGTACAGGAATATAACATGTTTCTGTTATATTTCTATTCTAAAAGTAACTCATCCATTCAAACGGATAAGCAGATTCTTTGAAGCTGATGTTGGATTCCGGTATCAAACTTTATACTCAAACATGCAGAATGGAGCGAACAGACAAAAAGTGGGCGAATCTTTCATTGTACTGTAGGAGAAACATTGCGTTAATCGATCCATTGTTTTATAATAAAAAAATATTATAACCACAGTTCATTTGTTGTTTGCTTAGTTTTGTTTTTAGTATTTTCAAGATGACTTTGTCCTAGATCAAAAACTTAAATCTGCGATGACCTAGTTTTTGACCCGATATGACCTGTTTTTCGACCTCGACCTTTGATTTCATCAAGCCACTCGTTCTTAGTTTCACAAAAATCAAATAAAAATACAGCGTCTACTGTATACGACGGAATTCCGTTAGGGCCATCTTCATATTCGCCTTTGAATAAAATAATCTGAAACGCGAAAACACGAAAACGCGAAAGTACGATGACGAAAACGCGAAGCTACGATGACGAAATTGCGAAAGTACGATGACGAAAACGCGAAAACACGATGATGAAAACGCGACACAATTTCGTGTTTTCATCATCGTACCTTCGCGTTTTCGTCATCGTACTTTCGCGGTTTCGTGTTTTCGTCATCGTACTTTCGCGTTTTCGTGTTTTGGTCATCGTGTTTTCGCGTTTCCGTCATCGTGTTTTCGAGTTTTCGTCATCGTGTTTTCGCGTTTTCGTCATCGTACTTTCGCGTTTTCGTCATCGTGTTTTCGAGTTTTCGTCATCGTAGTTTCGCGTTTTCGTCATCGTACTTTCGCCTTCCGGTACGCATGCGCAAAACAATATTAACAAAACCAAACAAGTGAATCCTTGCAGTAGTCTTAAAGATATGACTTGAACATATTTTTATAATATAAACTAAGGGGGATAATACAAGAGTTATATGGTCTATAAACACTGCGCTAATGTACACCTAATAATATATCCATGCTCCATGTTTGGAGTTAATCTGTGCAATAGTGCTTAAGTTATGCTGCAAGCATTTATTTTACAAAATCAATTAAGTGATATAATTTAAGAACTATACAAACTATAGTTATTGTTCCTGTGCACTGCTTTATACACTTCATAAAAGTATACATGGTCCAAATTTGGGTGAACCCCTGCCAAAGTGTTGATGTTGTCCTTTTATCACAAACAAGTGACATGGGGAGATAATTTAAAAACCTGGCAAGAGTTATGGTTCTTATTTATGTACTTCCTCTCCCTCATCACCCTCTGCCTATACATTATATACTTCAAGTTTCACAGCAATCCTTTTGAACTTTTGTAGTTATATAAGTTATAGCAAATGTGAAAAAACAAGTCACAAGGGGAGATAACTTAAAAATCTGGCGAGAAAGGGTTATGGTTCTTAGTTAATGCACTTCCTGTCATCACCCCCTACCTATATTTCAAATAAGTTTCAAAGCAATTCCTCGAAACCTTTTGAAGTTATAGTATGAACATAGAGCATGGATATATTATTAGGTGTACATTAGCGCAGTGTTTATAAACCATAACTCCAGCTCATATAACTCTTGCATTATCCCCCTTAGTTTATATTAAAAATATGTTCAAGTCATGACACGAGGGCCATCGCCTATGAATGAAATAATCTGAAACGCGAAAACACGAAATCACGAAAACACGATGACGAAAACGCGAAAACACGATGACGAAAACACGAAAACGCGAAAGTACGATGACGAAAACACGAAACCGCGAAAGTACGATGACGAAAACGCGAAGGTACGATGATGAACGCGAAATTGTATCGCGTTTTCATCATCGTGTTCTCGCGTTTTCGTCATCGTACTTTCGCGTTTTCATCATCGTACTTTCGCGTTTTCGTCATCGTACTTTCGAGATTTCGTGTTTTCGCGTTTTCGTCATCGTACTTTCGAGTTTTCGTCATCGTGTTTTCGCGTTTTCGTCATCGTACTTTTGTGATTTCGTGTTTTCGCGTTTCAGATTATTTCATTCATAGGCGATGGCCCTAACGGAATTCCGTATATACGCACTGATGTTTTAGATTGTTTAGGCTATTTATATTTTCTGTCGCCTGCTCTGTTTGAACTGTTTGATATATCATGTTAAATGAGCAAGCCGATACCATACTGTGATGCGCCAAAGACCTTATGAAATCAGAATAATGTCGTTTAGATCCGCACAATAGTATTTACATAATATAGTTATTAAAAATTGTTATATTATAACCTTAATCAAGAAATCTGCTTATATAAAGAACAAATTTAAATGTAGAAAAAAAAAAAATTTTTTTTTTTTTTTTTTTTTTTTTTTTTTTTTTTTTTTTTTTTTTTTTTTTTTTTTTTTTTTTTTTTTTTTTTTTTTTTTTGGGTTGGTTTTGCGGGTATAATTTGCTAACATGCATGTGTGCGTCATGTAATCTCGTGAATAAGTCTAATGTATCAATAGCACGCTATTTTATATATTTACAACTTATCAATTAATGTTTAAGGTTCACGTCATAAGTAAGAACTCATCTGGGATCGCACTTGTAACGTTCTGCGTGGGTACTATAAATCATACATAATACCCCTTGCAATTTTACAACTTTGTTTTGATTTTTACACTTCATTGAAATAATTCTACCGACATGCAAAGAATGATTTATTTTTGACAATATTAGATATTTATCTGTCCAAAATTAATATTTGCGTGTGTAAGACTTCAAAGGGTGGTAATTTAAATTAATTAACATCAATTAATATCAAATAGTTTTCATAATTGATGTCCATACGTCAATACATTGGTCGACAATGGGGGTAAACATATGACAAGGAATACCCACACCCAAACGGATTGTAGGCTTATTGAAGCGCCCAATAAATCTGATAGTAAATACTTGCCAAAGGACCTAAGGAAGTCACCAAAATGGTAATATATGTAATCCTAAAGGGTAATAGCTCTGCAATAAAAGAATAATAAGTTATCGTCTCAATGAACTTTTATTATAGTTTTACGCCGGGTATCGTGATCACAATCAAAGCACTGAAAGAACTGACGGATACCTTGTTATTTATTGTTTAATGCAGATGATGACCGTTCTTGGGAGACAAACTTGAAAATTTGACTGGTACTGACTGAAGATCACCAATAGATATTAATTTGATTAAAACTGCTATAAAGCCAACTGTGAAAATCAGAGGCGTACCGCTCAGAACTCAAGGTTTATATATAATTTCAAGTTATTCCAGCAAATTCATAATGATTCCTTATATTTTATATTGTTGAAAAGCGTGTCATTCTTCAGTACGTTCAATGTCTTTTACCAGCAGTATAATGAATAGGCAAGTACTGCATTTATGTTTCCGCCTGATGATTCGTTTCAAACAATTTTCATCAGAGACCCTGAAAATTAAATTGTAATCGGTTTCTTAGATTAACAGAGCTGTCAGAAAAAAATGAAATAAGCTACAAGAACTGAAAAATTGTTTAAAACTATTATGCTGTACAGTGAGAAAAATACATGACAGTTATAAATCTGCTTTAAAAAGAACATTTGCATTGTTCAGAAACTGTTGAGAAATGTATTCCTGATTTCCTGTTTAGAACATCCTTTCTAAATGGATCTTGGATAAACAAACAAAGTCGGTGAGTGGATTCGAGTATAGTGGCTGCCATAATAAGCATTGGTACAGATTTTCATTTTCTTTCATGGCATACCATCTATAAATGAAACAGTTTATAATCATTTTAAAACAAATGATACAAAATAGAAATGGAAATAATGCAACTTGCGGAGCCGTCTTGGTGCAGTGGTAACATGTTCGCCTCAGGATCGGAATCTCGGGTCCGATCTCCATCAATGCTTTTTTTAAAGTATGGAATGATATTCCAATGGAATTGAGATTATTAAAAATACAGTCTTTTAAACGAAATTACAAAAATTATCTTTATAACAAAAGTAGAAATACTTACATATAAAACTTTGCACTGGTTATTTTAGTATCTAAGTAATGACATTAGATTAATTATATAATTCATAATATTATTTGCATTTGAGTGTCTGTCGTAGAGAGAATGATGTTTATTATATAAACGTATCTAATATTTTATTGATATTAGTATAATTAATTTAGTGGGTATGATTTGTGGTGTATGTGTGGTTTAAATGTATGTATGTTATGTTTCCTTTTCTCTTTTCTTTTTTGTTCTGAAGGCCATATGAAAATAAGTTATGTTTTGAATTATTATGATTCATAATGTACTTTTATGTAACCTTCGTAAAATAAAAGTTATTATTATTATTATCATTATTATTATTATCATTAATGCCAAAGAAGTGGTCGTGTATTTAGACAAGACACGAATAATTCCACATTGCCTTGTTCTCTTCGGGGTTGATTCTATATGGAGAAAGTCTCGAGAGCGATTAATACAAGTTGTAAGATCTTATTTCGCAATCAATGTTTTAAAAAAATAGTATGCATATAAAATAATTTAAAAACCAAGTGACACAGTAACGGCTCCACCTGTTCTCGTCGTCTGCAATTACTTCTTAAAGTTCCGCATAATGCGTTCCAGATAAGTGAGAAAAATCATAGGCAGCACCTTTTGGTACATGTATGTCATCGGATAAACCCATGCTGTGATGGTGATAAAGATCCACAGGTAACTAACTCAGGTATTTCATTTTCGTGTCGGCATTCCGGAGAAAAGGCGAAGCACAGGGATCGCTTTGTCCGTCCGTCCATCGTCCGTTACAAAAACGTTAACGTTGGCTTTAACTTTGCAATTTCTTCAGATTTCTTCATCAAACTTTCAAATTGTATTGCTTATGACAAAAGGGCCGTGATGCCGCCAATTTTTGTAGGTCAAGGTTATATTTTACAGAGTTATAGTCCTAGTTTTTGACCCTAGATGATCCATTTTCGAACTCGACACAGATTGCATTAAGGCAATCATACTGATCAAATTTCATGAAGGTCCGGTGAAAAATGCACACTCTATAGCATACACATGTTTTATCTACGAGTTGACCCCCTTACCTAGTTTTTGATCCTATATGACCCATGATCGAACTCGACCTAGATTAAATTAAGGCAATCATACTGACTAAGTTTCATGAAAATCCAATGAAAAATGCAGCCTCTATTGCATACACATGGTTTTTCTACAACCTGACCGGTTGACCTAGTCAATAACCCTAGATGAGGCATGTTCGAACTCGACATAGATTTCATCAAGGCAATTATTCTGACCAAGTTTCATAAAGATAGAATGGAAAATGCAACCTCTATTGTATACAAAAGGTTTTTCTATTTTTTAATCCTGTGACCTAGTTTTTGACCCTAGATGACCAATGATTGACCTCGACCTCGATTTCATCAAGGCAATCATACTAATTAAGTTTCATGAAGATCCCATGAAAAATGCAACCTCTATTGCATACACAAGGTTTTTCTATGATTTGACCAGGTGACCTAGTTTTTTTACCCTAGATGACCAATGTTCAGCCTCATCTAGATATTATCAAGGCAATCATACTGACCAAGTTTCATGAAGATCCAATGAAAATGCAAACTCTATTGCATACACAAGGTTTTTCTATTATTTAACCCTGTGACCTGGTTTTTGACCCTGATGAACCATGTTCGAACTCGACCTCGATTTCATCAAGGCAATCATACTAATTAAGTTTCATGAAGATCCAATGAAAAATGCAACCTCTATTGCATACACATTTTTCTATGATTTGACTGGGTGACCTAGTTTTTTATCCTTGATGACCCATATTCGAACTCGACCTAGATTTCGTCAAGGCAATTATATTGACTAAGTTTAATGAAAATCTATTGTAAAATGCAATCTCTATTGCATACACAATGTTTTTCTGTGACTTGACCCTGTGACCTCGTTTTGACCCCCAGATGACCAATGTTCAAACTAGACCTAGATTCTATCAAGGTAGTCATTCTGACCAAGTTTCATGAAAATCCAGTGAAAAATGCAGCCTTTATTGCATACAAAAGGTAAAGTGTGGTCAGACGACATGATAAACAGACAACGGACACCAGGCGATCACAATATCTCATCATTTCTGAGCTAAAAATATTGTGAGTCCGATTTTGTAATAGTCAGGTTAGGTCTTTTGATGAGCGCTATGTCTACCAGGTCAAATCATATCCTGTGAACACTCCATACTCAGGTGAGCAGCATAGGGCGATCTTGTACATGTTATTGCTATTTCAACAAGAGCTGTCAGTAGCAGTAGGACAGCGCGCTAAACTTTTTTAGTTCTTGTCAATAAAACAAAACCTTTGACAGTTAATGGCAAAACAAGGCTCTGTAGCAAGATATTAAGACAGGAGTTATCAATCTTTAATGTTTGATATCCCTGGATACTTCAGTAAAATTGTAGATTAATACTTCAAGTGGTTGATATATGTGCACGACAGTGCCAGTTGCATACAAGACTTTTACTGGGAATTTCTAAGTGCAAATCAAAAAAAATTTCACAGAGTTATCTTCTCTTGCTAACAGATAGGATTCATGATGGTACACAAGTACTCCAACTTCCAAAGTAATATCTCAAATGGTTAAGTCAACAAGTGGAAAAGAATGAAAATTTTAACTGAGTTTGTAAGTCAAAAGGGCCATAATTCTAATATAATCCTTGACAGAGTAACCTTCTCCTGCCTGTGTTTGGGGATCATGATGGTAAACAATTATTCCAACTTATAAAAGTAATATCTCAAACAATTCAGTCAAAAAGCGGACTGGTACAAAACGCTTAACTGAGATTCGATTAAGTCGATAAAGGGCTTCAATTAAAACAAGAGCTGTCCATAAGACAGCAAGCTCGACTATTGTGGGTGTTTGCTAATAAAACAAAACTTTATCAGTATAATAGCAAAACAAAATTCTGCTAACTATTAAGTATAAACTAGGAAAGTTGAATCATAAAAAAGTCAAAATCTATCACTACATATTTAATTTTTGGAAATTAATTGTTTGATACAAAATGTACCCCTGAACACTATTGCTAAGTTTGGTATAACTATCATAAGTGGTTACTGTGATATGTGTATGATAGTACCTTGCATGCAAAACTTTAACCAAATTTTCAGTCAAACAAGGGCCATAATTTGCATTAAATTTAAACAAGAGTTATCTGTCTTGACTGTGTGACACCCCTTAAGACATTAACAAAGTTTCAAGTCAATATCATAAGTGGTTACTGAGATATGTGCATGATAGTACCTAGCAGGCAAAACTTTAACCAAATTTTCAAAAGTCAAACAAGGGCCATAATTGTATCAAATTTATGCAAGAGTTATCTGACTTTACTGTGTGACACCCCTTAAGACATTAACAAAGTTCAAGTCAAATCATAAGTGGTTACGAATATGTGAAGTAGTACCTAGCAGGCAAAACTTTAACCAAATTTTCAAAGTCAAACAAGGGCCATAATTTGTACTAAATTTAAACAAGAGTTATCTGCCTTGACTGTGTGACACCCCTTAAGACATTAACAAAGCTCAAGTCAATATCATAAGTGGTTTCTGATATATGTGCATGATAGTACCTAGCAGGCAAAATTTTAACCAAATTTTCAAAGTCAAACAAGGGCCATAATTTGCACTAAATTTATACAAAGAGTTATCTGACTTGACTGTGTGACACCCCTAAAGACATGTACAAAGTTTCAAGTCAATATCATAAGTGGTTACTGAGATATGTGCATGATAGTACCTAGCAGGCAAAACTTTAACCAAATTTAGTACCTAGCAGGCAAAACATTAACCAAATTTTCAAGGTCAAACAAGGGCCATAATTTGTACTAAATTTATACAAGAGTTATCCGACTTGACTGTGTGACACCCCTAAAGACATTAACGAAGTTTCAAGTCAATATCATAAGTGGTTACTGAAATATGTGCATGATAGTACCTAGCAGGCAAAACTTTAACCAAATTTTCAATGTCAAACAAGGGCCATAATTTGTACTAAATGTAAACAAGAGCTATCTAACTTGATTGTATGACACCCCTAAAGACATGAACAAAGTTTCAAGTCAATATCATAAGTGGTTACTGAGATATGTGCATGATAGTACTTAGCAGGCAAAACTTTAACCAAAGGGGGGAAAAAAAAAAACGAACGTTCGACGCCGATGGGCCGACACCGCCCGGACGACAAGTGACTAATGCTCTCCATATTCTCCGAATAGTCGAGCTAAAAAAGGTTACCATCTCTTGTCTACAGAAGAGGGTAATGATGCAAACAAGTATTTCAACTTTCAATGCAATATCTCAAAGGGTTAAGTAAATAGTGGACTTTACCCATATTTAATGTATTTTCAGTCAAAAAGGGGGCATAATTCTGACAGAAACCTTTTCAGAGTTATTTACTCTTGTCTGTGGATGGAAGTAATGATGGTCAATAAGTATGTCAAGTTTCAAAGCAATATCTGTAATGGTATTGAAATAAAGTGGGGTGGAACGAAAAACTTAACCAAGCTCAATGCACTTTCAAAGTCGAAAAAGGGCCATAATTCTACAAAACACCTTGACAAAGTTATGTACTCTTGTCTGTTGATGGAGGTTATGATGGTAAACAAGTATGGTAAGTTTCAAAGCAATACCTCTAATGGTTTTGAAATAAAGTGGGGTGTTATGAAAAATTTAACCAAGGTGTGGCACCAACTCGGACTTGGATGCCGAGGCAAGTAGAATAGCTTCCCCTTTTCTTTGAAAAGTCGAGCTAAAAAGTACTAAGGAAACTCACATACTCTACAATCCGACTATAACTTGCAGGATCACATTTTCTGATAGTACTTAACATTACTACCAAGTTTTATTCAAATACTCCAAACCACATCTTAGATATAGACACAAACAGAGGGAGGGAAAAGTGGACAGACAATGCCAAACTGCATACTTCCCACTTTGGCAGGGAATAAAAAAGAAGTGCAACAGTAATCATGAATTTTCCATTTATTTGATTGGTTATGAAAAGATGATTAGTGACAATATACAGAATGTGTTGTGTGTTCATGTTTTTAATGACAGCTGATAAAAAAATTGGATAAAATCTAAATTTGGACTAAAATTAAGAAAAAACAGTAAAACCGAAGTATCAAATGAATCATTTTATAGACAACACTTCACAAAGTCTGTCTGTCTGCCCAATACAGTGGCAACAAACTGCTCAAAATTGTAACACTTTATGGAACTGTAAAAAATAATTAGGCAAAATGCCATTCTGGCATTGAACTTTCTAATTTCTGTGTCTATGTAAACTGAATGAAAAAGGAGTTAGTAAATTAAAAGAGAGAATATTAATACAAAACAGCAAAGAAATTGGACCTAAAGATGGTTAACAACATTCTATTTTTGAAATTAATTTAGTTGCATCCATAGACGCTAGCTCCGACACTGTAGAACTTGTTTTATAAATGTATTTCTACACAAGAAATTAATTGCCATAAAAAATGACTGACTTCAAATAACCTGCACACTTTTCTTCTCACACATTTCAGTAATGATGAAAAACAAATCAATTTTAAATTCATTTTTTTCAATATGACCAACTTTGTACAGCTTGTTCCAAAACTAAGCAATTGATAATGTTTATGTTTCCCACAAAGCGTACAACATGAGAAAAGCTAACACTCTTACAGTTCATTTAGGATAATGTAACAGTGACACAGTAGAAGGGTTCAGTATTATTGTTTAAATTCACTGGACAATTTAAGGTTTAAATCTTTTTCTTAAACATATGATCTACCTTTTTACGCTATGGTTACATGTTTGTGTATGGGTTTATGCATTATGTTACTGTCATATTCCGTATTACGTTAAAAGTACAGAACAGTGTCAAGAGTGTCACCCTAGCACACATTAGAAATAAACAGGATTTCCATCATCACTTGGGATATGGAAGCTTTTCTTTCTTTGTACAGTGACATGGCTTCCCTATCTTTTCACAAAATGTTGTAAGTATTAGCACATGAATGCTTTAGTGTATAAATAATTTTAAACAGCAAAATATACAGAAGCTACAACTCACTCAAAATAGCCACTATTGAACACATATACAAAATGTACATGCAAAAAAGAGCTCGGAGTCAACATGTAATGGAGTTAACTTGTGTTTGATTCAGACATTAACCTAAAGTTTACCTTAATTCTTACCCTGCTGAAGTTCAAAAATGGACTTGTCCATCTATCATTTTGGACCGTACCATTCACTATTCAATCAGCATCTTTATTTAAAATTCTGTTTAAACAGTAAACAGTGTAAACCATGATCATACTGTAATGACGTGCAGACTATACAGGGAAAAACCATGATCATACTGTAAAGACGTGCAGACTATATAGCGTAGACCATGATCATACTGTAAAGACGTGCAGATTATACAGCGTTAACCATGATCATACTGTAAAGACGTGCAGATTATACAGCGTTAACCATGATCATACTGTAAAGACGTGCAGACTATACAGCGTAAACCATGATCATACTGTAAAGACGTGCAGACTATACAGCGTTAACCATGATCATACTGTAAAGACGTGCAGACTATACAGCGTAAACCATGATCATACTGTAAAGACGTGCAGACTATACAGCGTAAACCATGATCATACTGTAAAGACGTACAGACTGATCATGAACTGTACCGTTTGCAACACCAAAATCACATGCAACCAGCAGGGTAAGAGTCCAAAGTGTACATTTGAATTTCTATGGCTATATGTACAGGTTTCTTTGCCTATTTCATACTAAGTGTTAAAACAAAGGTAAATTACATTATCACTCAATTTACATTTACCTGCAAAGCTTTTTGTCCCAATTTTGGGTATAAATAATAGCAAATAAAATATTCATATTGCAAACGCTGGCAAATAAGCAACATTAATAATTTTAAGAAAACCCAACTTTGTTTTCCAATGATTTTGCAACATGATGACCAGGATCCTTATGCTAATGGCCCATTCTGTAACACTAGTGGAAGTGGCTACCACAGTATTCTCTACAAAGAAATCTATTTTTATGTGTTCTGTGACTCCTGGACACATTACCAGTGGTAATATAACTATATCACAAAAGAGGCATAAGAAACCATCAATAGTTAACGAGTCATTACATTGGTTCCTTGCCATAATTTCTGGCTCAGCTAATCCAAGAAAGTGAGAGGGGACAGGAGCTTAAACAACACTGATAGACTCTAGAAAATTAAACAGTTTACAACACTCATGTACTGCAACGTAACATTCACATGACTGGGAGGAGCTGACCTCTTATCACCTGTCTTCTATTAATCTATGAGCACTATTTAAAGTACAATGTAAGAAGACAGTATTGGAAATGAAAATGTACTTCTATACCATGCTTCAATATAATGTTTCAACATTTGGACGGAGACCTACAAAGGTTTAAAATTCAGTATTGTAAACCTTCAGGCATTATTTCTTGTTCAGACCAATATTGCTGACCCTGCACAAACAACTTAACTCACACAAAATCACATAATTAGTAACATAGTTATTAACATGGTTCTCTGGAAAGCCCACCTCTATAGTCAAGGTGCTATACCTTCACTGGTCAGAAGGATATAACTGGACAGAAGTGATCACCAAGTATAACAACTAATACCAATACAGAACAAACAAAGTAATCCAACCCATTTACATCAAAACAAATGTGCAACACTATTAACACAAAATATAATATAATCTTCTTTGTACAGCGCCCAGTTATTTAATATCTAGAAATTCTTAAGTATTTCTTTGTTTGCAAGTTATGTAAATATTAGTGACACCAAAATTAGAATGTTATACATTTTAAAAACATTTTTTCAGGGTACAGAGCTATCAAGCAAGAAATACAGTAATAAACAATGCAAATAAGTAATGCAGTCTACAGAACACACATGTAGGAAAGATCAGAAAATCTTTAAAACAAGAGTGCCAAACTGTCACAAAACTATGCCTGCCATATTTGTGATAATGTGAAGTTAATCAGACCACTTGATCAACACACCTGATCAACAGGTGGACTAATATGAAGTGTGGACAGTGCCAAATTTTGACACATCAAAGGCTTTGAATCTTGATCATTGGCACCCTGTACACGACTATAAAAATTTTAAACTTCCCTAGATAGTACTCCTAATTTGGCCAAATTTCGGCAATAAAATGTACAATGTATATGGCATGTTTCAATCTTGATCAAGATATTATGTTTACAAGCACTAATGCAATGTTAAGCGAAAAATGGCATCAATTATACAACTAAATGACCAGAACTTAAAGAGTGCCCAGTGTTACCCAGCTTGTTATCACACTTGGCCAAGATATTATACTCATTAAAATTCTGAAAATGTCTGGTGAAAATTGATTTTTGTGCTACACACAGCAAGCCCCACGCAAGAATTAAATCTTAATAACCTAGCTTTAAATGAAATACTGAAATTTGATTGCCATAAATGTGTAAAGCAAACTGAATTATGACGAGGATGGATGGCAAGACTAGTCCAATGGACAACGGCAAATGGGCAGGTGAGTACCATATATGCAAGGGTTCAATTGGTTTTCTGTTTACTTAGACACAAGTAACTTTACATCGTCTTACTCTTGATATGTTCCTTGGAAATACATGAACAAAACATGCACAGTCAAAAACGAGAGGTTCATCTTGTTCATATAGCTTTTAATGACAACTGTACGACATAGGATTATTTGAAAGACACAAGAAAGCATTTTGCAATCCATTTGAAAAGTTCATTCACACTTTACTTGAGAAAACAGTCTAGAATTACAGAAATATGTTAAAATTTCAAATTTTTCTGGAATTTATTCCGTATTGACAGGTTATTAGCACATATTTTTGTTCACATGATATGTAGTACAACAAACATTTAACCCTTACCGGACTGGTAGCAATGATTCTGTTCCCCTGAGCAGTGCAGAACATGATCACCCTGCACAGCCACGCAGTCTGATCATGATCTGCACTACCTGTTAGTCAGTCAGTAACTTTTCTGCACACCCCTAGGAACAATAAATGGTACTCTCCTAAATGAAAGATGGACGAGTCCATTTTCAAAATTAAGCAGGATAAGGTTTAAGCAGTACCTGTCAGAATATTATTGACTTAAACAAAATAAATTCATGTAATTGTACCTTTAAGAATTCTTTCAATGAAGAGGAATATCAACACACTGTTCAGTTAAGTATCACTAAATTGAAAACATTCAAACAATTCATAAAGATAACAATTCACTTATTACCCTATAGTTCGGTATTATTCCATGACAATTATTCTTTTCACCAATCCCTAGTCCATCATCAAACATAATGTTCCAATAAAAAATCAACACCACATTAATTAACATATGCAATTAAACAGATTCAACATTGCAGATTATGTACAAATAATTTAACATCTAAAACATATAACATAAATTTACAGAAATATACAGTTAATTATTAATTCTATTGAAGTTGACAAATGAATGTTATAATGATTTTTAAAAAAATGTAAAAGAATATTTACAACGTCTTCATCATGTACATTTTCTATGTATAAAATGGTAAAAACTGAAGCAATGAATGACAATCAAATAGTATAAAACATTTGTTTTCTACCAATTAAGACCTTTGTATTGCAGAAACCTATCCCGATTCATACTCTATGACAAGAAGTGAACAAGAAAAGTTGTTTTTTCCCTCAACAGGTCCTAGTGTACAACGTATAATAATCATCAAGACTTAATCCTTTTATTTACCAATTTACCAGTTGATACACTTCTTTACAGAAAGTCACAAACAATAGCCTGGCTCCCATCTCAACTGTGAGATTAGTCACAAGAGACTTGCCAATGCTATAATAATCTTCCAAACAAACATTTCACTTTCAAGAAACAAATACGGAATGTTTTTTATTTTCACAGCTTGACTTACTGCATTATAACAGTGCTGTATTTGTAATGAATCAGCCAGATAACCTGCTCATCATGGAAATAAACATTTTGTCCAAAAATACAAATGTCGACCAATTATATTTAATAGGGAATAATCATTGAAATAAAATTATGCAACACGTTCAAAAATAGCAGGACTATGGTGAACTGCCCTTAATAATGCCAGAACGGTCTTTTACCCTGACCCTGTTAAATATCGTAACTGGACTTGTCCATCTTTCAATCTTTCACTTTGGACAGTCTCACTATTTGTTCAAAGGGGTGCACAATGCAGATCATGATCAGACTGCATAGATCAGCATGTGTCACAAAGCTAGTATAAAAAAGATTAATGCATCTTTTTATGCCAAACACTTAGAATATATTCTGCAAAACTTAAAGCTAGCAATACCTTTCTGCAGTATGGAAAACAAACTTTATTTACAGAGCAATTCTGTACATATACTGAAACACTGATTACGCTGTTACTATTTTACAATTTATTTGGTAAGATGAAATTGCGTATGTACAGTATTACAGGCAAGTTTTGCAACTTAACAGGGGTTAAAGGCAATACATGTTAGAATCACAGTTTTTTCTTTTAACTGAAGTAGTGTTGAAATTAAACATGGATAAAGATGTCTTGTTTCAACATTATATACTAAAACACATAGCAAGCTAATGCAGCAATGAGCTGCATGACAATAATCATATTTAAACAAATTATTAACACACAGAAAATTTAGCTCTGTCCCCCAAAAATGAAGTTCTACATTCAATTCTTTTGTAAAGTAAAAATAGTTTTAACTAGGTTGTGTCAGAATCAAAATAACAAATCCATATAAACATGATTTAATGTGTAATAACTCACAATCAGTCAATTAGATGCATATAATTAGATCAATCAACTTAAATGGGCTTGTGATTTAATTCCTATGCATCTGATTCCTGGTTATGAGTTAATACACAATAACATACCACAACAATTTATTATTTCTTAAATAAACTTCTTATAGGGTATGATGTGCAACTGAAAAATGTTTCCACATAAAAAAGTTCACATTAACTAGACAGAGAAGTGTAACCTAACAGCACTTTATACATAACTAAAAATAAATATAGATGGTTCATCATGATAAGTTTGTATCTGCAAATAATTTAAAGAAGCAGACACAATACTGCCAGGATCAACCCTCAAATAATATGCTTTAATCTTCACAGCTTGAGTCTCCAGACAGCGGGTTTGGTTCCCCTGTTACACTGCATCGATGTAAGATGGCTTTCTCGTAGGCTTTCTGTACCGCTTTTCGAACATTTGGTTTCTTGTTTTCCAACAACTTGCTTTTGTCAAGACCAGAGTCTACACCTAGTGGTTCCAGTTTATTTCTAGGTAACCACTGCCTGAAAAACAAACAAAAAATAATATTGCAGTCCTTAATATAACACTCTTCTGGGCTAATTATGTCATTTTGGGACACAAAGAGATAAGTGCATGTTTTCATTTAGCCACTGGTGTAGCACAGACATTTGACAACATCTACTGACCAAATGTAACAGATATTCAAGGTTCAGCTGTGAGCAATGACATTCAAAAGGGGTTTAATAAACTAATGTCCATCATTTGCATACATCATGAACACAAAGACACCAATAAGTACATAGTGGCACTGCGGCAGTAAAGTGAAAAGCAATTCAAACATGGGGTAACAAGAACATCCATGCATGTACAATTGACAAATACAATGAAAACAAAGTGATCAACACGTGGTAAAGACTAGAACTAAATAACTCTTTTTGATTATAACTTCTGCACTTTCTCAATTACAGGTTCATTCCCATACACCAACTGCTCTCAAATAAAACACGATTCTAACAGCAGTTAAAACAAAAATTAAACAGCAGCTTTGCACTTTACACAATTTGTAGTTTTTTCTATAAAACCCCTTATCTCCCTTTATCTCCACAATCAAACATAATTTAACTTTTTAAGTGGGATCTATCCTTGAAGACAATTTGGTTTAAGACCTGCGAACATATTAAACAACAAGATTTACATCTTTCATAATGTTTTACTCCCCTTGTCAGTACATCTTGGGCAGGTAATTTCATTCCAAAGTTTCTTTTTTCCTAATTTTATACAAAGGGAACAAATAATGAGTTCAACACCGTTAAACCCAGCGTAACCCTTTTAACTGCACATGCTCAGATTTTAACTCTGTATCTACTCGTGAAAGTACAATTGTATTACTATGCCTTACTAAACCGGGGAACAACTGCAAACACAGGTTCAAAAGGCTACTTAACTTTATGAGTGTGTTATTTGCCATACCAATCATTTTTTCAATTATTTCCTCTTAAAACAATTAACAAACAAATTACGGTAATTAGTTAAGTGAAATATTTAAGGTTGTTGTTCACCTCCTTTGGCATTGGTAAATTTAAATCTTTTTTTTGCAAAAGAAATGCCAACTTCAGCATAAATATACACTCACACTTTGTCAATAAATGTAAATTAATGGCATGTATGGTTATGGCCCTTTATTATTCCACTAAGACAACAGAACTCATCTGCAACCCATGATTAAACTTGCATCATTCAAGCAACATATAGCAATCTGATTGTGCTGAAATATCTATGATGATTAGATCAAATCCCTAATTAAAGGGGGCCAGATAATCCTGTAAATCACATGAGCCAGCTTTTGCCCAGCAAGTCCTCCTTACAGGAGAACACTAATCATAATTATGCAATATATATTTCCAAACTTTGTGCAACAAGTAAAATGAGTTTTTAATCACTGATTTGACACTTTTCTCACTTTCAATCAGTTGCCACTTACATAATTATATAAATGCAATGCACTCTCGTTATCTCCAATTCTGTTAAGACAAAATCATGTATTTGCCAGTTCCATCAATGTATTCTCTACTAAATTGAAACTGTTTAATTCAAAATCTATTTACGCTTTCCACTGCTTCTATGGACTATGATTTGATTAAAACAACGGTATACAAAATAAGTTGAGCTAAAAACAGGTGGCCTTTTAAAAATATTAAGCTGAATAGGTTTCTTCCTTTTGTTTTTGAATAAAAAACATTTTGATTTTTATCTGAAAATCACCGGAGGGGAGCAGCAGCCTCTCCATTTAATGCTAGTTAAATAGATCTGATAATCACCAGTCTGAAAATTCTGCAAATTCAGCACTTTTTTTTTACAAGACCCTTGAATACAAAATAAATTATATCTTTGCAAAAAAGATTTCTTTCAGAATCACAGCCTTCAGAACTTACCGATCTGCCAGCAAATCATTTTTAGTTCTTGCAGAGTTCTTTTGACAAAATCGGATAGAAAGAGTGTGCTCTTGACAATTCAGAAATTAACAGTTCTTTTTTAACAAATCTGCACCAAAACTGACCTTTGAAAGTGCTCTTCAAAGTGACTTTAGGTGACATTGGTGACTTTAATGAAAGCTTTAAACACACAACTGTATTTCCTTTGTCTATTTAAGGTGAGATTTGGACCCCCACAATTTCTTCTGATAGCATGACAGCCTATCAGAACTCCAGGAAGCAGAAACTGACAATAGTTAATAAAAGTTGCAAGAACCCAAATCAACAATTAATATCAACAGAGCCTTAAAGTTTAAAGTTGCTTAACTAATGAGAGGCTAAGCCTACAAGTTCTCTAATTCACTGTAAATCATACAGCTGACCGATATTTCTAATAGATTTTGTACTTCTGTTGCACCAAATCACTTGGCGGAACATCTAAATTCAAAATTAATGAAGTTTAAATGAAATACAATGGTTTAAGTTGAGGCAGTAGGCCATGTATTGCCAGACATTGAAATATTGTGTGGCTTCTGTTTTATTTCAAATTCTCAAACATTAAAACAAGACAGAGCTGGTACCACATGTTCTGTGAATGATCGCTTTAGTTTGGTGTGAATGGATCACACTAGCTGACTTCAAGTGATAAAGTACATGCACTGTCTTGCAATAATCCACTTTAAGAAAAAGACAACAAATCACACTTGAGACTTTTAAAATGACATCTGCCTCTGCTTCTGGTAAGACATTGCAATATCAGAAATTCTTCTATCAAAGTCAGATAACACTAATAAGAAAGCATTTTTAAGATGTGAAATGTACTAATAACCCTGCACCATTTAAATTGGAAAATGGGGAAGTCTTTTACAGTGAAACCATCACAATCAAATGATGGGCAAGTATATTATAGTATAACTATCAAAATCAGAAGATAGGCCATCTATTAAAGTGAAACCATCAAAATCTAAAGCCGGGCAGGTCTATTACAGTGAAACCATCACAATCGAAAGATGGGCAAGTATATTATAGTGAAACCCTTAAAATCGAAAGATGGGCCATCCATTACAGTGAAACCATTATAGTCGGAAGATGGGAAAACCTATGACAGTGAAACTATCAAAATCAGAAGATAGGAAAACCTTTGACAGTGAAACGATAGGCCAGTCTTATACGGTGAAACCATCAAAATCTAAAGCTGGGCTGGAAAATCTATTACATTGAAACCATTAATTTGGAAGAAGGGCAAGTCTATTATAAGGAAACCCTTAAAATCGGAAGATGGGCCATCTATTATAATAAAACCATCAATGATAGGCAAGTCTATTACAGTCAAACCATCAAAATTGGGAGATGGGCAAATAGTGAAACCATTTAACTCAGAACATGGGCAAGTCTATTGCAGTGAAACCATCAAAAAGCAGAAGATGGCCATGTCATATTATAGAAGTGTCGCTGAGTAAGGATTATTTAACTTTTAGTTTTCTCAACTCGATGGTTATTGGGTTAATTATTAGAATCCTTGGACATCTAACCAATACCGAACATGCATACATCAAGGTGTGAATCAAGTCGCTGCAAATACAAAAACAAGTCATGAGTGTTCCTTCTTATACCACACTTCAACTTCAACTTGATACACCATAAATAAAACTGTTTTGCGTTAAAAATCTCAAACACTGACACCCCCTCCCCTAAAATCCCTCCTGCTACTGGTATCTAAGCAGTACTGATGCCCTTTCATGAGGGTATCTCTTCATCTGAAACTTATAATTACATGCTTTGATCTAAGAACAGATTAGAAAACATAAACCTAAGGGTTAAAGGAAGACTAAAACTTTAATTGCTGCAGAACTCTACTCCCATCCTGCAGATAAATCTTTGTGCACCATTCAACATTGCCTGGTTCCTGGCCCCACTGTTAACTTAACATTATATCAGTCACTTAAGTTATTCTATAGGATTATGAAAATTTATCTTCTACAAACAATAATGATCTTGTCAGGTGCAATCTTGATTGTTCATTCATTACAAGAGGGCCATTGAAATGATCCAAAGATGCTCACCTGATAATCATAGTTGAAGTGGAACATAAAATGTTCATACCAGTAAATTAAAGCAAATAAATATCAACGTGTGCTGTCTGTTAGAGTTTAAAGAAAAACAGAATAAAGACAGATAATTTATCAAAATATCATTTCTCATCAATCACTAAATTTGATAATAATAAGACTTAAAACTGATTTCCTGTAAAAATTTTGCATTATTTTTTTCACACTGATGTTTGTCT
Source organism: Saxidomus purpurata (assembly GCA_022818135.1). Classification (NCBI taxonomy): domain Eukaryota; kingdom Metazoa; phylum Mollusca; class Bivalvia; order Venerida; family Veneridae; genus Saxidomus; species Saxidomus purpurata. The sequence goes on along the minus strand of JAFMSR010000011.1, from coordinate 24,052,091 downwards.
GTAAAATGAGATTTCAGCATAATGCACCTTTTGATTATCCAGGTACATATGATTGTAAACCAGTCTTTTTTCTGTATCCTCTGACCTTGTGACCTAGTTTGTTGACCAATACAGCATCTGCTTTTCAAAATGCTGGGTGACTTCCAAATGCAAAACTTAAAGTTTGAACAAATTAGACTCTAAAATGTTCTTTTTCTTTCATTTCAGATTTTTGTATCACTTATAGTTTACTCCACAAAATTTTCTTGGATCAGTTTCTAAAAGATGCTAAAGTAGTTAAACAGTGTCGGACAAGACACTACAGCCAGTACAGAGACCAAAGAGAGTCATTTCACCAGACACTAAAAGCTTGTGCTTACAGCTAATCCCACTAAACTTTGAAAATGGATTTGTCCATCATTGAATTTAGACTGTGCTATTGATTTTTAAAAATTTACTGACTGAATGGGAACCACTGCAGATTATGATCAGACTGGACAGATATACAGAATGATCATGATCTGCGAAGACAGAAACACTTTCCCCTAACAAGGTAAGAGTTAAACCGACAGAAGTGCAATATTCCTTCAAAGCTTTCTTGAGAAAACCGTATCATTCCGAATCATTCCCTGTGTTTGCAAGATTTATTGAATGGAATAGTTCAAATATTTAAATAGGTACAGAGAACAATATTCGTAGAATCTCATTAATCTTTAAGCAGCTAAAAACAGAAGTGCTAATTCTGGCAGTAGGTCAGTAAGACGGAAGACTATCTGTCTAGGTGGGATCCTGGTGTGCAACCGAGAACGCTTACTGTTGTCTATCTCCTCAAACAATGTTATCTAATTAATGTCAAAAATATATTTAACAGGCAAACCTTACACATAAATTACTATTTTATCCTATGATGTTTGGCAAAGTCTGAACTTCAAGTCTGTACAGTATCATAAGTACAAATGTTTGCACGCCTGAACAGCTTGTGGTGGCCACAGAAACTGTACAAGCAACATCATTTTAATGTTGACTTTCGTCTTATTATAAGTAAACCTTGTAAGCCTTTTATCCCTCAAGTTGAAGACAAATCACAGTAGCATCAATAACTTTTCAAATAAGGCCTATCTAAAATGTCATCACTCATGAAACATTGTTTTAAAACTGAACTCGACTCTGTGTAACAGATTTCGACTCATGATTGCGCAGAAAAACTGAAATGCTTTCTAGCCTAGACATCTATCAGTATTTCTTGAACTAACAACCTTTAGCGAGTTTTCCAACCAAACAATAGAGAAAAAATACATGTGCACTTTCAACAAACTGAAACTATAACTATGAAGGTCATCATAAATTGACTCATTTACTTCCAAGTGATCGTATCCTAGGCCATTATGAGTAAATTACTTACATTTTAGCATATTTTAAAAAGGTGATAAATATATTTGATTGACTTGCACTAATGCTGTAGAGTTATGCGGGGTTTGATCACTGCTGATATAATTCGAAAAGGAAACCACCAACTTGCTCATCAAACCACAAAAAGCAATCAACCCGTGTTTTGTGGTATTTTGGCATTAGAAAAGTGCGATAAAACGATTTAGCAGCCAGCCTCTGTGGTAACTCGCATCCACCTAGTGACGTCATTTATTAATTAACCTAATATTCCGACCATGAGATCAGCATGGATATTTCCTTTTGAAAAACCAACCGTCAGCAACAAACGTGAGCAACTCACCTTGATCTTTGTGGCTGAGCAAATGTTATGTTTTAGAATTTGTTTGCATTCTAAAAGTGCATCCTACCTCCTTAAGAATCCTGTTATACATCTAAAGTAAGCTACAAGCTAGTTTTTTTCAGTTCTAAAATTCCCAGTTTCAGTGTCTCATACTGGCTTTTGCACTAGAAACATGTACAATTCTTAGGATCTAAAATCCTGAAATCACGGACCAGGCATAAAACACAGCCAGCCTGATTAAATGTCGGATATTCCATAAGTGACCATTCAGACTGTCACAACTCTGAACACTTTCTTGAACAGTGTATACATCGTACTGGGTGAAAAACTGCTTGGTGACAATCCTGTCAAACTTACCATGTTCTCTTAGTATCAAAGAAGAGAACGAGATAGACAAGTTCATCAAATCGTTTCTGCATGGCTAGCACTTCCTCTGGGGGTACGGGTATAGGAACACCATTGTGGAAATATCCGGTCTTTGGCATCTTTGGATTGATTATCTGAAGTGGTAAAGCAAGCATTTCAAACAATACAAATCAAACAAGAACTTATCAGAATTATTCAACAAAGTTCTTTGGAATCAAAAGCTGCATGGAAATAAACGAAGTTTAAATATGTGAACATGGCAATACTTTACATACACAGTCACCAAACAAATGAAAGATGGATAATCCTTTCCAATGCTCCAGCTGTGTTCATCATCTAATAAACAATGATTTGGAGTTCTGATGTGCAGTAATTAACCACGAAGGCCCGAGTTTATAAACATGCATCAAAATGACAAAGTTGTTTGTTTAAGAAATAATTTATGGCTTGCAGTGCTTTATCGAAATTGAAGCATTCCCCTGAGGTGATATGCCTGGCGAAATAATTCAAATCGGGTGAAGCCCATGTGAATTGTTACGCTGGTACATTACCGACGGGAAATGCTTCAATTTCGATAAAGCACTACAAACCATAGATTATTTCGATTCTTATAAGCTGAATTTATGAAAACTATCATAGTACTACAGACTTTTTTCAATTCGGCGGTAAGGTGTAAAATAGCATAAATAGTGGCTGTTGAAATTCACTCCCCTATTCGGGCAACCGTTCAATATATCATACAAAGCTATATCATACAAACTTTTTTTAGTTTAATCATCTTATACATAAAATATATTAAATACCTGACTGTGACATTATGTAGGAGACATCAGATTTTAGAACCTAACAAAGCAGATAATTGATTTAAATGTGTATAGCTAAACTGAGCTGTACAACATTTTAAAGTGGAGAAATGAGGTCATTGTGATGATGTAAACGTTAAGGTGAAGGTATTGTAATGCTTAACTTTCGCAACCAAAAATAATATTTAGGTAACTAACCACAACTATTTCATGCGACTGATGTATTTATACATATATTATTTCTATTTTCATGCACGAAAGTAAATTAGAAGTCGGAAGGAGCTACTTCCATGTCCAAAACTCCGCCTACTTTTCCAAGTGCTTTAGCTCTCAAATTGACTATAAAAATATACCATAGGCAAATCAGAATAGACAATAATTATGCTGAAAATGATGTAATATAGATTCAAGCCTGACCAGATATCACAGAAAGTGAGATGTAGAAAATTATTTAACGTCATGCAGCACAGTTTGACGTTATTTTTTATATCATATCATAATCAAAAACATTTATGGCATTATAATACCTCATTTTTCTGTTCTTTGTATATAGTGACAAAATCGTGAGTGAAGTTAGAATATTATATAAACATCTTGTACCCTCTCAAATTAAACTGAAACCAGTCAAGAAGACTACATAAAGCACTCCAAATATCTCCACATTTTAACTGCACATTCAGTGCTATTTTTTGTTATTATGGGTGCTCCAAATACAATTCACAGTTTCTACTGAAAACAGTGCTTACTATGATAACATTTCTCAGATGTATATACCGATTCCTAGAAGAAACTCAAGATTTTTAGACCAAACTATATTTAAACCTGTATTAAAGCTTACCAGAGCAGGGTACCAGGGGTATCCACGGCATTTGGCCCAAACTAAATCTAAGGGTTCAAGTGGGATTTCATCGCTGTCAAAACTGCCTCTTCGGCCGCGGCCTGAAAAAAACATAAGACAGAGGTAAAACAATCTTGAATGAAGGACAAATAAAATTACAAATCAAGGTCATATCAAAAGTAAGGTAAAGCTCTACTGAAACTCAAGACAAAGTTCATACCAAATATCACATCAAGATGTAGCAGGCATTTACAGATCAATATCTGGAAAATCAAGAAATTGAATTCTATTTCTGGGACTGTCTTTTTTTCTTCTTATTTTTCTCCCTTTTAAATTTACACAAGTGGAATTCTCCTGCCAACAATTCGAACAGCTTTATAAACACTCCATACTGCTGAAATAATGCATCTGAACATTTCCAATTTTCCTCTCTCACTACAAAAATCAGTCAAAACTTTTGATGGCACAGGTTCACTAAGGTACATCATCTTTTCTTTCAATCAGACATAAAGCCATTATTAAACTGCAAAAAATACTCCACTTTTATGAACCCTATCAACAGGTGGAGCTGACTTTTAAAGATCATTAGGGCTATCTTTGAAGTTCCATAGATTAAGTAGTCAACTGTTAATTCATTTATAAGCAGGCAAGTGTGTACCATGTAACTTTTCTTAAAACCTATTATCTGACTGCAAAAAAGACTATTTACTTTCTTTGGTAGAATTATTTTTCCATTCTGTCAATATAGTAATGTCTCCATTAGGCTTAGAAGAAAACCAGTGAAAACACATTATAATTTATGCTAGACTGATTTTTTTCTTCAAAAATTGATTATAACTCATCAACAAAATCAGGAGTCCTAAAAAAACTGCATTAGAATAACATTACTGCAAATCTGCTGATAAACTTCAAGACGGTTAAATGGTTTCTCTGCCTCCTGTCTCAGATCAAACAGAAACTCCTCATACCTTTCTGACAGTTATCAGCTGCAACAGCTTACAAAGTATGTAATATGCACTTTTATTTGTTGATTTTCAAACACCACTGAATGACCAGAGAACAACTAACAGTTCTCTGACTTAACTCCAGGCTAAATAAAATTAATCTCTGGTTAAGCAGGCCCTAATGCATAGATCTGATTTTTCCTGCAGCATTGTATATTTTTATTTGCTAAGTTTCTGAGAAATCAACTGAAATAGCCTAGTATTTGTGAGTAAAATATAAAAAAAAACCTTTTAAAACTCCTGAACCCAATATTAAATTTTTGACAAGAGCTGTCCATAAGACAGCACGCTCGACTATTGTGGGTGTTTGCTAATAAAACAAAACTTTTATCAGTGTAATAGCAAAACAAAATTCTGCTAACTATTAAGTAAAAACTAGGAAAGTTGAATCATAAAAAAAGTCAAAATCTATAACTATAGATTTAATTTTTGGTAAATTAATTGTTTGATACAAAATTTACCCTGAACACTATTGCAAGGTTTGATATAACTACCATAAGTGGTTACTGTGATATGTGCATGATAGTACCTTGCATGCAAAACTTTACCAAATTTTCAAAGTCAAACAAGGGCCATAATTTGCACTAAATTTAAACAAGAGTTATCTGTCTTGACTGTGTGACACCTCTTAAGACATTAAAAAAGTTTCAAGTCAATATCATAAGTGGTTACTGAGATATGTGCATGATAGTACCTAGCAGGCAAAACTTTAACCAAAATTTTCAAAGTCAAACAAGGGCCATAATTAGTACTAAATTTATACAAGAGTTATCTGACTTGACCTGTGTGACACCCCTAGAGACATTAGCGAAGTTTCAAGTCAATATCATAAGTGGTTACTGAGATATGTGCATGATAGTACCTAGCAGGCAAAACTTTAACCAAATTTTCAAAGTCAAACAAGGGCCATAATTTGTACTAAATTTTTTCAAGAGTTATCTGCCTTGATTGTATAACACCCCTAAAGACATGAACAAAGTTTCAAGTCAATATCATAAGTGGTTACTGAGATATGTGCATGATAGTACCTAGCAGGCAAAACTTTAACCAAATTTTCAAAGTCAAACAAGGGCCATAATTTGTACTAAATTTTTTCAAGAGTTATATCCCTTGATTGTATGACACCCCTAAAGACATGAACAAAGTTTCAAGTCAATATTATAAGTGGTTACTGAGATATGTGCATGATAGTACCTAGCAGGCAAAACTTTTACCAAAATTTTTTAAAAGTCAAACAAGGGCCATAATTTGTACTAAATTTATACAAGAGTTATCTGCCTTGATTGTATGACACCCCTAAAGACATGAACAAAGTTTCTAGTCAATATCATAAGTGGTTACTGAGATATGTAAATTTTTGATAAAAAAAAAAAAAAAAAAAAAAAAAAAAAAAAACCCCACCCCGACACACAAATGGACCGTAATAGCTCTCATACTCGGGTAATGGGGGTAATAAAATGGCCTGCTTAACTAACAATTCTTTTTAAAAGCCTTATCATAATAGTTATGTATTGGGTAAAATGGAAAACGTCTGCTATTTGCAAATTGAGCTTTAGCAGAAACAAATAAATACACATTGTAAACAGCTCTTCCTACCGTAAACTAACTTATATTTGATTATAGTATAATGAAGGCATTTCTTCATTTCTTTTCTTTTTCTATATACAACTAATAAGTGACTACATTCAGATTCAGTCACTGGGTAACTCTCAAAGGACATTTTCTGTGATGTGGTATTAATTTTAGTAAAGATATACAACAGACACCTACTGGATAAAATAAATCATTTAGTATTACCACAAACTCTGATAACAGAAACTTCAATTTATACAAAACTTTAAAAGGGGCAAACTTAACAAAATAAACATTTGCTCACTTTTTTTGTTCTCATGCAACAACTAAAAATTTACAATAAGTTAAATCCCTGAACATCCTCATGCAAAATGCAGACCAAAGTAATCAGATTAAAGACACAGTGCTTCTCTAGATACCCATGACAATAAAATGAAAGTTTTTGTGGCCTTTTTTGTCCATTATAAAAATGTTACAGCAAGTAACTTGTCGTTTTTACATTAATTACATGTGTGTATTCAGTGTAAATTTACAGACAAGAATGTGGGTATATGAAAGGAGACTAAAGAGGGGCTAAAGAGGGGGTGGGGGCGTGGGGTGTTAAAGAGAAGCACTGTGATTAACGTGTGCATGCACTGTATTCAACAACAACAAAAACAAAATTTTTTATTCATAACTTATAATAAGTTCAGTCTACAAACAAATTAATTAACTCGTCTTCTCCTTGAACTGGTATCAAAAATTCAGTAAACAACATCATCAATTGGCAATTTTGTGAGACAATTTTATGATTTACGCAAGCACTGCGGAATTTTCATTTTAAAAACTTCACTAAAGGATTCACCTAATTAACAATGGCATGCAATATTGAAGCTGTAAACATTAGCACCCTATAACTAATGAATAAATGCTGACTTAACATAAACAACTCTCTTTAATGTGCAGAAGCATATCTTCAGAAAGGTCAAAGCTTCCTGAAGTTCAGAGGATACAGATCTAAGACACATACTACTAGATAGCAGAGTTTACTATTTTGCATCTGGAGATTGCAAAAGTCTATGAAAATTGACAATTTGTGCACTTGTATTCCTTCATTTTTTTTAACATACAAAAAACCTCATTGCTACATGCTAACACAGCACCTGTTTTTCTACCCTTAAATTACAGTATATGGAGTGTATTTGTAGAGTGGCAAAGAAGCACTCTTTCTTCTGACACACTAGATGTAGAATTATTTTTTTTGTATCAATGTTTACAAATGAGGTGTCTACTTAAAGTTAGTGAAAACTGACATTACGACTAAAGGTCCTGCTTTAATTATGGACGAAAACAATATCACTGTCTTGTAAGGTAAATTCCTTGATTCCTATACAGCTGTTATGATAATGAACCAACTTCGTTCCCATTAAAAGACTTGCCATAATTATTGTTTTTCATTTCATGAAGAAATTCTATTCCAGTATCACATTAAACGAAAATCACTTAAGAGTGTGAACGAATTGTTCTACATTCCCACATTTATCATAAACATCTTATCGCACAAGATAAACATCATGTTTAGAAAACATAAACATATATAAAACCTAAAAAGAAAAAAAAAGTTCCCTTGGGCCTTTTCTTTTCAATGCGAAACAAACTCTTAACTGCATGTGCATGCTAATGTTAAGCTCTCACTCCTAATGACATAATTATGTCTAAATAACAAGAGCTGTCCATAAGACAGCACGCTCGACTATTGTGGGTGTTTGCTAATAAAACAAAACTTTTATCAGTGTAATAGCAAAACAAAATTCTGCTAACTATTAAGTATAAACTAGGAAAGTTGAATCATAAAAAAAGTCAAAATCTATAACTATAGATTTAATTTTTGGTAAATTAATTGTTTGATACAAAATTTACCCTGAACACTATTGCAAGGTTTGATATAACTACCATTAGTGGTTACTGTGATATGTGCATGATAGTACCTTGCATGCAAAACTTTACCAAATTTTCAAAAGTCAAACAACGGCCATAATTTGCACTAAATTTAAACAAAGAGTTATCTGTCTTGACTGTGTGACACCTCTTAAGACATTTAAAAAAGTTTCAAGTCAATATCATAAGTGGTTACTGAGATATGTGCATGATAGTACCTAGCAGGCAAAACTTTAACCAAATTTTCGAAGTCAAACAAGGGCCATAATTAGTACTAAATTTATACAAGAGTTATCTGACTTGACTGTGTGGCACCCCTAGAGACATTAACAAAGTTCAAGTCAATATCAGAAGTGGTAACTGAGATATGTGCATGATAGTACCTAGCAGGCAAAACTTTAACCAAATTTTCAAAGTCAAACAAGGGCCATAATTTGTACTAAATTTTTTCAAGAGTTATCTGCCTTGATTGTATGACACCCCTAAAGACATGAACAAAGTTTCAAGTCAATATCATAAGTGGTTACTGAGATATGTGCATGATAGTACCTAGCAGGCAAAACTTTAACCAAATTTTCAAAGTCAAACAAGGGCCATAATTTGTACTAAATTTTTTCAAGAGTTATCTGCCTTGATTGTATGACACCCCTTAAGACATGAACAAAGTTTCAAGTCAATATCATAAGTGGTTACTGAGATATGTGCATGATAGTACTTAGCAGGCAAAACTTTAACCAAAGAAGCAACGCCGACGCCGACACACAAGTGACTGTAATAGCTCTCCATATTCTCCGAATAGTCGAGCTAAAAAGGTCCCGATACTGAAGCGTAAAGAAGTATGGATTTACAAACATATAATCAATACTGGGGCTTTAAGGAATGACCATGACCTTGACCTTTAAGCTGGAGAGCCAAGTGCTTTTATTTCCCACAACAGATACTGTTTTGCATTAAAAGGTTTTTCTAGAATGTAACCTTACTGGAGTTAGCGTAAAATCTGAGAAGTACTGCTTCCTTAGTATAGTCAAATACAAAACAATAAAAAACAAAATAAACAATAACAGAACAGAACCAAACAAAACTTAAAATCAAACAGTTCTGAACATTTTTAACTGGATGTTACCTATCAATAATTGGTTAATGGGATCAGTCTTTGTCTCTGACCTGTGCTTTTTTGTTTGGCTTTTTGAATTGAATCTCTTCCATGGATCAATGTTCCAGCAGTCATACAGCCTTTTAAGGGTAACAAGTTTCTCCGGATCTGTCTCAACTTTCCACTTCAATTTTTGTAAATTACTGGTAGTTTCTATTTCATCTAAGTTTTCCTCATCTTCTTCACTTTCAACACAACCTTTGTCATCAGCTTTAATCACAGTTACTTCATTCTTTTTCATCCTTTTAATGACATCTCCTCTGCAGTTATCTTTCATTTCTACTTCACTCGGAACAAACATTTGTACTGTTGATTTTTCAGAGGAACTAAACTGAGACATCCCTTCATGGGAGTTATAAGTGTTCCATGACCTTTTTTTGTCACCCTGATTTCTTAACTGTTCTTGACCTCTCATCCTATAACATACATTTTGTTCTTTTTTTGTCAAACTCCTACTACTTCCACACTCTGCACTCTTTACTTCATTCTTTCCCATAAAACTGTGCTTAAGCTCTGTTAAACCTTTAAACTTTTGCAAATCTGGTTTACTCTTTCCAACTACTTTAACTTTCCTTAAACTTCTGTTTCTGTCTTCATTCTCAGGCATGTTTTTCGGTCTTGTATCAACTTTGCTAGTACTATATCTGCCTGGTCCTGCAATAATCTCAAACTTCTTTTCAAGACTCAATTCATTTCGATGACAGTTAATGTTTCTTGAACTAGTTCTCAACCAACTTCTTTTACTTTTGAAAAGTTGAGTATCGTCACAATAACTATTCTCACATCCACATCTTTTTCTACTTTCCAATGTCTTGTCTTGTCTTGCAACAGTAGATCCTCTGCCAATATCAATATCCAAGTCTTCAATTATCAATGAAGAAGGACACACAGTTCTTTGGTATCTGTGTCTTACTTCTTCCATCTGATGAATTCTTCTCTCTGATCTTCTGTCTGTTCCATTATTATCATTTTGATAAAGGCCCTTAGGAGAACTGATATCATACTGTTCTGCTTTGGATTTATTGGTCTTTTCTTTCTCTCCCTTCTGGTGCAGTCTTGAGGGCATAACCAGCAACCTTTCCAGGTCACTTCCATTTAATGTGTATTTTGATTTTCTTGTACTCTTTTCACATTTGTCATCTGATATTTCATCAATGAAATCCACATGGCATTCTTCATCTAGAGTATTGACAGAAGCTTCTTTACTGTTTGGCCCAATAAACTTATCCCTCTGTTTTCTTACTTTGAAAAGGTCATCAAACATGTTTCTGTCAATGGCTGGAAGATCTTGATGAACAATCCAAACTTGTTGAAAAGCTTCTCTTTTGCTACCAGCAGGACCTGGGCTCTGATCACCACTATACATTTCGAAACATTTATCTTCATAAACAATATTCTCTCTTCCTCCTGGCTCACTGTTCTCCCTCGCTTCTACTTTACTCAGCTGCACTCCACTTTTGTTTTCCTTCTCATTCATGCATTTATCTTTGTCTTGGTTAACAATTTCATTATCTAACATTTGACCTAATGTCTCTGTTTGGCCTGTATCACCAGCTGCATTCCTGTGAGAATCTGATTTACTTGCTTCAGGTATTAACTGTATGTCTTTTTTAATTGATTCTTTATTTTCTTTTTTCAATCTTGCATTTATACTAACTAACTGCTTTCCATGTAAAGAATGCAGGGTCTTTTGTGCATTCAAGTACCCTTCAGATTTGGACATTTTAATCATACTAACTACCTTAGACAACCTATTTAAATGTTCAGCAGGGATCCCTGTGAAAAATAAAGACAACATCCTCAATCAAAATGATTACGTCACAAGTACATGAGGATGACAATTATTTCCCCCAAATTCTCGGATAATTCTTCATTCTTATGTTTGTACACTTACATGTGTATAGCAAATATAAATGAATGCATAAGTACTTCCACCAAAGGCTAGAAACTAATCAAAATGTGCACTACAGATTTCACAAATGGTTTTGCAGAAATACCATACTGTCGATTTTCAGATATCTTAACAATGCTATCAAACAAATACAAAATACTAGAAAATTGACAAGTGACATTTTGCAAATTATACCATTCTAAAAATTAGTCCCAAACACCATTATAAAGGGCATCTGCAAAGTTCTTGTAATACATACCTTAAGTACAGTTGAGAACTCCCTTAACCTTAATTTATAATAATTTTGAAGGAAACAGTATATTAAGCCACAATAAAGGCAAGCCTTTTGGCACTAGTACTAAGACAATGTATCTTATCAAAGGAATTCATTTATAAAAACTTTTCAAATGCCCCTCATACTTTTGTGAATAGACAGTCAGTACCTGTGCAAAAACTTCAGTATTGATAATTCGAAATACTATACACTGAACAATACACCATAAATATCAAGACTGGTTACTACATCCACTGCATCAAATGGTATTAAAAAACATGGGTTCCCACAGTTTGTTACAATGAATTCCAAAAGATAAAAATTGAAGTTTTACAATTCCCTCCGAGTGTATACAGATGCTGATGGCAACACCCCTTTATTTTTCCCCACTCATTTCTAAAATCATTTTCCCAATGAAATTCCCACCACCTTACCAGATTTGTGTATGCACAGCTGCTTTTTGTCTATTTCTAATCAATGATAATCACTTCTGTCAAGATTGCCAAACCTAGACGTAACCACGAAGAAAATAAAATTCATGTATGTATAACAAACAGACCCAAACAAAAACAAAATCCGGTCTAAATGCTTCTCTTTCTTTAGCAGACTATAAGCACCAAATTTAGCTACTTTACTTTTCAAACCAGCTAAGCATATTTCTATGGGAACCCAAAGAACAACAGAAATAAAGCAAGAAGTCATGCATATACACACAGAAAGTGATTAATTCAACACAAGATTTGTCTGGCGAACGCAGCTCACCTGTCACTCTTTTTGCAGTGGTGTCGCCCGCGTCCTCGCTGCATTCGCTATCAGTGTAAAGCTGCTGCATAGTGCCGGAGGTGCTTAACTCTACCAAAACAGGAAGCAAGCCGACATATAGAGAGACACATGCACAAAATGCTCTCACACACACACTTGAAAGGCTAAGTTTAAACATGAACTTGAATATTCTCAACTTTCCAAAATATGCAGAACTAAAAATATCTACCTTGAAGACCTTTCTATGCTGCTACAAGGTGACTAAATGCTGATGTTTGTCAGAGCACTCAATCGGAGAGCAACAAATGCAGTGACATAAATTTCATGCATGTTTTGACAGCGTATGATAAATTTATGCACTTACATCCTGAATATTAAACCTATGAAAGTCAGATTGAAAGATAACTTCTGTGTACGGAAAACATATGTGTTACATCTTCTACGAAAGTAAGTCGTCGTGAAACACTATGTCTGTGAGAATATTCAATACAATTAAATTAAGCCTTGCAGATGATTCTTAAGACAAGATAATTTGTTTTTAAAAGTTTGACAAAGAGATTGAAATGATGAAAAAACGGCAACTGCTGTCTCTCCATTTGTCTATACTTCATTGTAAGCTGTGTGTATAAAAGTTTTAACAAAATGGGAAGTTAAAGATCAAATTTAATATTTGGAAAATTATACTGTGCAACAATTCAAAGCCACAATCCACCAAAATTATGTTTCCTGTGTTCTGAATTCTCTTACATGTAAATAAGAATTTCTTTTAGATTAACTGAATGTAGAAACCTACAATAATCATTTATTTATAAGTGATTCTATGCTTTAATATGAGACTGTTAAGCAAAATAATCACAAATAATCAAATTTGAAATACAGGCTTGACAGACTTGTAGACAAACCGCTTAACTGTTTAATATACTGATATGAGAAACAGCATGTGATTTATCAAATGTTAAACCATTCTCAAGTTCACATAATTTTGGTGGTCATTATACACTGCTATTTTCAAAGCTCAGAAGTAAGAAAGCAAATGCACAAATATCACTGTATGAAAGTATGACATATAAAGCCTTACAAGTTGTTAAGAACACAATACATTCAAAATGAAAGGTAATCCTATCCAGGATATTAATTCTATTATAACTCTAAGATAATTTTCCTTTTTTTGTTTTCAGCTGTAGATGCAAGCTGTCATGCCATGCGAATTATGGTCATTTTATAATGCAAAGTGTTTCTGGACCAATGCTGAACATTTTTTTAGAATCACTGTTTTAATATGATTTTTTGAAGACAGAAAATATGGTCAAATAAAAAACGGATTCAAAATACCATAAATACCTAGTTCTCAAAATAACCTATACTAATGAAGACACTAAAACAAAGAAAACATACTGAAAGCAGGCATTACATACTGAACATACCTGATCGACTATCACTGGATCCAGTACTGGATGAATCTGAGAGTGATTCATCACTGCTGCTCATTCCCGATGTACTCTCGGATTCAGACGAGCTTCGAATATGATCTCCAACCCTGTACGTCATGAAGTTATCCCTTCTTGTAATGTCAGGTGGTTCTGAAAATGATGGTAATGGTTCTGTCACAGACATGGTCCTCTTGGGTGGCGAGGGAGCAGAGTCCATGCTGTGTATTCCTATTGCACTAGCAGACCTTTTACGTGCCCCAGGACTGCGCGGGGACTTCCCTGGAGAAGGGATCATTGGTTCTAGCACTGGAGGTTGTGGGGATTCTGACACCTTTTCTTTCTCCTGCTGATGGATCTTGGCCTTTGGTGGACGGCCTGGTTTCCGAGGAGGAGTATTTGTGTTATTTGTAGTGTCTTTGACAGCATCTTTCTTCAAACCTTTCTTACTAAACAGCACAGCTGTCCGTCTGTTTACCCCTGGGGTTGGCGTTGAAGCAGAAGATCGGTCTGACTGAACACTTGTTGGTGTCCCTGGTTTGTTCTGGTCTTCAGGTTTGCTGTCTACAATAAGTTAAAATTTGATTCTGACAATTGAAATGCATTATTAAGACAAATGTAAGTAAAAGTACAGCAAAGTTTTTGGCAGAGCTATCTCTTTTTGCTTACACATGGGTGTCAAAATGGTACACAACCAAAATTCAGAATACTTCACAGCTGTATCTCAAAGAGTTAAGTCAATAAGTGGATTTTACCGAGATTCAATGTATTTTCGAAGTCGAAAAAGGTCCATAATTCTGACAAAAGCCTTCACCGAGTTATGTACTTTTGTCTATTGATGACAGTAATGATAGTAAATAAATATTGCAGGTTTCAAAGCAATATCTCTACTGGTTTTGAAAAATGGAGGGCTGCTACCGAAAAAGTAACCAAGGTGTAACGTTATGGCGAGTATGATAGCCCCCCTTTTTTCAAAGTCGAGCTAAAATCACATACAAGTTTTGCTGGAATGTAATAGATCCTTTCTGCAGAACTTCTTTCTGTCTGTATATAACCTAGGTCTTGTGCCAAACAAAACATTTTCAGCCAGTGATTAAGAAATATTTATCTTCTTGATATTTCTACTGTCTTTGTCTTGACTTTTTTGGATTGAAAGTTTCAGATACAATTCACCATAAAGAAAAATTTAATTTTAGAAATTGACTAGGTTTCTTTTAAAGGTTCAAAGCTAAACTTCAAATTTCAAACATACTGATATAAAACAAGAGGGCCAAGATGGCCCTATATCGTACCTGGTACAAGTCCACTTGCCTATGGAAGATCACTAGATAATGTTATATACCAAATAAGTTTTCCTATATACGCCTTTGTATTAAACAAATGATCCCCTCCCCCCTCCCCGGGCAAGGTCAATTTTGACCCCAGGGGCATAATTTGAACAAAATTTAAAAAGAGGTCTACTAGGCAATACTACATGCCAAAATCTAACGGCCTAGGGCTTTTGGTTTCAGTTTGGTTAGAAGAAGATTTTTAAAGTTTTTACTATATATTCCTATGCAAAACTAAGTGACCCCGGTTGGGGTCAATTTTGACCCGGGGTCATAATTTGAACAATATTGGTAGAGGTCCACTAGCCAATGCTACATGCCAAATATCTAAGCTCTAGGCCTTGTGGTTTCAGAGAAGAAGATTTTTAAAGTTTTTACTATATAAGCCTATGTAAAACTAAGTGACCCCAGGTGCGGGGTCAATTTTGATCCGGGGCTCATAATTTGAACAATCTTGGTAGAGGTCTACTAGCCAATGCTACATGCAAAATATCTAAGCTCTAGGCCTTGTGGTTTCAGAGAAGAAGATTTTTTAAGTTTTTCCTATATATTCCTATGCAAAACTAAGTGACCCCCGGTGTGGGGTCAATTTTGACCCGGGGGTCATAATTTGAACAATATTGGTAGAGGTCTACTAGACAATGCTACATGCCAAATATCTTAGCTCTAGGCCTTGTGGTTTCAGAGAAGAAGATTTTTAAAGTTTTCCCTATATATTCCTATGCAAAAACTAAGGGCCCACCCGCGCGGGTACAAGTTTGACCCGGGGGTCATAATTTGAACAATCTTGGTAGAGGTCCACTAGACAATGCTACATGCTAAATATCTAAGCTCTAGGCCTTGTGGTTTCAGAGAAGAAGATTTTTAAAGTTTTTCCTATTTGTTGCCATAGCAACCAGAGTTCTGCATGGAATGGAATTCTTTGAACAATTTTGGTAGAGCTTCATGCAAGGAACATTCCTGCATAGTTTTATCAACATTGGCCTAGAGGTTTCAGAGGAGATGTCATTTGAATCAAATGTTGACGGACGACGGACAATCATCGATCAGAAAAGCTCACCCTGGCATAGCCAGGTGAGCTAAAAATATGATATATCCACACACCTTGCTTTCCAGGTTCCGATTCTGATTCATGCCTTAAACTAAACCCTCTTCCTCGACCCCTTCCTCTTCCCCGTCCACGACCCCTTCCTGGAGTGCCCCGCCCAGGTGTACCAGTAGCACTTTTTTCTAATGACTTTGCAGATGGAATACTAGGTCCTTTTCTAAGTGCGCTTCCTTTTTGGCCTTTGGGTATCTTGGGACTAATTGGAATTTTCGGAGATTTTGGTCCAATCAGTTTTTCTAAAGGAGGTGGAGACTTTGGTATCTTTAATGTTTTTGGAGGAGATCTGTTCCTGGTGTCTTTCCTAGATGGTGAAGGTGCCTGACTGCTGGAATCTGCAGAACCTTCATCATCCTCTTCTGATGCTGTAATGTGAATGATCAAGGGATAACTTGTAGATGTGTAATAAATGTCTTAACTACACTAGCTACTGCACTTCTGAAACATGACCATTAAGAAGTGCTCAAACATATTTAAAAGAAAACCGTTCATTTTTTTCTACAGAAAATCTCATTTTAAAATATTTGTACAGTATGGCTAAATAGCTTTTAAACAAGGTAGAACCAATTTGTTACAAACACCTGCTCTGAATATATTGAATAGGATGTCTTTTTGCAATGTCTTCTACCATTAATTTGATGTTTGTTTTGATGAAATATATGTTATCTGCCATTATGCATCCATCCACAAATAATGGCATTTCAATGTGCAGATGTGGTCAAATGAAATGAGGAAAATTTGCTATTTTAAAAGAAGTATACAACTGAAAAACAAAACTATGAAATCAAGACAAAGCAAGACAAATGCCCAGCTAAATTTCTCTAATCTTTCTTGCAACTTCTTAATAAATATGCTATTCATAATAACCAAACTGTAAAAGTAAACCAAAAACCGTATTGCCAAGTTAGGAGATCAATGAAATAACACTAGGAGCATTGGTCTCAGACAGACAGACATACGGAAAACTGCAATGGGGAAAGCATTAATTCTTCATGGCAGAAGCGTATTATGTCACACTGCTCAAACTGACTCTGACCAAAATGTCACAAACCATATTCATAATTCACTTGTAACCGTTGTTACATTATACAGGGCAATAACCTATACTATTGTTTTCATTCTGATTCAAACAACACTCTGGACGATAACCATTACTATTGTTTTCATTCTGATTTGAACAATATACAGGCCAATATCCCATACTATTGTCTTTATTCTGATTCAAACAGCATACAGGCCAATATCCCATACTATTGTCTTCATTCTGATTCAAACAGTAAACAGGCCAATATCCCATACTATTATCTTCATTCTGATTCAAACAGTAAACAGGGCAATATCCACTACTAATATCTTCATTCTGATTCAAACAGCATACAGGCCAAAATCCCATACTATTATCTTCATTCTGATTCAAACAGTAAACAGGGCAATATCCAATACTATTATCTTCATTCTGATTCAAACAGTAAACAGGGCAATATCCACTACTAATATCTTCATTCTGATTCAAACAGCATACAGGCCAAAATCCCATACTATTATCTTCATTCTGATTCAAACAGTAAACAGGGCAATATCCAATACTAATATCTTCATTCTGATTCAAACAGCATACAGGCCAATATCCCATACTATTATCTTCATTCTGATTCAAACAGTAAACAGGGCAATATCCAATACTATTATCTTCATTCTGATTCAAACAGCATACAGGCCAATATCCCATACTATTGTCTTCATTCTGATTCAAACAGCAAACAGGCCAATATCCCATACTATTGTCTTCATTCTGATTCAAACAGCATACAGGCCAATATCCCATACTATTGTCTTCATTCTGATTCAAACAGCATAATACAAAGCAGTAGGACAACATTTACCTGTTTCAATAGTACTTTCTTCTAGATCACTGTTGGGTATACCTTTCTGTATAGCTAACTTCTTCCGCACAGCAACAATCTCCCTCCGTATCCTCTTGGCCAACTTTGACTTCTTTTCTACAGTTTCAAAAAAGAAAATCACATAGCTCATAAAGACCAGTTTCCTATAATGATCTTAACAAATTGAAGCCACAATATCCATAATGGTGTTTCCTATAGTTCTAGACAAGTAGTAACATCAAAACCATCCAGCAGCATTGATTTACACTAATATATTTCTCTTTAAGGTATATATATATCTTGAACAACCAGTATCTTATAGCATTAGCTTAAACAGATATTTCTGACAGAACACACTTATTCTAAAGGTCAAGAACAACTCTATGAACATCTGCATAAATTTGCAAGATCTTAAACTTAACTATTACCCTGCTACATTTCTGAAATGATGGACTGAATAGTGAATGGTGTACATATCATTAACAAACTGCATACATGTGAAGGCTGATCATGATCTACACGTGTCACAAAGGCGTGATCATACTGCTACCAGCAGGGGGAGTTCATCTTCTGAGATTAATTAAATAATGAACACAAAATACTCCAGTGTTCACTGCCTTAGGATATCTAACTGCTATGTCTCACTTTCATCAAAGTAGGCGAAACAATAAATGTGGGTTACAAAACAAATGAGAACTTTGTAGCGCATTCACAGTATGTAACTTAATAGATTAAATGTTGCAGTTATAAACTATTTTCCTTCCTTCTTCAAACCACAATATTAATTAATACATGATTCATTTTAACTATGAGGTGTTTGCCTGTTTATTATTGCATTAAAAAAATTTCCTGTGGTTTAGCAGATGTTTATTTTGATATTTCTGCGACACAGACCTTAAAATATCTTCAAATAAACTGGAGAATGTTTTAATTCAAAGGGGTATAATGGCCCTAATTACTTGTGTGATTCAACAGAAACATATGCAATGCATGCTCAGACCTGTATGATTAATGCTAGGTATACAAAAGATGTGAATTTGACTCAAGTTCTGTGAAAATGGTAGAACACTTAACAGTATTTTCCTTTGAATTAACCTAGTGACCCAGTTTTAGATCCTCGTATGAAAATGACCTTGATATTATCATGACATGCACTGTGTCCAATTTTCAAGATGGTCGTGTACAAAATAAGGTTTGAATATGGTAGCGGAAAGGTTACATTGTAACTTGGATTTGTACTCAGGGTTTTACCAGTATTTTGACCAGTTTTCATGATGGACAACAAATGTTGTATCAACATAACAGGCAAAAGACTTCACCTTTATCTATTTATTCTTCTATCAAGATTTATTCAAGATTTTTCGGCAATGTGGCTTCTTACGGTATAAAAATCATCAAGCAAAACATCTTCAAGCGCAATAAGTTTTAAACACATTTTTACATTTATTTTAAAGCACTTAAAAATTCACATAATATTTTTACGTATCTGTAAAAAAAACACCAAATTTAATCAAAACTTTTCAAGAAATGATATAAAATTTGCTGTTTCTCGAAGGAGTACAGACATGACCTGTTGGTTTCATTCAACTATCCTATAAAACTAGTTTCAAGAACATATGAAAACATAAACTGGAGTGAGACATGTCAATTTTATATGTTGCTGAACAATGAATGAAATTCTTTGCATAAATTTTATGTAATTGGGTGCTCTCCTGTCATCATAAAATTTCTTGCATAAAATTTTAATGAAAGAAAAGCAGAAGTCCTGATCTCTGAATGATATTTGATAATGCACCAGAGTACAATAAGAACAAATGAATTCTGAAAATGAACAGTACAAATGTATTGAGTGAATACTTGAAATCTGATGTAAGCCATGTATCAATTGTGAAGCAGTGTACTTTGATTCAAACCATCACTTGTGTTAATGAATGCTACTGGAAGTATCATCATACTACCATGACTAGATCAGTACTTTGAAAATTACCGAGGAACAATATTTCAACACTGGCAATGCTACATTTCTAAAATAGGCTTGTCCATACTTAAATATGGGATGTACCATTAGTTGCTAAACGGGGTGTGTCATAAAATTTACTGACTGCACAGTGTATACTGCAGATCATGATTAGAAAGCACAGATGTGATGACTGATCATAACAGGCACAGGTCACAATGGTACAATTACTTGCTGACAGCAACTGAAGGGTAAAACTTTCATCCATCTTTGCAGGATGACTATTCACTTACTTGAAAGACTCGCCATGTCCATCTTCTCCAACAGTATTCTTAACTGTTCTTCTAAAGGAAGATTGTCCTTCTTTTCCAGGAATGTATCAACTGTAAAATACATACATCATATAAATCTTTCCTATAGCCCCACGTTTTACGTGAATCTACTTGTCACTTATGTAACCTGGCATGTTTTCTTACACATTACATATACCCGAGACTACTAACAATCAAGTCCATACTATTTCCTTACATACACCTATACATGCAAGAAAATTGCTAGAAACAAAGAAGCAAAACTGATACTCCTGAAAACATCGTTGATAATCAAAGAAATACATGAAGGACTTAATCCCAGTAAAAACCTGGAATATTATACATATTTCCAACAAGTAGCAACCAAATTCAATTTCAAATGTACTGACTAAATGTCACTGGGGTTATGTAGCAATGATAAATGCTCTACATGTATATACTCACAGTCTTCAAGGATGACTGGCTCTCTCTTCATCTCTGATGGGGGTTCAGGCAGATGAAGTCCCGTTTCTGGGTCATACCCTACCCTCTCTGCCATTCTTCTTGCTAAACGTATTATTGCTCCGCCCTGAAATATTATGTTTGACTCGGCATGAAGGACGTTGCTAACTAACTATACAGCCTCTACTCTCTTTAAACAAAGTCTGGACATAAGCAACAGTTAAAAAAAATCTTTCAGATCTGTAATTAATTCCTAACAAAACAAGAAACTCTGTACTTAAATCTTTAAAAAAAATATTTACTAGGTCTAGTAACCAGACAAAATTTTGGTCCCTATTGTCAAAGGCATTAGGATGGTCAACATACCTTTCTGATCCTGCATTAAAATGCCCCTTCAAATGTGACTTACCCCATGGTAAAAAATCTTGACATTTGAAAGAGCAACCTAACCTTAATCTACCATCTAAACATCACAAGCAACAGTCCTAGAACGTTTGAGGCATTCAACATTTACCAACATCATCAACATAGGAAATCAATTCATCAATAGCAACCTTTATATTGACTAGCAGCCCTGAGGTTCATCCTTTACTTTTTATCATAAATGCATATTCTTTTTAATGCGCTTCCGCAATCATATTCATCCCTAAAGTGGAAGTTTAATTATTTCAAATACCTGATCTCTAAGTTTTATAGCTGCTCTGTAGAACACAGTTTCCTTAGCATTGTATGAGAGACAATTCCTTATCACGAGATCAAAATCAGCTTCAAAATCATCCATAGTTTTATATTTCTGTTCAGAGATCTTCATTCTCATGGTAGCGAAGTCCATCGGGTGTTCAATGTGTACATAATAATCTGGAACCTGGAATTCAAAGACAAATCATTTGCAAACAAAATCAGGGATCAAACTCTTTACCCAGCTGATGGTGAATGGGTCTGTGACCGCTGTACTGCGGTCTAATCATTTCCTGCTCCGTTCCCTCTTCAGCCAGAATATTTACAGTGAACACCCCTTAGAATAACTATTAAATGGTACCGTCCAAGTCAAAGACTGACGAGTCCGGCCGGGTAAAGAGTAATCATAATATCATTGTATTGCATTTACACAGACAGCTCCATACAACAGACCATGCTCAACATCAACCTTGAAGCCAATGTTTCTTCAAATTTTAACAAAGCGACAGCAGCCCTATAAAGGTGGAAAAGGGTTTGTCAAAGAAAGGAGAGGTAAGCGTAAATTAAGGTCAAAGAATGAAACTGTTCAAAGACCTTGTAAAGTACATTACATTCAAAGACACCTGGTTCTGTGCCAATGGAGGAGGAGGATAATTCAAAGAAAACATAACCTTGAAATGATCATGAATAACTGAACTTTTCAAAATGAAAGTATAGAATTAAAAAAGCAGACCGCTGCATGCTGCAAATTATTCTATGATATTTCAAAAGAAAGCCATTTGAGTATTTCCATGTTAGTCTGGTAAAACGTGACAAAATTCTAAGTTAAAAGGGGCATAAAGTCAAAAACAAAAAATTGGTGAAGATGTTGACAGTAAACAACATTTCAAGTCCATAAAAAACAAAGTAAAAGGGCAAAACTGTCAAAATCAAAACAGAGTTATGGGGTTGTTTCCTCAGATGTAGAGTTGATGGTAGTGACACATCTTTGAGTTTTAAGTCAATACCTTCAATAGTATTCAAAACATTTGACTTTATAAAATCTTTTACCAAAATTCTAAGTAAAAAGGGGCATAAACTGTCAAAAAAAAAACAGAGATGGGGATTGTTTCCTCAGGTTAGAGTTGATTGTAGACACATTCTTTGAGTTTCAAGTCAATACCTTTGATAGTATTCAAGATATTGAACTTTAACCAAAAATTCTAAGTTAAAAGGGGCATAAACGTCAAAAATCAAAACAGAGTATGGGGATGTTTCCTCAGGTGAAGAGTTGATGGTTAACATACAGTTTGAGTTTCAAGTCAATACCTTTGATAGTTTCAGGATATTTGACTTTATTAAAAACTTTAACAAAAAATTCTAAGTTAAAAAGGGGCATAAATCTGTCAAAAATCAAAACAGAGTATGAGGATTGTTTCCTCAGGTGTAGATGTTGATGGTAAAGTTTTTTGAGTTTCAAGTCAATACCTTTGAAAATATGCAAGATATTTGAATTTATAAAAAACTTTAACCAAAAATCCAAGTTAAAAAGGGGCATAAATCTGTAAAAAATCAAAACAGAGTATGGGGTTGTTTCCTCAGGTGTACATGTTGATGGTAAAGATATATTTTGAGTTTCAAGTCAATACCTTTGATAGTATTCAAGACATTTGACTTTTAAAAACTTTAACCAAGCAGACGCACGCGACGCTGGCGGTGCAATAGTCTCCTTATTCTTCGAATAGTCGAGCTAAAAACCTGAGGTTCAATTTCCAACCTGTATATTCTTCAAGCAGGAAAAATGATAACTATCTTAGGTAAAGCAAATTTTGAAGATACAAAAAAACAAAGGGGTCTGCAAGGCCCCTGTCACTTGGCCCAGTGGTTTCAGAAGAGATGTCGTTTAAAAGAAATGGTGGATGAACGGACGGATGCCGGACTGAATGCGATCCTAATAGCTCACTCTGGCACTTTATGCCAGGTGAGCTAAGAAGACATAGTAAAATTCCACGACAACACAAACAAAATGTCAACAAAAACATATGTAAATTTATAATGTAAATACAATTGCCATGATTATATACTACTGAAACAATTGTGAAGAGATGATTTACCTCTTCTCTATCGACAGGTTCTGAGAATATCCTACTTGTGTCAACATCCACAAGCTGGTCGAGACAGTTACGCAGAAGGAAAGCAAATGGCTGCAACTTAAGCTCAGTTGCCATCTGATGTAGCCGAAGCTGAAATAAGGAACAGAATTCTTAAACTCTTCTGGTTTTACACTCTATGTCGCCTGCTGATTTTTACAAATTGCTCTCATTTTCTATATACGATATATGACTGATGCATTGCCGCATTTTTCTATATATGTCATTATCATCCTTTGTTTAGCACTCAGTATCAAACTAGCAAGGCAAAAATGGAAACTCTTAAAAACATTTCTACAGGGTTTGAACCACTTAATTTCATATTTTGTAATTTATCAAAGCTAAAGCGCAAAGCTATACAGACACTGGTCTTTCTATTTACTTTTATACTTCTACTTGGTACCTGTCAACGCCTCGACTGCCATAAGCAAATGTCACCAAACTATATCAAGTGGAAAGAGTGGCTGCAGGTTTTTGAAACCCAAGGAAGACACCGCTAGTATATCAGTTTCTATGTAACTAACTTTTATAAAGTCGGGACAGGGGTTTTCGGAACTATAAAAGATTCATTTAAGCTGTTGATTTTATCTGGAATCTTGCTAAACAGGCTGCAGATTATTTTACAAATCTTGCATTTACGCTATGAATTATGGGTTTTACAGCACACATATAACTATTTTTAATTATTGGTATAAACATACTAAAAAATTGACCCTCAGAAAGTCTCGTTTTTTTCTCAGAAAATGATTTTAACAGCCAAGTGCTGATTTTAGGTGCTTTAGTAAGGTGTGATTGAAGTGAAAGCATGTAACAGACTTTGAAATGTTGGATGAACTACAAATAACCATTTGATTAATAGTAATGATACCCAACAGGTCAAATACCCATTGTCTGAAGTCATGCAAGAATTGAAATATTTTTTACAGATCAGGTTGATTTATGTGGTTTAATGATAAAAACAGGCATCAAGGGAATCTAAAAGACTTCCTGTAGCTAGTACAGAAAACATTAACACCAAAATATTCATAATTGTAATACCTACAAGTTTTATAATACCACAACCACCAGACACTTGTGGTTCATTTACTGATGGGAAAGAAAACGAAAATAAAAGTCGTAACTTTGAAGTGCTGAATTCCTTAAATAACTGATGAATGCAAAACACTGAATCAAAGACACAAAATAAAGTGCAAAATTGTTTACTGCTTCTCGTTTTTAATTTTTTTTGTCTATTTGTCTTTATATTTTTTTCTCAAAAATTTTCACCAGAGACAAATGTTAAAGTTCTCCAGAAAAAAAGGAAAACAACACCTGCGAACGATAATCACACCAATTATCATCTTGACTTTAATGTGTAACCATGACCTTGTATGGCTGGCAAGAGTTCTGCAAATATTGGCAAGAATTGTTTCAAGGCTTTGAAATTATGGCACAACATGAAAACCATCCTAAAAAAACACCCAACCTTAAACATGACCTTGACCCCCAATGGCTAGGACAAAGACAATGCACATCATCTAGATAAATTGAACGTTTCAAGTAAAAAAAACAAAACATACAGAGCAAACACTTACAAGAACTGAAAAACTCTCTCACTGTTTATGTACCCCTCAATTGATTTGGTAAGAATACAAATCTGTGTATGGTTTTGATGAAAGTTTCAAGCAATTATTTGCGTTCAACAAATAAGGAGAGAGCACTCTGTATATTTCAGGACTGCAGCTTATATTGTCAAGAATGACTATGCAAATATGAGATATAATACTATAATGTATATAATATATGATGCTATAAATATCCGCTTTGTAAATTTATAAGGGTGTAAATATGAATTGAATCTCTTCATTTCATAATTAATGAACAAATGCACCATTCAAAATGCAGTTTCATTGCAGTTCGCTTGATTTCCAATTAATAAAACCTGAAGTATTAGCAAGGATTGAATTTGCAAATTTACAACACGGGATCTGCCAAACTCATTCATAAAAAATCCTGCCTTATCACTGCAGACCTGGTGCAACACAGCAAATTAGATATCATCTACATAAACTGTAATATATATGAAATAAAACAGGTAGATAACATCAAGCTTTGGAGCAATATACATGTGATTTAGATGATTATCATTGATACCACCATAGGGATATCTTCCACTAATTAAATATCAATTAGGAATGGGCTATTTAGTCTGACTAACACCTGTTTAAAGTGTCAGGATTGACAATTAATGCTGATCAAGCAAAAATTACAACTACTGCAGCTGTCAATCAAAATATACAGCTTACGTTGATTTCAATTTTTTGAGCAAATTTATGAACCAAACCACTCCAGATTTTTTTCTTGCAGACTTATATGAAATATGTATATCCTGGTTAGTTGAATATACATTGTACCCAGTTCCTGGTTCAAATGTACTTAAAGTCAAAACCTAATGCTATCTTTCTATCTCTCACACATAATAAGAAAAGAAAAGATCTTATAAATATCATATTTACCATATTTTGCATAATAAAGTGTAATTTATCTTACGTTTAAGTTTCAGCTTTTAAAACTGATTTTAACTTTGCTACTGAATTAACTATTACATATTGAAATTTTATGTGGAATCAAGTGATTTGCCAGGTGTGAACAGCAAACTATAGACAGGACACTGAAAAAGTCAGTGAAAACAGAATTATCTTTTCAAGAGCCAGCGGGGATCCAACAGTTGGATACCTTTCTTCTTCTTGTTCCTATATTCTTATCAGTATCTTCGAATAACAGATATATATATATATATATATACAGTCCTAAGGTAGATTCAATAGTACATGTATCTGCCTGTTCCACATGTCTTAATTCTACAGCTTGGTCTGGTGTAGGTCTAAATGTTTGAAAATTATTAGAAGAATATATATGTAGACCTTCTGGGGGGAAAAAATTTGAGAAATGTCCATTTTGGGTGGGTCATAATTATGAAACCTGCACGAAAATATTACTTAAGATAAACATGGCAAAAAAATCTCTAAATAAGACATAAATGATTTTTGCCTGTAAATGTCCTGTTAAATTTGTCAAACTGTGTGTCACTGTTGATAAACATGGGCTTTTAATTCAATTTAATGCATTTAATATCAAAGTTTAATGACTCCTGTAGGAGTGTATCTATATTAAACAGGACTTAACACCATTAACAAGGGCATTTCACTCAAGTTCTTAGATGAATCATTAACACTGAACATAAATAATATGCACTTAAGAATTTTGCTATAAATTTCATATCCCATTGCAAGAAATATAAAATCACTGTGACTGAGCGTTACTGCAGTAATGTTTACCCTCTGTTAAAATGCTGTCTGTCACCAAACGTTTCCACTTGTCACAAAGTTAAGTTTTCATATCACCATGTACAATTTAGAAGCAAATTGACAGAACATGTCAATACTATGCATTATGCAATCTAAGATATAAATCAAGATAATATTATATGCTTAATTTTAACGAAAACATTATGCTCCATGAAGGATGTGATATATGAGAGATGCTTCAGAAGGGTGGGATTTGGTTGTTTCAAAACATCAATGGGGAGGTCTACAAGTCAAATGTTCATGTAAGAATAAGGAAGAGTATGTCCACACGTTCAGATGACAATAAAAGACAACTGTCTGGACAACATATAAGCCCCATATACTTTTTCAACAAATTTATGAAGGTGAACAGCTGGTTTACCTCGGCCATATAACCTTGACTTAATATGCTAAGGAAGTCTATGCCTCCCTACACACGCCCCCAAATTACTAAACGCTCTTCCCTCTATACAACAACAAATTGTTTTGACAAAACAGTTACACAATGATAAATAATTAATGGAACTCCTCCTCAATGTTGACTACATGGCAGAAAGTGTGTTATAATTCTGAGATCTTGATTTTATTACAAAATGAACATTACAAGAAAGTGAAATCAACAAGCACTTGGATATAAATTTCTAAGAACTGATGTTGTACCAAGGCTTCCACAGCCTGCAGAATACATATTTCTGATATTTCTGATATTTCTGCACAGGCTTAAAGAAGTGAAATCAAATGCACTTTGTTTAACATGTGGAGATGATTACCCAGTTTTTTTATGTCATTTGCAATGTTTTGACAAGTATATTCATGCATTACCAGTATGGAGCGGGCCTCAAACAAAATATTGTCTGCAAATCCGTATACATTTCATGAGAAAATAAAGTTATCAGATATACGGAGGAAAAATATACAGTGGTATGCAGCCTAGGTTTGCACTTCAAGCTAGAGATCTACACTACAGGCAGACTGCCAGACTAAACTATCTGACAAGTTTCTGTTGTAGATACAGGAAAGGCAAACAGATGACTTTTCCATCCCTTCATGCATATACCTCAGCATCATACACTCTTCTCTTGTTTGTTATTCATACGAACAAATTTTTACATGAAAAATTACTGCAAAAACTTCAATGTGAAATATTACTGTATCATCTTATAATGAAGCTGTTTTTCTTGGGAGTCTGAAAAGTTTCTGAGTTCAAACAATACACTAGGGAAACTTTCACACAACATTTACAACAAACTGTGGCTTTTCTTTACACTTAACCAGCACAGATAATACCACAAAGGAGGTTAATCATGCTGCTGCATTTTTATACATAATGTAATAAATTGTATTCTAATACCTGGTTACATCATTACTATGGAAACTGCACAAAAATTTAAAATAACCTTTCAAATTAGGGTTAATAGCCAAAACATTACTATCTTGGCAGATGTCATTTGAACATTACTGTCTGTTACTGTGTACCATAAAATATAACAAAAACAGTGTTGATGATACTTTAGGAGAGTCTAAACTTTGTGACTTTTACTTAGCAACAAAATTCACTAGTTTCTAGACATTGTGAAACTTAGTGTTTTTACTTTTTAATTATGCAGGGATGAACTTTCACAGCCAGGTTCAAAACAACATTATTCTGAAAGATTTTCAAGATTAATGAAAGGTTCATTCCACAATAAGCACATTCTTTTTTAAAGATGCCAAATGGAGTTTTTTCTTTGCTAACTCCAAATTTTTATACCCTTGTTGCTGCTGATAGAATTTCTGAGTGTTTCTGTATGAATCAAGGCTACCACAAATAGTAAGGATAACAAAAAAACTCATTTAGCAAATAAAAATTGTAAATTTTGCCTGGAAACACATGTTTTTGGCTATAAAAATACAAATGTACCCAAGGTTCATTGTACATCCAGGCGGTAAAATGGATTATTTCACTCTAGCATGAGTACAGACTGCCAGTGACTCATGTTGCATCTTCAGTTCTCACTTTGCAACACATATCTTTTGTTCACTGCTTGTTACAAAGTAAGTTCGTCTCACCAATGTGGATATATTACATAGGACCTTCCCTGGGTTTCAAACATTTATAGCCACTCTTTGGGAAGGTCAAAAAACCTGGATTTTGGTCTGATTTGGTGACATTCGCCAACAGGAGGTTGGCTACCATATACTGTGCAAAAGAAATTGATTCTAATGCTCAATTCAAATACACGTGTGCTGATGCTATCTCACGAGAATTTAACTACATCTACCTGTTCTCTTTTGAGTTTTTCTCTCTTTCTAATGAGTTCAACAAGAAGCCTAGCTTTTTCCAGATCCTGTCTCAACCTCTGCCAGTACTTCAGCTGTTCTCGGAGAGCACTACTCTGTTTGTCGTTTTTAGGCTAAAAATAAACAAAATACTTTACACTCTATATTAGACATTGGAGTAGAAAAAAAACTTTCTAATTCTACTATATACTTTTATCACCAAAATGTTTTTAATATTTAGAGTTGCCATCCAGCCAAGTGTTGGTTGATTTTTGAAGAGGTATCTAAAGAAAAGGTATCTGTTGTCAATTTTACATGATTTAAACTCTGTAAGGTGCAGCTACATTGTTTACTAAAGAAGCAAATATTTAAGACTCTAGAGGATTTAATTTTATGAACAGATATTAACATATGAAGCTGTTACCTCAGCCTTCCTTGACATATGGTTGGTCTGAAGTCTTCTAATGAGTGGGACTCCATTCCTTGATTGTCTTTTCAACGTCCAGTAACTTAAAAGGCGGTTCAGGAACTGTTGTTTCTTGCCAAATGACACAACATTGCAAATCTTATCAAGCCTTGATAACAGAAATGTAATCAGATGGTTGTAATCAATATGGCAAAACATCTAAGTTTCAAGGGCCATTACTCAGTTCAAAGAAAATCTCAACATTACCAAAGAACAGTTTTAATCAAATTAATGCAAGTGCTTATGACTTATTCTAAAAACAGTATGCAACAGGCTTTTTGACTCCCACAAAATCATCAAAGTGAATGACAAGAAAATGAATGTAAACTACACTTAACATAAAAGCTTCTTATTGACAAATGAAAGAGTTACGTTAATTGGCAATATCAGTTTGTAAATTAAACTACATAGAATCAAATGAAAATGTGGACAACCTACCTGTGTTTTGGAATTATAGGTAGTGAAACAACCGGCATCGCATTTCTCTTTTCTGCTAATATCTTTCTAGCTTTTCTCATTTTCAATCTTGACTTCTCTTTAGCTTCTGCTTTAGCAGCAGTATCATCGCTATCAGCAAACATTCCCGCGCTCCCAGCATCCGAATGAGCAGGAGCATGAACATCGCAAAACGCTGTCTTCCTCACACTTATTGTATTACCTCCAGAACTTGGTTCCCTAATAGCTTCAATTTTCATGTACAAGCCTGCCTGCTGAGCGCATGTTACATGAAACGCTGTATAACAATTAGTTTTATGACACTGAATACAAGCACCTGTTCCTCGTTGTTTACAGATGTAGCAAGATAGTTTCCACCTTGCTGGTGGAATTCTGTCCATACAGTCGACCGGCTCTAGAAAAACAGTATTAGCAAATCCAACTTCAGGAATCCACAAAGCACACACAACATGAGCCCATCGTCCATCATCAGTCTGTTTAAAAGCACCACCTTTATTTGGACATAAGCAACAGTCAACTGCACGTGACGGTGACTGCAGACACCTCCGACACAACCATTGTCCCTCTGGTATATATGGTACACCGTAACACTCCTGGTGTACAGCTAGATTGCACATGTCACAGAAAAGAATAACATTACTGTTCTGGCATTCACCATCAGAACAAATAGAACACACAGCATCTTCATCTATAGATGGCAACAAATCTTTTCCCGACGTCTGGCTCTGAAAGAAGGCTTCCTTCTCAAATCTATCCATTAACAATTCAAAACTTTCCTGTGTTATACAGTTCAAGTTACCAGTTTTTCTCTGCTCATTCACAATCTCCAGCCAGGCATGGTCCTGCAAAAAGGAAAAACAATGTTTAAAACGGAAGCTGGATATATACATGTATCCTATGTTAACAAATTCTTGACCACACAAGAAAACTCTTAATGAGCAATTTTTGCTATATATATAGTCAATAGTGACTATATAAAGGCATTGTGGTAGGCAGAGTAGAATGTGAGCTAAAATGGACAAATTTCACCTGCAACAATTATCATTTATAGATATTAGATAAACATTGTGACTGTTCAAACCTACAGTGTATGCAGGACAGTTGTGCATATTAACTCCATCAAACTTATTTTAAGTATTAACAGTTAACTTTTTTCAATATTAGAATCATATTATGAAATGTAAATTATTTGAACAAAGCTTAGCCATTCTTTATTAATATATACTTAAATAAGGAAGGTACCTGCTCATTTATTAAAATTTGAGTTTTACACTGGTTTTAATCACAAAAAAAGAAATAAAATAGAGCAACTATTTAACAAATCTATCACCTCTTCATCCATATCATACTCCACTTCTTCATCAAGCTCATCAGCTGACTTCTCAATGTAACGATAATATGCATCAGACCTGCTCTGGATTTTTGTTGGCTTCACATAATCTTCAATAACCTTAAACTGGGCCTCGGGCAGTTTTGTTGAGTTGGTATGACTAGCTGTTGTAATATCCTTACGCCCTTTCTGACCGTCATTGGTCTTCACACTTTTCAGAGGTGATTTCTCACCCTTCTCTTCCTTCTCTGTATTACTCTGATTGTCTATCACATCTTGAGAGACAATGTCTAGTGGCTCATAAATATTAATTCTATGAATCCTCCCATCTAGATCTATCTCTACTAGTCGCTGTGATTCAGCATATGTCAATGTCTCCTGTGGTCTTAAAAATTCAGGAGGAGTCGGTGGACGATCACATTTTTGCCGCCAGTGTTTCCACTTCTTCTTTTTGCCAGTTGAGGGTTTTTTCCCTGGTGTAGGAGAGTTATTTTCTGGATTTTCATGATCAAAATTATAAATGTGAAATTGAATTCCATTAAAACTTTTGTAGGTTTTCCCACAATTTGGAATTGGACAGTCATATGGAGGCTTTGTAGCTTTCAAGTTTTCAACAAAAACATTCAGATTGAAATCTAAAACCATTATGACAAGTGACAGCTCTCTGTTGCCTGCAATGTAAGAAAATATTCATCAGTTATTTATGTGCCATACCACTGTCCAAATTGAACACTTCAACTGGTGATCAATTTTAATTTCAATGACAATGTACAACTGTTCTAATGAAGAGTCTTATGAAATTGTGCTGGACAAGTAAACCGTAGACAATGATGTAGCATATATATAGTTTAATGATTGAATGTGGGACAACAGTCAGACATTGCTATATCTACAGCTTAAAAAGTCACACTATCAAAAAATTTGACATTTTGCTTGCCCCAAAAAATATATAAAATGTGTAACAATTCTTTAATGATATTGCGTTGTTTAGAGCTCTTCACCTTTAAATACTGTGATACCCGTCCCTGCAAATCTATTAACATGCATAAACTCATGTAAACAGTTACAAAACACTAAGGAAACAATATTTTTCAAATCAATTCCTGAAACAAATAATGCCATTAAAAAAAACATCCCAGACTAACAAGCAAAATATATACAAGCTATGAAATATTATCAGTGACTCGCCAGGATTCCCCTTGTTTATGCTTGAATTTATCGATAAATTAGAAGAGCATTGAACATCTATTGGTCTCTATCAAAAATGTAATAATGCCTAAATAGCCTAGTGATTAGAGCGTCTGGTTCGTGTGCTGGAAGTCATGGGTTTAATCCCTGGCTGCATCATACCAAAGACGTGGAAAATGGTACTGACAGCTCTATTGCTGCTCACTCAACATATAAAGGGTAGTGTCTAGAAGATAAAGAAAAGCTTCCTGCTCCTAAGAAAAACTGGATAACTTGTTTGTTGCATAGTAGCTTATGCTGTCAATAAATTACATAATACAACAATGAATAAGACTTCTTTATCTTAATATCTTTCATGTTAAAAAAACAATGCTACTCTCATCTTTAATTCCATCATAGTCACCATTGGGTATACAGGAAAGGATCAAAGTTCACATAAGGACAGTTTACCTCAAAAACTAATACCCGAATGCACAATTTGACGAATACGCGTTGCATGTAGGTAAGTACATATGATTTGTCACAGGGATCAGAATAATAAATTATAATAATCAGGTCGCCTTTAGAATTTGTGAATGTTGGAATCCACAAAAGGCTGTCTTCCGTAACAGTTTGTAAACATGCTTATGTGTCATCTCTCAATATATTAAAGCAAGTATGGCTGTCTTTTCTTTTTACACTATACAACAATGTAATGTGATAAAGATGCATTCTTTCAAAGACATCAAAATAGAGGAAGGAAAAAACTCTGCCAAGCCACCACTTCCAAAACACGATTTGAAATGCAACTTGTTGCCCAATTTCATTTAGTTATACATGTATTATCAAACTGACAACGCCTTACGATAGTTTTGATAGATGAAATATTACATTATATGCCAAAAGATGCTAGTAAAGCATATTTGTAAGGAGAAACAACCGACGCTTTCAACGGTTTTGGAACAATGGCACGTTAATTTGTCTCATCATTCTGGAATATTGAACGATATAAGCCTGTAGTTATTAGGTAAATACAAAGAGACTTTACCAGAGAATTGATTTGAGTAGGAACTAGTGTGCTAGAACATATAGAAATTGAAAATATTTCGACATGAATTCTTCAATTTTAACGGCGTTGGGGAAGATATTGATCCGTTTCGTGATATGCGCATGCGCTATTTTGTGGTTTCCGTTACCG
Organism: Saxidomus purpurata; assembly: GCA_022818135.1. Lineage (NCBI taxonomy): Eukaryota > Metazoa > Mollusca > Bivalvia > Venerida > Veneridae > Saxidomus > Saxidomus purpurata. The sequence continues at coordinate 24,018,342 of JAFMSR010000011.1, read as the reverse complement.
GTCGTTTCGTTTATAGTGAGACACACGTTTCAATCAGCGGCACATTCTGCCGCAACTGCGGTCACACACATTTAGGTCTTTTGATTCATATACCCTTTTTTCGCACATCGTTGTAGTTCGTATGTTTACTTATACAAACTTTTAGAGTAAGAATCATTTATTCATTTTGCGCACAATGATCATTACTCACATTTTATTGGTTATTAATCTTTTGTTTTCAGATAGATCTAGGAACATAATCATGCTCTGAGAAATGTTACATGGAAATAAAACTGAATGCTAGCAATGTGTTAAAGATTATGGAATCGTAATAAGTTAGTTATAAAGTAGGTGATCATTTAGTCAAAACTAAGGAATACGACAGTCACCAGGTTTGTTTTGTAATATCAGTTCAAGTGTTGTTCATCGTCTAATAAACAACGCTTCGGAGTTAATATAATTATGTAGTAGTAAAAGTAAAAGCTATGAGAATGTGGCTGATCCTGACAAAGGTTTAGGAAACGAAAATAAAACTCAGAGAAAGAAAAGGGGCGACCGAATCTATGTCAAATGGATACTTTTTAACTATAATTTTTTTACCACATATACAGTGTAACACTAAATACTTCATTGACTATTTAAAAATACGAGTGTCTGTACCAGTCCTTGATCAAATATATGAGCTTGCTATACATTATGTTGATCATCCGGACTGGTTTTCAACAGAAACATACTGGCCATGTACGGCTTGTTGTCTGATTTCCCACAGTAATTGCCACCCATGCAGTACACGCATATATGTAAGCATCGATTCCATAATCGCTATAACAGACATAATGTTTTAACCGATGTTTCATACGTCTTTTGTGAAAATTGTTTCTTTGCAAAATCATGGACTTACATACATAGGTCTAAGACAAAATACGTCACCCTTTATATGACAAAGAAGAGCGCCTATAGATACGGCATTTCTGAATGTGACTATTCCAGTGACACGAGCTTTCGTTAAAACCAGGGTCCGTAATATACGGACTCTGTTAAAACCGAGATTGAAAAAGACTAAAACGTCTTAATGTGAACTCAATAAAATGTTTCAGATGACCATCTACAAACATTTCTACTAAAGAATGCTCGTTTTAAGTTAGTAAAGGCGCACGTAAACCTTTGTTGCATTTTAACAGCGAAGTTAACCGGTTGCCATTATGTTCCAGAGCAAACAGTTAATTGCACTTTTATTAAAATTCATGAATCAGACATATAGATGAAATACCGATTAATATTTGTTAAGTTGTTCAGGATGGTATTCCTCTGCTCCCTCGTGTTTTCTCTTTAGTGCGCAATCAAATGGCAAAAAAGTAAAATGCTTTATTGTTTAAACACTGGAGCTTGAATTCTTTGTACTAATGATGGTATTTCCTCACTTTCAAACCAAATACCCCACAAAGATTCACGTAACTAGTATTTTATTTCTTTGTACTAGGTTAACTTATGACGTGTGACGTTCTTTTATTGTTGTTTTTATTTGTAATGTTCAAAACACGGTGCCTATAAATTGCTCGCAAGCTGCAGGAAGAATTAGTTATTAGGTCGAATTTTACTTCGATAACATGAATTTACTTAAAGAGTAAATATTTAACCACTTGGTATTATAAACCTAAACAATTTTAGTCAATGAAATATAGTAGTAAAGAGGCGTGTTATATTGATCATAAGCGTATGCAGTAGAGGGCGTGGTATCAGGTCTAGATTGACAGACAGAGTTTACGTTAGTGTGTCTGAAAGCCTTTACTATTACTCCGGTTATTGTGCTAATAGAGAAGTGAGAGATTGCTGTATTGGCTTTTTTCTCATTTCTAATATTCTTTCTATCTGAATGAGTGAAAACGGATGAATAAACTGGTGAATGAACGGGACAGCCGGTTAAGCCATGCGGGATGCTTGGGTCTTAGGGCTCTGTGTACTTTGGTACTTTATTGATGGAGCCCTTGCAATAGATCCGTCGTTGATACATATTCTTGGAAAAGGTTAGTACAAGTGCTTAATTTAGCTGAGTTGACATAAATATTGTAAGGTTTTTAAAGATGCACTTTGTTCTTTATAATATTGCAAAAAGTGTTTGAAAGTTATGAGTGATGCAGTTCTAATAATTTATCTTAACTTTAATATTGTAACGTGAACTTCTGTCATTTCAATGTAATCTTTTCATAATGTGTAGATAAGGTATATTGGGTGCTATAAATCATGCAAACATATATTATCAATGATTTTCCTTTTTTCAGGTGGGGATTTTCAATTCAGTGAGTCTTTAACTGTGTTTCCAAAAAGAGTTTATAACAATGATTTGGATTATCAAACACATAGACATTTCCACAAACGGAGTGTACGGGAACTTTGGGATAAAAATGTGGATTATGTAGTAGAATTTGGTGAGAAAAGTATTAAGTTGAATTTAGCTAGGAAAGATGATATAGTATCACCCGGAGTAACGGTGCAACATTTTAAAGGGAATATAACTTGGCTTGAGGAGCAAAGTGCTCTAAAGGGCCTGTCATGTTTTTACGAAGGAACTGTTTCAGGGAGTGGGTGGTCGCAGGCCTCGCTCAGTCTCTGCGATGGAATGGTAAGAACTTTTCTTTTTGTTATTTCAGAAAGCTTATGTAACCAAATGTGTACACGACACAGATAAGGTCCCTTGAGGAATTCATTACTGCTTTGTGCTTATCACTAAAGGGCGAGTATGAGTCGCTGAGGGGATTCTAACGAAATTAGATTTTTAAACACCCGAGTGCACGTGAGAAAAAGGTTGCATTAGCGGATCATTTTCCGACCTTGCGGGGACTATCCTCAGTTTATCTTCGTGGATACACATTGAATTAAAACTCGAAGCAACCACTTGATAACTTCATAGTGTGTTTCAATGTGTATCATACAGCTGACAGCACATAAGTACGATTTGTTGTAACATGGGTTAGGATAATTATTATTCTGGTCATCTTGTTGTGTGGTAGACAGCGTATCACACTGTATACAGACAGCTAGAGCTGTATTACAAGGTTTTATACAGATTTCAGACGACAGTATGTCAGACGGTCATATTTAGGTTATTTGAGGTCCTCTGAAACAGTAATATACTTACTTACCGAAGAAATCATAGGATGATAGAAGTGTATTTGATGAGGCTCCAGCCTCCAAGCCCAATGGCCAGTGGTTTAAATCCCGTCGGTGATATAATTTGGACAAGGTCCCGACATCTTCTCTCGGTCACCACTGTACACGGACTAAGCTAATAAATACAAACGGCTGTGTTACGAAACTCGTGGCATTTAATTGACCTCATAGTTTGCATTGACTTCATAATTTGGATGCAAGAGATTAAAACTTTCTAATACATATTCTGTTGTATCAGCTAATCTTCAAGTATTGGTTTACCCGCGTACGTTTGACAGTGAGCGGAGTGACGTAAATAGCTGTTTCAAGGTATATATACAAATGTGCTGGATGCTAGGTCTTGTACGAACCACAATAGAACACCTGTTGGTGGTCTTCAGGTAAAACAGCCTTCTAGCGAGGGGAACATGACTACTGCATGATTTTGCATTAATTCTCTCTTTACATAAAGCATAACGTCGTAGGTAAAGGTGTATAGAGGTAACAAGAAGTATACTAGAGTATGTAAGAGAATTATGAGTAACGTTCAACCACAGCTTGCCTGAAAGATCAGAGCATGATTACATTGTATAAGATGTTGCTGTTAGTTCGATCCGATAGCTGTACTTGGATAAAAGCTGTAGCTCGTGAACCGGAAGACGCAATAAGCTCTTGGGTGACTGTTTCCTGTGAACATTCATAAATACCTAATAAAATAAATTAGAAGTAACTGAAGATCTGGTGTATTGGTTGGCACTTTTCATTAAGAAGTAACATGTGTTAACTTTGGCATTTCTTGATTGACATGGGATCAGTGCAGACCCCACCTTTGTAGGCGTAATTCCATGGCGATAATTATCTGACGCGCGCATATTTTGCAAGGCTCATCAGTAGCAATGTTATGTAATTATGACTACGTGCGAGTTATAAACAAAAGATTATCTGTTACTGTTATGCTGATTAGTACGAGTGATTTCTGTACAGACAGAAAGTTGACCGGGAAATGTCATTTAATCTATGAATTTTCTGTTAATGTTTGAACTTTTGATCCGTATAATAATTCCGTGACAAGTTTTCAGCTATATAATTAAAGTGTGTGATAAGGTAATAAAACGGTGATCACTTCAAACTGCAATAAAATTGGTTGGGATGTTTAACTGCGCCTGGTTATCTGTATTTGAACTAAAAGGTGCAGGGGGTGCGACGAATGGGGATATGGAATTAAGAGAGGACGAAAAGGAATGCCTCACTTACTATGTGAAAAAATGACAGTCCCTTTTATCTACCAATGATAAGTGCACCGCTATCCGAGAAAGGGCCAACTGAACATGACATGATTTTTGTCAGAACTGACAAAAAAGTCGCGCACTGCGGTCTGAATATTTGTATACACATGTAATAATTAGATACAAAAGAGCTATATTGATTTCAGTGAATTAACAGGTTTAAATAATACTGCATGGCTAATAAGTTAAGAACAAAAGCTGAACCGCTGAAGGTTTCAATGATTTGCTCTTTTCCGCGACCTTATGATATAGCATTCCTTTTCTCTAATTTTCCGTTAAAAGACCGTATAAACCTCAGGGGCGAACTTTTTAGTATTCTATTACCCATACTTCTCAAAAGAAAATAAACCAGTATTAAATAACAAACATTTGGTAGTACCGAAAAAGAAAGATTATATGTGCTAGTAGACCAGAGACCTAAATTAATCCCTGATGAGTTATGTCACTCAAACTCTGCATTAGTTACTGCTGTTTAAGGGGAATCTTTGTGACCCGAGATCTCGACCAGATTCTCGAGTTGCGACCCCGCGTGTTTCGTCAAGGTATCAGTATATCAACATAATCATAGATGATCGCTAAATAGTAGTCTAAGACCTGCTATAATGCCTACTACAGTGTCACTTCTTGAATAACGCATGTGTATTAGATGACACTGGGACATTTCCCACATAATTTTCGATGAAATCGAGCTCCAAACAGTTGTATGTAACAGTCCGGAAATAAATCTACTGACTTCAGCGTACTATTTAAATTACGCACGACAGATGCGTGAGACTCAAACGTTGTTATTTTCTCCCTCCTCCTTGCTCCGATCCCGACAAGCAAAACCCCGTGCCTATCACCAGCAGGAATTGTTTTGTTTTCCAAATAAATAATGTTTTACTCATGAGTACAGTTTTTTCCGAGTTTAGTTTTTGTATCCAATAAGTAAGGTTGAAGCGAACGTCAAATTTTATTGTCGTCTGCCTCCGGTCATAGTATTACTGACAGGTCATGTTGCAATAACCATGTTAACTGACGGGCTTCAATTTATTACCGATTATCATAAACAATTTGACAATTGTTTTATTTCGGCCATTACAATTTTATGTTGCTTAATTAATGTTGCCTCGACTGTTTGGTTCTTGTTCTCTTATCATTATAGACCGTCTATCAAAGTACGTGAGTATTTTTGTAGGAGGTGCAAATTTTAGTTGTTTTCGGGATATCAAATTTAAAGAAAAAATGATGTAACAATGTGTAAGCTATCAAACTTATCAGAGACTAAGATGCAACGCTGCACATTTCACCTGCCTGTTATTATGTATGAAATGCCTGTAAGATAGCCGGTTGCCCGATACAAATAGTCAACATTTCGGTGTGTATAGAAACTAAAGAAAGTACGTGTTGAAATAAAAGAAGAAACTACCCAGATACTTCAATTGAAATCGTTTGGTAAAAATCAGTCCGGTATGATACGAAAGACACATTCAAGTCGCTTCTTTTTTTGTGTGCATTTTAATGTCATCAGTTTCATTGATAAATGCTTATATAGGTCGTCAAAATACTACAAGGTTTTGCGAATAGTAAAGCGTCTTGTGGTTTTCAGGTTGACGGATCATAAATAATATTAAACTTACGAGCAGTGGTGTTATTTGCTTTTAGATGTGTGACGGAATACACTTGGTAAGACAGAATGTTATAGATTAATGTTATCTTTTTTCACGCTTCTTCGTGCAGGTTTAATACCTTTTCGATCCGTTGGTCCCTCCACGTGACGCAAGGTTATACTGACTGGCGATTGGGCAGAGACATTCTCCATAAATCAAAGCCGTTTTAGTAGGCAACGCATGATACATGACAAACATAAATCTTTGTAGAAAATAACATTGAAATGTAAACAAAAAGTGACTCAAACTCTTGCGATAACAGACAACAATAAAATTAGGACTGGTTTCCAATGCCTGTAAGTCTAGATATAGTAATCATTCTCAAAGGACTGGTCAGTCACTTTTTACGATAGAAATACGTTGGACATTCACCCTTTAAATGGCGGTCAACGCCATCTGCTTATTTCACGCAGTACGGCTTACCTCACACAGCCACAAATCAAAATATAGGTGTTAAGTTAATAAAGAATAGTAAGTAGACACAGTGGTTTCACAGATTCTGAACCTGTAATTAATAAAAAATAAAACGCTAGTCTCACACGTAGATTGGGTCGTTGACCTGAACGAACGATTCTTCTCAAATTGTTCATAAATGAATTATTAATGATCCATTGTTCAAGAATGTATTGTTTCTTGGTCAATTTCTTTAGTTACTACGATGACTGTAGCCATCATAGTTTCCACATGTCGTGTATGAATTATGAATGAATGAACAGCCAGACCTATCTTAAAAACAACCAGTCAGCGAAAACATAGAAAGTGCTCCCTTAAAGGCAGATGGTTGTTTAGTACAGACGTATTTATAAAGAATGCCATTATGGATACATTTACCAAAAACATCTTACGACAGACTGATGCTTAGCTCAGATGACCACTTGTAGCACATGTTCAACTATACAGCTCACTAGCCAATAAGAAAAAAATTAAACAGTTGTAAGAAAAATAAAATTTTTAATGAATATGATTTTCCTTAGTACTAAAAATGAAATACAATGTAGGTGAACAGGTAGATTAACTGTATTATCAGCAAATTTGTTCTTCTGCGTCATAATGTACTCTACCGTTCCCGGGGTCACCCACATGGCATATTTAAAATACCTTTTAAAAAGTGTTACATCTTGAAACTACATACTTCAGTATAATCAAGAACGTCTATCATATATTTATGATTGTCAATAATCAAGCCGTCACTACCTGGAGAAGGGAATATTTTGGAGAAACACCGCTCAGCATGATGTGAAGCAAAACTCTTGCAATCATTTACAAATGTCTTGTATTGCGTGATGATATCTCAGGATTAGCGGAATCTTGATATTGCTGATTACGATGTTATGAACGAGACGAATGTTTCGAGCTATGCCTGCCTAAAGAATTAGGTGACACGTATCTTGGAAAGAGGTTATGCAGAGTTTTTGGTACCCATATACTTGTTAAGTTATTGCAAAGTTACTTCCCTTTTGTAAAATGTTGTTTGTAATTATCTTCGGTGTACCGAGTCGTTGAAACATTCGATATTCTGAGTCATTGTTACTAAAAAAGAAATTGTTTTTATTAATTTTGAATAATAAAGTCAAATGGGCATGAAAATGCCTTGTCTACGGTTTCAGGTGTTGACATAGTTCTGGCTTCCAAAACTCTAAATGCCGCTATTTTAATATTTTGTTTTTCGTCAGCTGCGGCTTTTCTGTCAAGCATATAAACCGGGTACGTTGAAGTTGTTTTAGCTAGTGTTGACACTAAATTGGATTAAATCATCTTGCGATAATTCGTGAAAAGTTACTTCCCTTTTTATCAAATTTGCCATTTACCTGTATACGAGCAATGTCGATGTACTGGTGTCCGTAAACTTATAAAATAATCTGTATTTATAAATTATTCTTCGTTTTCTCTCATTTTCAGACAGGGATGATCAGTACGGAGGGAGAACACTATCTCATAGAACCATTTATAACTGGAGATAACACCAGTGAACATTTTAACCAAAGTGAACAAGCTATACCTCATCTTCTTTATTCATTAAAACATTCACAAAAACATATACACAGGAACAATGGAAGTGATTCCTCTTGTGCTGTGGATACAGGTAAGTCGGTGAAGTTAAAATTGTAATTACAATGCCAGTTGTAAAAACAGTTGCAGATTTAGAAATTATTGTCTACAACTATCTGTACACCCATCTGCAAACCACTGTGTGTCACTTCTTCATTCATTCATTCATTCATTCATTCATTCATCCATTCATTCATCCATCCATCCATCCAGTCAGCCATCCAGCCATCCATTCATTTGCCCAGCCATCAATCACAACCGAAAGAAAGTAATAGATATGATATATTACTACTTATTATATTGAAAGCAAACTTGTCAGATTTGAATTTGTAAAGCATTTTGAATTATATCATTAAATGGAGGTTTGTACCATTGTTTTACTGGGGACACAGACATTAAAATTCATTACTGTTGCAATAATTTGAAAAGTTAGTAAATCCTTGGCAATTGTATTTTATCAGATTTTTTATCAACAGCCACACGCCTGCTATCTACCTGCTAATTGATATTTCAGAGTTGATTGATTTTAACCCTTGTGCTAGGCTTCTGTGAGTTTATGATAATGTTATCCAGTCTAGTTTTTATTTTCCAGATAAGATTTTAGCAGTACTTTTCCATAGATTATACAGATGCATGCCAAAATGCATCAGTTATTTAATGGATCTGTAAATATATTATTAAAAATTTTATCACAGCTTTTTATGTAATCAGCAATTTTCTCAAATTTGTTCTCTGACTAGCAGAATTAACTTAAAAGGATTTTCTCTTTGTAGTTTTTGAAATTTTCACATTTCAGTCATTCATTTCAATCATAAACCTGGCTGGAAGTTGATGGAAATTTTCATAAAGTAAATTTGCCTGTTTTGTTTGATAGAATTCAGGATGTAAAGATGTAACTGACAGATAAGTTAGAATGATGCAGTGCAAGAGAAGGCTGTGTTTTTTTCATTTTTGTTTTTGTTTTATTTTGGATAATTAATCTTTACAGTTGCACAAGATTGAACCCTTGTAAATGAGTGCAGTATGTTTGTGAAATACAAAATGTGTTTGAGAAAACATTACAATCAGAGCACATTCATATAATGTAGGGAACTTCCAAATTCTATATCTTAACTTTTCAAAGTATTGGGTTCTGATGTTATATCAAATTTTGCCTGCCATATTTCTGTAAACACCAATGACATAATTTACATACTTTCATGATAGATTTATCCTTCACACTGTTGAGTTTGTTCAAAATGAACTATTTCTGTGCTGAGGTGACTGAAACAGACCAGTTACAAGATATGAGAGAAACTTACACAGTAGATTAACACATCACAGGTTCAAAATGTGAGAAAAAGGTAGTCCTCTAACCATGCAGTTTCCGACTATCTATACAGTAATCTAGATTTTTCCTAAAACCTATGAGCCAGCCTCTCTTACAGTGCAAGAAAACAGCAGAGAGTGTTTGTAGATGCCTTGTGATTTCAGAATTATTTATTCTTAGATTGTCTGCAAGTTGATTTGCAAGTCTGGGTTAGGCGGCTGTTTTACTGTGACCAAATCAGAATTTATAGATAGCTGAGGTAATATTTCAGGATAAATTTTGACACACAGGATGGGATCTGAGACAGTGCAACAAATAATGATTTATGAAGAATGGTCAAATATTCATACAAAAAGATGTAACTTCCAGTACTGCCTTTGTTTCAGAAAATCTTAGAGTATTTTACTTGTAAATAGAACAATGTGTTCCTGAGTGGCCAGAAATGTGCTAAGTTTCTAAAGTGACCAATCAGTACTCGAGGATTTGAGACTGGTATCAGATTTTTTTATATGTGTTTGCACAATCAGAAACAAGCTTCAATACTAGAAGTAGCTTGTTATTTTTGATGAATGCTTGCCGGTAGGTGGTATGAAGGGATCATGTTCATAGGTGATGAAAGAAACTCTGAAATCTTTGACTCTGGATCCAATAAAACTAGGTGGAATATTGGTGTCTTGTGATAATACATTGTATCTGCCAACTTTGTGGTTATTTGTTCACCATTATACTGATAAGTAATTGATAAGCTTTGCAGTTTTACTCTGTACAACTTTTAAATCAATTTTAAAGTGATACTACAGATTTTAGGCTCTGTAAGTTAACCTATGATTTTTTTCTTAGAATTAAAAGAAGTATTGCAGTCAGAGATGAGCAAGCTATTGATGGACCTTGCTAGTCAAAAATTGTGACAGCAAACCTGCAGTTTCACTAATATTTGTTTAAACATGCATGCATTGCACTTATCTTATTGATTTTTTATGCCCTAAATAATGGTCCTTTGTCTTTCTGTGTCTTTCAAATGACTTCAGAACTTTGTTGGAATATTAATTATGAAGTTGGGTGCCACGTGTTTTGTTAGTTTCTTGTTCTGGTAAATATAGAGTTATTGCTGAGAAGAGTGCAAATAAGGTCAACAAGTAGGGGTTAACACGTGAGTACATGTTTGAAAACAGATCATCATGCTGTATCAGACGTTTTGTGTAACAAATCACTAAAAAAATCACTAAAATTACTGGGACATAACTTGTGGTACCCATGTCCTATATAGACACTTTCCTACTTGTGAGGAGTCATAAATTGATAGATATCAGGACATGAGGTTTTAATAGTATTAGCTGTTTTGGAGGGCATAGGATTTAATTTAGACTGGCTTAAATCTTTTTGCGAACAAGACTCTCATTGTAACGGTCTTAGTAACGGTATTTGCATACTAAATTTATTTGGGTATTTGCATACTAAATTTGCACCAAATCAGACATGTTGTTGGTTCACATGATTGAACTTTCTTTGACTTGTACCGAAAGTAAAATCTAACTTAGAAATAAGGTAGAAAATATTGTAAGGTCTTCTCTAGACTGACAGGTACAAGTGCTTTCTGTATGTCTCATCTGACATTGAAGACTGTACTACATTGTTGACATACTTGATCAGTGCATAGTTTCGGAGCATAAGATAAACTGGCAATATGGTTATATGACTGTTTGCCTTTTCACCCCAGTGTTTACATGCTATTTAATTTTTCACTTCAGTATTTGTAACATAGGGGGGATCTGCTTGGTTTTATAAGACAACTTTAAAATGACTTCTCACCTCCTGTAAGAGTTTTGGCAAACATACCGTTAAAACCTGTCAGTCATGCACCAAAGGGACAAAGTCGTCAAAAATTTTGTCTAGAGGGCCATGCAAAAATATGTTTCATATGCTGGAATCCCACATAAACATACCCATGTTTGGACTGAAAGTGGAAAGGTGTATAAATGAATAGATGGGACAACTAATTTCTGAATACTTTTTTCATCATTAATAAATTCTGCTAAGCTTGACCTTTCTTCTGTCATCTCGGTGATAAAAAGAAATCACAAAAGACAGTAATCACAGAAACTGGTAGGACTTAAGGTCTGTAGCTCATTCGTTAATATGCCCGACTTTGAGGTCATAATGCTCAAAAATGTAATCTCACTATCCACATGCCGCTGAAATACCCAGAAAAATGTATGTAAAGCCCAAATCAAACAAACAGAAGTTAGAAACTGTACAATTTGACCTGGACCAATATTTTCCATGTCAAATCTCTATAGACTGTGCATTTGTACTGAGAGCGCCTGAGCATATATCATATGAATGCTGCATATCTGGATAATGATGTATAATTGACACTTGTTACAGTTTGACATGATTTGCCTTTCAAGACACAAGTGGTTCCTATAAATTGTCTAGCCAGATTGATATCAAGGTGTCATTTTTCAGCAGTACCATAGTTTATAACTGTGCATTGCTGGCAGAGTTGATCAGATTTGCTGACATACAGTAAAATAAAACAAAGGGCACAATTATTCCTCAGGACAGGTGCATTAAAAGTTGCATGCCTGAGTTTGATTTCTGCTGCTGATGTGTATGAAATATTTTTTAGTTTTGCCTGTCAGCATATTTGCTTTTATTCTGCATAGCTTCAATGTAAATTATGCTAAATGGCCAGGTTGGGCAGAAATGACCTTTAGCAAAACAGATCATTTCAATTTTGATTGCATTTCCTCAGTTTGTCTATAAATATTGTAATATCTTCTTTGATTAAGGATAGTTTGAAACTATCATAAACAAATATTGCTCGATCTAATTTGTTGCCTTACATAGATATTATGTTTGAAAGGATATGCCACTTTTCGCTTATGTTATAACTACAACTATCCTTAAAACAGAGAGTACAGTCTACCCTCTCTGAACGACACCTCCCCAGAGCAACAACCTCCCTTAAAAGATTCACATTTTCTTTCCTATTGTGTCAATTATATAAGGAATAAACCTTTCTAAAACAACACCTCTCTACAACAAACACATTTCTAGAAGGGTGCTCACCCTTGAGAGGTTTCACGGTATTACCTAGATACCTACTTTTTCTATCTGGACAATCTCTTGGTAGTTTTTCAAATTTATTGCTGCTATATTTAAAGTGCAGAGAAAAATACAAAAAAGAGGAAGTTACAAATTGAAAGGTTACAATACAATTTTCAGAAACTTTTTTTTGGACAAAAATATGATGTGTCAAAATTAATTTTATTTTATGAAATTTTCACAGCATGTAATTATGGAAATAAGTGTTTAATTTTCTGTGACATATTTATTGTTTCCTTGATCAGCAAAATTTAAATTCAGATCTTCACAAATAAAGTTAGGACAAACTAAAGAAATAGGCAGGCACTTTTTCAATAAATATTTTGAGGGTTGACCGTAAAACTGTCATTGTCCTATATTCCATATAAGTTACGACAGTTTTGCAGACAACCCTCAACCCTGGATGCATACCCCACAAAAGCAAAGATAAATGTGAAATGACTGTATTTCAAGCAATGTCTATAAACCTACTATTCTATTTTCATTAGCTCGTATTTTGTTAACTGCAATATTTTTCTTGAATCATTCGGGTATGTTTTGCTAATAATTTGATAGCTATGATTAAAACGATCGTAACTGTTTCATAAAATACCTCCACATTCAAGCCTTCAGCAGGATTTAGTACGGATGAACCTGGTAATGAGGTTACTAGACGTAGAGGTAAATGAAGACATGATTGGGGTTATTTAGCCAACTGACCACACTTCTATACATCTGATGAATCACATATGTGGTCTACCATTTTCAGACCACTGACCTTATATATTCCGCACTGATTAGTCTAATTGTTAATCAAGTATTTCTTATGATTTGGAGAAATAGAAGCATATGTGAGTCATGGGAACCTCTAGTGTTCCAAGTACAAATGTATTGAACAAGGTGTCGAGTAATTCCTCCAACATTGTTGCTGACAGACCAGCAATGGTAATTATATATACAATTGAACCAGATTGTTGTAACCTTGCTTAAGCAACCATCTGTGTTTGTGGTCACCTCAAACAATCCACAGAACGTTAGTTTAAGATGGGCAACAATTTTGATTTAAATGACCAAGTTTGGTGTATTTTGAAATGGCTTAATGCATATTTGACTGAATGTAACAAAGTCTTTACCCTTTTCCCATGTTCTAACTTTCACTGTGGGGTTTACGACTGTTAGAATTGACAAAAGATTAAAAGTCAAAGGAAAGACTAACACAAATCTAAATATAGTGTTTGAAGAAGTGTTTAGGAAGGAAGTTAGTGGTTGATTTGTTTATATATTAATGTAAACAACTGTTAGGAATTATTATAGAGAAGCTCTAAATCTAGACCAATGTTTGTTAAGTATGAGCTTATGGTATAAATTTATATATAATTTACTTACTATTGTAAACTAGGCCTAAAGTTTGGTCTATTGATGCAACACAGTTTAAAAGTTTGTATGAGCCCTTAGAAAATGATGCCCCACTGTATTACTGAGCTTGATTTCTGTCCACAATTGGTCTTAGAACTATGGGTAATTTATAGAGTTTAAGCAACCTTGACTAAACTTAGTAAAGTTTTAAATTTGTAGTTTATCAATCTGCAATAGTAACTTTGCTTGTAAAGAAACTAATACTATAGTGCCCTACTAGGGTATGCCACTGTGGTCTCAATGAGGTTTGAACTCACAACTTCAAAGGCTAGCACACTATTATTACTGTAATGAAGTCACCATTGAAGCAAGTGACAGGCCTGCCTTAATAGTTATCTCCAAAAAAAAGAGAAGAAAACCAAATTGTAGATAAGCCATAATTTTGGGTGATGTGCTCATAACATGTCAGAGGTTATTGCATTACAGTGATACCTATCTTGTAAAACCATCATATCTGTCAGACAGTCCTATCAGCAAGCAATATCAATGCATTGGGTTGGTGTAAAAACTGAATTAAGGGAGAAAGTACCTAATAATTTACTGTTTACATCAGGATTTCGAGATATAATCTTTATTTATTTCCAGATTATATTAGCTTGAAAAGTTTTCTTTTCTAAAAACATGACTAATTCCTCTAACTGCATTACATAAAAACCAAATTGCAGTTGTTAATTTTGCTTTGCTGGCATAATTATTTGGCTGAGGTTGAAAGAAGGTGATCGTTACGTTTATTTACCAAACTGTTCTAAATATCATGAAGCCGTTAAGATATTTATATTTCCTCCTCTACTGAAGAGCAGAGCAAACACATTTACATTAAGCCTAAAATGCATAATTTTGATTTTGACAATTGATTGAATATGACTGTAAGAATGGGGAAACTAGATTTTAGATAAAGGGCTGGTGTATTATATAATATGTTAAGTATTGTTCATGTGCTTAAGGAAAGGTATACCCCTAAGTTGATTAAAGGTACTATACCGACTGAATTTTGAGTACCTTTAACTACAATACAGAGGAGATATAAGTCTTAAAGTGAGAAAGTTCTTGTGGAGAAATTGCAAAGGGACCAGGAAATGTGTCAGAATTTGCAAAGGAACCAGGAAATGTGTCAGAACTTGCAAAGGAACCAGGAAATGTGTCAGACTCATATATATTGCCGCTGCCAATTAAGGAATGAGAAACTGTAAATGTAGATATTCTGCGCAAAACCTCATGCTGACGTTCTCCATTTCAGACTAGGAGTATTTTTACTGTAGTAAAGGAAGTCTCAATTAAGTCAATTTTTTTTGACACAGAGGATGTAGTGGGAGAATTACTTAATTTTCAGAAATTTTATGTTCATGTTGCCATTTATTAAAAGATGGGGGTGTTTAAATGAAATGTATTGTCTCTTGAAATATTTTTACATGCGTAAAATTGTATATCACTTAATTTCCATAACTTTTACAACTTAGATATTCATTGGACTTGTTCTCTAGTTTGAAAAGATCAAACCAATTTATAATTTCATGTTTTAGATGAAAATAAGGAAGTTACTATTGAAGACATCTCATTTCTGATGAAGTAGGAAAACTATTATTTTACTGAATAATTCATCAGGTCTGCTTTTGATTTTAGGCAAACCTTTCAATTCCTGATAGATAATTTTGAAGAAATCGAATAATCACTCATTTAAATGGCAAGAAGGTCCAGGTTTTTGTCTTCCATTTGGCTTTAAAAGTAATTTCAAAATCAAATATGGCTTTTAATTTTTATGATGTCATACTATTTGTCAATGAAATTGATGTGTAAATGTTACCTTTTATCTTCATGTAAAAAGATATTTTGGTTATCCGTCAAGTAAAGATGTTCAGATGACTAACTGGGTGCTTTTCATATATTGGTATGGTTGTAAGCACTTGTATGCCCTTCCTGTGTATATACATTAAGCTTGATCTAGTTACATGTGCCCTTCCAAAAAGTATTGCACTTATAATCATGAATCTTTTACTGTTTTGCTTGTGAGCATGTGAAGTTGCACACTTGGGTAACCACAGTAAAACAAGAGTTAGGGTCCTTGACTAATTGAAAAGGCCATTTTTAAGTGTGTGCCATGTGTATGTCCAAAAACATTAGACCTATAGTTATGAAACATTACATGAACTTTCTGCAGCACATGAAGTTGTGCATGTAGCTATTGTTACTTCCCACAGGCTACAGTAAGAGCAGAGTTACGGTCCTTGATTAAGTCAAAATCGCTAACTTAGTATTTTTAATTTGTGACACCCATATGCAGCAGAGTCATGACACTTTATCTTTGTCTTGCCCCTGTTTCACCTTCTAAGAGTAAATATGACTTGCTGAAACAATAGAATAGCAGGGGGTCACGAAAAACTTACAAAAGTATGTATGTATTGAAAATTATTTGATCCAAATGATGATACTGAGAACAGTTTTTTCCAGTCCTTCTTGGCCATGACTGCACCAGTCATACAGACTGCAGTATACCAGTTAAGATCATTTATGACGCTAGAATTTCCTGCAGGAGTTTCCGCTCACTCACCGACACAAAACTTTGACTGTTGCACTGTGCCAGGGCTCCAACTGGTGCATTTAAATTTTTCGCTTGCATCAACTGCATCTAGAGTGGAAAGGATATGTGTAATTGAAAACCATGCTCTTGACAGATAAAACACTATTTAATGAGATCCATGCAGGTTTTATTCTCTATTTGTTCCATAAACATGCTGGATTAACATCTTAGATTTTGGACCAGAGATTTTAAGGTCGCTTTTTGTAGCCCAAAGGGTGTAATGTGGCTTAAAATAGCATTCAAGTTTT
This sequence comes from Saxidomus purpurata, assembly GCA_022818135.1. Classification (NCBI taxonomy): domain Eukaryota; kingdom Metazoa; phylum Mollusca; class Bivalvia; order Venerida; family Veneridae; genus Saxidomus; species Saxidomus purpurata. Next base: position 24,001,597 of record JAFMSR010000011.1, on the reverse strand, counting down.
TTTTTATTGAAAAATAAAATTTAAAGTTTGCTGATAATTTTTTAAAGCTTTTTTTTTATCAGTAATAAAGATAATAGGCCCATGTCCAAATGAGGCTGTTTGAGTAGGTGTTAGAGTTATAAGTTACTGAATCAACAGCTAGATCTGCATTTGTATAAATATTGTCTTAAAATTAAACTTGATATGTAAAAACATTAGTCTAAAACTGGTGTCAAATTATTTAACTGTCTTTAATCCAGCTTGATTAAAGTTGGGCCAGGTGTATTTGAAGGTACTTGACCGCAACCCGGTGATACTGTATTGTTGGTGAGAGGTATTAATATCAACTACCAGGTATAATGTTTGCTTAAATAAAGAAAATGATTGAGAGTTTACTGGTACTTTTTCAGATTTATTTATGTAACTGATACATACCCAAAATAAACACTGCATTGCTTGCATTCTGCGATTTCTGCAACTGAAAAACATAAAGTACTTCCGAGAAAATTGTTCATATCTGCATGAGCAAAATTTTGCCATTCTTTTGTTAAAAATTTCTCCCTTAACAGCTGTTCAAACCTGACAAAACTATGTGATAATTGTAGTTAAATAATAATAATGAGCCAACGGCATGGCATTCATAACGCATTGGCAAGTACGCTGTAGGCTGTTATTTGCATGGCTTATAAGCGCTCAAGGCTGCAGCTTGATTCATATAGCACAACATAGATTATACTTCTCACAACACAACCGTGTTACTTTATAATCCCGTTAAAGTTTTGAAATAAACTTGCTGACCTTTCAGTTTGGACAGTATCATATGTTGTTACGGATGAAAGTTTACTGAATATGATAAGCAAATGTGTAGATCATGATCAGACTGCATCAATGCACAGGCTGATCATGATCTGCACTTGTCAGAATGGCAGAAAGACCTGCTAAAAGAAGTGTAAGAGTTTAAAAAGGCTTTTGTCTGTAAAAATTATTTTATTTCAGTGTTACTATGAAATTATTTTTTTTATTCTGAAGAAAAATAGAAAAATAACGCGAGTTAAATCAAACGCTTTGTAACATAATTATATGACTCATCAAGAAATTGGTTTAAAAATGGTTTGAAGGTTATTTTTGACGGTATTTTGTCTATTTTCGGCTTTGTTATGACATTGTCACACTAACTACGAATTTTCTGCTCCCGTGCTTAACAAAAATGACAAAACTTTGATAACATGTTCATTAAGTTTACTTCAGTGGACAGTGCTTTGTATATAGAGGAAAACAATAGTGTTCAGCTGAAATGTAGCATGAAGAACGAGTATGTTTGGCTTTGGCATGGAAAATGAAATTTTGTTCGGTGGCTTTGGCTCTTTGATTTTCATAATTGACAGGATCTCTGTGGTTTTACTGTTGTTAATTTGAAGGAATTTTTAGCAATAGAATCAAAGGCATACCATGAATATTTTTGACACAAGTTAAGTAATGATTATCAAAAAACATTATGAAGTGTTTGTCTTCAGAAACTGAATTGTACACTTTCATTAGGCAGTTTTCTTATACAATCGACATACCTTGAAATTAACGTTACTTCTAATGTTTAGAAGTATTAGAAATGGATCTAAGACACGATGTTCATATATACATGTATGGTCATACATCATCTGTCACCGTTACAATGTTACAAAGTATCGAAATGTCTCCTAACAACTTATAAACTACTCTTTTTCAAAGAATCGTGATTCATCTAGCTATGCTTTTATATTTAAAGGAGCTCCATTATAGGAAAACCATCAATACAGCATTTGTGAACGTTTTCCAAAGTAACAGAACCAACACTTCTTCAGACATGGAAGATCAAATTGCTCATTTCTGTGTACTGTGTTTCATGCAGAAGAACAATGAAAACCAAATTAACAGTTCATAAAACCTTAGCTTCCTGACTTCATAAATACAGAAAAACCAACACACTACAAAAAATACTGTACTGCATGCAAGTAACATGCCTCTTCGATATATATATATATCGTAGCTTCATTGAATCTGAAGTATTGAAACAGTAGGAAGTCAATTTTTATTGCTATTTTATGGTAACCCCTCCTGACTGGCACACTTCATGTGTCTGGTTTGTTTCAAATGCAAAAAACCCAAACGTGACTTCTGCAAGAACAAGGTCAGAGTTCGGCAGACCACCTGATAGGCTTGATTATCTTGTTAGAATAATGTGGCAGTGTTTAGGCTTTCGTTTGGATTTTTGGCTGTTAATTTGTTTAGAAAATGTTTATGTTGTAAGTGAAAATTACAAGTTTTCATGGAGTTTTGCATACCACATACACACACCAAACTGTTTGCAGAAGTGCTACCTGAATCAGAAAAACACTTGCAAGATTAAATCAACAAATCTTTATTGCTTGAAGTTAGACATCCAAGTTTAGGTGACTGTTTTTTAGTCTACATTGATATTTTAAACGGTCATCCATTTTGAATTTCAAGGGTCATTTCTTGCAGTAGAAAATAACTGATATGTACTCGGAGAAGTCTTGAGCCAGCACGAGTCATTACGTTTGCGGCAAGGTCGGAAGTTAGAACCCTAGTAACCTGCTAGATGTTCAACTTTGAGTTTGAACAGTACTGTTAATTGTTTAAAGGAATGTGCTCATCAGAAATTTTACTGTGATTCATAGATTCATTTAAATATAAGAATGGACCTGTGTTGTGATAATAATTGATATTGGTTGTAGAGGCAGAATTCCATTCTTCCAGCGGAATATATGTTAAGAAATTGGTGCAATAACATACATGAAATACTAGCTTAAAAAAAAAATTTCTCTTGAAAATTTGGAAAAATTATTTACTGGTCTTATAATATGTTCATTGTCAATATTTTTGATAGCGCTGTCATATTTACCCACATTTATAACTCAACAACAACAAATATAGGTTTGAGATCCTGTTAGACAAACAAACATATTTGTCTTTTATACATGTACTGTTATGACTGTAACAGCTGCCGTTTACCATGCAGATTCCTCTTATATTATCACCTGCAAACATGCAATGCATGTCAGCACATATGATAGTTTTTTTTTTCGCTGTAGCAGTATCTGTAATTCTGCAGAGATCAGTGTATGTATAATGACGGGAAGATATACGTGTGTATCTGTAGCTATGATATACATACCTTGATCAATCCCGCCCTTCGATATGCCTGCAGTTAATGATTTTGATGTCAGCCCCTCTTTATTGCTGATATGTACAACATCAGCATGTTTAATGACTCCCAAATGCCACTTAGATGTATGCATGTAATAAATCATGTCCAGTTGATTTGCAGCTTCTATCAAGTTGCATTTTATAGTTTATATATCTTCAACACAACCCAGCTTCATTTCTAAAATGGACTTGACTACTGTTCATTTTGCGATGTATTATTATCTGTTGTCAAAGATGCTAAGTGAAAACTTTACCACTTAACGGCAAACAGTGCAGATCATGATCAGAGTCGGCTTTGATATGCAGATTGATCATGATCTGCACTGATTGCTTTTCAAGGATTCATAAAATTATTTTAACTGATGGTCTTGTTTCTGTACTGTGCTCCTTGAATTGGGTAATTATCATAATTTTATGATGTTTTCAAAACGGGCATAAAAGTCATATGTATAATATTAGGTAACGTTTGTTGGAAAAGAGTAATTAGAAATAATTACCATTCATAGCTTTTTGCTCGCTGCTTGAAGTTTAATTCAATGTCTTATTAAATTTTTTGCATTATTATCCCACTGACTAATTATTTGCGCAAACAGAATTATCAGACTTGCCGAAAGTGAGGTTGCTCTTCGCGTTACAGAGGGGGGCCATAAGGTCGCCAAGAACATACGACTACAAATCTGTATGACAGGGTAGTTAATGACCTGACATGCTACATCAAAAGGCTAATAATTGCATAAAATACAGCACGCTGTCTTCTCCCCCTCCTTTTAGCATCTTGGATATCTATCATCATAATGAATCAACTTTTACTATTTCCTACCATATTAATCTGATGTGTACTGCATCCCAAAATGTAACACTAGCATGAGAAAGTTACATTATTAGCAAATATTTCAGCGTAATAAGTGAAGGTAAATGATTAGTAATGTTGGGGGCGTCCATGGATCACAGGTGACATAGTGGTGAGACGTTTAGGGATCACAGGTGACATAATGGCGGGGGAGGGGGGGGGGAGGGCTTCCAGGGATGAAAATGTTATATAGTGGCAGGGGTGTCCAGGGATCACAGGTGACATAGTGGCGGGGGTGTCTAGGGATCACAGGTGACAAGGTCAGAAAGCTTGTCATTATAAGGAAGTTCGCTTAAAAAATGCATCTGTTTCTGACAAAGACGATATCTCCAAAGCATGTGATCACTGTGACCATCAATGTTGAACTGTTTAGCGAACAAAAACATTTTATTGAAGAAAGTGCAATTTGAGAGATTCCTGAGCTTAAGACTACTACGGTACTTTCTGACCAGCATGGGTAACCTACAATGCCACTGACAGGATTCTTACTTGCATACTCTGAGTCTGTGTATTTGTCTTAAGAAATAGAAGTGCATCAATGGATGATGACTGCATTACTTACTCCAAGCAGTATACACTGACTTTTTGTGTGAATGTACCAACCCGCTTCATATTATGGACATTTGTCCCGCTACAATTCATAACATTTGTCTTCACCTATATGAATGAAAATGTGAAGCTTTCATTTTTATGAATGACTTTAAAAGTCGTAACATTTTATACGTGACTCATACCGTACAATAACACAAAACGAGCAATAATTTTTTGAAATTTATCATTATATATCATCTTGTTACAACACACTTGAAATGGTTTTGATCTTTAAAAAAATCACGGACTTTCATCTTAGATAGATTAAATGTAAAAGTAATATGTCTGTAAGGAAATGAATTGATGATTGATAACAAACACTGAAATTGACATCGAAAAATGAAAATAAAGCAAAACGTTTTGGAAAAATGCAATCGAAACATTCAGCTAAAGAATTAAGTATGGGTCGCAGTTGTTAGTGTCATTTTAACAATATCGTTAGAATGTTTCTCATGATCTCTTGTGGTTAAATTTTCTTTTATAGTGACAATTTTGTGGTTACGTTACTGTAGGGCAAATTTTTATGAAACTTATAAGGTGTGACCAGCACAATTTGACACTATTCTAGAGACATTTAACACATAAACTGAGTAATTAGTGGCTTAATATTGATATATTAGCACATACATTAAACTTTGATGAATATGAAACATAAATTTTCATCTACATCAGTGAAAAGAAAGTTTGATCCAGTAAAATGATATGGAGAACAAAAGAAATTATGGGATTTTCCAGGGTCGTAAAACAACCTTGCCTGTCAAACACTGTCAGGGACGTTCACCAGTAAAAGTACAAGAAGTTAAATCATTTTCCAACAGAAGAAGAAAATGTTCCCTCTAATAAAGTCACTGTTTTGCACTGTAACAAAAAGTTTGTGTCACTGAACCCAAGGTGGACTGTTCATGACACCAAACTGTACTGGATTGCTTTGAAACCATGGTGGAGTGCACTGATGTGAAACCAAACTGTACTGGACTGATGTGAAACCAAATTGTACTGGACTGGTGTGAAAGCAATACGACTGAACTGATGTAAAACCAAACTGTACTGAACATATGTAAAACCAAACTGTACTGGACTGGTGTGAAACCAATCTGTACTGCACTGGTGTGAAACCAATCTGTACTGGACTGGTGTGAAAGCAAACAGTACTGGACTGGTGTGAAAGCAAACAGTACTGGACTGGTGTGAAACCAAACAGCACTGGACTGGTGTGAAACCAATCAGCACTGGACTGATGTTAAACCAAATACACAGTTCTTGACTGATGTGGTACCAAACCAAAGTGTACTGGACTGGTGTGGAACCAAGCAGTACTGGACTGGTGTGAAACCAAAAATGCAGTTCTGGACTGGTGTGGCACCAAACCGAACTGTACTGGACTGGTATGAACCCAAACTTAACTGGACTGGTGTGAAACAAAACTGTACTGGACTGGTTTAAAACCACACTGTACTGGACAATTGTGTAGAATGAAACTGAACATGAGTGATGAAACCAAACTGTACTGTACTTGACTGCTGAGCCTATAATTCCCATATAACCCAGCACATGTGAAACAAGTTTGATATGTTAAATTGCAATCAGATATTTAGAAAAAAAAAGTGAAGAAACAGCACCAATGTCTTGCAGAGGTAAATATGGTAAAAAGTAACTTCGTTATATATATATATTACAAACAAATTTTAGTTTTGATGGAGAAAACAGATAGTAAACACTACCAGAGTAACAAAATGGACTTATAAGTGAGTTGATTAGATTTTTCCATCAAAATAATGAGGGCTTCGGTTACTTTTGAGTGTTAGATATACAAGATGAGAAGGGTATAACTGGTCTTTCTGACTCCTGTTTTTATCGTTCTGGTACGTGTTTTGATATGTGAGCTTACCATTTCAATATAACAAGTATTAGCATAAAAAGACATCTCTTTCTGTGTGTGAAAGGTGATTGACCGATTGAGGAAAAAGATATTATTAAGAATGTTAAAGTTTTTGGTACTTGAAAAATGTAACAAAATCGTCTGAAGGGCTCTTGTGGTCTCTTGAAATAATGTGCTGAAATGGGAATATCTTCTTGAGATAGGTTTTTGACCAGTATTCCCAAAGTATATGCTAATTACTTTTATAGATAAGATCATGTTGTAAGATACTTTTTAAAGACGTTAATTATTTGACATTCATCAGTTAAATAGAAAGCTAATTTGATCGAAAACATTTTAGAGGCTTGACCGACTTCTGTGACAGTTTTTTCCTGTACTCCCTAGTACTCGGGTATACATGTCCTTCAATCTAACCATTCAGAATGACTGTCTGAAAACTGACCAATCATAAGCTTATATTTGAGTTTCCTCTTAGAGAACAGTTTTTGTACCCATACAACCAGCGGTCATCCATTTTGTCATACTGCATGGCAAGTGTGCTGCTTAAGGTTTTGAACACAGTACCTTGGGTCTAGAGTCCTATTGTCAGTGCTATAAGCTGCATTTTAAGTATTACAACAGAAAAGGTTGGGCAGTAAAAGTACATCTCTGATGAAAATACAACATAATCAATCAAACCGGTGTTTTCTTGGGGCTTCAAGTGTAAAGAAATTACAGAAGACGCTGATTGTGTTTACCAGAGGAAGAGTTGAGAGGGAATAAATTCCTGTTCTCACTGGAGAGGAGCTAACATGTTAGAAGTTTGACAGTTATAATTTACCTACAAATTACCTCATTACAAACACTAGCTGATGCTGCTGATAATGGACATCAAGCCATAACAAACAGGTATCATTGTATCCTATGTGTTTTGTAAAGCAGGAGGTCAATGTCTCCTTCAAATGATTTTCATGCTCAGTGTGATGCTGCAGGACCAGGTGTCTTTGCAATTTTAAGTCGTTTGTTACAACTGTGCTGTTGCTTTATCTGTTTAAAGTAGCCAATCAATGAAAGTCTGCTTTTTCTGTTTCTGCAGAAATTCTTTTTTTACTAAAGCCATGTCATTATGTTTGAGTTCTGTTGCAATTCAGTTGAACCCCTACCCTATGATCTTCTTAATATAGATTTAATTTTGGAAAATCACTATTTAAAGGGATGTTTGCAGGAACTTTACTGACTTAAATCCAGGCTGATCATGATCTACACACTTTGCCAATGCAGAAGCCTTGCTGACAGTGGGGTAAAAGCTTAAACAATGTTAAACTCACTGTAATCTCAATCAAGAATTGGTTCAAAGATCTAGGGCATCAATCTAGCAGAGTGATTTGTTTGCTGTAAGCTAAATTATAATAGATGAGTATTTCTGTGGAATATAAGGTCTGGGAAACAGGTGCAAAGGTTGCTCTTCCTTCTGAAGATAAATTAGTTAGATGCGGCAAAATGCGTACATTTATGCTACATTTAACTTGTTAAAAATGCTTAAAAATGTAATTAATAGAAAGATAAACAACAGATATTCTACAGCCTGAAGGTTTGAAAAGATTATTGTAGACAAATTTTGGCCATTTATTGTAGACATTGCAATCAAAGTGTTGAAGTTTTTCTTTTAGATATTCCTACAACACATCAGCTTTAGGTTCTTCTGTCTGAAAATATACATGTGGTTTATGTGAACATTTCTCAGTTTATCTTCTGTTCTGTTCTGTTCTGTTCTGTGAAAATCTCTCAGTTTATCATTCTTCACATTGTCTTATTGATCAAGTTAGATCAGAGTCATAGTCAATAATTTAGTAGTAAATCAAGGTAAGTTGTTACAAGAACAAATGTTGTTTAGTTGAAGGTGTAACACCACCATTTGACAGTAGTATCAAAAGAAATTTGATTTAGTGGTAACCTCCCTATCTTTGAACATGTGATGATGTCATGTAGTCTGGACATTGATCTATGATTTGGGGAGTGATTTTGCTTGACAGCTAGTTCTATGTACCTCATTTCTGTATTTATCCGAGGATTCCATGAATGATGCATATGCTTTGGAGAATAATGCAAAGGAACTGGCATTAGTTAGCGATTTTGAGTAATTTTACGGCAGGTTCTCTTCTCTAAGTGCAGTGGATATAGCGACGTCCTTATAAACACATAAATATGTCAACTATTTTTGGATTATTGCTTTGAAAATAAGCCAAAATTTGCATAATGGCAGCATGCATGGCAGAGAATATGCATGACCCTAATAACTCACAGGTCAAATCACTTTGACAAATAAGCGGAGTATTTTGTTTTCCTAAACTGATTATGCTTTTATGTGCTTATCTGCAATTGCCGTCATAGCCTTCAAATGTCAATGCATAGGTTTTGTGGTCATAATTCTAACGTAGTTGCCAATTAGATTAAAAATGTTTGCATGTGTCTTTGATCATGTGTAAAAACATATCACATGTTATAGGATGACCATGTTGATCCTCATTTATATTATGGTTACTTTAAGGTTTTCAATGTGCTTTAATTTGTCTTACGATTTAGCGATTAAGTGTTTATAATACCAAAACCATTTGCTTTAGGTCTGATTTAGATTCGGTGATAAATTCCCTTTCATTATGGTGTTAAGGTGAAAGAAAGTTCCTAACTTTTGCCGATTTGTTTGCTTTAATCCTGATCCGTTAAGACGGCATTTAATTTAATAGTAATTTGTTTGATTTCAGATGAAAATCTCCTGCAAAATTTAATTACTAACTTGAAATAGATTTAAAAGTATGGTGTAAATTTGTTCTTGTAATGTTACTATAATTATGGTGACATTGGGTAAAGTGAGATAGTCCTAAATCCATACTATGGTTAAATAATGATCAAAAGTGTTCTAGAGTGTCTTTTACTTGTCGGCAGAACTTCAATACCACAGACCCCACAGGGGGCTTAAACCATCCCTTGGTACCTTGTCATGTGCATTGTGCATACAGCCTTGAGCTATGACCCTGGTTCACTGTTCTTAAGAAGTGGAAAAAGGCTGTAAAATTTTAAAACAATAGTAAACACAATCTCAAAGAAACTTATTTCAAAGCTGGAGACTTCTGCTTTAATTATTTGTTTTGATACTAAAGACAGATAAACACAATTGTGGTGAACAGTTTTCTGAATGGGCTGGTATATTTAGTATCAAAATCTATTTGAAAATTGATTTTCATTTGTTCGTCAATTCTTTTCCAAAGTGTACAGTTTACCCCCCTAGATTTTTATTAATTAGATAAGAACCGAGTCCATTTTAAGGTTAAGTGTCTAATTGTGTTAATTAGTTCTCTGATTTCATAATTTTAATCATGGCTTTATTAACAGCAGTAATTATGAGACCGATTTGTCAGTTTAATGCAAAAAACTAATAAGTTTCTAACGCCTTTTATGAAGAATTATTGACTTGAAGTCCTCCGGCAACAATGGAGAGCAAAATTGGTCGCGACAACAGGGACTAGTGTCGTCACTTCAAGCGACTGATCAGATTAGGCTAGAGAAATACGATACTTTCAGGGGGAGAACTTTCACCACCCTTGTTCCCTGTGTTAAACATTTCAGCACTTTTGTATAAACCATAAGAAAAGAGCAATTCTGGTCTATTTGTATTTATAAAAAGATTAAATGAAAAATGTGATAACAGTAATGTAACTGCACAATCTGTACTAGAGTAATTCCACTGTACTTGAGTAATTCCATTATGTACTTGAGTAATTCCATTATGTACTTGAGTAATTCAATTCTGTACTTGAGTAATAACAGTCTGTACTTGAGTAAGATGTCACATTCTGTACTTGAGTAATAACATTATGTACTCATATTCTGTACTGTAGTAACTTTAATTCCACTTCAATGCTTTGAGTAATACTATTTGTTTTCTTAGTGCTCAGAGAAAGGCCTAAAAATCGGTAACATACAAAATCATACCAAAATAACTGGAATTCATCGCTTATTTCAAACGATAACATGGGTCTGATCCCACAATCTTTTGAACTGGAGCATTACTGAATTGAAATTTTTGAATTTCAGTGTTGCTTTCTAAAAGTAGATCTGTATCGGTAGCATTGTAATTTTTTTACCACCAACGTTTTGATACGAAATATCTCTATATTAGTTTATAATGCACTTATCTTTCTGTATCATTTGTAAGGTTGAACAGTTTCCTGTCTCTAGCCCAGATTAGCAGAATATTCTGTAGTGGAATTCCATGGCAAAATTTTCTTCCAGACTGAACTCTCGAATTACCAATATACCGTCAGATGCTCACGGCTTGCTACCTGTTCGTAGCTTAACACCTGTTAACATTTGCATGCTCCAGTCATTTGTCTCAAGAAGCTGGTGCTTCATATGAAATCATAATACAAATAGCGATATGAAAATGAATTAATTGCAACTTTTTATGCTTATGTCATAATTTGGGTAGATCCTCTATGAGACAATTCTATACCAGCTGTTCAACTTACGAATTAATAAAAAAAAATCGAAGACATTTTAATCTGGATACGATTTCAATCCTGCAAAATCATTGTTCTAAGATAATTACATGATCCAACAGTGTTTATACCTCAGAATTTGATGAATAATTTTCTAATTTTATAACTATAAGCCATCTTATATAGAGTCATGCATGTTATTGTAGTAAAAACACTACTGCATGTTGTGTCTGGCAAAAAGACATCATTCAGCAGTGTACCGCCTGTATTATTTTAAATTTCCGAACGCTCGTACCATTTTTACATCATTATGCATTTAGCTGCGTCAGAAGACTCTTGCAGAGGCTGGTCCAAGCCTCTGTGAGATGTTGATAAAAAAAGTATTGTTTTAAATTGCACTGTCACTTACATACTGACTATGGTGTTTTCAGCTGGACATGCCATACATTTAAATGACGTAAAATTATACTTTTTTATGTTCTGAAAAATAGAAATTTTGAAAGTTTATATTGGTATTAGTTTTGTAAACCTTTGAATAGTGAGTAAAATTTGATATCTTAATTTTTGCCTGATGTGTCCCATTTGAGGTTCTGCCTTGAAAATTTGACCAGGTGGTCTTTCGAACTATTCAATGTTAACATAATGTGTATTATGATATTTAATACTGCAAGATAAAAAATTTGTACTTTATGAACAAGAATTTTCAAAAACATAAGATCTTAATCTCTTTTCTGAACTTTCTGATTTTCTCTTTTCTTAAGTTTGAATAGTAATTATGGTATTTTCAAGATTGTTATCAGTAGTTTGTTATTTGTTGTGAAAGTAAATCATATAAATAAAATATAAGTCAAATTTCTTTAACAAATAATTATATAAAGAAATTTAAGCTATTTTACTTTATGCACCATTTTGCAGCAGTTTGAGCAAAATCAGAATAGTGATGAAATAAAAAAAAAGTCATGGATTTGAGTCCCAGCCGGTGCACAAGGTTATATTGCACTGATGCCACATGTGTTTGAGTTATACCTGCTATAAATAGGCAAAGAGGCTCACAGGGAACAGTCTGGGATTGCTGACAGTGTGTTGCCTTTCATAATATAGTTTCTTTTATAATTTTCATCTTAAAACCGTTAGCAATGTTGAATTTTCTTCTGTCTATGAGTGTTTGATAGCAGTTTGGGAAGCAAGAAAGCTTTTTTCAAAAGCAGATCAAAACAAATTCTTTAAAATATTTTACGTTTGGTGAGCCAAAAGACATGTTAAGTGACAGCTTGCAGTTGCAGCAGACATCTTTATAAAGCTAAACAACATTTATATGACCTTTTTACCCTCGCTCACACTTTCATTCCAAATCTGAGTAGATAGGTTCAAGTGATAAAGACATTTATTTTTTAAAGTAATTAAATTTACAAGATTTTAGGCAAGGCCAATTGGCTTGTTAAGTGTAATTTATTTCAGTCAAAGAATTTGGTAAGTGGTAAAGCTATTAAACAAGTATTTTTAAGAATTGAAACGGTTTATGAAGAGCCCTTGATTGATTGGAAATCAGTTTTTTTTGGGTAGTGAAATACATTTTATTTGTTGTTTTATGCAGTTTTAGTCAAGTGATGATTTTGGTAAGTTATTTTAAAACCGGTACTTGAATCGTCGACAAACAATCTACAACTAAGCAATTTTTATGGCAATGATATCCCTTATCCTTCAGAAAATCTGTTAAAACAGATGCAAGCGGGTTTAATGGATAGATTTATTGCCATTTTTTTAAGCCTAATATTAAATATTATCTAAAATTTTAAAATTATTCAAGAGATTTTAAACATTTAATGCCTTTTGTTTCAATCCTGAAAATATTGAACTCTGACTAAAGTGTGTTGAATATTTTCCTTGTTTCTGACTTTCTTTACATATCCTAATATACAATGTTGCAAAAAAAAAGTGTGCACTTAGGTTTTATTATTTTTACCAGAAATATATGATGTTTGGTATTAAAATTTAGAGCAATATAATTACCGCCACGCGGTCGGCGGATCCGGTAACGGGTGGGTTTGGCCCCAAAATTTGCGACCGACCAAAATCATATCTGTCAAAAAAAGCATTGTCCCTATACAAAACAAATGTTCGAAACGAAAAAACAACATGGCAGGTAGATGATCTTTGTCACTTGCGCGGTATCAAGGGGGCCTTAAACAAAGAAGTGTTAAAACAATTACGGCTTACGTCATTTTTTCACGGCTCCGTTATTCACAAGCTGACCCTTTGTTTGTTAAACAATAACTTCTAAATCGTGTGAATTAATATTGTTTGCGCATCTTTGATTGCAGGCTTACCTGAACTAAATAAATCAATTACAAAACTGTTATTGTTTAATTGTTTTAACAAAAAAGTACTTTCACTTTAGCCATCATTTTCGGAAAATGGATGTACTTTCGTTTTCAATAGCAAATATTTACGTAAGAATTTCTCTTTTATACATTTAATTTCGTGCTAATTAACTAATTTATTTTACATAGAATCATTATTTTCAACAATTTAACCTCTCGATTTCATAAAAACATGATGCGTGCTAAACATCAATATGCTTTAATTTAGTTAGGTGGGTGGGGTACTGGGGCGAGGGCGTATGCAGGGGGGGGGGGGGGAAGGGGGGGCCGAGGGGGGGTGATCAGACCGCGTTATAAAAAGAGTCTCACTTATAACGCGGTCTGACCAGTTGGACCCCGACTACCACGTTATAACGGGGTTGCAGTGTATGCTCAATTTCATGTGCATTGATAGCACATTCAATCCACAGTAAATAGTGTATAAATGTAGTGTTTGTAATTTGAGACCGATTAGTTTATCAAAATGGAGATATTTACAATAAAAAAGTGCACATTTTCTTTTGCAACTGAGTATATTTAGGCCCAGCTGATGAAAAGCTGTACCTTTCTGTTTCATCTTCATTTTCACTGCCACTATCTTATTGTCGTAGTCATATCTTTAAATACTTTATTTTTTTCAAGCCTAACCACCCAAAATATTTCTTCTCACCTTGAAGTGTTCAAAATCATGTTTTAGATAATTCTTTAAGATTAGGCAAATAGAGAAAAGATGCTTACCAGCAATAAAGGCTACAATTTTAATGCTTTTTGTCTCCCCTCTGGCGTGATCGTATATAACATAAACTATGGTGTGTAGCGTAGCTTTCTTTTTGATGAGCTATCAATATCTATTTTAAACAAGTAATTTATTTATCTCATTTCAACTGATGTAACAGACCTTTGTAATACACTTTTTTATAACAAAATATGACACAGTGTTGTCCTCATTATGTACGCTTTTTTTTTGCAACATTTGCACCGACAAAATATCAAAGGAAATTTAAAAGACATTTTTCAAAATCTAATTAAAAACTGCAGTAAATTAAAAACCGTTTTGTGGTATTCTCTCATTGTGAGATAACATAACACTCAGCTCTTTTGAGAAGAATGTTCTTTGACTAACTGATTACGCTATCATAGAAAAACAATTTATCAAATTGGTAATTAGCGTAATTAGGTAAATTGTACTGTGTTGCACAATAGTTTGGGAACATGATGACCCTAACCCTAACAATTCAAGGCCCTATCTAGTCCTTAGATAAGAGATGTTTTAATATGTTTTGACAGTAATTAATGTTCTATTTTTTTCCTCAATTTTGTAGCTAAAGCCATTGCATGGGAAATTGATAAATGTAGTATGACTGATTGATTTTGACGATCAAAAGCCTTTTATTTAAGGGTCTCTTCAACTGTTATTGCGGTTATGCGGGTGCATATATTTGGGTCGGAGAGATCAAACCGAACAAATGATAATATATACCCAGGTCCTCACGAGATCAAAGAGTGTTTATCTTTTCTCCTATTTGTATTGTTTTATGTGTAGTGTATCAATATGCATACTATCTAGGACTAAAGTTGGCTTTCATGCACTACCAGTGTCTTTGTTTCATTGAAGTTTTTCAGTAGTTGGTCATGATACCTGTTATTGAAAATACTGAAAAGTATCAAGATGTTTTCTCAAAAGACAGTTCTTTTTGAAGTCTTTGACGAAAAAATAAAAGATTTATCTATATATGGCATCATTTTAAAGCACTGAGGTCCATATTTATTTTTAACACATTGAGTTCTTGTTGAGAAATAATTTCCAAAACTAATTATAGCTTATCTTTCTTTTTAATGAAACAGCGTCAAGGTACTGTTAGGAAGGATCTGTCAAACAAGAAATTTTGTATTTGTTAGATGTGCTCAGGAGTTATAACAGAAGGGAATTGTAACAGAAGAACTCCACTGTCACAACTGTGCACAAAAATCATAAGGCAGCATTGGCTTGTCACATCAGAGCTCTACTAAACAATAGTTTGCTGTATCAATGCTATACCTACCAATGAATGTTGTTTTCTGTCTCAATAGGCTCTCTGTGCCAACAAGGTTTCAAAGCATAGCTGTCTTGTTTCATTGCTCTACCATACCATGGCTCTCTGGGCCAATGCTACCAAAGCATGGTATTATGTCAATACTCTACAAAAGCATGGCTACATTGTTATGTCAATATTCTACCAAAGCATTCAATCATAGCATGGATAAATACATTACTATGTCAAGAATCCTCAGTACCATGGCATAGTTTGTCATCTTTACCATGCTATTACTAGTAATGTCTTTTTTTATCATTGTCAATTAAGATATGTGGATACTTTCTTGTCCTTTGAGCACAAGTATTCTTTATTTCTGTCCAGAAATAGAAATGCTATAACTGTTTGTATTATGTCACACCCCAAATATAAAAGTTTACTAGCAAAATATAGTATGAGAATAGTCCATCATTTATATAGTAAATGGATTTTTGTGGTTATGTGGTCTATATGTGGTCAGGTTGTTTTTTCCGCTCTTTATTTATTGTATGGTTAAGCTCTTTATTTAATGTATCGTTAGGAAAATGAATCAGACTTTTCATTTTCATTTCAGCTATACTGGTTTTGCTACTTTAATTTTGAGGTCTTGTCTGAAGATTATAGACATTTCTCATCTCCCTTCACCCTCATAATCTTAGTTTGTTTTTTCAAATATATTTCTTGCTTAAATACCAGTTGAAAAGAGATATATTCATACAGAACTAATACGTCAATGAACAAAACTTGTTGTGGGGGAGGTGAATATTATTCATTGTATATATACATTTTCTATCTATATGAGGTAAGGCTATAAACTTCCTTTTCCGCGCTAAAGCATAATGTTTATTTGAGGTGCAGTTCATTTTACAGAAATTGATCATTTGAAATGTGATATATTTCTTAATGCAAAGAAAATATCACTTCAAAGATTTGTATACTTATATGTACTTTACTTAAAGTGTTTGCACGTATTTTTGTAAAGTGTCGGTGGCCACACAGGCAATGTTTAACCACCGAGCATTACAAAAGAGATGTTTAAAACGCGTGAAATATTTTGGTATTTTTGACTGTTAAGGAGGAAAGATTCACCGTAGTAAAATAACAGTTCATGGGGAGCAGAATTTGATAAAAACTGTAATTAAGATGTTCAATGTTTCCAGTAATTGGATGGTTCCATTGTCGCTGCTTCATCAGATGTAAAAGAGGAAATTTTTGAGTTGACGAATTAGAATTTGGCACACGCGCATTGCTTTTGTGTACTGACAGTCGTAGCGATTTTTGAATTCTTTTTTGTGTTTTTTTCATTTGAATTGTTTAAAACAGGTTTAAAATGCAGATAGTATCTGACATGATTTAGTGTGGAAAAAAGTTTTTTTATGCACTTCCGAAAGATGACTTTAAAAGGTCATTGAGGTACATTTGTAGTATTTTATATAGAAGTCACGAGGCACTGCAGACATGCATTATATGCACAATGGTTCTTTCTTATGGCATCGGAAATAACTTTTTATTTTTAGTTGTTTCTTTTGTACTGATAGCCCCTGTGCACATGCATGCATGTTTACGCTGTTGTTTCTTATGGCAGAATCGGAAACAAATTAATATTTTTGATAACGCCTTTATGAACTGAGAAATTTTTCTTTCTTGAGAAAGGAAATCGATAATATCAGTCACTTAAGTTGATGAATGATTAAACCCACATTGTTCTACTTTTGTAGTAATGGTGTCATGACATCCTGTAGACAATTAGTATTTTTCCAAGTGTCTGACAGTTAGTTTTGTAGTATTTCATCAGGTTTTTTAAGGGAAGTTGTTTAATTGCTTCCTATGAAAAAATAGAAAGACGTTAATACCAAAAAAAGAAAAAAAGACGAATTTAAAGTATTTAAATAATGAAAAAGATGACAAAGAAAATTAAGTGCAATTGTATGTATATAAGTAGATGTGGTCTTATATAAAGCAAAGCTATGGTTATGTGAAAATTTGAATTTGAAGAAATTTCTGATAGTTCACAAACAGTGCTTTTGGCCAGTCAAAAGATGCAAATAACAGGTGTTTTTTTTAATACTAATTTGTATTTGTTTCGAAATTGGCAGTTTTGGGGTAAAATAATGTGACTTTTTTTGGTGAGTAATATTCTAATTCAGGTGACCATTTACAAGGGTACAACTGTACACTTTTATTATGCTCATAATCCTTGACACATTTTCTGTAATTGAGTAGATTCTTCCTGTGAAGTTGCAGTGCTGCAGATTTTTCTGCATTCCTTGTACTTTATACTTATACTCATAAGATGTCCTAATTTGCCATGTTTATAGCACTTTACTTCATTGTCCTAGATATAGGATAAGGGACTTATGATTTTCATGTCATGGATCAGATGTGTGTTTCTGACAGTTTTAACCCTGACCACATTAAATTTCTAAAACTGAACTCGACACATCGAGGGTTGACCACAAAACTGTTGTAAGTCTGTCTTTATTTCATATAAGTTATGACAGTTTCGTGGTCAGCCCTCGACATCTGTGCAGTCTGTCATGATCTGCACTTTTTTGTTATCTAGTCAGTAGTTAGCTAATTTTAACAACTGGCAAAATTGGAAGATGAACAAGTTCAGAAATTTAGTAAGGCGATGGTTGAAAACACTAATGCATAGTCCAGGTAGGTAAAAAAGGTTGATGCCACTGTTTCGGAATATCTTGTTTTCCCAGCACTCTGTATATTTCAAGGAACTGAGGTTGAAAGAGTACTTTTGTATCAGGAGAGAATGAGAAAAAATAACAGGTTTCTAGTCATTATGACAACAAAACTTGGGTAATGATGCAAATGAGAAAAACAGTTGTGAAGTTATTCTTTCTGGGAGTTCAAACTCTGTCAAAATACTGCAATGCCAGTATTCCATACTACCATCACTACACAAGCAAAGCGGAAGTTTTTTTGGAAAAAAAAAAGAGAAAGTAAACAAGTTGATATGAAAAGCGAGCACCTTCTTTAGTGCAGACTTTGAGTAAGTTTGGGTAGAAGAACCATCAAGTGCAAGTTGTAGCTAAAGGTGGACAAAGTGACTGCATCTAGAGTATTGACCATTAATTAGTAGATTCCAGAATTCAAGGTAGCAAGTTAATTTAAGGCCCTTGAATTTTTAAGGACTAAAAAAATGAAAAGTTAGGTTAGATTTTTGGAAAAACATCGAACATCGTACTGAACAGATAATAGTTAATATTTCAGTTGACACTGTCAAAGGTGAACAAAAAGTAGGTAGGCAGAGACACAAAATTTCTTTTTCAAAAGTAACACCCGAACTAATATTGAAAATGTTATATAAAGTTCATTCTGCAATATTAAATGAAGTGAGATATATTTTGAAATAATTTCAGATAAGTAAGTGTGACATACAAATATTTGGTGTCCAGAGCATTTTGAAGTTACTGTAGTTCAGTCCAAGGTCTGGGTGAAAAGAATTTTCTGAAATAAACTGATTTTCGGACATGCTGTTCTATTCAAATTTCTGTTGAAATGTTTCTTGTAGCAGGAGTGAAACTAATTCTTTAACAAAATTACATCAATCAAGTAAAATCAAGTCTTTTCTGACCTTGTAGCCTTGTCTGTGTTAAGAGATGTCAAATTGAGAGCTATACTGGATCATGTTGAAGGGTTTTTGAAATACCTTAATTGATGATTAAAGGGTTTTACATTTAAGGATTTTGTAGGAAAGGATGAGACTTGATTTCTAATAGGTACTTCAGAATAGCTCTTATATCATACAGGAGAAATATACCCTCTGTTGTAAGCTATTTGTATTAAATTAACAGACTAACTGGCAGTGATAGGGGAGGATGATTGGAGAGCGGAATGTAGAAAACTCATGACTTCACTATCTTGCAGTGTTACTATATTGGTGCTTAGTGTGCATTGAGATGCAAGGCTTGTCTGGTAATTGACATGATCAAAAGCAACATTAATGTGCATTTGTTACTGTGATGATTCATATTTAACAAACAATTGTGTTGTGAGAAATGATTTTTAGTGCCAAATTGCTTTCTGCAGAGATTTTCTTTGAGATATGCATGTGCACAATCTGTTCTCACATCTGAAATTTTGTGGTTTTAACTGCAGTCTTGAATAATATTGACAGAAATATAGCATCAGCTGTATACTAGTATCATCACCATCATCATCATCATCATACTACCCGCAACCACATTATAGTCATGATTATCATTACCATGGGTCTCCTGATCACTGTCATCATCATCATCATTATCACCACCACCATCATCATCATCATCATCATTACCACTATCATCATCATCATCATTAACACTATCATCATCATCATCATTACCACTATCATCATCATCACGTCAATTGTCACACTTTGCTGCAACCACATTATCATTGTTACTTTCACCATCATATTAAGCAATAACATTTTTTTTTAAACAAAGCCATTTTCATTTGTACCATTATCATGGTCTTTACTGTTATGTTATCACCAGTGGTTCCATGAATGTCATCATAGTTATCAGCATTATTATTGCCTTTCGTATTAGAATCTGTATCAGAACTATGTCCGTCTGCATCAGCTGATTCCCATGTGTTCAATATCTTTTCAAATTTCGTAAGACTTGGCTTTAATTGCAAAGCTGTATTAAGTAAACAAAAATTGATTTTTCTTTTTCTTTTCTTTTTCAGAAAATTATAAGCACAAGCGGAGGAAAAGAGACATAGGAAGTGATATAGAAAACTTAGAATTTAGTGATATATCTAGTTTATCTTCATTTAATAAATTAATTTCATCATCAACTTCACACCATCGGACTAAACGCTCAGTGTCACATAAAAACTATGTAGAAATTATGGTAGCCGCTGACCATCTAATGCTGCGATATCATAAAGATGATCTTCAACATTATATTCTCAATTTGTTGGCCATAGTAAGTATAAGCTTTATTTTGAGCCATGTAGTGTGAAAATCTAAACTGTTTGCTTTGCTACCTGAGTTTTGGATCAAAATCAGTGTTTTCATCTGAAGTGTTAAATTTGATCTAAGACATAGTCTGAGGCACAGTCTGATCAGAGACACAGTTTGATCTGAGACACAGTCTGATATGGACACAGTCTGATATGGACACAGTCTTATATGGACACAGTCTGATATGGACACAGTCTGATTCGGAAACAGTCTGATATGGACACAGTCTGATCTGGGACACAGTCTGATCTGAGGCACAATTTCATTTTGAGCACAGACTGTGATCTTGGACATAGTCTGATCTGAACTGGAAAAAAACTTAATGCTCTTGAATTTTCCAAAGTACACTTGCAATTAATGATAAAATGCTTTCATTTTTGAAGTTTGTGTATCATAGTAAAGCAGATTTCATGATGTTGGATTTCACAATGCTGAGCTCATCTTTTGATATTATATATTAAATGTTTACCAGTATTATTCTGTGAAGATTGAGACTCAGAATATTCTGTCTACTTCGTTATGTACAATGTTTCGTCCAAGCTGTAATACAGTAAAGTAAGTAACATCCAAAGGTTTCATTCTCCTAAATTTAACATACTTTACAGTAAATTTAACATGAATTACAGCAATAAAGGTCTTGGATGGGTAAAATTTGTACTTTAAAATTGTTACGGACCAACTTATTTCTTTGAACAAATTCGTGTTTACTATTTTGGCCTGTGGTAGATCTTTCTCCGATAACTGAAAATAACACAGACCTCTATTTTTTGCGGCAATAATTTGTTTCGTTTATCTCAAAAATAAATATCAGCAAATTACATCTCATCAAAATACAATCCATTATATTGCTTAAATTCCAAATCTGTGAACGATAAATTTAAAAAAGATTTTATTTCCCCATAAAGTAATCTTCAGGCCATCAACTTTACTTTGAAAAAAGGGTTTCAGACATGCAATCCCTATAATAAGACAAATAAAAACTTGTTTCTTGAACCCAGTTTTACGTTTTATCATTCCAGTTTATTCAATAATTGATGTAAAACATATTTTTTCTAGCTTTAAAGGCACAATTAAATCAGTATTTTGATTTTAAACTTCTCTGGCAATTAGATGTTAAACAAATTGCTTCATTGAAAAACATTTAATTTTCTAAGGCTTGTAATTATACCTTCCTATGAAGTTTGTTTTTATTTATAAAAAATTATGAAGAAAATACCCAAAATTAATAAAAATGTAACAAATCACAATTGTCATGCAATCTGGCGCTGGATAGTTTTACTGTGTGTAATCGAGGAATGTAGGTCTCTGGGTCACTAGGAATAAATAGCTTGTAAAGCAGAAGAAATTGCCCATGACCGTTTAAATCTCTGCCAATCATACTGTTAAATCACAGTTAATCAACTGCTTGGGGGAATTTTTATATTATAATATGAAGTTTAAAACATAATTCTTCATTTAGGTATTGGAGGGAGAATTTAAGGGATAATCTGAGGGAGAACCTGAGGGAGAATCCGGTCTCCCTCCCTAGCATATGCTGTCACAAACATAGTAACAATAACAAGAATTTTTTCCTGTGGATAGACAAACAGTTCCTGTTAATATTTATAAAGACTGTTTCAGTTAGGAGTAGCTATGATTTTAACCAGAAAGTTTGGTAACTCTGCTATACCCTCACCAGCAGTTACTGCCCTTCGGTATTTCATAAAGTATTTCTGGAAAAGAGCACTTGATGTTGAACTTTTACTTACTGAATAAAGAGTTAAATAACATACTTTCATGCTGAGGCAAACATAAGCAGTCTTTATCGGTTATTGTCGCAATTTGTGCATATATTACATTACTGTCATGTACTGACAGGTCATGAGAAAAGACAAACTGCTGTAAAATACACATTGGAAAAATAATGATAGACCGTTATTTGCATTCTGAGAATGTTTTAAGTACAATCAAAAATGCAGTGGCACACAGAAAAACACTCTTTTTTTTTCATGACGTTTGAATCTGATCTGTTCCTGTTACTGGACAAAGCCTACTTAAATCAAATTACTAGTGTTACTACAACTACATTCTTACCTATTCGTATGTTTTCAATTTTTCACCAAAGAACGTGAAAGAATTATAAATAATGCAAGTTAACTGTCTAACACTGGTCTAGATATTATATAATAATGCAAGATTTGATAGAGGTCTGACACAGTAGATGTACATATGGGTCTTATCACCCACTATAAATACTATGTAAATATTTAATATACTCAAGTTTTTGATGTTTTAAACAAGGGAAAGTGTGCCAACTTCTCATACTTCAACTACAATCTTATTTTTTTTGCAGGGCATGCTATAATATGATATAGTGCACTTTATTAGGTTCAACATACACCATTTGTAGTTTTGCAATTAACAAATTTACAAAAAGAAAATGACATTTAACATTGGACCACCCTGTAAAATCAACATTGCATTTGATTGATGATGCTGTAAAGAATCATTGTCTTGCACTGACTTCACACACTTCCAGAGCCCTTCCTAGTGACTCTAGGCCATCAGGGACTTCTGCTTTGTAATAAAATTTCTAAAACGGTATTTTTTTTTATTGGTAATAGTGCTTTAAGTTCCTTATAAACATCAATTTTGTACACTTGTACTCGCACCAAAAACTTCTTTGATTTTATGCCAACATTGTTGCTTTCTTCAAAGTAAAAACTAAACTTGTCCAATGTCATTTCTGTTTTAAATTACTGTTGCGCTCTAGCCAATTTCATTATAGTTGATCCCCGGTCGATGTTGATATTGCAGTTCCCTGGTCAATGTTGGTATTGTTGTTCCCTGGTCAATGTTGGTACCTTGTCCATGTCATTACTGCTTCTCTCTCTAGTCGTTACTGTTGTGCTCTGGCTGAAATACCAACCCTGCTGGTTGCAGGAAAAGGCCTGCACAATTATGTTCAGGAGGTTTGAACCTGTGACTTCCTAGTAGTTTATACTGTTAATGTTCTTTCAAGGGCAACTGGAAGTCATTAACATTTTCACTGTTGCTCATGTGATCAAAAGCCAAAATTTGAACATTTATACACCTTGGTAATTCGCACCTTGTGTGAAAGTAAGTTAATCTATGAATATATAAGTAAATAAATGATGAGAGATGAAAGCAGGCAATAATCAATTATATATCATTAAATCATAGAAAACATGCTGGTTGTAATAAATGCACTTTCCATTTTCCATTCATAAAACTTAGTGAAGAGCCAAATCATTTCAGATGTACATTTTAATTACGCAATTTGTCAAAGTTAAAGGACTGAGGATATAAAAGCAAACCGTAGGTAGCGATTACACTTCCCGGCAAAAGCTTCAATATTTCAGTGGTGTAATATGTTATATATTGATAGGCTGATATGACTGTCAGTTAGAATGACTCTGACCACAGTGTCCAGATTCGATGATAACTTAAAAAAGGGCATTTTACTCGTAACCATGGAAATGGTTGCTGAGCATACTTAGAATTTTAATTTTCATGTCAGAATTCTGTTCGTGATGATAGAAACTTTAATGCTAACCCCAATGAAATGGAAGCAAACTTATCACCGTAGTATGCCCAGTTAATTTTTTGCAACATCTTCATTTATGTGGTACCCTTATTATTACTGGGGATTAAACTCCAAAGACTTAAATTCTGAAACATGTTTATCAGACGACAGGCATGCACTGATAGGCCAAGGTAGCAGATCCTCACAGGTCTTTTAAAGTTACATATAGTATACTATATTACGCTTAGCGTGTAAAGAAAGTTTTAGTTGATAAGTGTAACTTTCTGGCAGATATAACGCAATTTGACAGTAAGTTATGCAAGGTCATGTCAACTTCAGTCTATTTTCACATTTGCCTAGTAAGCAGTCAAACAAACTATTTGCCAAAAGTTTGAATCCAGCAAAGTTGAATGTTCTTTCAGATGTAAATAAACATGTCGTAATGACAGTGAAGTTTTTTTTTTATCTAAACATGAAATCATACAGCAGCTTGACCGAGTCCCTTGCTTGATATGCCTTTGACGTAGGTGCGCGGGTTTAAGTCCCATTCTAGCAGTATTTCAGTCATTTACTTGCAGACTGCCTGAGTGTACCTTACCATTGTCCCACTGCGAACTTTCTGACATAAAGAGTCAAGTCCGTAGACAGGCTTGAACGCATGATCAGCGTGAGGTTCAGCGATCTCAAGCCACCTAACCACTCAACCACAGAAGCATGATTGTGTTTGTAACCGTCGAGCATTAGTGTACTAAGATGCTGCCCTTTAAACGAAGTGTTGGCATATAGGTCACGGGCACTCAACAACGGTAGTTACAAGTTCGATCTCCAATGCTGATCACATACACAAGGCCTCATGAATACAAACATAACTTTTTCCCAGGAGGATGACATGAATTTAGCTTCAAAAGTCATGCATTAGATAAGTTAATATAACTACGGTAATAAAACCTTACTATCTTTATTAAAAAAAAAGGGAAAAGAAAATCTTGTCTCTCTTTCATGTGAAGTACAATTAAATTACGATTTTTTTTTGTATTACTGAAGTTTTTTATACAGTTTGATACCTAATGATTTATTAATAACCTCACAACGTTTGAATGTAGAAAATAAAACCATGAAAAGTGTAACCTAAATGTTTATAGGTTTGTTTATTTTTATATTTAGATTGTTCCCAAAGCTATAAAACAATAAATACTTTCCTTTATACATCAAAGACGGCCAGGTGCGCTGATTACTGGGCTGATTTTCTGATCATAAACTTGTTGTAATTTTCCCTATTCAAAAATATCAATATAAAAGTTGGACTCAATCTGGTTATAATATAAGACTAATTTGATTGGATCTAAGTGCAGAATGGTCAAATTTTGTAATTCTGAATTTGTGAAAACAAGGTTTTAGCACATTTTTGGACAAGTTACTGTTCTCAAACTATTATTTAATGATGAATATAAATCAGTTATAAAGTAAAAAAAAAAGTCAAAGCTACCTTCAGAATGTAGTACACATTTTTTGGCACATTATGTGTTTGCTTGATTCAAATATTTCTTAAATTAGCAGATATATGCCTAAAAATAATTATTTTCAAAAAATGCTATCAATTTATCAAAACAGTATCATGTTGTTTTTTTTCCAATTTCTGTATCAGATATAGAATCTGTTTTTCTCTCGCCAAAAATCAAAATAAACTAACAAAAAACACAAAAATTTGAATCATTTTATCATAGCAAAATGAAGAAGAAACAAAAACATAATTGTAACTATAGTAACAAGTTGAGATTAGGATCAAGGTTAAATTAATTAGAAAAATCATATTTGTATATTTTGATGTAAAACATTGCTTATTTTTGCTACTGGGCTGCCCATTTTCTCCATCAGTAAATATTTTATGTTTGAAAAGATGGTCAATTATGTCTTAAGGCTGGTGACCTTGATTGGTGTACAATGTTTTTGAGGTTACTGTGTCTGGACAGTTTACTGGTTTAGGTCACTTGTTAGTCATCATCATACAATGTGTTTTGCACTTTTCAATGGTCAATGGCTTAGTGCTTTTGGTTCACCTAGAGCAAGTGAAAACCAGAGATCAAACCCAAGTAGAAATTTATGACAAATTACTTGTAACCTTATTTAGATTCTTGCATGACAGACCAAAAGCACAGAGGGTACACTGAAATAAAAAAAACAGGAGGTTTTCATTATAACAGTATAGGCACCTTGGCAGATTTGTTTCATATTATTCTTTTAAAACCTTTGAGCAACACTCTGTTCATCTTTTTTTCTGTGGTCCAGTCTAAAATGTTGGGCTTTTAATTGGCTAGCTAAAACTTTATTTAAAAACTAAACATGGGACTGCTGGGCTAAGTAGGCTTGCAAAAAAATGTTTTCCAAACATCTGGACAATTTTGAAATCTCAATTGTTTAGGTAGTGTGCATTGATCAGCTGATATTAAACTATTTGAATTTCGAACTGTTTATAACGGAGAGACACCTCAAGCTTAAAGAAGCTGAGAAGGTAAGAATTCATGATAAAAATCATAAAGATTGGCTTTGTATAATGATAAAGGTAGACTATCAAATGGGTAGAATAGTTAATTAAGAACTCATCAGACAGTCAAAATTCTTTTGAAGTTTTAAGACCAACTAGCCGACTCAGCAGTTTATCTTGAGGAAGAAATGTAGTTCTGTGGGCCAAAGCAATTTCAAGACAATTTATCTGTTTTACTTGGTAACTGATTCACCTCAAAAACAAACAAAATTTGTCTGTTTAAAACAGAGCCAGAAATACCTAGCATTCTTTGGTCCAATATCTGTGACTTCAGTTTCATCAAGTTTAGATTTATTTTGAAATTTATTTTGAAATTTATTTTGTTTAGACAGTGTAGAGGTAGGCTTGACCTCATAATGAGGCATCCTGACCATTAAGGTCAGATAGTCTTGGTCAATTTAAGCACTTTATCTAACTGGCATGAAGATGTATAGAGTATAACACTAAGTCTTGTTGTTTAAAAAAAATGTAGTTGTATTAAAACTAACTATTGAAACTATTAAAACAATAGTTGTAAATTTTTACTTTTAAAATTTAAGATAGGCATGAAATCTGCTTTCACTTCTGACCAATCCAAGGCCAGAGATTTTAGACCTGTGTCTAGGGAACTTTTATAGTGCTTTAGGGGCAGGTGTTGAATGGTCTTTAGTGCTTTTTGACTTACCATGAGAACTATGACATTATTCTGAGACAAATTTTCAAAGATTTGCACCTATGTAGGTTTCTTAGTACAGCATGCATATATCAGTTATACTGACCATATGCAATGTTTCCAAGACATGGTATCAAAATAATAACGTCATACCAATTAATTGAAGTTAACCCCAAGTCTTAGCACATGTATTGCAGAGCTCCACCCTGTCTTTGAGCTAGATTACGTCTTGCACTGTTTGATACATGTTTTCGGTATAGAAAAGCATGTTACAGTCATAGTTGTTACAGATGTTATCTGCCATGATATGTCTAGATGCCCAGCCAATCAACAGATCATATGGATAAGACAAGATGCACAAGATATATACACATATAGTACAGTTACAGCCAAAAAAGTTTTCATTGAGAAACCTCTCATTGCCCTAGGTTCAATATGTCCATGATAACTGGTTTCCTGTGTGATGATTGTAAAAATTTGCAAACCCATGCATGCTCTTAATTAGACATACCCTAGGTCGAACTGATGCATTGTTTGAAGTC
Source organism: Saxidomus purpurata (assembly GCA_022818135.1). Lineage (NCBI taxonomy): Eukaryota > Metazoa > Mollusca > Bivalvia > Venerida > Veneridae > Saxidomus > Saxidomus purpurata. The sequence goes on along the minus strand of JAFMSR010000011.1, from coordinate 23,973,971 downwards.
TTTTGTAACTCTTGAGTTAGAACTGCTTAGTGAATTACAGTCCAAAATTTCATCATTTGCACAGTCTGCAAATGCAATTTCATTTATATAACAAATAACTTTCAAGTATTGACAAAAGCTGCAAAGTTAGCTCTGCAAAGGGGAGATAATTCTAGCAGAAAAGCAGTCACTTGAGACAGGAGGGTAATTGTGGTCATTTGTGGATGATATATAGGGCACCAATTATCTGGCCATTCTCAAAATTGTACATGTTTAAGTATTTTGGAGGAATTCTCCATAATCCCTGCAACCAACTTATTATAGCAGAGAGGCTGATAGTTCTGGCCCTTCGTGGTAAACGCATCCATTTCATGCCAGGGAAATAAAGAAAATGCTGTTTTAGTACAGTTCCTGACTGTGTGGACTGGAATTGTACAAGTTACAAAACTGAAAAATCTGAGTTTTCATTCAGCAGCCAGCTGTTTGTCAGTTGATTCTGTGACCAGTGCAGATCATGATCAGCCTGCACATCCAATATCTGCATTGTTTGCTACTGATCAGTCAGTAAATTCCCAATGAACATTATTTTGATTGTCCAGATTGCGACATGGGCAAGTGCATTTAGAAATTAAGCATTGCAAGTGTGAAATCTTTGGTAAGTAAGATCCCAAAGAAAAATTTTCCCATCATTTCCACCTATTTCATAGTAATTTTCAGTGGAGTATAGATGGCCTTGTCTGCGCCTTCTCTCTGAAAGTGTGCCAACAACAGTAGAGCCTCTAGTGTCTACAGGTAAATTGTAGAAACTACCTGCAGTATTCTGTTCATTTCTGGGTTTCCATGGTAATTATACTGTCTGTTTTCCTAGGTTACCTGGTGAAGACTAATCAACAGTTCTTATTAATTTTCAGATCAGACTGTTAATTAAAGCTCGTTTTGTTTAGATTGAATTGAGATTGTCTGACTGATTTTTTTATTCTTGGTATTTTGAATAGGATAAAAAAGCTCCAGGTGAATTTCCAACAATACAGAGGGCAGAATATAGTTCTGCTTTATTTAATGGTGTAGACCTAAATTTGTTTGCCTACACGGCCAAGGTAGACCATAGTTTGTCTGACTCCATGGTCAAGGCAGACCGTAGTAAGTCTGTCTGTCTACATGGCCAAGATAGACAAATAAGTCATTGATCTACTTTATGGTCCGTTTATTCTGTAGCTTTTAAAATATTGTGAAGCTAACCAAATTTTCATCACAATAGTGCAATTACAGCGATGAAAATGTTTTACATTTTGAAACGTAATTGTAAGTGCAAAAAGGTAAAAGTAAGAACTGACAAAGTCTTTCTAAAATGGATACAAAATCGGTTGTATGTAAGAGGGTTGTGACCTCACCTTCACCCAGGACTAAAATTAATTGTCTGTTCTATAAAAAGTAAAGGTACCAATTGATGTTACATGGTTCTTGAACTAGAATAATTATCAGCTTGCAGACTATTACCCTCTGAGTATAACATGCATGCAAAAATGTTGGTCTTTTTGCACCATAGAAGGGATATAGGAGACTGCATCAGCTGAGTCATTTTATTGAAGATTAGCTAAGGCTATGCTGTAAGGGGCCAGTGGCCAATTTGCATTGTAACATCAATTTAAGGAGGGGGGGGTGGAGGAGGGCATCATGAGGTTCATTAATCAGGGCAATCTTTAACTAGATGTGACTTGCAATTAGGCCTTCAAGGTCTGTGCTATTAAACACCATAGACTATAATTAAGAAGTAAACTTTTTACAGTTGGTTCAGAAAACTATATGTAACAATAAATCACATTATTCATAGAAATTAGTATTTTTCACAACAATAATGTTCCTACAGAGCACATTTAGTGCATTTTTCACAGTAATTTGTTCTTACAAGGTGCAGAACTTAAAATTTAGTACAAATGGACCCATTAACCCTTTCTTTTACATGTTAATCTAAAAAAATAATGGGATTAATGTAAAAAAGAAATCTATTAGACAGATATTCATCAGAAAAATGCTGTTAGGGTGGAGTTGGTCATTATATTGATTGATGAATTTGAGCTAGTATTCTGACATCAGATGTATGCACCTCTTTACCTTAATCTGGCAATATGAAATTTAAGAATTGTAATGGTTTTAGAATTCCTACAGGGTAAGTTGGAGTCACGTCTGTAGAGGCAGTATTATGTGGATAAAATGAAGCTTTTCTTTACTTTTTTAGCTGAAAATGCTCATTTCAAACTCATACATGCAAATTTCTTGCATTTAAATGTTGCAGTTATTTTTGCATAATTATAAATTCTAGCCTCAAAGCTTAAGATATGGCAGTCAGTATGTCGTGAGATTTATCAATTTACAAAATTTGTATCGCAAGTTTGACCATTCACACATACTTGATAAGTAGTATTATGCAAACATCCAATATTAGGTTTAGAACTGATTATAGAAGCCTATCTTCATGTCATAGTTACCCTATAAACAGATTTATAGTTCCTTGTATTCCACACTAATACATCATTTATATCAAAATGCTGAATTTTGATTTACTCTCACCATAAAAACATTAAATTCATCTTGAAACTAGCACAAGACTTAAACCATCTGATCTTCGCTGCAAACAACACATGGCTGCCTTTACAGAAGACAATTTTCTGGAAATTTTGTGAATTTTAAATTTAGATGTATACCATTTGACATACAAACCTGACCCAGGAATATCACATGCCTTGTGCATTGCATTTGATAAAGATTTCTGGAAATTCTCTTGAGTATTTTCAGAGTTATGATTTTGACATTACAGTTTTATAGAACCAGAAACCCACTCTGCTTCCTGTAATTTCTAACAGTACGATTTCATTAAATGTGCAGTTTGATGAAATTCTCTTTTATATCTTATTTTATAGCTTTTGATAGTTTGATGAAATTCTCTTTAGTAACTTCATTAATAGCTTAGACATATATTAGACTGATTGAAGAATAGATGAAAGAATGGACAGAAAATGTAATTTCTCCTTATATGTAAAAATTAAATTTCACCATGTTGGGGGGTAACGGGCCTATATTACTCCATGTTTAGGGCATTAGAGCCTACGATTGTGCCAGTTCATTCTGTTGAACCATCCATTTTGTTCATTATCTGCAAGTCAATAAAGTTTCAGTGTGTCACCCCTCTCAAGGTAAATGGTAATGTCCAAGTTGAAAAATGGACAAGTTCATTTTAGAAGTTTAGATGGGTCAGGGTTGAAGCAACTATATTAAATGTTGTCTAGCAGTATATTGAACCCTGTATTATAGGACTGATTATCGAGGTTGTCCATATCTTGTGGTAGAACAGAATCAAAGCCATTGACATAATCAGCAGTTAATAAAGTCCTCCAAATTAAAGATTAAAGGATTAAAATTCCTGCATTCTCTCAGCTTATCAGGCAACAAGACCTGAGTCATGGTGTGCATTAATGCTCAAAGGTCAAAGTCCTGTGTAAATATTACGTGTTTTTGTGACAGGTAAGAGATATTACTTGTGTAGGTGTTCAGAAATATATATACACTGTAAACTTATGTAACCTCTTGTTACTTGGGCCCTTAGTTGGCGGTCATGGGTTTGAGGTGCTCAGGTGGTAACAGACTTTGACCCTTTATGTATGGAAGTGCACTTATGAAATGCAGAGATAAAGAAGTCTTAATACTGGATTTGAAATTGCCAGATGTTAATGTAGTCTTAAGTTTGACGGGAAATAAAGCGGGTTTTGTGTTCTCCCTGTTGGCAGAATGGTAAGGGGGCCAGAGCTTTACAAAAATGATATTTCTATTTGAATTGAAATTGTCCGTGGCATACATTTTTTCAAATATCTCTTCATCAAAATGTCAAAGAACATGACAATTTATAGCTCACAAAAACTTACCTTTAGCAAAACAGTGCAAACATTGCTGGGAACTAAGGCACTATCTGGTGCCATTTACTGGAAGTCGAAAATTCCAACCTCAGATAAATTTAGCAAATTGTATTAATGATTCAATGAAACTGTCATTTTGAAATAAAACTTTAGTGATAAATATTAACTTTAAGTAATGCTTTAAATTATGACAGAAAAACCAGGGTGCTTTCTAAAGAACCAGTAATAGCCTGTCAGAAATGTTGAAAATGTCTGTAGACAGAAAAAAATGGAATTCGTCTCCTGTAAAACTGCACAAACAGTGACATTTTGCTGGGATGCAATTCTCTTATATCTGTCCAAGACTAACTGATTATTTACAGTGGCAGGAACTTAAATCAGATATATAGCAATTTATATTACATGTGTTACAATTGATTCTTTGAAATCCTCAAAAGAGATTTAGGAAACCTGTCAGAGGTCTGTATTTTCATTCAACTGTTAAGAGTTTTTTTGATCTTTGGTTTTTTTTGCTTCTATATCTGTACGTACATACAGCAAGGAAGAGTATCAATTTTTACCAAAATACAGAAGTTAAATGATTTAGCACATGCTACTTTCATTTTTCATGGATATTTCCAGTAGATTTACACTGAAATATTTGGCTGTCAATCAAATAGGTCTGTTAGAATTGCACTTAAAAATGATACCAGTGAATAAGCTGAATATGCACTAACTGTAGCATGGTGATTATACTTCACTTTGAATGATTCTGATGTATTGAACTTTTAGATGATGGTCTTTAAGGACTTGATTGTACTGCTTAAAGGAACTTAAGGGACTTCTTTATACAAGTTGTATAAATGTACCCATAGAACCCACAACATTTTTATTGGTTGTATCTTGAATGAACCAATGATGATCTTTATACATTGCAGTGGCTCTCTGATTGGCTGTGTATGTATTTGATTTGATTTGATTTGAAGCAAATTTTATAAAGGTCCATCCATAAGAGCAACTATGTTAGCTTGTATTTGTGGTTGAGACCTCAGCATGTCTCCCACCATGCCTATACCTATCAAAAGTGTTTTTTCTGTGTCCAAAAATAGGAGAGATTTACCTGACTGCAATTTCTAACCAGTTTTTGCCAAAGATTGAATTTAATTGGTTGCCAAAAAGTAGGTCAATCACGGCGACCAATTAGATCTAGGGTGTGATTGACCTAGTTGCTGTGTATGTATTGTACCAATCACAATATTTATACACTACGTGACTGTATCAAGCTCTCTGATTGGCTACATTTGGATTGGACCGATCATAATATTTTCATACTGAAGTGTTTGTATCAAGCTCTCTTACTGGCTGTCACATAAAATTATCCTCAGATTTTAGCTTATTATGTTCTTTTCAGAAAAAAGTTTTACTTATAAACAAATTATTGAATTTATATTATTTATTGTTAAAAGAAGTTATGATATCATATAAATGTTATCTTTATTCAATATTTTTTTCTTTTTCAGGTGAACAGCATATATAGAAATCACACCATAAGACATTTCATCCACATAGTCATTGTAAAAATTGTCATCTTTCACTCAGATCGGGTAAGTAGACCTTTTTACTTTTAAACCTATGCACATTAGCTATAAAACTTTCCTTTGAGATTAACATAAAATCTCTAGTTTCTGATTGGTCAGTTTTAAAACTGTAGCCAATCAGAAGCCACATATTTCAAACTGGTTCCAGAGAAAAGTTTTATGTACTTCAGTGGTAAAATGTCTCCATCATATATTTTATCAAACTTTGATTTCACTTACATTGAACATTCATACTAACTAACCAAAGAATGCTGTCTTTAATAGTATATGTAAGGGCAAAGGTTAAAAGTTTAGGATTATAATAATAGATTTTATGAGCTAATTACTGCAAGAAGGTTTATTATTGAATATATCTTTAAAACATTTGGCATAGTAGACCTTGACTGAAAATTTAAAAAGAAATCTCTTCCATTGCCATACTGTAAATGTTTTATCACACCCTGAAACAGATATTAAATCAGCCAGGATACCTGTTTTTTGAAAGCTTTTTTTCTGAGACACTGCTTTAATACCAGATACAAAGTCATAATGGCCACATTATCATTTTTACCACCATGAAGAAAGTTGATAAAACATATTGTTTTTAATGCAGAATAATTTTGATAGCAATGCTTAATGACCTTTAACAAGAAAGATCACCTTGCATTATGGGGGTTACCACATAAGATGATCCATTTATCATTATATATATTCTTGTTATCATATTTTATCATTCTACCCCAGGAGATTCCTGCTGGGTAGCCATATAAGAAGGTCAAGTACTTTGTAACCTGAATATTTTGGAACTTGTCTTGATATAAAAATGCAGTGTCTGTTTTGTTTAGGTTAACATTTTTCTATGGAATCTCAGCTGATTTTTTTAGCCATTGTCCATCTCTTCCCCTAGCACAAATTGCCCATATTGATTCTAGAACCCGCTCAAGAATCATTTACTGGTTTATTCTCTAGACAGACTGAATAATATTCATAGTTGTAGAGGCACTTGCCCTTCAGTGGCTTCTGTCTTTTGTGTAGTCACTTGTCAGACATTACCCTTGCTCTAATCTCTTTGCCAATCACTTTGTTGAAGCTATTTACTCTTTACTGTAGACCCATTGGCCTGTCATTGCAGTAAAATCACTTGCCCATAAGTAACATAGTATTTCTTGCTCCTAAACAATTTGTTTGCCTATAATTGGCGAAGAACCACTCACCTCTTACCCTAGTGTAGCCACGTTCATAATGCTTCCCAACACGTTGCCCATCACTGCTCTACCATCTCTTGTGCCTTCTTATTGGTCAGTCACCCACACTAAACTCACTTGTAGAATCAGCTGTTGTAGTATATGCCTTTTTGCTCCATTTATGATAGATTTGGCTTTAAGTTAATGAAAAATAATACAATTTTTTGCCAGAAACTAAAAGAAAGTTGTGTATGCAAGTTTAGACTAAGGACAATCTTTTTGAAGTTTTATTAAAGTCTGATTTGGTACTTCAATTTCACTCCTGAGTGCTTTAGAGAAACTGTATTGTTTCTTCATTGATTGCCAGACAGCTTTTGATAAAGTCCATACTAACATTGCAATAGGCCTTATCCCAGTATAGGCTGAAATTAAAAAGAAATACAGGTCTCCGATCTTTAATGGAATTATCAGTTTCAACAAGGTTCTAATAAGTCAAATATTTACATATTTCTCATATATTTTTGTCCAGATTATAGTTGCAACCTTCTGTGACATTTAGCCATTCATATATTGTCTGATCAGTGCTGATAATTTTGTATTTAAAGACAGCTTTAGATGGTATCTTAAAGGGACATGTTTCATGATTCAAAAACTTATCTAGACATTATCATCAAAACTGAATAATGCTGAGCTAATCACATTTATCTGTGAATAAAATATTGTCAATTACTGGCATTGTAAACCTCTTTAGTTTGTAGTCTAATTATGACAAGATAGAAATACAAGTAGGGCTATGTTTTAAGCTAGATTTTTCTCCTAAAATTATGTTTAAAAATGCTGTATTTATTTTGATAACTTAATAAGATTACAAATTTTGAATCTAAAAAGCAGTTGTTTAATGATGATGTAAATTACTCATGATTGTATGTCTATAGAAACGTAGGCTTGTACTTTAGAAGTTTTAACAAGGACTTTATTATATTATTTTTTGATAAAAGGCGTGACTTAATACATTTTTACAGACCAAATTTTGAAATAAAAGTTTGAAAATATATATTATTGTGTTTTTTTTTCACTTTCAAAATTGATATGCTTTAAGTATTTATAAAAATTCTTTTTATGCTCTGGGGAAAATTTTATTAAATATTTGAAATTTATTGTCGAAGTTGTAGTGAATCGTATTTCATTTTAAGTCATGTGATACAGTGAAATACAATAATCAGTATAAGTAATTGTGCTTGTTGTATGGCATACCATATTTTATAATATAATTGATGTATTGTGATAAAACTAATCATATAGGCAAACTGAAGTCAAACTTTGTTCAATCTTTCTAAGATTTCAATGGAAAACATTCCACGATATCAATATTTCACCTTTTGTAGACACACCCAGTATTAAAGAACTAACTATTCAAGGTCAGCAATGTCTTATGATGCCGACAGACATTTTGAAAATAATATAAAGACAAATATTAATTTTTTAAGTTTGAATTGAATATATGTCAGATATACACCTGTCTTTTTTTCCATCCCATTTTTAGTCATCAATCTTTTAAAGAAATCTGCTTTCAAATAAAGCTTGGTCAAAAATATGAGTGCTTGAGAAAAAAGTAGGTTTTCAATTGATAATTTGTCTTTAAAATTGATCTTTTTTCCCCAATGATCCCTTCAGACCACCATGCTAATGGAAAAATTAGAAATATGCCCTGAAGAAAGTGATCAACACATTGCATTTACATTAGGTTATTGTATAGATATGCCCATTGAATAGAACTAATTTCCTATACAGGTGTTAAAATGTCTTTTTATCACAACTGAATTGTCTGTGGCCTCCGAAATTACTGAATATCAAATTAAGAAAGCTAAGATATTGTTCATGTGTAGTGATTTAGATTAAATTTGATTTTAAATTGTGTTTTACAAATATTTTTGGTAACCTTTTCAGTTTCTTATGACAGCAGTTTTTTTCGCGTGAATTGTCTTGAAGTGTAGTTTTTCTTGAGGTTATGTCCTCGTCATTTTTAGTTTGATTTAAACCCATATCAGTTGTCGACATGGAATAACTATTACGGGTATTAGGCTTACGCGGGTCTGAAACTGTAGACCCAAATTAAAACCTTTCATAGAGTTGTTATGCCTGTCAATCAATTAAACTGCACAGGTGGCTTTCAATTGCGACAGAAATTACAAGATCTTTATCACTGATCATGATAAAACCTCAAATACATAAGAAAATAAAATGATTGAATAAAATGGTTTTGTCGTTGACTGTTTAAAAACCATGTCGTGTCATGTAACGAACATATGAATACTGTTTTAATGTTCTGTTCTTCAATACCTTAATTGTTTTGGCCTTTACTTTAAGGATGACACTCTTAGTTTTATGAGAAATTTACGACATTTTGCATACTTTCCTGAAAGGAGAACAAAGTAAAGACTATTTGATTATAAGAGAAGAATGTTAAAAATGAGTATTTGATCATAATGAATACACAGAATAAAACAGAAACATTTTGTTATTTAAGTAAACTTTAATCAAATAATTCATGTCAGCTCTCGTTAATTCATGTGAAATCTAAAAGTTTGAGTATTAATACCTGGATATATGATATCTAATGAGTCTTAATTGTATTTTTTGTGTGCAAACTTTGAATTGTTCAAACAATTGCCAGGTTACCGCAGTTAAAGTCAGTGTGAATCATTGAGGATATGGAATGGGTAGTTAGACTGTCACTGGTTGCAGAGACACCATGTTATTTAGTGGACAGTTGTTGAAATATTAGTCAGGTACAATTGTCCAGACTGGTCACAGGATCCACATATTGACAAGTACTTGACCTGTCATGATGTTTGGGAAAGGGGCAGGAGAGATTGGAGGAAAAACTACACTTCTAATCTGGTCGCACTTGTGAAATAGAATACTGTCCAACTTATCACCAGATCTTGATGGCCTTTGTTGAAAAATACATAGGTTGAAGATTGACAGCTGATATTTTTCATCTGGAGACAATCTTTGATCATCAAAGTTAAATATATGTTACTGATTTCATTGAAGTCAGTGACTTTTCACACCTTCCCTATTAAATCTGTTGGTTTTGACCAAAGTTGAAGTCATTTGATAATTAGTGGAAGTGTCAGCATCAGTAGAAGCTTGACAAATCATCTTGGTCAGTGAAAAGCATATGGTATTCATCTGGATCTTGTAAAAGCATGTATAATCAATCATCTTTAAGAATCTGATCTGCCCATAATGATTTTGACTTTTGTTAATCTGTTCCACTTTCTGGTTTTCGACAACAGGTATTAATGTACCTTGGAGTTGAATGAAGAAAATAGATTGTACCAGACCCATTTTAGACTTTTGGGAATAAGTTGAACACTGATAATTATTGAAATTTCCAGTGTGGTCAAATTATATTAAGGCAATTATGTGGATACCTCATTTTTCATCAAATAACCTTTGGTCTGTCAGATTTCTTGTGAATTTTCCCATGTGTATTCACTTGAAGAATCTTTGAAAAAGGATACTGGCCTTTTTATAAACTTTACAGCAGTGGAGGTAGTTTGAGGTACTTTCTGAGCAGCCCCCACACTTACGAAAGACATGGAGGAAAAGCACTCAATTTGCCATTTGAATGAGGACAGTTTGTAAGCATAACTACAATACTGGTGATTAAGATGTCTTTATGAAACTTAAAAGCAATGTTATTGTTCCTCTTACCTGATATAAAGGCCCGTCATTGAAGAATCTTATTAATTGGAAGCAATTAAAAAAGCTATTAATGTTGTTGATTTACAATGTGGCAGTCGTTTGATATGTGGTAGTTTGATTTAAAAAAAGGAAAAGATGTAAGAGGTCTTTTGTTGCAAGTCTGTAATTATAGATTACCAAATCTGTGTCTGAATTGCAGTAATAAAAGCCATAAGTAATTTGCTTGAAGCTAAACTTTCAATGAAGACATTTAGGGACACTCATTACATTTGGCTAGACATAGAAATCAAAGCACTGAAAGCACAAAAAGACTGGGCCATTATACATTCATTTGATATGCAGAACAATTTGACAAAAAATTCATGAAATTTTTCAAGTGGTTCAGGAAATAAAGAGCTGACACAGAAAACTATCAGAAACCAACCAACAGACTGACTGGTGACTCCCATATACTTCAAACCAACAAAGTTTGAGAACAGTATAATTTGAAGCTGTATATTTCTAAACATCAATCCAACATTCATTCAAACCTGTTTTAAGCAACCAGCCAGGGGATGCATCAAAAAGGCCCACTAACAATAGTACAAAGGAAATAAAAATGTATCGGTTAGACATTTTCAAAATACGGATCATAATATAACCACTTAAAAGTCAGTTTGCCTAGATGATCGAATTAAGCCCAACTTGTGCAACTTTTTTATTTAATTGGATCATCAAGATATAAGTGGATCAGCTCATCAAGATGCCCTTATAACAGACTGATGAACTCACAGTGCTTTCAGCGCTTTGATTTACAATATGCTTACATCATCCGCATACGTCGTCCATGTGTGTTTTTTTTTGTCGCTGCATTTTATCATTTACAAATAGAGTACTGATTAAGAGTGCTTTGTGGTGTCCCAACAATCAAATGTATTATTGTCTAGGTAGGAAATAGTAGGTTAAAGACTTTAAAATCTTAGAACTTTTTTGCAAATGATTGGCAGATTAATCTGGGTATATTACTGCATGTGCCTGTGAGGATTGAAATTTGGCTTTCAACAGACTGGGCCAATGGCCTATTTTTATAATTGGCCTAGTTCTCACTGCATAACAGGAATTCGCAAACTTCATGAATTTGCTATGTAATTTTTGATACCCTGTAACCTAAAAATTGGTTAGTTCTATTTCATAAATGGTTTTTAAATCTTTAAGTTATATAGATAGGGTACTTTACATAGCAGTGTAGATATAAAAGATGAACAATATGTATATGTATGAACATATGTCGAAAGATATTTCATAGTCACCTACCTCAATTCTGTTTTCCATTAATCAAGGTTAGAAAAAAAATCTTAAAAGGAGGGAGGGAAAAACAAACAAAAAATCTTTAAATTATGCAGCAATTTGTCAAATTGTAAATTAACAAATTTTGATTTTTCAAGTTTTTATTAATGAAAGGCTAACAAAGTAATTTAGATAAGGGTTCTAGTAGCTATTTCCATTGAACATGCAATTTATCACATTGATAATTAGTGTTGATAGAAAGGAAATTTAATGACTTCCCTTTGATTAAAAATACACCAATTTAAATGCACTTAAATGAACATTGATATTGATGAATACAGGGTCTCGCCTTGAACAGAACTTTTCAAATGATTTTTGCATATTTTGATGCCAGACGTTTTTATGTTGTTACTAACAGTGGGCTAATTCATCGTCATCTTGATCGGTCCGATATGGGTTTCCTTTTTTGTATATTTTTTATTGCTATTAAATATATTTTTCATATTTTTTTGCTACTTCATAACTGTAATATTTTTACAGGGTGACTCAGGCTTGAAAATTTTATGTTAATGATACCTTGAAGGGATGAAGTCAAAGTGCAACTCATTTATATAAAAAGAAGAAATTAAATGTTGTATATAAGAAGTTTGCTTAATGCACAATTAATGTTGAGACCAAGAGAAGCGAAAAAGTGGCAAAGAACGCTTTGTGCAGTGTAATGTTGAAAATGTTTTTTTAGTGATTCAGTATTCGTAAAGTCATCGTAATAATGTATGTGCCATGCAGTAACATTGTCAAACAATTACACTGTATTATCTTTGGCCGACTGGTATTATGGTGTAATCGCCTTAATTTATTACCTTTTTGATGAGAAAATATTTCACACGCGATATGTTATCATTGGTTTTTTGTGCATGACATGCTTATTTTGTAACGTGATCTGCAATAAAAATGTGCACACTGGTTTGTGCCAAATAACAGATAATAATGTATGAAAAAGTCAGTTCCATTGAATCTGATGCAAGTCAGATGATATGCACCTGTGGTATCAAGGGCATGCCAGTTGATGCATAATGAATGAGTTATTTTGACTATATTTTAAATTTTAATATAGAAGGGGTCACTATTTAAAGTCACCTAGCATATTTGATAAGATAACAGTATTTTCTCACAATATTTGTGTGTTGGGTAAGATTTTTAAAAATAACTTCTTTGCTGTTTAATTGAATTTCAAAATTCAGAAGGTTATAAAAAATAATTAATATACATTAAAAGTAAAATCGCATTTTGATGTCAAAAATGAAATTGGATTTTGATTGATGTTGAAGAGGTGAACCAATAGTGTTTGTTTTGACTGATCGCCGAGGTATCTGTTGTAGTATATGTTTACACATGAACAATATGCTCCTTCTTGCATTAAGTCAGAATGGCTGACTCCGGTCAACTCCTTCTTTTGATACCATTTTTGATTCGTCAAAAAAAAATGAATATGTTTATAAGGCGGAATAGTTTGCTGACAGCTGAGGTGCAAGGTCAATCAGTTTGATGTTCAAATTTGACATTATATACCCGTATTTCCCCTTACCAAGTTTCATCAGGTGGAATAAACCATACAAATTGTTGTCACTTTTTATCGAAGTCAGCACAGTCATGTGAAACTAAGTGTAAAGGTGCAGATCAAAATTGTGGACTTTCGTTGGTTATGTTTGATTAATGAGACGTAAGAAGAGAAAAATGGTTTATTTCGTCATAATCTTGTAATCGGTCAATCAAATTATAAAAGTATCAAAAGAAAAAGGGGAAAAGTAAAATGGAAAATGGAAAGTTAACCACCTGTTACCTTTGAAACTAAATACGTGGTTTATTTTACTGAAATAGTTATTATGTATCAAATGACAAATGCTTACGAATACTCATGAATATGCTATGAAAGTTGATTTGCTAAAATAGTAAAACAGAAAATATGTTACTGTTAGTTAATGGTATTAAAAGGTCATTAAGGTGTCTGGAAACACGAAAAGTATGATATATAATGGTATAATAATATATGGTATAATGCCCCGTCTGCTGTCTTAATTTATAAATCTTGTAAGTTTGTGCATTACTTTAATTTCTTTTCTTTTGTGTGTTTTCTGTTCTTTATTGTATTTTCTGTTTCACAGGAAGGACCTAATATAACCCCAAATGCCGGTGAAACACTGAAAAGATTCTGCAAGTGGCAGTCAATAAACAACGGAGATGAACACAGCAAGTCCCATTATGATACTGCAATCTTATTAACAAGGTAACCGTCAAATTTACTTTTTTTTTTTTCAGAATTAAATGGAGACCAACATTTCAAAGAAATCCAAGTACTGGTCTAGTAATAAACCATGAGTATTTATAAAAAGAAAAAAAAGTGTGATAAAATTAAGTTGGCCCTTTGTGAATTTCATCAATAGTCAACTTTTTTAAAATCAAAGTCTTCATAGTCCATTCCAAGGTGATTTTTTCAGTCATATTTTTTTCATGTCTGGTTTTCTTTATAGTTAAGTAATTAATGTATTTATGTGGCAATTTGCAGATGTATGGAAAGAAATACTGAGATCTTGTTTGAATTTGACCTTGTCTCTTGTAGTTTCAAAAAAATGCAGTTGAAAATGGGTCTTTGGTAGCAATGAAATTTCATAGTGATTCTTAAACATTTGATACTTGACACTCACACATGCACGCAATTTATTAAATAATAAAATTAAAGATGACACTGAAAAGAGCAACTTATAGGCAAGATGAAAAAGAAATACTAATCCCTGATACAAAAGCAAAAATTCTCTGACTCATAGCTTTAGCCCCTGAGATCCAAGATATTTTAATTATTTGCCTCCAGGGTTGCAAGATTGGAATTAAGTAGGTACAAAAAATCATACTAAATCAACAGTTGCAATTGAGAAAAAAGTGTCTACTCAATGTTCATCTTCCGTTTATTTGATGTTTTTGTTCACTTTGATATTAAGTATGTAACTGTGATTCATAGATTAAATTTATTTTACTGGTTGCACATTTGGCATGTTTATGCCTTTGTTCACACAAAAGATGTGAAGTTCCATTAATCAACTGAATCAGTCCAGGTTTGATTTGAATTTTTTTCTTGTGACACTAATACTTTTTTTTGTCCTTACTTTCTCTAGAATGCTGTCTCAAATCTAATGGCAGTAAAAAAAGACTTCCTTTACCATGACATTTGGTCCCCTGGACTTTGGAGTAACCATATTGTGTAATATTTGTCCTCATGCTTTCTGCTTGTTTCACTGCAAAGAGGTGTTCTTGTGTTTTCATAAATGTAAAATTAGTTAATTGGCACCATATTTTCACCAACTTTGTATCTGGTGATGTAGCAATTAACACAAGCTGCCAGGTTAGAATCTATGTTTTTATGACCTTAAGGTCAAGCTCAGAACTGGGTCACATGTGGTCAAGAAAAATTAGGTCACCAAGTAAAATCAAAGGAAATATTTTCTATAGGATATACAATCACAGAGCTTGTATCAAATGCAGATCTCCATACTGTTCATGGATTGTGCAAGTCTAATCATACGTTGCAGCTGCTAATTGTTGACTCAGGTTAGCAACATGGATCTGTTGTGGCTCTCTTGTTTATATGAAGATAGCATGCCTGAAAGTTTAGATAAGTTTCTCTATTGGGCTCCCCTTGCAGTCTGTCTGGTGACTTTGTCACTGTCTGTAAGCTTCATTATTTCATTAGTGATTATTGAAAACACCTGTTTATCTTTCAATGAAAAAAGCAGCTTAACCTTGGAGAGCGTGACTTAAGACACAGGATCTTAGGGAAACCAGTGAATGTTTTGGCAGGGAACATGACTGTCTGAAATGGGAACCAGCAGATAGTGAAAGAAGAGCCAAAGTAGTCTGGCAGAGATCAAGACTTTTCATTGAGGAGGGGCACCATTCCTGTAATTTACTAATTGCGCAAGACAATGTAAAGCAGTAGGTGGGGTTCATTTAGTGATTACTTAATGGGAAAACTGTATCATTCAAAGCCAGGCTTTGGAGTTTAACTGTCAACTTTCATTTAATCCATGAGCAGGAAAAATGTACTTTACTAAGTCTTCACTGCAACAATCATGATTTGGGAATATCTAGATCACTGGTCTATGAAAGACAGCTGGTTAGAATATAATTTACTCTATATGCAATCTTGATCTGTGCCAAGCAAGATAATACCAATAATCTTCATAATAAATATAGTCAGATAGAGAAAACCGGTTTCTGAGAAACTATTTTAGTGTCAGTGTAAAAGAGTTCAAAGGCCAAGAAGAAGACTCTTTTTGTTTTTTGAGCAATATCAGTAGCTATGTTATCATTAACAGCATTTTGTTCAACCAGTTATTAGTTAAATAAATTTATTAGATGAACAGTTAATTCTTCCTGGGTAGCTCAATGTTGAATATATAGATTAATCAGCAAAAGTGCAGGTTTTCTTTAAAAAGACAACCTGGCTATGTGGACAGCAAACCAAGAGCATTGTGTTCTCCGACAGCAACATCAGAAGTGTTTTCAGCATCACCAGCAGCAACAACCATGTAATAGCATCAACAGGAGCTGGAGGAGCAGCAATAAGAACAACAGGGAGCAAGAAACTTGCAGCAGCAAGAAAAAAAGGCAATAATAGGAGCAAGTACTAAAAGAGCAGTAGAAAGAGCAAACGATAAAGAGCAAATAGTAGCTGATGGGGCAGCTAGAAGGGGGACAACAGCAGTAAGATCAACAGAAAAAACAAGCAGTAGCAAAAGTGCAATATCTGCAGCAATAGCAAAAGAAGTAACGCCAATGAAAGAAGCATAATCAGCAGCAAGAGGAGCAATGACAAAAAAGAAAAGTGATAACAGAAAGCAGCAGCAACAAATATTTGCTAAATTAAGCAAACTACCAGCAGAAATTAAACAACTACAGTTGTTATACTTAACACTGCCAGTATCTCTGTATTGGTTTCCAAGTCAAGTATTTAGAGACAAAGAGGTTTAATTGAAGGAATCATTTGTCACCAGTAAGTGACCTTTGTTTTCCTGCCTTTCAAATCCTTGCCATATTGTTTTACCCTTAGGGGACCATACATTTTAGGATATGAGACAGGGGCACCCCTGGTTGCATCTTGGGTCACAATGCTCTCTTTGTTACCAGGCTTGTTTAAAGACATCTGAAGCCCCTAAATTTTGGGGATCACCATTGTCACTTCAAGTGATCATTAATATTAAGTAGCTGGTAATTATCAAATTTGAATGTAATCTTTTCAGGGCCATGTTTCAGCTGCAATATCTTGAGAATGGCATTTGATAGAAATTGATCGCAAAACTGTTGTATCCCCTTGTCCATTGGACGGAAAATAGAACAGTATTGCCTTAAAAAATCTGCTTCAATTGATAGAAAAATGGACATCATTGATTCAGCCTAGGGGACATTGGTTGCAAGGAATTTATTAATGAAAGAAAAACTCAACATTTGATTTAAACTGATTAGGGGAGGAGTGGTTAGTTTAAGTTATGGAATTTCACTTTCCAAAATGACCATGTTAGTTTGGGGCCACTAGAGGCTTGGCTTTGGTGTTTTTGGTGTCTGTGATTAGGGTGGAAGCAATCTTCTGGGGAATAAATTTAAGTAGCTGGGTATCGTATGGTATATTAGGGCTTTATTGTTCGTACTGGTTTCCCATATGACGAACGCCCCCAGAAGAGGTTAGTTATTTTAGGTTTCGGAGGATAGTGCAAGATACAGAAGCATCCCGATTCCAGAGACACCCCTGGTTCTTATACATGCCAGGTGTATAGCACCCATACATGGGACCTTGGTTTTAGTCTCATCCGAAAGACTGTTAGTAATTTTAGTTGGTCAGCCCCGGGAATCGAACCCGCTACCCCGAGATTACAAGTCTCATGCTCTACCGATTGAGCTATCCGGGCTGACATGGTAGCTGAGATCTTCACTTAGCTCTTAAATTCTTACCCGTAGTCATTGTAGATCACACTTCTGAAACATCAAAGAAAAGTATCTTCTTGTGAAGTTAACAGCATTATGATATTATATCATAATTACAAATATTTCTCACTTGAACTGTTTTACCGATACAATACTAACCAGCAGTACTAACCAGCGTCTTTTTCTTAATTAGTGTGTGTAAATCATTTAATGTAAATAAGGAGCTAATGATTATGACTTTTATTGCTCAAACATAGATTAATTGACACAAAGTGTAATAAATGTCAAACAGTTAGTCTACTGTCAATAAAAAACATTCCAGTTTAGTAATAGACTGTGACACAGATTCTGCTAATAGACTGTAGAAGTGTCATCGTGAACTCTGAGTATCAGTCTAGAAGTTCTGGGGAAAAAAAGGTTAATTGAGAAAAGATGAGTTCAAGGGATATCTGCATTAGTGTTTTGTACTTAAAGGAAGAGTAATGCACCAGTTACTTCCCTTGGAAATCATACCCCCCACTTGCATTTTCACATTTATTGCCAATTTACTAGTACTGTAACTATTTAATAATTGATATGGGATAACTAACCAATTCATTTGCAAAGATGTACATACAACAAACTAAAAAAGAACAAAATCTTATAACTTGAGAATCATTAAAATAAATACTCAGCAAGATTTTAGAGATACAGGTGTGAAAATGATATTTACTGAATCACCTTTACTGGTGGAATAAGGTCAAGGGTAAAATTTGATAAGATGAAACTTCAAGGGCAGGCTGGTTTATGGATTACTGTTTTATGGCAAGGATTTAACATTTACCCTATGTTTTTTTTCCACAAAGAAGAAAGATTTATTCATTCAGGTTTCAAATCAAAGGCTTAATCCTAACATTGTGCCATTTTGTGCAATACTCTTTTGAAGCCTTTTAATTGATTTCGTAAAATTATTTGATTATAATTGCTTCTATTCTTGTGTTGAATGCCTGATTTCTTTGAACTTTTTTATAACCTGTTTTGACTTTGAAAAAGCAAAAACAAGAGTTTTGTACTAAAATACATTTGAATATTTTTTTTGCTGATTAGGTAATTTTCAAATGTTGAATATTTTTAAGGTTAACATGCGTTACCCTAGTGACCTAATGCTTTGAAAGTAATTATTTGGTCTGCTGCACAGCTTTGAGGGAAAAAAGGGATGTAATAAATGAGTGTCTGTAACTATTGTGAAGTCATAAAAGTCGCCTTTTTTTGCTTTAAGATAAATATAAACAGAGGTTTTTCTTTCCTTTTAAATGGCAAAAGGTTATTTCAGTTCTTTTATGGGTGGATTTAAGGAGATTTAAATGATCGGCTCTTGTGAAGCAAAAACTGACAAGAGTGTGAGGGAAATGAAGAGCTCAAGAATTGGTAGATCTGATAAATTGTGTTTCACACAGAAAACTTTAGGCGGAACACTGCTGGAAAAACATTTATGTGCAGAGAAGACGTCTGAGCCGAACCATTGGGATGTATCAACATTGTAAAAGTTTATATTCTACTCATGGCAAAAAATTGAAAGGTCCCAAGGACTTTGTATCTTGGTAGCGGCAACGATTTTGCTTTGTTCACTGTGCAGATCATGATCAGCCTGTATATCGTTAATTGAAAGATTGACAAGTTCATTTAAGAAATTTAGCAGGAAAGGGTTGAGATAAGGTGGGAGGGAAATGCACACATGGATGACCAGATGACCACACATTGTACTGTCAAAATTCAAATAAATTTATTGAATGAATTTGTTGCTTACAGTTGTAAAATAAATCGGACCTTTTGAGAATTGTTGTCTTCTTCAAAAGATAAACATTGTGTGACTAAACGTAGGATAACGTAGACCACACAGACATTGGCAATTTGTCCGCTGTATCCGTAGCATGGGGCACAAAATATGTTGTACAGATTCATTATGGTTTTCAGACTAGTTGACCATATCATGGAGCGTGCCCTTTGAAATGTAACAACATTTAAACAATAATTTATTCAAAAACGTAACATTGTGGACAGCACAGGGATAGCATCCGAAATAAAGTAGAAATTATGACCACATAAAAGGCTGTTGAATTTACCTAAATCCTATTTTTATGGATTGAAAAAGGTGTGTATCTTAAGAAATGAAGACATAAAAATAACTACATGTAAAAAAAATGAGGTTTCACAGATAAAGAATGATAATAACTCTGATCTGTTAAGCTGAATGAGACAGACAGCCTCTAAAATGATAGAAGAAAGAAGAAAAACTTTGTAAAAATGCCTGTACCAAAAAAGTTTTAATTTGCATTTTTCAGTGCAATCGATTATAAATCAAGTGTTATCAGTGATATAGCCATTATTTGACTTTGTTAGACTAGTTATCAAACTTAATTATCATGATATCTAACGGATGATTCTAAACCCTAATGCTCTATTATCAGACATGCATTTTTTCATTGCTCATGCTTGACTGAAATAAATTAAGTAACACTGCCAGAATAAAATTTATTCTTACAAAAAAGAAAAAGTTTTTGTGCAGAGGAACAAAAATATTCAGTTGATACCTAATAATAATGGATAAATATTTTGCCGATTTTTATTAAGTGAAACGTTTTATCATGTTATGTACTGAGCCGTAGCCTGATATTTTAATTGATGCACGTTTGCAACCCACTGTAATAATTTCCCATGGCTGTTATGAATTTATATGAGTGTAGCATGTTTGAAGTGACCAGAGGTCAAGCTATTTGAGATTCATTGAGACTACCCTGGTATTTGTATGCAAATATTTAGACTGACAGCATGTGCATATTGAATACAAATTGCACATTACAAGCTTGACTGACTTATCGAGTGTCCATTGTTGAAAGGATACTGTGTATTTCAAAACTGTTTTGGCGGACAGCTCCATTCATTCATTCATTCATTCATTCATTCATTCATTGATTCATTCATTCATTCATTCATTCATTGGTTTGTTGGCCAATCATTCATTCATTCATTCATTCATTCGTTCATTCAATCGTTCGTTCGTTCGTCTGACTGTGTAAAAAGTATTTGTTCATTTTGGGAGTTTTAGGGAGCAGAAAATGACCCATTTTGAATGTATTAGGAATGTCACGTCTGTTTGCAGTGTGTTTGTTTTCTTTCAGAAAAAAGTTTCCTATGATTTGAACATAGTCATTCATTTTTCCTCAGGAAAAAAAGAAAGTTTCTGTTATGAACATTAAGAACAACAATAAGAAGTGGTATGCCCCGGCATCACATTAGCTGTGTTGTTTATAATACTTCCATGTAATTTATGGTTTGCTTTTCCGTGAACATGTGCGCTTACTGACTGACTCCGCTACGCCAGAAATGAACAGGGAATAAAACCTCAATAAACACTTGTAGTGTAATACCCTTGGCCTGTGTGAACAATACTGACCACCCAGGAATTTTTACTTTCTTGTAATCAATTATTTATGTATAAAAATTTTGTAATTTTTGCTATGATGCTATTGTTTTGTGTGATATGTAATAAACATAGCAGAAGCTTGTTTTGTTTTATCAGGTAATGAAAGTAATATATTTATAACACATTTCATGACTTTGGTGATCTGTGGCTCGTTCATTACTAGAGAGAATAAAGAAATAACTGTATACCTCGTGCTGGCATATAAACAAGGAATCCCAATCAGCCTTGTAGTTTTTTTGTTGATGATAATAATAATAATAATGATAATAATAATAACATCTTTATTTAGCGAGAAAGCGCAATTGATATACCAATCTTCCTTGAGGATCTCGGTAAATGGTATCTGACATTTTACTTAAAGCTACATGTTTGCAGTGACAGTGATTGAAGCAGACGGCCAAAGTGCTGTTACAGTAAGGCTTAAACTGTTTGGGGTTTGTAGCTCCAGTGGAGGAAGTTTGAGTTAAATAGCGTCAGAAATCAAGCCGGTTATATTTATCTGCGGAAATTAATGGGGTCATTGGACGAAAGCCATTCTAATTTATAATAATTATAAACCTTGACCAATTAATAACAGGCATGGATCAGATGGTCATTTGAGGACATATACTGATCTGTAACCTGGCAGTGACCGCTTAGATGTTATTTCTGTAACTAAAGATACTATAATCACATTTCAGAGGCATGTGGTGATGAAGAAGGTGTTACACTAGAGAATGGGCACCTCTAGTTCTAAAAATGTTACATATATAACAGAGTTTGTGGGCCATGGAGATCAGCAGCTGCTGGGCTGTAGACCAAAAGAGATCTGCTGTGTGAAAACCAACATTGGAAGCTTTAATGCCATTTTACATTTTCTGATCAGCTTGTATTATTATGATTTAAAGAAATTACATTATCCTACAGATAGAATGTTCCTAAAGTCTCTCCAAAATATATAAACAAAAGTTAGAGTTCCTTCAGTTCTAATGATATTTCTTCCCATGATCTATATCCATACCTATTGCAAAGGTTTAGTTTCGGTTTTTGGTTGTTGCAGGGGCTCATGCTATGCTTAGAATACTTATTAAGGTACATGGACTTGCATGTAAGTCATTGTAACCAGATTTCAATCAAAGTATACAGTTACATTTGTCCTATTCAGCATCCGTAAGAAAGCCACTTGCTCATGCCAGTTGAAGCAGATTTTCCAGTGTAAAAAATATTTTACTTGGATCAAGAGACAGTGCAGTTTTAAATTTAAGGCAATTTACCAGTGAGACCAGGTGGCAGATCAGATAAGTTTGACTGAAGTACTATTTGCTTACATCATTTGCTAACCCACTTGCTTGAAGAACTTGGTCTGCCCCTGTATTACAAGCTGATTTAAACAGTCATTGACTCTTTTTATGCAACTTTATGGTGATCTTTGTGGGAGAACATGCCTTGATCCTTTTGGCAGTTATCCATTTTATTGTTACTTCTGATTGCGTTTTTATATCATTTCATTATAGGGGAATAAATATGGTCTACTGATACCAGAAATTGTTTGAAATTGTTGCTTGAACGATAATTAAAAATGGAAATGAAGGGTTTAAGTTTTAATTCACCTTAGACATACGTCTATGGAGCTATGGTGTAAGGTCATTGCCACTCCATTACTGGGTAAATTGGGCATAAATACTCTTTAAAAAATCAGACTGGGCTGTTGTTTATTCACATTTTCGACAAAGACAGAAGTCTTAAAAACAAAGTTATGACGTAGGTGCAGGACCCATTCAAAGACTGGGATAGACTTACATGTTTGAACTGTAATGTACTACAAATTCAGCGGTCAACTTGAGAGTTCAAACAGTAGCCCAATATGTAGCATAGAACATTAAGTAAAAACAAGCCCCAATTACAGAATGGGATTGACATAATACCTAAGGAATTAAATTTCAAGGGTTGGTTGTGAAAGTATCATATCTGTATGTGAACACAGTGATAGGTACAAAAGTTTCATGATCAACCCCCTAAAAAGTATGGTAGGTACAAAAACTTTGTGAACAACCCACTGAAAATTAAAGAGCTAACCTTAGCAAATGTATGTATGAGAGTTATAAATGTACTTGACAAAGTTTATTTTCGTACCTTCTTTGTTACTCATTTCTTGACCTGAAATATCTTCAGCAGTGATTTGTTAGGGCAGTGTCCCTAGATATGGCATAAAAGGGCATATTGACATTACAAAGTGTCAGACAATGATACCTTTATGAGAACATAAACAACTTCTCCAGCAATTCTCAGTAACACATTAATTACCAGAAGTAACATATTAATACAGAAAAGATTATTCTTTCTGATGTTTTTATGGACTTGTTGGTAGTAAAAGAATTCTGCCCACCTGTTCCTTAACAAAAACTCAAGCAGATGACATGCAAAGTAAGCCATTGAAACAAAAGAATTTTAATTATTTCATAATTGTATTTTTTTAATGTTGAAAAAAGTGATAGCTCTATTGAGTTTTTGTTTAAATGCTTCTTATGATTGAGTTTTTCAATCCTAGAAGTTCATTTTTATTATTTTTCTGCACCTGGTATGCTCAGTTAAAACCAACTAATTAATACAATTGGTATATTAAAAAAAAATGATAACTGATTTGCCATCAAGTTAGATAGTGAGTTAAATTGTTTGGGGCTTTTTTATTGGTTTTTTTTCTTCTTCTTTCTAAAGATCATGAGAATACAAAAGTTTTGTAAGTGCTCAAGAGCAGTTAATAAAACTGTAAAGTTTCTGAAATGCTAGGAATTACATCATTTTTTTTTTCCTGAAAAGTGCAGGGTTCTCTCGGTACAAAAACCTGTATCTTTTGATACATGCTCAAACTTTATGCTTGATAAAAATGAAAGTTTTGGACATACTAATCTAACCACTGGTGCACTTCATTCTTAAAGTACCGAAAATATTCCCTCTGCATTGGTTTGCCTCTTGCTAATTGCTTACACTGAGTTATGGCTTATAATTTACTGCTGTTTTAACCACAATTATTATACCCCATAAATAAATCTTTATTACTTAAGTTTTTGTTATATAAGAATATATTCCTGAAACATTAAATTTCAATTATTTCTCCATGAGCAGTGATTGCTACAGCTAACTTAGTCAGTTCTCCTTCAAGTTACTTAAACAGTCGTAGGAATAATTACTTGCTTAATTTGTATTTTGATAGTTAATGTTTATGTTGCACTGAAAATAACTGCTTTAAAGCAATTAAATACAGATAATAGAATGTTGTAATATGAAATTTCTGAATGCTCGGCTTGTTTTGTGAAGATAGCACTATAGAAACATTAAAATACATCTTAAGGACATTTTACTACAAGTTAAAAGCAGTCACTGAGCAATCAAAGTATGAAAGAAGTGGGTAGGTATAAGTGTATAGAAAGCATTGGTTGGGCCATCATGTATAAAAGCATGGGCTTAAAGTCATCAAGTCTATAGAAAGCAGTGGTTTGGCATCATACATAGAAGACACTGGGACTGAGTCATCATGTATATTATAGAGAGCAGACTGGTTCAGCCATGAAGTACTTTATTAACAACTCATTCACAACCATTCATCTAAAATATATCATGAATCAGAAGTTTTATTGACAAGTTCTTTATCAGTATTGACTGGATAAAGATGTATCTGTATGCATTGTTATAAACTAGACAGAAGAAGAGTAAAACTGAACAAATAATGTACAGTAATGGTAAATCTCACACTATAAGAACCCATTAGAAACAATACAATTGTCTTTCATTTGCTTGAATTGTCTAGGAAGTGTATGATTACTAGACAGATGCAAACAAAAATGCTGTAAAACGATATCTTCTGCTGAGACTGTGAAGCCTAAAGATAATGTTTATTCTGTGATTCCAAAAAAGTACGCCCCGCCATCGAGTGCGCCAGTTCTCGTAGACAGACATCTGGATTAAAGTATTTTATATCTTTGTCTACCATGGACTTATGTGATATTATTGATGATAAAATTATTACTGTGGGATCATAAATTTGATTATAACACTGGTTTACGAACACACACGCTCAACACCACCTAAAAATTAGGAAAACATAACTCATGGTGAGAAAAATAACATTGAAACATCTAGTGATATTGAATTTATTTCCATATGATTAGAATAAATGATTGAATCATATTATGACCACCTGGTTGATATTAAATTGGATAAGAAGTTAGACAAATTTAATTAAAACTTGAACAAATTGGACAGCGAGTGTCAGGGCTGGCATCGTGATGCTGGGTATTATGATTGACTTGACCATTGTACATTACAGTTGCCTGTCAAAGGTTTCAACATTTCAGAATGAGAATAGAAGGGTCAGTGACTTTAATAAAAATCTAACTTGTGGTCAGAAGTAATTGGATATTTGATTTTAAATCGTAAAATGAATTCACAACAGTGCCCTGGTATAACTAAAGTTTAATTGTTAAAATGTGATGAAAGATAGGTGTAATTGTATAAGATGACTTATTGATATATTCATGCAAATGAGCTTTTAGAAGTTGTTCGTAATATTAGAAATTACCTGTCATATTGGAGAAAAGCTACTGAACTTTTCACCTGTGCTCGCAAACAAGATTCATTGATGTTATAATTTTTTAAGGGGGGCATATCTAAATATTATCATAATTAATAAATGAAGGTAGTTTCCTGATCGAAAAGAGTTCATTTTCCTGACGGGAAATACTCGCAGCACATTTGAGTAAGGTGTATGAACTTGATTGAACCAATGAAAATAAATAATGTTCATCATGGTTGTATAGGATCTGGTGATATGATTCATGAATGGTTTGCAAGTTGAGTTTAAGAGTCTAAGGTTCAAGTCTTGATGATCTGTTCATGATGCTTTAGTCTCCTGCATACCTGCCGTCTTTTTACCAAAATAAAAAAGGGAAAATTCTCAAGGACCCTATTTCTCCATGTATGCTACAGTATTAATTCTTGTTGGTTTGACTCTTGTGTAAATGTTGTCTTTCGTCACTTCCTTCTGTTACATGCAAAAAAGCTGTTAGAAAACAGGGGTGGGGGATACTGGTTTGATTATGTTATTAATCAGTGTTCTATAAGCCATGCAATATTATTTCAGTTTCTGTGTATTATGAAATTAAACTGCACTCTAGATGGATGAGACACTTTTTAATACAAAGAAAAAAACGTATTGTGTGTTGCTGAACAAAATGTTACGTTGTCTATGATAACCTCTGATCATCGTAGCACGTAATATGTCACACATTTGATTACAGACTCGCTACAAAATTTCGACAACTTTAACAGCTACTGTCCTCTGTTATAACGAGCCTTTAATGTCGCCATTAATGTTCAACCCGCTGATCTAACAATGGCATAATTTATTCAACTTGTCATGGATGTTACATTTAAGCTGTATCTTTATACCTAAGAAGGTGAAGGGAAGAATATGTATTACAGGAATGGTCTGATTTATGGGTATATTTGGTTAATGATTCTTTTAGTATAGAACACTGAAATGACAAATTTCTTTGGTATTAAATTAAAATTTATGTGTGCCACCTCCAGGTTGTTTTACACTTAGGTCTTTTAATAAATCTTTAAGGATACTTTTGTTGATTTTACGATTTATTTGATGTACAAAGATCAGAATTTAAGTATACCTTTTGTATGTGTAATTTCCTGTGGACTTCCAAATTAAAGAATAAAGAGGGAAACTTTAAAAATGACCTGTATTTAATACTGTCTGTGGATTGAGGAGTCAAAATGCATGGCCTGTCAGTTGTGACTCTTGATGCTTCTTACGAAGAAAGAATAAAATGAAAGAGAGAAGAACATCAAAAGAATTTAGATGAAGAACATTGATTGTCCAAATCTCAGAACAAATTTTGGTTGATATGTCAAATACCAAAATACCTTTGCTTTGAAAAGGGTTGGTATTGAGGGTGACTTACATATTTTTATTATAAGGTACTTAACAATTTCTACTGTGTGTTACAGGAACATGCAAAATAATTACAAGGGTGCATTAAGTGACCAAAATTGATTTTTTATTATAGAAATGGAAGCATTTGATTGTAATAAAAGACAGGACAAACTATCGGATTGGATTAGAAAGTTTAGTGCCAATTACAAAGAAATGAATAGCTCAGGTCATCAAGAGAAAATATTTTGCCGTTCAGAATGGGCTCAAACTTCATATAAAACTTCATATCAAGTACATTCACCCAAGAATTGTTTGAAACACTAGCTTTCAGTTCTCTCTGGAAGTAAATCAACTTTTATTATGTACTTGTTGCGGTGAGTGATACAGGACCAATTTCTATCTTTTGGGTCATTAATTCAGATGATGACATACATGTAGTTTGATAGGTCATTGAACCCTGATTCAGCGCATAGTATTAAATCCTTTTTTACTGAATTCTGGGAATGGCAAAACAATACACAGTGTCTTCCAGGCAGAAAAGAAAAAAATCTAAATCTGACGGAAACAGAAGCTGTAGATATGCTCATTGATTCAAGAAAGAACTTGTGATAACCCACAGAGACTTATGCAACAAGCACACGACTGGTTACGATTATTG
Organism: Saxidomus purpurata; assembly: GCA_022818135.1. Classification (NCBI taxonomy): domain Eukaryota; kingdom Metazoa; phylum Mollusca; class Bivalvia; order Venerida; family Veneridae; genus Saxidomus; species Saxidomus purpurata. The sequence goes on along the minus strand of JAFMSR010000011.1, from coordinate 23,946,350 downwards.
TAGATACCTGCGTCCGGATTGGGTGAATTTGCTGATTAAAGAATTTCACAAAAATTTATAAAAAAAGACTGATCCTATCTAATATTTGACTTGCTTTTTTTTGTGTCTGAATTTTTCTTCCGTAACAATCATCTGTTATCGTAAGATAGTATCGGTAATAGAAATAACTTTACAGTGTAAGGCGTGTAAGAAATTGCATGATACTGGAAAACTGTAGTCATACTTCACTTCAATAAGTTTAGAAAGGTCAGCTTAAGGATAGTCCTCCAGTTCAGACCTCAACGGTTTTATTCAGGGCTGTATGACTTTGAGGCGGGGAAAGTGAATGAACATGGGTTTTAATATCTTAAAGATATTTGGGGAATACCTGGTTCTCTGGCTCTTTGTTTGCTGCCTGATCTCATAATATTATGTAAGTTTTACAAGTAAGTGATAGAAGAAACAACTAGCATAGTAATAAAGTTATCGGTTTCCATTGTTTTGTATAATTATGTTATAGAGAAAGTGTTAATCAGGTATTTCTCAAGCTTCTGTATTATCCTACATTCAGTTATGTTGTTCTTCCATGTTCCAAAACGAAGAGATACTCTCCAAAATCAATTATCAATTCTACTTTAAGCCCAACTGTTGGTTTGTTTACTGTTAGACTGCCATAGTATACATTTTGTATCTACAATAAGTGATTTATTTTCTGATACTCTAACAGTTGGTCTAGTTGGAAGCTCTTCAAATTGGAGATTATAACTGCCCTGAGTGTCTCTAGTAACCTGGCTGGGAATTTCAGGAAATCACTACAGCAGACAGTTGTAAAGTGTACTTTATTTTCTCCATCCTGTAAAATTGTTTTGAAATTGAGTTGAGAATTTGTATGTAATTTTTCGATAATTCTCTATTAAAAGCTCATTTTCTTATAGGCGAGGCAAAAGCTTTGTGAATTAGGAAATAATGTAATCTATGTAGTTGTATAGACTTGCAGGACTATGGAAGCTGTTGCAGTATTTCTCAACTTGAAGCCAACCCTATCCACTTTAGAAATGCACTTCAGAAATGCACCCTGTTTATACAGATTGGTTTATACAGACATGGCTCATAGTTCTAGTTGGCACAATGTTCTATTTTTGAAAAACTTAAAACTTGGTCAGAGTTCTGCCAAAATCTTCAGTTAATACGTACAATTTAACATGCAACTGTTTTCGTGCAATTACTAAAATGGTTGGCAGAAGCGTATGTTTCATGCAATTGTTAATTCTCAAACATGCATTTAGCGATCAGATACGTTTGTCAAATTTCTATTAATTCATGCTTTATTTGGTTTTTGAGCGTATTTCATTAATTAGTTAATATACTGATCTGTGTTGCATGCGTTGTCTTGTTACCTTGTCTAGAGCAGGTTCCATGAACTTCAAAAGATTGTCTGATTGGGAAGCAATGTGTTTAATGCAGTCTTTAAACTTTTCTCATGACTTTTTGTTAGTTTAACAAGTTTGATTTAGATATACATATAGATACAGACTTCCAGCAGGTAATGTGCTGCTTTTATATAACAGCAGTTTCTTTCGAAAGAAATCGCTTTCAGTTACATAAACATTGCAATGGTAATGTCTGTATTTTCCATACTATAAACTCTCTTAGAAAGTTATTTGTTTTTTCTGTATAGAGAAATAAGTAGTTTATATCTTTTGCTTGTTTGTCTGACACTGTTAGTGCGGTCTGCCTAACCATTCGTCCTTGGATGAATCTGAATATCTTATTTAAAAATGAGAAAAATAACCCCAAAACACAATCAAACACCACACCTATGGCAGAGCAACAGTTAGCCATGAAATGAAAGACTCTTTGCAAGGAAATACATTCTCAGTTAATTTTAGGCTCAGGTTGTACTATAGTTTGAACCTGTGGCTCTATTTTGGTAAGGGACGATAGTTGGTGACAGATCATCAACTTTAATTAAAGATACAGTTTCAATAGTAAGAAGTTATATAACTGCTTTAGTGGAAACTGAACTTCTAAAGATGATGATGATTTCAATAGTAAATTTTTTCCAGAACTAACAGAAATTTACAGTAGAAGCCAGAACTTAGGGTGGTAGAGTCTTGGATCGCTGAAAGTGTTAATTTAATTTAAGCTAATGCTTCTAAAATTGTTTCCTCTGCAGTGTTTTGCAAGCTGTTAAAGAATAGAAACCTGTTACTATGCTGAAGACATCTTATTCTGCTATCAAAGTAGAACTTTTTCAAAATGTTTTTATATATGGTAATAGTGGACTCTTCCACTACAACATAATTATATGGTTATAGTGGACTCTTCCGCTGTGGCACATAAAATTATCCTAAACTTAAGGTATTCACAACGTTTGATTTACGGTGTCTCCTAAGGCCATGAAATGCTTTGACCACTCGTTTAGCATTGATACCTTTGCACAAAGCTGGGCCATTTTGAAATTAATCTTTTAGTTCTGTTATCAAAATAATTACATAATTAATCTTTTAAAATGTAAAAATAAATAGGTAATTAATTATTCAGACAACTAAACAAAAATGATTGCATGATATAATACATAGATATTTTTGTATGACGATAAGTATCGGTAGCTTGTTGCGACTTTGAACTGTATTGTTGATACCTTAAGTACGCAATGTTACACCTCCGAGTGCCAAGACTTCAAATATACACTTTGTTTGATCTGTCAGTATTTGATGAACTGATAATCTCAAAAATTGACAGCCATATTGTTTTTGTCTCAACTCTGGGTGTCACCATGTACACTGCTTTATTATTGGATACTGTCTGTGCCCAGATATACTGCAGATGGAAAACAATCAATAGTCTCACCTGTGTATTATTATATCTTAATCATGGGCAGTGGATAGTTTTTTTGTTATTAGCTCAAAGGACTGAATAGCTAATTAGGGGGTAGTGAATAGTTCCATTAAATTGGGAAACACCTTTAATAATGTAATGAGGGGGTAGTGGATAGCTTTGTGTTAATAATAGGTATCTAGGTGGAACATTGGCATTTTATGATTTAATACTCGCAGATCAAATGTAATTTAATGATAGATTGACTATCTTTCTTGTATCTGTAGTACACAAAGACAGATTAGTCTTAAGATGTAGTACATTAGTAAAAAGGTCAGTTATAATCCTGTGACATCTACTACCTGGGGACTTTGTGTAGATTTCATAAATGCCTTTGAAATGATAAATTAAAGTTTAGTTGTGACAAATAAAACAACGCTAATCTGATTTTTCTTAATTAAAAATGCCCCTTGCTTCTGTAGTTGATAAAGAATACTGACAACTGTGGATTTAATGCCCTTGATGAACCTACTATCTTTACAGAGTCTGACCTGCCAAAACAAAAATTTGCTTAGAATGTGAACTGTATTTGCTGTTGATGCTCATGCAACATTGTTCCAAAGACTTCTTTCATAGTTTTGAAGCAATTACAGTGAAACTTGGCATATAGGATAAGCATTAAGAGCCGGTGAGAACACATACTGACATGTATGTGTCATAGATTAAGTAAAGTATGCAAAAGTACATTGGTACATAAACCATAATGCCAAGTTTCTTTGCATTCTGCTGAAATCTGTTTAAAAGTATGTCATATGTAGTCTTTGCTGAGTCTAGCATGTCTGGAATTATGAACCTTGTATGCTAGTAACCTTGTTGTTTAACCTCCATCCACAAAAAAATAAAACAACAGCAAAATTAATATAACTGATATCTTTATTAAACATAGAAGTAAGTACATGTAAAACGTAAGAAAGGCATAATGAAACCAGTCAAAATATCAATTTAACAAACTATACCATCTGCGAAATCAGTTTCCAATTTTTGGGCCAGACATCAGATTTAGTGTTTATCTGTTACATGAAAACAGTTTACAAATTACTTCATACCTCTCTCATTGACGCAACAGGTTTTACTATGGTCTGGAACACCTTAACTTGCCTGCCAGAATCCTATAACCAGTTTCAAATAAAAAAAGAATCCAATACAGATACACACATATCCTGAGAAAGTAAAATGGAAATGTAGCATAGCACAACAAAAATGGTTTCTGGTGTTTTTCAGGAGTCTTAGTTTATATACAAATTCGAATAACCGCAGGTATTAACATTATATATTTCTGTTATGATGTTGTGGATTCACATTGCATGTTCATTTCTGAGCTTATTATAAAGTTCCAGTTTTTAACACAACTTCCTTCAGAGATACCAACAAAAAAGAAACCAATTGAAAATTCATTCAATCTTAAAACAAATATCTCCCTTTTGTTTCATGGTCAGTAGTTTGTTTAAAAGTTTAATGTAATTTGAAGAAAAACAGCTAAGAAGTATAAAAAGTTCATTAAGATTTCATATCACAGACCCAGTTAGTGCCATTTAAAGAAGCTATTGGTTGCTAAACTGGTGGCAGTCTGAATGTAATTCTTTCTTGCTATGTAAGTGCAAGGAAGAAGCTGTTGGTTGCAATGCTAGTACCAGAATGAACTCTGCTTTGGCTGAAGAAAGTTTTGATACATTTAGTTTATGAAAGCACTATTTTGATATTATTTTATTTTTTCTCATTTCAGGGCAGACATTTGCAGAGCCCCAGAAAAATGTGATACTTTAGGTAAGTTAACTGATAAATGATACAGTGACATACTCAATTCAAAGATCAGTTTATCGGTCCTTTTAACTGTACACAAGTTGCCTGATCCATGCTTTTGAGCCCGCCCATTAGTCAGATGGGTACACGTGACTTTGCAGTGAATCACAAAGTTGTGTCCCTTTCATGCAGATCAATTAACTATTACCCTGCTGTGGGCAAGTTATTTAGTCTTAGTAACCAACTCTGATTGGGATCAGGTTACCCTCTAAATCACAGTCTGCACTGTTTGCTATTCAGTCAGTAATTTTAATGAGTACCTCTATAACAAATCAACAGCACTACAAAAATTGAAAAATCTAAACCAAATCTGAAGGTTGGTGAGAAGTTAACGGGACTAGATAATCCAGTTGCTGGTGAGGAGTTAATGGAACTAGATAATCCAGTTGCTGGAAGGATGATCATATCTGAATTGTTTTCTCTAATTATATGAAATTTTGCTTACCTGGCATAAATTCAAGGACAATAGTTTGGCATGGATTCTGCCGATTTAGTATAGATACATGATAATTTTAATTTGTATTCGCTATAAAACTCAGTCTTAGAAAGCAAGATCACTATTTCTGTTATAACAAGGAATCATCTAGAGAATGCTATCATTAGAAATGTTATCAATGATGATGGAATTTTAAGGCGTTAAGAACATAGTTTGAATTGCGGATTGACTGTGAAAAACTGCTTTAACTGTGAATAGAAAAAGAAGCTGAGAGGACGATTTGCGGTCTGTTTGTGCTTTCCTTGCGATGCTGATAGCAATTTAGCATTTTTGCTGCAACCAGCATACCCCCAAGTAAACAGTTATTTCGCTTTCCTGCATAGTTTATGCAAGTTCGTATTTGAGCACAGTTTATGTATACAGATTGCAATCGTAAATTTTAATGCACTTTTATTGCGAAGAATTTTCTTGGAATTTCTGCACATCAATGATAGGAAAGTTAGGCAAGGCATATACTCACAAACACGAAGCAGAGATTGAGAATATTTTGTACTTTAAATACAGGAATGTCAAGAATGACAGTAAAGATCACGTTGCTATTGTAAAAAAAAAAATTGGAAACTTAAGCTTCATTAAGATTTAAACATGAAAATGAATGGAAACTGTAGACACCAGTGTCTATATCATTTGAATTTATTTCTATTATCTGTTTGTTTTCATTTGTTTGATGTAGAAAGTGTACCTATCAAAATTGACAAACTGCTGAAAAATGACTTTGAAAACTATGACAAGATGATAAATTTGTCCTCAGCTGCATAAATCATTAGACAGTATACATGAATAAATTTTATCGGCAGGGAAAATCTGAGTATGGAATCGATATTACGAGGTGTTACGGACAAGATAACACCAAAAAACTAGGTACAAGGCAAAACCCCCATTTATCAGTTCTTTACTTATTTTTTTATACTCTTCTTATCTGTGAAGCAGTATAGCTTTATTTGAAATAAATCATTTTACGCTAGTTTTATCGCAAAGTGTACCAATTATCAAATTATAATGTAATAAACATAGATCTGTCAAGGAAGGTTGAATGAAAATACCCTATGACTTCTCTTTCCTTCTATTCATTGACCTGATTTATTTGAACACTCAACTTTCAGATGAAAATAAAAACCAGAACAGATCTTTATTAATGTATATCTAATTCATTATTTATAATGCTGTAACTTTACTGTTGTTTCTTATAATATTACTAGCCTCAATATCCAGTTACTATTCACTACTTTCTGAAGGGTTAAAATAGCCTCCCCAGACTAAAGAGTACACTGCTTGAAGAGTACACTCAAAACCCAAAGTCAGGTAATGCCACAAAAGCTAGTAAACTTTCAATCATTTCAGTAATTGATGTTTTGAGTTGGTTTTTGGCATATTTTGCAACCAGTTTATTGCTCCAAGGAAATCCTTAGAGATGAGAATGTGATCAGTATTCAGGTCAGCCTGTGCCTGGCTTGTCCATCCAAAACAGTTTTTAGACAATTATTTTCAAAGTGGTAAAGCTAGTTTATCTGTATTTACAAATTGATGACAAACAACAAAATGTTATCTTCCATAAAAACTGATGCTCAGTATTGTACAGATTACAGTAACAGCACTACTGTGTGATATGTGATGTTCAGATAAAAGAGAATGTTATTCCCAGACAGGAGTCTCTGCGCTGATTCCAGGACATAGTAGGGTGCAAGTTAGCCACACCCTTCTTCCATTTCTGTTTTATTTTTTAATTTTTGTATTATCATTTTACCTTTTTGTACTCAGAAATTTTAGTTCCTCTAAAAGCAAGCACTCTAGAAGGCCATGGGTCTTCTGTATAATTGTTTTCATATGTTTTACTCTTGCTTTGAAAATGTTCAGATTGTCTGATAATTATATTGCATGTATTTAATGTCTATTCTACAAATTTTATTGACTTTAATACTGAGTTTAGATATTGCAGGTTTTCCTAGGTAATTTTCAAGTTTAATATATATTTGATTTAAACAGGTGGTCACCTGACTGGGTGCAAGTAATATAAATATTGTTAAGTTAGCAAGAAATTCTCATACTAGGGCATAATGTGAAGTATGGAATGGTACTATGGAGTTGCTGCAGTCCTACATTGTGACAAACTAATGTATAACTCATTATTCTTTGTCCAAAACTATCATGTTTGAGATTAAAAATTGCAAGATGAGATAGTATTGCACATCACATTTTGAGTATAATGTTTAGCGTCCTTTCTTTTTTTGTTCAAGGGATCAATTATACATTGTACTCTTTTTTTCTTTGGACTGGTATTGATAATGATATTTGTTTTGTTTTACAACTACTCAAAATAATATGATTTATTATTTTAATACAATATAATTGGCTTAGAATTTAAATAACTTCAGAAAATAACTGCACGTAATAAGTATATGACATTGCTACAGTTATGAGACATACCGGGATTCCAAAGTGTCCAGTCCATGTCTAATATTCTGGTAGAAAGTTGGAATAAGGCTGCAGTGTATCAAAGAAGTTCTGATGTAACAATTTTTATACCCCCAAAACGAAGTTTAGGGGGGTATATAGGAGTCACCCGGTGGTTGGTCGGTGGTCGGTCGGTCGTTGCTTTTCCTTTCGATACTTGAAAACTAAAGGTTGGAATTCAATACAACTTCATACAATGGCAAGCACTTGAGAGGAAGTGCAGTGCACAAGAACAAACTCCATCTTGACATTACAGGTTATTGCCCTTTTTACTTTTCCTTGTCCGACATAACTGAAAACTACAAGTTGGTTCAATACAACTCATACAATGGTCAAGCACATTTGAGAGGAAGTGCAGGCACAAGAACCAAACCCATCTGACTAATTTTGGTTTTCCCTTTTTATTTTCCTTGTCCGGAGCATAACTTAAAACTACAAGTTGGAATCAGTACAACTTCATTCAATGGTCAAGAATAGAGAGAAGTGAGTACACAAGAACCATAACCCATCTGACTAATTCAGAGTTTCCTTGTTAGTTTTCCTTGTCCACATAACTTGAAAACTAAAGGTTGGAATTCAAACAATTTCATACAGTGATCAAGCAAAGCAGAGGAAGTGCAGTGCACAAGAACCATAACCTATCTTGAGATTCTGGTGCCCTTTTTTTTTCCTTGTCCAAAGCATAACTTGAAAACACAAGTTGGAATAATACAACTTCATACAATGGTCAACCATTTGAGAGGAAGGCAGTGCACAAGAACCATAACCCATCTTGACAATTTTAGAGTTTTGCCCTTTTTACTTTTCCTTGTCCGACATAACTTAAAACTACTAGTTGGAATTCAATACAATTTATACAATGATCAAGCAAACTCAGAGGAAGGCAGTGTACAAGAACTAAACTCTATTTTGGTATTTCTGGTTATGCCCTTTGTTGTTTTCCTTGTCAGGAGCATAACTTGAAAACTACAAGTTGGAATTAATAAGACTCATACAATGGTCAGCACATTGGAGGAAGGCAGTGTACAAGAACCATAACTCTACTGACAAATTCAGGATGCCAAGAACAAATCTCTTTTGTTGTTTGCAAGGTATTATGTTACTACAAACTTCTTCAGTTTTAAAGCGTCTTTTGGGGTTTAATCACATTTGTGATAGCTCTAGTTGCTTTTGTTGTTTATTAAGTTTCTTTGAAAGGATCATGCCTGATTCTGCAAATCATCAAGCAAGAGTTACCTGGCTTGTTGATTGAAAACATAAGAGTAGGTGCCAGGGTAGCATGAGCAAGGTCATGCAGGTAGTCATGGCAATATCATTAACTTCTAGACCTCACTAACATTTTAGAGACTTTACAAATAGTATAAGAAACTTCATTCTAGTTGCATATTGGCAGAAATTGTTCCAGGAATCCTGTTTTCTGTATTTTTAAATGAAGGCGTAAAAGCAGTAATAAATTAACCACTAGAGTCATCATACAGGGAGGGTGGTATGAGAATGTATATTTTACAGAATGAGACCTTAGACTGGTAGAAGAGAAATGAAATTTATCCAACACTACTTTCATTCAGATTTCTTCCTCCCAAACTCATGATTGAAACAGGATTCCTGATATCTTCAAAAATAAAAGTTTTACATTTATTTTTTTGTTTGGAAAAGACGATATGATATGTAACTGGCAGGCCATTACAAGGGGTGAGGCAGGGTATGCAGAATCTTGTTTCCCATGTTTTATGGCTTTAAAAAGTGGTTATTGTTTCATGCATGGAGTGTTCTTACATTATTGATCATCATTGTTAAAGATGACTCAAAGCATTTTGATTTCTGTGGCTGAGTGTCTTCTTCCATATTACCATGAACTACGGGGTGATTAAATTATGTTTATTTTCCAATAAAAGTTAAATGAATTACAAAGTTGCTCTTATATACTCAGTGTGAGGTCTAACCCATTATATTGTCAATTAATCAAGTTTTAAATTGACTGACTTCTGTTAAATGGCAATATTTCAAATGTCATATTTCCAGATTTAGTTTGATCATTCTAAATTAGAAAACATTTAGGTGAATTTAAAATTGATTTGAAAAAGGCACCTGATAACCTGTGAAGAGCTAACAATATAACTTGAAGATACAGTTGAACTCATATAAAGGGTCACCTTGCATAAACTACAACCTGTTTTAAGTGGTCAGTTTTTCTGTTGTAAGGGAGGTAAACATAGATAAAGGTTCAGATGTACTAAATTTGATTCCATGGCAATTTTACTTCAAGAAGGGATTGGGTTCTTTTTTTTTTTACAATGAATTCTACTAATATTTTAATTTAGACAGTACTTTATGTTGTTCATAGGGATGGTTACTGAATAGCAAAACAGTGCAGATCATGATTAGACTACAGATGACACATTAAGTACTTGTTACACTTTCTGTGATTGGTCATTAATATTGTGCTGTGTTTATTTCAAGGTTTGGCTGAGCTGGGTACAATGTGCGATCCCGAGAGAAGTTGTTCTATAGTCGAGGACAATGGTATCAGTGCAGCATACACAATTGCTCATGAACTTGGCCATGTGTGAGTATAGATATAATACTCGAAAGTAAAAAGTCACAATAGAGCCAGAAGAAATAATTTTTTAAGAAGGTAAATAGCAGTCAGATTTGAAAACATTCTCATTTGTTTGTTTCTATCCAGAGATAAATTTTTAACTCATGTTTTTAGATGAATCGTTCTATTATATGGGTAATGTTGATTTCAGATTTAACTTACCTCATGATGATGATAATCGGTGCCGCCGTCCAATCTATGATCGTGATCCGACTGCCAAAACTCACATAATGTCCCCTACAATTGACGAGAAAACCGACCCCTGGTCTTGGTCCGAATGCAGCTCACGTCTTCTCACAAAGTTTCTGGAGTAAGTATATACAGTTACACGGAACTTATAGAAAAATCTAGATGTTTGTTTTGGTCAAGGATAATAATTGTGTTTGGAATCTATATTTTGCCGGTGAAGTACAATATTTTCTGTCCTGGTGTTGGCTATCTGACTGTGCCAAATTCATTATAGTTGGTTCCACGCTCTCCCATGGTAAGTCAAAGTTGTTCCCCGGCTTTCTGCCTCCAACAACTGTTCCATGTTTATCTAGTTGAATACTTTGGAGTTTTTAAGTGGCCACCATTTCATCACAGGAAGGCCTTAATCTCAGTACAAGTGTACAAATCTAGTACTGGCATTCTTTGGTAACAAGATCAATGAAATTTGTTTGGGATAGGTTAATTTCTATATTTCTTTTATATTTTATATTGAACGTAATTAAAGAACAAATTACCAGGCGGCATATACAATCTCTTTTTGGGGCTTGGTCAGTGTGATGTTGTCGTTAACCATAGTAGAAAACTACAGGATCAAAAAGCATTTGATACAGTCGGAGGTTAACGTGTCCAACAATTGCTCCCATGTGTTAGCAACAGTTGCTCGGAAGTTCAATGCACTTCCTGCATATAAAATTGAGTGATTCCTTTTTCTCACTGATAACCATGTTTCTGTGATGGTATCTTTACAAACAAATTATTGGAGAATTACTGGAGAGACTGAGAAATTTTTGACATTCTGTGGTCAAGGAACTATTTTGTGAGTGATACATCACCTGTCTTTTATTAGTTAATTGATATATCACAGGGGTATTCTGACTTCTGATGCATACAGCTGTTATTGCAGGGGTGAAAAATAAGGTAAAAGGGAAGTAACTCTTCTAGTCCAAAAACTTACAGATAATGAAAGAGACATTTCAAGATAACAGTTTGTATAGAAGTATTTGACCAAAGTAACAAAGGTTTGCTTTGTATTAGAATTTAAATATGAACTTCATGTGACTTTAAAACAATGCAGAAAAAATCCATGAAGTTTTAACTACCAGTGTACAGCCCATGTCAAATTTAAATTTCTTATTTCTTTGATTTATATTTACAATAAAAGTTTCTACATTTTGCAGTGCTGGATATGGGAACTGCCTTCACAACAAACCAAGGGGAAGGAAAACATATCGACGAAAGATCAGACGCCTTCAGAAAAAAAAAGCTGGGTCCATCTATAATGTTAACAAACAATGTGAACTGATCTACGGCAAGGGATTCTTCTTCTGCTCTTTTCAAGTGAGATTATTAGCCATAATGCTATATTCTAAACTTAAAAACATACTTGATTATTGTAGTCCGTATACCGGTAGCTTATTTTGATGTTGATCTGATGAGGAATTGTATTGATTATTTACACAAAAGACGTAGAAAGCCACACATAGTTTATGTAATTTTGGAAATGATGATTGTTTTATAAATGAAAAATAAAAATGATGTCAGACAGATCTTAGACTGTTTTTTAGTTAGATATTTAGTTAGATATTGACAGCACAGTTAAAAAGTTTATCTTCTTTTTTAATAGCTGTACATATTTACAGAATACAATCATTTAATTTAATGCATGCATTTTGAATCGTTTCAGAACACTTGTGCACAGTTGTGGTGTACCCAGGATCTCAGTCTGTCATGCCAGACACAACATATGCCCATGGCTGATGGTACCATGTGTGGATATGGAAAAGTACGTATGTCACACCCTTTGCCTGTTGCACTCTTAGACTTTATCAGTACACAACAATTTCTTATTGGTTTATAAATTAAAAATAAAACTTTCCTCAATTCAATTTGAGGGAATTTCATCTTAGTTAAAAATTTGAAAGTTATTTTTGTCTTTCACATGCAAGGTTTATAATGTTATGTGAACAAATTTGAGCCTACCATAGGCATTTCAGTGTCAATATGGTATAGCGTCTGCGTCCACAAAGTCTAACTCTTATTTACATATTTCCTGACAACATTTCAGTGGTGTATACGAGGTCAGTGTGTTAAGAACAAGCCGATCAAAAAAGTGAATGGTGGGTGGGGTAAATGGCAGCCATTTGGTAAATGTACCCGTACATGCGGCGGTGGAATCAAAAAGGCTCACAGAGAATGCAACAGCCCTCAGTAAGTAAACAAACTCCTTCGTATTTGACTGAATTGTAAATTTTGATCTATACGATTTTAATTAAATAATTGCGTTCTTTAAAAAAAAGCATGCCTAATCTGTCCTGTGTACCAGTGCTAGGACATATTGAAATGATGGTCAGTGTAAAGTGGTATTACTTTTCTTATAATATTTCTGAAAATTGAGCTAGTTTTTTCTGTTCTACAAGGAGAAAATTCAAATGTGTAGTAATAGTTACTTTCATCAACAGTACAGTTACCTATTTGTCCTACAAAAATCTGTTGTAACAATTTATTAAAATGGGGTGATTTTTTTTTTTGCCTTGAAAAATGCAGAGGGGATTTTTTTTCAGATACTGATATGAAAATATTTATATCTTAATAATAGTGAAGTTCTTTGTGAGATAGGGTTTAAACTGAAATCACAGAAGGATTTATTTCACATGTAGAGTCGCAGAAATGATACCAAGGTATAAAACAAACATGGAGAAAAATGAAAAATAAAAATGCCAACACTTAAGATTGTATACAGATGGTTGTTGTAAAGGCTGTAAGAAAGTTAAAATAAAAAACTGACGAACAGCTGGTCAGTCATTTGTTTAAATGTGTTTGTCATTTTGTCAATGTGATATCATTGTAAATGTATACAAAAAATTGTATAATAATGTACATGTATTGTCTTTCAGACCAAGTGGTGGTGGGCGTTATTGTACAGGCAAAAGAGTGAAATACAGGCATTGCAATACTAAGGTATGTATACATTTTGAGTACTTACAGTATAATGTCCATCTTTGCAGAAGATTGAAAAGCAATTTTTGTCTGAGAAATTGTAACAGTATCAAATAAATAAATTTTAAATGAAATATTTTGATTGGTAGGTTCAAATTTATTTTGCTCATAATTTTTTATGCTTGTCATGTGATAACTGGTACATCTTTCAGGATTGTCCTCCAAACAGTGATGATTTTCGTGTCCAACAGTGTGCAGAATATAACAGCCAAATCCGCCATTACAACATCCCCCCTGGTTCAAAATGGATACCAAAATATGATGGCAGTAAGTGTTGACTTTCTGAATACAGCAGTATCATGTGAAGTGTTGTTGGTACGGAACCTGTATGAAAAGGTTAGTGCTTTGCCGGTAGTACTTTAAAAAAAAGGTACAGCAAGATGTACCTTGGTATACTCTCTCAGGTGCCATGGAAAAGGTACAATTGGGCTAGTAGTACAGATCATATTAGTTTCTGTCATGAGCACACAGTTCAGATGACATTTTCCAGCACTGGTCAAAACTGTAGATATCCCTATCTGGTATGCAAGAAAAGATTTTCTATAATAGCAAAAATACTTAGAACTTGGTGAACTACAAGCAGTTAGTGATTCACTCATTTTACATATAAGCAGATTAGTAATACAGTTGCAATTCCTTGCACTTTACCTCGACGTATTGTTTTTGAATTTCTACAATTGTTTAGCTTAGTTATGAATATTTGTTTTATTCTTTGCTTGAATATGCAACACAGGTAAATAAGTAATAATTTGTAAGACAGGTAAATAAGTAATACTTAAGCTGTAACAGTGAGTTAAATGAGATGATTGTTTATTTTGAGCAGTGCAGGAGAAAGATTGGTGTAAGTTGTACTGTAAAGCCAACTCTAGCCCTTCCTACTTCTACATGCTGAACCACAAAGTCATTGACGGAACAAAATGTCGGCCCGACGGTAATGACATCTGTGTCAATGGTCAATGTCGGGTAAATATCTTGTGTCTTATTATATCATTTCATCATAGCTTGGATATGATAGCCTGTCATGGAAAATTACATATGCAAAATGCGTGAATGAAAAACTGCAAGAATTGTGCCATCTGTAAAAAAGATACAATAAACTTTGTATATAACGACTTCAGACACAGCAAAATTCAGGATATAAGGAACAAATTTCTGGGCCCAATTTTTTCCCTGCTTTATTTTATATGAAATTGCTTCATGGATGTAACATACCCAAGATATAAGGAACACCATTAAATGGTCTAAATGACTTTGTTATATATGGAGGTTACTGTATGGCATGTACTAATAAACATAATATTTCAACTTTGGTGCAGACATATTTATATATACAAGGATTTCACACAAAACTAAGCCCTCTCAGAAAAGTACTGTTTGCTGAATTAATTGTCTTGCTTCTGGTATTTCCAGCGTGGTGGCTGTGACAACAAGCTTGGTTCAAACATGAAACGTGACAGATGTGGTGTATGTGGCGGCGACAATGCCTCATGCAGGACTATCTCAGGGTCTTACAATACTGTCAACTATGGTAAGTACATTGTATTCTCAAATATTTAACTTGTGATGTCAATCCCATGCCATTCCTTTTGTGCTATCATCAACACAATATTAAGTTTAAATTTTTCCTTCACGTTTTCTATGCTTTGAAAAAGTAAATACATGTAAAAGTTTAATTGGAGAAAACATGAATAAGTCATGAACAAAAAGATGTGCCCGAGAACATTTATGGTCTACTTGTTTATTTTTTATCTGGCCAGTCTTTTTTGCCTACAAGTAAAGTTTTACATTAACTCAAATGTACATGTTTACTGAGCTAGTGTGACCAATTCTAAAGATGTGCTCCTTATTTTTGGAATGTGTTTTTCCATTTTACAGATTATAACAATGTTACTCTGATTCCCGCTGGTGCAACGAACATTGATATCCGACAGCATGGTTATAGACATCTCCGTGATGATGAAAACTACCTCGGTAAGCTATGTTTGGATAACAGTTACTTTTTACAGTTACTAGACTTGGGTTCGCATGTTTCTTTTTCCTTTTTTGGTTGATTTGTTACAGTAACTTCAGAAATGTGTGTATTTATCAAGTTAGAAGCCAGGATTCAAACCTATACTGTATGGCAATATTGCCTAGCAATACAAAGTGAAAATGCTTAAGTCCAGTCCAGCACCTCACCACCCCATATAATGTAGCGAAACTAACCAGTATCTAAATGACTGGTTAACATGTTCATGTCAAAAAGAGTTTCTCATTTCTAGATGTTCAAAATACTAATTGGTCAAATTTAAATTTCTCAGAAACGTTATTATAGAGGATAATTTTCACATCAGAATAATTGTAGCTGTTCACGTAGATTTTAGACATCTAATTTATGAAAGTGTCCTGTTTGTTCAATTTTAAACTTATTTTGTTAAATGAAGCTGCAAATAAATGACACACTGACTTGATAATGTCAGTCTGCTTATTTAAAGAATAAATAAAATTGTGTGAAAACTGCATGTTGAGTTTCTTTCTTTTTTTCCAGCACTTATAAATAAACGCAACGAGTATTTATTGAACGGCCATTACCAGATCAGTCCCTATCCGCAGAAGATTGAGGTGCCAGGCGCTTCTCTATTTTACACCGGATCGGAAACTATCGAGGAGAGAATAAATTCTACGGGTACCCTTGGTGAAGTTTTACAGTTACAGGTATGTTTGAGGACTTACGATTTATCAATAATGTAGAAAAAAGTAGGATGAAAGACGGATCTTGTTACGTGAGCTGAGTCAGCATTCCTTTGCAAACTTTGTGACCATTATCAGTTTCTGCCAGACAGAAGTAAAGGACACTGTTTAGGGGGTAGTTACGGTGTTGGTTGCAGGACAGGATATCTAGCAAGGATTATTTTCAGACAGCTAACTGGTGATAGAAGTTTATAATTACAGCAGATAAGATTTTCTAGCAAACCTGTATTTTATCAGTATAGTAGTAACTTATTGCAAAGTGAAAACAAGTGTTGGCTTGGCAGATAGATAGATACTAAATAACTGTTTTGCTTTGCAGGTTTTATCTGTTGGTGACCTAAATCCGCCCAAAATTTACTTTTCTTATACAATGTCACTACGACAAAATGAACGCTACGTGTGGAAAGAAGGAACAGAATGGACCGAATGTAATGACATCTGTAATGGTAAGTGTTACGGGCTAATAGCTACATTACTTCAATTTGTAAACCTACGAAAACAATGAAGATAGAGCAGCTTGTATAGAAAGGTCTCTGCTCCAGTGAAAACCAGTTTGACATGTCCAAAAAATCTGAACCCCCCCCCCCCCTCCCATTTCCCTAAAACAGTTTGGGAAGTTGATAGGTGCTTTATCTACTACATGCACTGGTAAAACTGGTAAAATTCTTATTAAGTAAACTTCTTTTGATATTCATTTGCTTTGAATTCAAAATTTTGTTTCTGAAACCCATTTAAGGGTATGCCTACATTCCCTGCCATTGCTTAACTAATGGTTGTCAGAAGATTTCTGAAGAAAAGTTAGAAGTTAGTATGTTCCTACTTTTTCAGGTATGCGTTATCGAAAAATCAAGTGTGTCCGTGAAAATGATAATGCAATAGTGTCTGAGCAACGCTGTGAAAATATACCCAAACCATACCCAGAGACAGAGAGATGTAACCCGTTCTGTACACTGAAGTAAGTTTCCCAATCATTGCAAAGGTCTAAGATTTGAAAACTGTTCTGTGAAACCAGTCTAGAATCTCTAGCTTTTGATTGGCCAGCAGAAGTGAATACAATATGGAACCGACAAGTCAGAAGTCACAGATTTTAGACTGGTTGCAGATACTTTTATTCTTATAGATTGGCTTTGTTGCTAAGGGTGAGTTGTTAACAGAAATATTAGAAAGGAGAGAATCATTGCTCCATTGAAGTCAATTTTATTTAGTTCAAAGAAAAGGCTAGCTGTTGTCTTACTATGTACTTTTATTCAACAGAGTTAAAGTTGACAGTTTTCATTCTTTTCTTTCAAAGAAATTGGTAAAAGTTTAAGCAAAGAAGTTTAATGAATGATTTTACCTTTTCTAGCTGGAGGGTGATCAGAGATGATTGTTCAACAAATTGTGGGACTGGTGTTGCTAAACAAAACGTAACCTGTGTGATGACCAGTCGGTACAAGGGTACCAAAGTTGTTGAAATGTCACATTGCGAGAAACGATCAGAAATTGGACCCAAGCCAGCTGATCTTGTTGTCTGCTACGGGAAGTGTCGGGATACTGAGTGGCAATACTCAGAATGGACTAAGGTATATACTTACCTTTTTTTCAGACATAAAAATATATGGTAATTATTTCTCTGTACTTGTACTTGAAAATAAGTATTGAGAAGATGTCCCAAAAGTATAATGTTCCCAAGTATTAATGTTTATACTGTTAGTACATGGATGAGCATCACTGTTAAAAGAGTGAAAAACTACGGTATGTGCTTTGTGAGGGACTCTTTGATTACAGCATGATTTTATATTATATAAGAAATACTTCAAAATGACTCTTTTTATCTTTATCCAATATCAGATTGATAATAAATTCTTATTTCAAGGCAAAACACAATTAAAATTTAATATTAAATTACAAAAATTCCTAACCAAGCACACAACTCTTTCAGTGTACTGCGACCTGTGGAAGCGGTGCCCAGAAAAGAAGCGCCATCTGTGTGGACACTACCGGCAAAGAGGTTGAGGATAACTACTGTACTAAGAAGGATCTGTTGATGGAAAGAATGTGTAATACACAGCCATGTCCGGAGTGGCAGGCGCAGGACTGGACCGGATGTTCTGTAACATGTGGGCATGGTCACCGGCACCGGAAAGTTACTTGTTACATTGGAGATGATGAGGTCCTTGAAACAAAATGTGACTACAAGCAGAAACCAACCAATAAACTTGAGTGTTACATGGGCACATGTCCAAGATGGGCAGCCGGTGAATGGGGTGAGGTTAGTATCCAATCATATCACTTGTTATATTAAGATTGAAGCTAAGAAATGATTACCTAGTTGCTCAAAAAATCAGTCAACTGAGTATTTTACAAAAGTGTAAAGAAGCCAAAGAAAAATTTGGTGTCTTAGCAAATTCACCAGGGGATAAATCCCATGGACGGTCAGGACAATAAAACAGTCTTAAACAACAACAACAAAGAAAATTGTGCAACTAAATTTTTATTTAAAAAGTAAGAAATTGATAATCCTATCTTGCAGACTAAATGATAAGTTAAATGGTATTGTACAGAGTAATTTTGAAGACTTGGGTGTGTAAACTTGTCACTCAACTGGAGTTGGCCAGTCAGGAAAGGCAGTCTGTTATATTTATGAAGAAGTTCTGTTGTCTTTAGATTTTATAGAAAAAAATGGATTAAAATCTTTCGTATTCTGCATTATTTAGTGTTCAACAACATGTGACATGGGTATTGCAATCCGCTCCATACAATGTGAAGCAACATCAGGAAAAATCCTCGATGACTTCCATTGTGACGCCACTCAGCGACCTTACGAGACAAGGCAGTGTAACGATGGACCGTGTCCCACCACGCCGTCTGCTACAACCACTCAAAAAGTAGAAAGAATGGTCAAAACTATGCCAAAACTGACCTACCACTGGACTACAGGCAGCTGGACACAGGTACTCATAGTTACTTTCATATCCTTTGTTCTGTATATCAAATTAAAATTAGCAGCAGACGACACTTTCAGGGTATCGTAGTTATTACTGTAAAGCTCATGTATGAACTGTGAATTGAGGCATATTCTTGATAAAGTGAATTTGTGTTTGAATCCCTGTGAATGAGTCAGCATAATTGTTTTGACTGAAAGTTTTTGTGATCATTTTATTTTAGACAATGTTTACATGATGTGTTTTTGTTTCCTGATATTGGTCACGGTCATTTGATTTTGTTTTCTAGTAGTGTTACACATCACTGTGTTTTTGGCATCTGACAGTTTTTCACATTGTGTGTTTTGTTGTTTTTACAGTGTTCGGCGTCATGTGGTGAAGGTATAAAGCAGCGTTATGTGACCTGCATGAATAACCACAATGAAGTTGCCGACCCATTTGACTGTGACCAGATCTCAAAACCATCTGAAACTGAGGCTTGTACACAGCGGGCTTGTGGGTACTGGAGAACCGGTGACTGGGGAGATGTAAGTTTTCAACATGTTTTAATGAATTGCATTATCTTTTCCGAGTATTAACATAAATATTTCTTACAGTTCATAATGAAACATAGATGATTGTATTTCAGATTTTCTTTGGACCACACTTTTTGTGATTTATTCAAAATTTAGGAAATCAAAACTGCAAACCAGGCATAAAAGTAATGCTAATGTTTTCAGTGTTCTGTGACATGTGGTTCTGGTGTGGAGACTCGTGCAGTAGTGTGCACGTTACAGGACCGTCAGTCGGCAGATGAGATCCATTGTGACATGGATGTCAAACCAGAATCGGAAGGAAAATGCACACTCGATGATTGCAAACCGGAAGATTTCGATATCGGTGTGATCATCACAAACACAGTTGTTGGAATAAGTCACTGGAGAATTGGACCTTGGAGCGCAGTAAGTTATATTAACATCTCTTCATGTAATAGCCAGCAATGTTTCCTGAGTCAGTTACATTTTTAAGCTATCATGAGAAGGGGTTTTCTTTTTATTACTTCTCTGCTCTATAATTTGCCCCCTAAAAATCATAGCCATTTCAAGAGCTAGGAGTATTGAGCCAGGCTGGAGTTATTGCCCTTGTGTGATAGTAGATAGGGAGATTAAGTCACTCAATAGTTACTGCCCTTGAGGAATGGTGGATAAGAGTTCAGACAGTTAGAGAAATTCAGATAAGCAGAATACATTGGTTAAACAATATTACCATGGTTCACTGGTATTTAAGCTTATAGGAATGCCTTCACAACTTAAACCAACATGGATTCTATTTTATTCTGTAGACAGAGGTCATTTACCTAGGATGTTGAATGTCCAGCTGTAGCAGCCGATACAACAATGTATCTGGATCATTTGATACAGGCCATTTACCTATTACAACATATATCATAAACTGCTGTAAAAATTAATACTCATGTGCCTGTATTATATATAAAGGTTATTGACCTCTTCCTTTAAGTATGCCATAAAGCATGTCTGTTGTAGGCATAAAGTTTGAAGGCACCTAGCTACAGGGTGGTTTACAGGGGTCCTAAGTATTGTTATTGTAGTCAGACAGGGGGAAAGAGGGGCTGTTCTGCAGATTTAGAAAACGAAGTATTTTAGTGCTGTCTATTTCATTCTTCATGCAGTTCAAGTCCATCCTTCGGATTGTCGGTCACTTGAGTGTATAACAAAAAAAAAAGTATCCCTTTGTTTTGCCTTAATGACCACTTGCGGAGAACAAAACATCAGTTAATATCGGTTAATATCAGTTAATTGGTCTTAATGGTAGGTCTTTAACTCCTGTTAAGTATGCTTTGAATTGAAGCTTGCTCAGACTACATGTAATAAACTGGAGTAACTTGACCACATACAATGTACAAAATTATGTTTAATAACCTTTGTGGGTATTGACCTTTGTTTCGAATCTTGGTCAGTGAATTTCAGAATTTTTTGTTTGAAG
Source organism: Saxidomus purpurata (assembly GCA_022818135.1). Classification (NCBI taxonomy): domain Eukaryota; kingdom Metazoa; phylum Mollusca; class Bivalvia; order Venerida; family Veneridae; genus Saxidomus; species Saxidomus purpurata. The sequence continues at coordinate 23,925,301 of JAFMSR010000011.1, read as the reverse complement.
TTAATCAGTACAGAATGCCCCAGAATAATAAAGGAGTATATTTCTCTCTTAAAAGTAGGTTACAATGTATGTTTCACATGTAAAAGTTCACTGTGAAAGATGTCACTGCTATCCTTCAGGTATACAGTAACTTAGGGAGGAATGAGCTTGAATTTATTAGTAAATGTATATAATCAAAACATCACCAATTTAAATGAGGTTGGTACATTGAAAACCCATGTAATAATAATAATACTATGGTTATATTAAGTAATGCTTCCTGCATTGCTGTGATGGGAAGATGATGTAGACCATTAATGCATAGAAAATATAAAAGACAGTAATGCAAACTTTAATGAGATTATGTTATTCTTTCGCAGTGCTCAGCATCATGTGGAACAGGCTGGCAAAGGCGACAGGTTTTGTGTCATGACGAAAAAGGAGCCAGCGAAAACTGTGCAGAAGACCAGAAACCCGATTCAAGACAGTCATGTGATGCGGGTGCGTGTCCTCAGTGGGTCAAAGGTGACTGGTCTCAGGTAAGTGATGGATCCTTCTCCGATTTTACATCAGATTGTCATAAATTTCTTGTGAGTCCATCTGCAGCAGTGTAAATATGATATAAAGACCTTAATATAAAATATATTGTCAAGTCCTGCAGCATGTTTTACCAGATTATGGCATTAAGTTACAACTTACAAAGTAGTGGTAGTGTCCTAAGGCAAGACACAGATAATTCCACATTGCCTCTCTCTCTTGTACGTTGATTCCATCTGGAGTGAGTCTCAAGAGCGATTAATAAAAGTTTTAAGACCTTGTTTGGCAATCAAGAGTAAATTAATTAGTATAAATTGAAAGAAAAGTTTCAACTTTGTGTGCTTTATTGATTGATTTTGTTATGAAAAATAGCTTTGGTACATGCTTACTTAGTTCTGTCTGAATTAGATTTTGTTCATTACAGTGTTCAAAGTCCTGTGGAGAAATGGGAATGCAAAAACGTACTGTCGAATGTCAGTCTGCCAATGGGGAATCCCTTCCTGACTCCAGCTGTGACATCTTCAATAGACCGCCAGATACTGGAATCTGCAACAACGGCCCCTGTTCTAAAAATAGAAATTGGCAGGTGGGGCCTTGGTCACCGGTAAGAAACCGCCCCTACTATAATAGTCATTATCGCAATTATTATAATCACTTCTTGCGACATCAGCGCAAACACTACAGCAGGGGCAGATCTAGCAGGGGCAGATCTGGCAGGGGAAGAAGGTCCCTGAGGCAATCCAAACAGGTTGTTGATATAAAGCTATCTAAAGATAGCTCAGGTCATAAGTACAGAAGATATAGTAGTATCGAAATAAATTAAAGATGTTGCAAGTGTGCTAATTTTAAGGGTCGTGATTTATGATCACAAAAATGTTCTTGATGATTGGTGAAGGTTTTATATGCCCTAACATGAAATTAAAGGTCGTACACATTACAGTATATGAAGTTTGTTAAACTTATACCATGAATTTGTATAGGAATTTTAAAATGCATGATAAACTTTAATACTTGATGTGTGTATATTTAGAGAAGTGAAAATAGTTCATGGAAAAGGTCTGTGTAAATTGTTTTAACTGAGATATATAGTGGACGACTGAAACCAAGCTGTTGCATACGGACCTAGTACAGTTTGTTGTAACTTGTGTAAATCTGTGAGATTTTGTAAATATGAAGTGCAATTTGGAAGTCAGGGAGAACCGAGCTGAAACCTTCAGAGTTACTGATACACAAGATTATCATATTCGGAACGCCTGTGTACGTTGTTTACCTTAAGCAGAGGGATGTTAGGGTTTTTACTCACCCATAAGTCGGGGAATAGCGACTTATAGCCGCATGTGAAATGAGGACTATGCGATGAGGATTGTGTGACAAATTTGAGTTACAGAGACTGACTGAAGGGGAAGTTGATTGGCCAGTAGATGCAGAGACATTTCACAAGTGCCAGTGTTATATTTAGAAAAGTATTGCGAAGATCTCAGATTTGGAACAAGGTTTTATAAATGAATTTTATTTTTATTATTTTCTTTTTTTTAGTTTATTAATGTATATGTTTTGTTTGTTTTAGTTTTAGATCTCTTTAATGGTGATTGTTATAATATAATTTCTATGTCAAGGGTATGATATGTATATATGAAACAGGCTAACTTTCTATGTACATGTAATTTGAATGTTACTGTTCATATGGTCTTGGTATGTAAAGATGTGAACTTTGTGATGCTTAGTTGAATGTTATGGTATTCTAGAAAAGGAACAATGTTGGCTACACGGGTACAACAAGTGTTTGCATTACCAGAACTGTGCAAAAATGATATTACCATCTATATTTCATTTATATAAATATAGTTTTCTGGGAGTTTTGCACTAAACTTTTGATGGAGTCAAACATGAAACTGAAATATACAGATCTGCCTTATGTGTGCATAGAAAAATGGACTCAATAAAAAAGTTTTACAGCAAGCAGTGTGAAATAATGTGGTTGGTATGTTTTTGAACTGAACTGCATCCATGATTTGAACTGGTGACCACAAATGATTCAAATCCAGGTAGTGCCATAGCAGATTCTGATATAATTATGCAAATTTTACAGGTGTTGCCATACATATGTTTTACATGTTAATATTAAAATGTTATTTTAAATTGCACGTTTATATTTTTATTTCAATATTAGGTACCAGTTTGTGATAAACTTTCAGTTATTTTACTTTTTAAATGTTAATTTAGATATAATGAATTAATAAATTATATATTTTTTGGTGGTTGTGTCAATTATTATATGAAGATACTTTGTACAACCAGATATAAATACCCAGCCATAAGTCTGAAGAAAGTCTTATGGCTGAGAGATTAATGAGTGCGAAAGGTCATTCATGCAAAAAGGGGTTTTTCACAGTAAATGAATGCTGTTTAAAGTTGATATTAGTTACCAAATGGAGCATCTTCGTATTTGCTTGGGTTATATATTGGAAACATAACCTGGAATTCCCTATGTGTCATTAAGAATTTAGATATTCATACAAGTGGTACTATAGCTGTCCTTGAATGAGATTTAAGTTTAGTTGGAATATGTAGCATGCTCTAAGCACAGATTGGATATTCCAGTTTAGCCAAATATGTAAAACTAGACACAACAGAAAAGTATTTCAGTTAACAATATATATATATATAAATATTTAAAAGCAAAATAACTAAAATTTAAGAAAACTGAAGAAAAAAAGACAGCTACCTTTCTCGGAGGCAGAAATGTTATGTTGTTTATAGATTGTAGGGGAAAACCTTCTCCGGATGTACAATTATTCAATTATTGACAACAATAAAACAGGCGATAAGTAAAATCATGAAACAGTTATATAATGTTTTGTTTGAATTATTCACTTAGAACAAAATGAAAGCAGTCTATTGATAATTGAGGCTAATTGTACAGTAAAGCAGTCTGACAGAAGCAATGCATCTTGGGTGGGATTATCTCTAATCTATGTGATCACAAAAACATTTGGGTGAAAAATACAGCCAGAAAAACTGTAAATGTCTGCAGCATTTCTGGCTTTTCTCCAGACCAGATTAGTTAATCTTAATCCATTAGCACAAATGTGTTACATATATGACAGATGAGAGGGGTGTGGCAGATGCTGTATTATACATGTAAAATATAATCATTGTATATTTTTCTCACAAAAGGTATTATATAGACACATAGATCCCAGTGCGGTAAGAAATAAAATTATTTGATCTTAATACCACAGTTTTAATACTGAAAACAAAATGGTTTCTATTAAGATTTGAATTTATATTTTTAATCTTGTCAATACCTCCAAAACACTACTGAAACTCTGGCAATTGTTGTATTATTTTAAGGTAGCCCCAATCATGAAAGTGCTTACAGAAAAGTGCATTCTGCTCCAGTCCCATATGCACAACACTGAAGTACATGTGTCTAGATATACTCTTATGCCCCAGAACTAATTAAAATGCTAATGATGAAATAATAGTCAATGCCTTATAGGAATACCATAACAGTGTTAGCAAGTGATTCTGCCTTTGCAACCAGTGTAGATCATGATCAGACTGTATAGATATGATCTGCACTGTTCGTTAGTCCATAAAGTTTCAGTGTTTATGGTGCCTCTTTGAACAGTCATTGGAATTGTCCATTTTAGAAATCTAGCAGGAAAATGGTTGAATCCATGATCTCAAAGCAGTGTTGATGAAAGCATTGTGATAGAAACATCAGTTTTGACAAAAAAAAAGCTCATAACCTGGCCTAATGCTGGCTTCAGTTGATAAGATAGGCTATTAATAACTAAAACAAGACAAAGTCCTAGGGAGTTTGATTGCTGAAGATTGGCCTGTTTCCTTACATCTTTGTAGGCTTCACTTAAATCATAATTCAGTTTCCATTATAGTCTATACAGATCTTGCCAGTAATAAAATAGTGGGGCGTTAGATCATTTTTAGAACTTATGCATAAAAGTTACTCCTGAAAATTAGTTTTGAGGTGTAGAAGGCATGTAATCACCATTTTGGTGGCCAAGTTGTTCAACTTGTACCATGCCGGCCACAACTGAATGTCTGTCTGTGCTAGCTGATCATGATCTGCACTATTAGCTTATTCAGTCAGTTACTTTTCACTGAGCAGCCTTTTTAATCAACTAACGTTGCTGCACAAAAAGATGGACAAGTTTATATTAAAGATCATGCCTGGTAAGGGAAAAGCCAGCATAGGACATAGTACATTAGTTTTGCCAATATCAGGGCATATGTAAAAGTCCCAGATAATCTTGTGTAACATAAATACAAAAAAGTAAATTCTAAATTGATGACAACACTTCAGAGCAGCTAAGTGTGATTGCACATCTTTGTATAAGACACACATTAGTTTGACAGTTCTATCAATTATTGACTTGGGTCATTTACTAATAAGATATTTATTTTGAAAACATTATTCTGTGTGATATAACTTTTTTACAAGTCAGAAGGCATGTTTTGAAACTGTTCCATACAGCGACATTGATTAACTACGCAAAATAAAAATTGTTTTAAGTACTCGTTTACACTAACAACCCCGCCACACCCCAAAAGACAAATGTAACAATATTGAGCAAGTTCAAAATTTAGTGTTTCTTAGATGATACCTGTTCTTCGCTTACACCTGACCAAAAGTGTGCCACATGTTTTACAAATTAGGTTAGCTAAACCATAAAAAGGGCCATAAAATCTAGTAAAATACGTTTCTTCACAGTTTGCATCACAAGAGAAAAAAACAAGCATTTTAAAATCCATTTGTCTCTTAAAACATCAGTTACAAGCCATTGATCTCAGCTGGTGCTTACAATTCCCAGTAATTTAAATGTCTACTAGGCTTCTAACCTGTTTCATGTTCCTGGAAAGATTAGCCCAGTTTTGTTTTCATTGTACCCAGTGCCTCTGTCAGGAAGGCTGTTTAATTTGGCTGCATTTTCTTGATGGCTTCCTCTGTTATTGCTAATTTGTTTCTGGTAGCAACTTCAAGAGTGTCGAAATTATTGCATGGGGGAAATATTCTCTGCTATCCACCCCATGCATGTTAGGAATATTATTATGTTAATTTAACAAGTGGTAAATAAAGTTGTTGAAGTTATAATTACCCATCTACTGTCTGCAGCTCTGACAAGATGCTGACCTATATTTCTGCAGCTAATACAGAAATCAGCAACTGCTCTGTCTTCAAAAATCGAGCTGCTGATCTTCACAATTAGAAAGCTTATCAGTAAAAAACTTGTTTTTTTTAAAGTTGACCTATTTTTCTGACTTTGAAATATTGAAAATTTGATCAGCATAAAAGGGTTAATTTTTCTACTTTAGCTGATATGATAGAAAGAGAACATGATTTATTTGTAAATAAATTACATATTTTATGACGTTAAACTTTTTCACTCATCTCATTTTCAAAAAGTTGACCTACTTTTTTAACTTACAAATGTTAATGATGATCTGATGTACCCTTCAAAAGTGTCTGACTAATGATTTTTAAACATTGAATTATAGCATCAGTGTCTAACATTCATTTCGGAAAAGTTGACCTACTTTGATGACTTAGTTTACTGATATCACCAAATTATCTAAAACAAGTTGACCTACTTTTGTGACTTACAAAGTTTGGTTCATGTAGTAACATAAGAATCTTAGGAATATGACCTTATTGTTGAAAGTTGACCTAATTTTATGATAATCAAGATTACTTTTATAAACTTGTAATGAAACATATTTCCAAAAAGGTGACCTACTTTTATAACTTGTAAAATTTAATATTATATGTGTATGATCTGACAGATTTTCCAAAAGTTCATCTGCTATCAATGTATATGTATACTGTAATGTTGCCTCAATGTAAAAACTAGGTCACTAGGTCAAATTAAGGTCTCAATGTTAAATTATAGAAAACTCATTGTTTAATACATAAGAGGTCACAGTTTTAGTAGATCTTCATGCAACTTGGTCAGAATGTTTGTCTGTATAAAGCTTACATCAAGTTTCCTGTATGTGAAAATCAAGATCAAGATGTAAAATCATAGAAAAATTTTGTCAATATTCTCTAGGTCACATTTTTGAGTCAGTATTTATGACATTTGGCTTAATTTGACTTAATAAAACCTGGATTATTTGTGTAACTGGGTCACCTTACCTTGTAAAAGGCATAACTGTGTCATAATACTGGATACTAGTTAGAGGTTACATAATGCACTCTGTTATTATGAAACTTGGTCAGATTTAATGCTTGTTCTTGGAAAATGATGATTTGTTTCACTAAAAGTGGCAATGTCTGGCCACTTTGGCCATTTTGTTAAGAAATTGAAATTCCTGGAGACAGTAACTGTTCTCTATGTTCTGTGAAAAGTCATTGGTCACATTTGTGAGAACTTTAACCTTCATTTGATGTCAAATAGATGAGCTTGTAGAGTACTTATTACAATTCTGCTATGCAAGAAGCCATCTGCAATGCAGACGCATGCTTTAATGTAAGTTTTCCCAGAGAGCTATTTTTTGCAATCTTTGATTTGTCTATCTATGCACATGGTGCAGTAGATCTAAATATTTGAAATTGTGATTGCGTTTTTGCAGCATAAGCCTTTCTGGATTACTAATTTAGGTGCATCTTTGATAGCACACATCACTTGTCAGAACTACAATGTCTGGTGGAAAACGTGTTAGTGAATTCTTGGCAGTAACACTTGAGATTTGAACAGTTCCAAGGTTATTATCCCAACAAAAAAAAGGATTCCTAGAGAATTGTTTTGTCTGCCATTTTCCACTAATTGAAGTGCTTCTAGCATTTGAAAGCTTTATGTTCTCATTAACATTTACACAGTAGGTGGTATACAGTTGGCCTCTGTGGTAAGTGTAGATCATGATCAGCTTGCCCATCCCAGCAGGCTGTTTGTAATTTGCCCTGTTTGTTACTCAGTTTGAAAAATTTCTGTGAACATCCCTGTGAACAGTTAATGGTACTGTCCAAATTGAAAGATAGAGGAGTCCATTATAGAAATCAAGCAAGGTCAGTGTTCCCTGGATGTGGGTACTATTATTATTTAATTTTGTCAACATAGTTTGTATTTGTGTATTGGCCATAGTGACAACTGATTATAAATTTCAAAGGAAATTTCAAGTGGTGACTTTTTAAAGTTTTGACCTTTTTGTGAACAGTATATGGTACTGTGATTAGGTTTTTATATCAACAGAACTTAGTATGTGATAATGACTGTCTCAGACAAGTAAAATTTCAAACCCATTGTCCCCTCTGATGAAATGGGTTACGGAATAAAAAAGGGATGTTCTACTTTCCTTTGCATTTTCATGCATCTATAGATCAAGTGTGCTGTCTCTACCCTCAATAACAACCAAGATATTGTGCTAAAAAGAAAATAAGACCAAGGGGTAGTAATTCAAACAGTTGATTTGCTGGAATCATGGTTATTGTGCTCCTACTGTTCTTCATAACCATTTATTTACTTCTCAAAACTCAAATCAGCAGATTATATAGCTTTTGACATATGCCGTACATGGAAATAGCCACAATGGGGAATAACTAAAATCCTTTATGAGGTAGAGTTATGGTTCTTATGTTTGTAACATAAACCAATATTTTCAGTTTGAAATTGATACATCAGATGAGTTTGGATTTTATACTCATTTAGAAGTGGTCAAGAGCTTCAAATGTTCACTTTGACCTTGACTTTTAGAGAAAAAGGAACATAACATCACATATAGTATCTTCTTTTCTTCTACTTTCTTTAAACTTTCTAAAGTCATCTTACTATTCAGATTTTTCCAAATAAATAATGACAGAAAGTAACCATATAGTTGGTCCTCTTTCATGAAACAGGAAAAAAGAGCAGGCAAAAAAATTATATCGCAAAAAAAACCCACTAAAATTATTGTAAGATGAAGATTTTAATCTGGTCTGAATCTTCTAACAGATAATATGGGAAAATAGAGTGTCTAGAGTAGGGTAGTAGTACAGGTAACATTACCTGGCTGGCTTTGGTCCAAACCACTGGCATTTACCCTGTCTGGCTGAGATCACATCTAACAGCTGTTTGTTTAACCTTGTAAACTGATTGTAATACTCACATCATGAGTGTCCTAATATATAACCTTTAATTTTGGAGGGAAAGATTTGGTAGAACTGCTTAGTATACTTTTAAAAATATAGTGAATAATTATGTTCTCATGGTTTTGACCCTTTTCTTTTATATAGAAGCAATTAAAGTATTGAAGATGGAAGTTTACAGTGTTTTCTAACACTTGAGTTATTGCTTAAGACATTGAAACAATATTTTAACCAAGGCAATTTGGTTAGCACATATGAATAGCTTTTAAAATTACCAGTCTTTCTTCAGTTACTTTTATTGGTTATATAAAGTATTGCATTATGTGAGTTACTTCCCTCTTAATTGATTATGCAAAACATTACTCCATTGTAAATAAGACTAACTTAATTATGGCTTGTCAATTGAAACAACTTTAAACTCTTATTTCAGTGTGCACCTTAGTTTGCTTAGAAATAAGAAAAGTTGAGAATGAAAGAGACATTTACAGTTCATCATATAGCAACTTACATGTAATTCATTCTTTGTTTAGAATACAACTAGATTAGTATGAAGTAGCTTGAGAAATTGTACAGTACTGCAAATTAGGGTTGTAGAAGGATTGCATTTAGAGTTGTAAAAGGATTGCATTTAGAGCTGTTTTGAGATGATTCTGAAGACAAGTGCTGAAACAAGATTACTAGTAGATATTATGAAACAAAAAACCTCTGAGCTCTGATATTACAAGCCTACATCCCTGCCTAACAAAATTTATTATCTGGAGATTACAGGAAAACTGTAATATTTTACATTGATGATGGATGCCTTTGTTGTATGTTTTTAGATAAACAGCTACATTCTATGGCTGAAAATAGCGTCAGAGTTTATGTTTTCCATTCCATTGATGTTCCAACAGTAAGCAAAACGCCCAACAATATTATGACCTATTTGATCACATAACCTTTATACAAATTAGACACTCAAAGTTAATGACTGTAATTATAGCTGTCTTCGCGATTGAAATTCTAGAAAAGTACTGGTTTTTTAGCTTGTCTGAGCTATAGTCTCTAAGTGAGCAGCTTTTGTTTTTTATGTAATCCCCTGTCTGTCAACAGTAACTGTTGTCAATTTAACCAAATTTTCATTAGACACTTCTGTAGCTCGTTCAGAATAACTGATATTTGTCTCCTTGAAATTTGAGTTAGGATAACAGCTTGGTCATTTGGAGTAAGAAAGGGGAACATGCATGCTGTCAAAAAGAAAAGAAATAGCTTTTTTTAAATAATCTTCATATATAGTGGAAAGCAGGTCATTTTGGATGGATAATTTTTTTTTTTAAATGGGGTCACTGGGTCACATCTGATGACACATTACAGACTTATAAGTCTTTAATTAAAAAAAGTTTTATGACATAGATGTACAATTATATTTTCTTTTGTCAGGTGAGCTTTATTGGACCATCTTGGCTCTCTTGTTCCATGTATGGATGCATGTGTCATACCTTTTTAAAACTGCATACTTTTTAATGTCTGTCACCAAAACCTTTTTGTACTGTCATTTCATATTAACTGCACTTCTTCTCAGCGTGAAATTACGACTGTAATCAGTAGACGTCAATTTTCTAGCCACTCTTGCTTGTTACGATAATTTTCATATTCATCATTATTATTACATCCTGAACCAGACGTTTAACCTCGTTTAATTTCAACATACACCCAAACAAATCAAAACGAAGATGCTTCCCCGCGTGCATTTATGTCTGGTTGTAAATGAAAAAAAATACGGGATATCATTTTATTGATGTGCAACTGTTTATTTCATGCAATTCTGTTATTTGTGATTGTACTTGTTTTCGAAAAATGCTCTGTCAGTAAATTAAACACGGCAAGCTGGTTGCCAAGTTTGGCAACCACTTGTCGTGTTCAAATTTTTTAAAACTTGTTTTGCGTGACCTTTGACCCGCATTTGTAATTTGATAGTGACTAATCGTTATGTTTAAAACAGCAGTGGCTCCTCCCTGTCCATAAACGTTGTTTGTTCTGATTGGTCCAACATGAATGGAAGTAAATATTGAAGGAGCCGACTTGAACCACTTCCATCTGATTAGACATTGCATAGTCTGGTGGGTTGGAGTCAGCGATGATTTCTGACAGCATTTGTTACATTAATCTTCATATATATCAATTTACTTATCTTGAATGTTTGAAGCTGACTTATTTGTATTTATTCAAGATAGTTGTTCTTGCTAAATTCAAAAATGATGTAACTGCCTTGCTTTGAACTAGACAGATAGCTTAGATTAGCTAACTCATATCGCTTCTCTATCTCGCTATTGATGTTCAATTTTTCATTTTTCATGAATTGCACAGAAATTAGTGTAACAAAGTACGCTACTTGCAGACTGGCTTACAGGTCTACTTAAAAACCAGGTTGAACAGGTGCTCTTATTCCTTGCTTAAATAAATACAAGTCTGCACTTTTCTTGTCTTAAGTGCATATTCATCAGCACTTGCATCAAACAAACAAGGTAATTCCATTTTGTCTGTTTGTTTAGAAAATATTTTCTCTATGGAAAAGAATTTAAAAATGCTTACAAGTGAATGGAAAGGGTGCATGGTCTGCTCTTTCATTAGTTTGTTCTGTCGTTCATTTGTTCATTCATTCATTCATACAATCATATAATTATTCATTTCTTCTTTCGGCCATCAAATTCATTTACAGATACAGTACCCCAAAGCGAAAAGGACTGTCAGCCTTACAAACAATTTATCTATCCACAACATTTGTAGAGACAATGGACTGTTATTTATAATTTCAGTACATTTTGGGGGAGATTTTTAATGAACAATGACCCATCCTCAACAATTAAGTTTTTATAACTGAACTTATGTTTCAAAATTTTCCAAGTTTTAATGTCTAGTTAAAATCTAATATGTTGTACTGTTTTATCATTCACTTTTCCCATTGCCCTCAGGCTTCGTTCAGAGGCACATTCTACTTTATATCATGGAATCGATACATTAACTGTTTCATACCATGTAACTTTTCATTACAGTACTTTTTGCCAATTATCATGTTATTTGGCATGTACCTGAAGTAAACAACACAGGGGTGACGTAATTATCAGCAAGAATTTAACATTTGTTTTGGATTAATTTTTATGATTAATGATTAAACTCAAAGTTAATATATATTGTATAAACAAAAATTTGGCAGCAATTAACACTTTTGCACTTATCTACCAGTGCCTTAACCTATGTGCTTCAGTTACGTCATGAAAGTATTCCATGATAGATTAGAGATAATAATATTTGAACCTTACAGTACAAAAAGATTACAAAGCGCTCCTTCCTTCCATTGTTTCCGAAAGTGATATACGTAATAAAAAAATGAGAAAAAGGTATTTTCCATCTGAATACGCAAGAACAATATTGGCACAGCGGGAAATAGTAGTTTTGCATATGATTAATTATGATGTCTGTACGTGCATGTGGATTATGTTATGATGTAATAAAGATGTAAAGACACCTGAAGTCTGTATTTGAAATTTTTTTAATGAGATATTAGGGCAGTGGTTTGGAATTTTTTACAGAACGTGAAATCCTTTGTGTTTTGTTACACTGTAGTTTTCATGGTGTAAATTACAAAATGCAGTTCTTCCATCACAGGATAAAGGATGTGCCAAAATCAGATTTATGTAATGGGTTTTAAGAAAATTTTACACTCTTCTATTCAATTACTTTCAAGTCTTTCAAAATTCCTTTGTACATTCTTGCATTTTAACGATATTACAAAACTTTAGCACTGTCATTTCTTTCCTTTAAGACCATTCACCCTTACCCGCCTTTCTAAAATCTGGTTGTAACCTGTCCATCTTTTAAGGTGGACATACCATAACCTTTTTATTATTATTATTATTATTATTATTATTAATATATATTATTATATTAAGAGATACAAGATATAGCTGAAAATTAACTGATTGAAAAGACTTAGTGAACAGTGCATGCACATTTGTGCTCATGTATTGTGTGATTTCTCAATTGTTATGTCACATGGTTCTTCAAGACTTTTTTTCTTGATGCAGTGTTTTTTTTCAGTACAAAAGGTCTATGTCATATGAACTAATTTAAACTTAACATTACACTTTGCTAGTACAACAGTTGCCTGATAGTATAAGCTTAAAGTCTTTCAAGGGAGCTTACTCTTAGATTGTCCGTCTGCTGCTGGTGAGGTGAAATTATTTTTGTATAATAATGCTGAACAAATATTGCAATTTTGATCTGTTTTAGAAGAACTTTACATAATTCATTTTAGCATGATTTTTTACTGCACTTTTCCATAATGGCAGAATAATTTTTGGCATGTCTGTGCACCTAGATACATAGAATACTCAGACGAGGGGAACAAATTGTTACCGAGTGTCTTTAATTGAGTGTGGGTGAATATCGGCATGTGTCTGAATAACCGAGATTCAGTAATGTTTAATGTTTTATACAGCCTCCTAAACCATTTGACTGTATGTTATAGCATTTCTTACATTTTATTGATATGTAATGAATTATCGACATTTGTTTTTTTCTTTGTGTATTTGGTCATTATGCCAGATATAAACCTTTTACTGTTGTTAGGTGTTTAGTGTGTTGCCCTATTTTGCAGACACTATCCATCTACAGTAAATCTGGGATAAAGTGACTGTGATATAAAAGATATATGTGTACACACAATAGTACTACCATTGTGTTATATGCACTCACAAAACATCATTCCTTAAATATACCCTATATATCTACACAGTAATATTTGACTGTTCTGCTGCATCACTCTCAAATTATCCTATGCCCTCTTACTACCGAATGCATGATGATTAATGGAAGTAAATGTAGTTCTCATGTTTGTTTTTATTTCAGAATGAATTTTCTAGTGTGAGATATAAATGTTTCAGTGGTCACATGATCAAGCCTAATTTCATGTAGCCAAAATACAGCTACATGGCATTTGATAAATCTATACACTGACGTCATACATGTTTTATAAAAAGCTTTGGTATACAGTTTATATGTTGTGTTAAGTACAGCTAAAGTACAGACAAGTTGATGATAATGATGTTTTCTTGTATTTTCAGTGCTCTGTGACATGCGGCACTGGGTCGTCTCAGCGTGATGTGATCTGCGTTTCCGAATCTGGTACCACCCAACCATCAGCCGAATGCGAGGAGCCCAAGCCCAGGAACACGAAAAGATGCACCAAGCATCCTTGTCCATCATGGGCACATACAAAATGGAGTAAGGTTAGTACAAGACAACGGTTTCAGTGCATCTCTTTATACAGGCAAACCTGTGAACAAACACCACTTGCTGGAAGAGCTTATTTGATCTTTGTGGACAGGTATTGTTATTACTGGCTACGAAAACCAGGAACATTGTTAAAACTTTTGATTAGAAAATATATTCCATATGAATTCATGTGAAATCAAGTAAATAGTGTAGGCACATATGCTGAAAGTATAAGTTATTCACAATGCAAAACATGTAATTCTCTTAGTTTCTGTTCACTTTATTATGTCTGACACAGCAGATAAGTCTCAACATATTGAAATAGATAGAAATGACATAAATATTTGTCTGTTTACACTGACTGCAATCACATTGAAAACTAGACAACTCTGCAGTTTCGTGCCAGGTTTTTTAAAGACAGCAACTTTTTAATACCTGATCTGTTTAGGTCAAAGGGAGGTAACTAGTTCTGAGTGTAATGTGTATTTCATTCCTTGTAGTGTTCAACAACATGTGGAACAGGTGTTCAGCAGCGTAAGGTTGTTTGTCGCCTGGGACATGGAGATACCGTACCAGATCAGCTTTGTATCGGCACCAAGAAGCCTCGTTCTGAAAAGAAATGCGGGCAAAAAGAGTGCTTGGAATACATGTGGCGTACTGACGACTGGTCTGAAGTAAGTTACAGTTCATAGGAGGCTTACGTTTAAGTGTTTTCGGCACATTCTGTTAGTTTTTGTTTTGTTTATCACCAAAAAACATGGTTGAAAAATGTTCTGGATGTGTTGACATGACAAAGTCTATCTCTTGAATCGCCTATCCCATGCTGTTTTAGTTATGAAAGACTGTTTAGTCAACTTTTTATCATATGCAGTGACTTTTCAAAGGTTAAATTTCTGTAGGGAATGCAGGAGATGCACCTTAAAGGTTTTTCTCATTTTCTATGTTTGAGATCTGAAACAACAAATTGAGAGAAAAAAAGAAAACAAATTGTATAGTTACTGTGTAACATTGTTTGCCCTTTCAGTGCTCTAAGGACTGTGGATTTGGCTCCAAAACTCGAGATGTCTTTTGTGCAGACACAGACGACAAGAAAGTTAACTCTACACTGTGCCCAGCCAAGAAAAAGCCTAAATCAAAGAGACGTTGTAGTGAATTCCCTTGTCCATTCATGTGGAATACCAGTCCTTGGTCTGAGGTAACACAACAGAAAATAACCTAATTTTCTAATATGAACCAAGTGTAACTAACCAATCTTTCAATTTTAGTGTTCATAGATGTACCAATAGAAAATGTGTGAACTGAATTATGAATTAAAGACTGATTCGTATACATGAACGTGCAGCCTGATCATAGTCTACACTGGTAGTAAAGGCAGAAAGACTTTTACATACCCAGTAGTCTGCTTGAATAAGTCTCATGAATATAAAATTGTAATAGAATAATGGCTTCGCAAATTACTTGTCAACAGTAATGTTCTGCCAGCTTTATAAAGAAGTCTTGAAGTAATTCTGTATGAAAAGAATATGATCTGACAAATTTAAGAAAGTTAGTATAAACTAGGGAATAAGAAATGCAAATTGTAAGTAAAGAAACACAAATATGTCGCAATGTTGTCTGACTTTCATTATAAAATGCAACTTTTCATTGTAGTGTTCAGTAAGTTGTGGAGAAGGGGTCCAGAATAGGAGAGCAGTATGTCAGGCTGTAACCAAAGAAGGTTGGATCCTCCCAGGGGAGGTACCTTACGGATGCAAGATGACAGACAAACCCACTGTGACCCAGATCTGTAATCATGGTCCCTGCCAGGCAAGGTACAGATGGATGACTGCACCATGGGGCGAGGTAAGCTTCTGCATTCTACACCACTCTGTTGTCTGTTATATTTATAATATGTAATTAAAACAAAAAGTTGATAATCTTAACTGTCGCCCTGAACTATTCCCCTGGAAATGTCAATGCATTGCACAGTATGTTTCTATAAATATACTCATAAATTCACCTGGAAATAAATTTAGCATAGAAATCACATTAATCATTATAAAAGGTCATTAAGTGTTGTAAAATAGATATTTTCTTGAGGATGACAGACAGTGCATACAGTTCAGAAGTAAAATTTGCATGTGGAAAAAAAAACAACACTGAATAATTTATATTCTAGTGTTCTGCCCGATGTGGACATGGCTTTGAACGTCGCCAAGTTCAGTGTGTTGATATGAGCGGGCAACGGAAGAAGAAAAAGCTCTGTTCCAAACCTCATAGACCAAACGGTAGAAGATCATGCTACAATGGACCCTGTAAGTTCAAGTTTTCATTGTGTCATAATCATGAATGGCTTTTGCACATTGACCCCGTTGTTCGAAACTTTGACCGGCTGTTAAACTAACCATTGGTTAACTTTTGATTTTAAAAAATTATTCTTGATCGGAAACACTAGAGGAATATTTTGATTTTGCTTTGAAGGGTTTTTATTCCTTATTCTCTTGTTTTAGTTAGTCTTTTAAAATGCAGAAAAAGAAGCCCTTTTTGTTAACTGACTGTTAGCTTAGTTGCTGGGGTTGATTCCATCTGGAATGAGTCTCGAGAGTGATGAATATAAGTTGTAAGAACTTGTTTCGCAATCGAGAATAAATAAATCGGTATAGATTAATTCAAGTTTCATACAACAGGTCTCATCATACATTTGTATAAGTTTCATTGCTGTCATTTCCTGTCATTGATTCAGCTGAATTCTTTTCCTGTCATTGATTCAGCATCCTTGCTGTGTTCCGTCTGCTTCCTATGGCTCTTACAGGAGAGTTGTATGCTGCATTCAGAAACGGATACACAGTTTTCAAAAAAAGCATTACCAATACAAATAATACAGTCTGTGATTGGTTTGTTTACGTCGTGTGTGCTTATATACATGTGTAATTCTATTTCTATTATGCTGCTGTTTTTCTAGGTTATGCCAGTTCTTGTAAACAGTTAAAGGAGCAGACGTCAATCAGACAAGATGGCAGCTACAAACTCTTTGTACATGGAAGACTGTTAGAGGTACCGTTTATGAAAATTACGTTTAGAAAATTAATATTTTTGGTCTTTGGTTATAGACAAACATCACTATTATCAGTCATGACTGGTGTATGAAAACATTTGTCCTAAACCTTATAGAGTTGTCTTTATCATATTTAACGGAACTACATTTGCTGAGACAGAAATAAATGCCAAAGGGAGGCAATACATGAAATGAGCAAGATGTCTTGTGTTTCTATCTAAAGATATTTGGACTTTATGTGAGATAGGTTTAACAAGTAAACCTTTATATATTTTTTAACTCTGTTTTGTCAATTCACAGATATACTGCAAGAATATGAAGAAGCCTGTTCCAGTAGAGTTCCTGTCTCTACCAGCTGGTGACACAGAGAACTTCTCGGAGATATATCCATCCAAGTATGCCAATATTGAATTTTACTTATGTGATAATTTATCCTTAATTAGTTTTAGAACAAAATGTGGCAGTATATAACTGATACAAATATTAAGCACGAAATGCCATCCAGTATCACTGAAAAATTGGTGTGTTAATTTTCACAATTGTTTTAGTTGAACTTGGACATGAAGGATTAGTATGTAAAATGCTGGTTATACTTTAAAATGTGTGAAACTTGTTTTTGTTACTTGTCTTAATACAGATCTATGTATAAATCGTTATTCCCTAATTTTTCAGTTTGTAATAAAGTGTACACTGCACATCGCTCTACCATTCATTTTGAGTTACAGTTCCTTTCTAGCCTCTGATTTACATGTTTATTTGTTGGTGTTTTGCCTCATCCAGTCTCATTTGATGAGGATTTCACACAGGGCATTTATATTCATTTGTAACATATCAGTACCTAATTTAAGGTAAATAACATGGTCTTACTCTCTGTTGAAGGCGACAACCTGACTTCAAGCCAGATAAAAAAGTCAGATCGTCCATGTATCACCCACAGCAGGCAGATAACTTATGCATAATATGTTCTTATAGGTTAAAAAGACAAAAGACATGCCCAAATAATGGAACAAGACAGGAACCATGTAAGGAATGCAGACTACGGCCATACAGAAACGCAGGAAAAACATCATACTCAAAAATAAAAGTTGACATACTCACATTGAAAATACAAGGTAAAAACAGTTCTGCAATAATTTTTTATGGTGTTTTTGTTTTGTTTCACTGCAGTCTTTTTCAGGAGTGAATAGGGAAAACTTAAGACATTGTTTGTCAGATGGTTTCTAGGCTGAGAAATAGTGCCGGATACCGGGGTACATTTTTTGTTGAATATCTTGGGTACTTTATTGTGGATGTAGGTCTGGGACCAGGAATAATGCTTTTGGGTAAACTGCTTTCGATTACAGTCATGTCACTGAAAAACATCAGAGAAAGAGTATGGAACAAACCATACAAAATTAAATGGTGTATTAATTGCTTTTGCACCAATGATTAAGTTAAGCTGAGAGTTGGTATAAAAGTACACAGACATTTGCCTTGCTTTTATGCAGGTGAAAAAAAAGAGGATAATGAACATTTTACAATACTTGTTTGTTTTCATTGCAGTGACGGATCTGACGTTTTCATCATCCGTCAATGGTAAACACATTCCATTTGGGTCTGCGGGTGATTGTTACAGTTCCGCAGAATGCCCGCAGGGGCGATTTAATATAAACCTCTCAGGGACGGGACTTGTTGTAACCCAGAATACCACATGGCTGTCCCAGGGGATGCATGCGTCACAAAGGATTGACAGATTGCAGGTACATTGTAATATTAAAACCTTACTGTAACACAGTCGGTTCAAAATTCATTTGTCTTCCTCTAGTAGCGTGCAAAAGGCCCGTTTCTATCTGTCTCTTTGTGAATAAGTTTCCATTGACAAATTTGTTTTCTAGTCTAATTCTTGGAAAACTTGATTGTGTTAGGCAGTTTTAGTAGACATTTGTAACTTACTGTTGAAGTACATTTACATTTTACTTTTCCTGACAATTAGTGTCATTTACTTATTTCTATACAAAATATGTCAACTTCTAGAAGGATAATCTTTCGTACTTTTAACTGAATGTTGACATTACTGTTTTCAGGAAGGGGAGGTAATACAGGGTTGGTGTGGTGGATTATGTGGTTGGTGCTCTCCAGCTGAGGGTATACAACTGAAGGTGTTCTCCTAGCAACCACGCCTTCACTGTAGAGGAATATGTACAGAGGAACAGCTTCGGGTGGGTGGGGTACAAAAAAATCCTTCCATGTCTTTCATGTACAGTGACTGAGTAAATGTGTAAAGGTATGTACCTTTTGTTTATTATTTGATGCATTCTTACTCTATAACTGTTAAACCTAACCAGGATCGTTCCTAAATGTAGCAATATTGGATGTCATTAATATCACCAGCTACCAGACTTTGAAAGCTATTTTTGTGCACGGTGCAGTTTGTGATAGTTGACAAGACAAATTTTGTGTGCTTTTGAATTCTTGTCCGTGAGTTGCTTTAAATAAAACATTTTTAAGCAATCTTTTGCAAAACAAGGTATTTTGTGCTTTTTATGACTAAAAAAACGGCATAATAAATGTGTGTACTTCATTAAATGTATGTGTGGTGTTAATCCTGGATAACTACATGTTTTTCCTCTTCTTTTTTTTCAGAGAGAAAGCGAATCTATTCACTGTGAATATCATTGACACTTTCGTAACAGATGGATAAATGACGATGTTTTATGGATGCAATTTTAGTATGAGTTTTTTTACCAATGTTTTTGATGCAATCTGTTAACTATAAATAAATACATTGTACTCGTTACATATTAATGTATGTCAAATGCTGATCAAATATTTGAATCTGTATTTTATTCATGAATCTGTTGTTACAAATTTTGATACAATAATGTTAATTGTTTTTATATCAGTATGGGTTTCTTACCATTGATATTACACTTGCTTACAGTAGAAATTTTATTTTTAAACTGTAAGATTGAAAAGTATGATTATTCTTTTCATGGTCCCCATGTACTTGCAGTTCTTTTTTCAAGAAATTTTATACTTCAGTATAGCTTCATTACTGTTTTTTTCTGCAATAATTTGAAACAAAGTTCGCTATAGGTACTTAGTGGTGCATTTCCTGAAACAGATGTTGTTGTTGTTTTTTTTAAATAGTCTTAAATGATAGATAAATACATGTGTTTAAACAGTTAAATATAGATCATCTGTACTTTGGAAGAAAAGCAAGCTGAAATATTTATATATAACATGTAATACATACAGTCTTCATGGGTCCACTTGTGTCCCCTTTATCTGCATATATCAAATGATTCTTCCATTTGCATCTAGTGCAGATCATGATCAGCCTGCACACTCATGATCATAATCTACAGTGTCGCTATTTCATCTGTATATTTTAAGCGGGCACCTCTTTTCAACAAAATTGAAAGATGGACAAATCCATTTTAGAAATTTAGCAAGGTTAGGGTGGTGTAAAAATATAGTGGTTTGTTCCGCTAATTTACATATTTTCTACAATCATTTCTGCAAACTAGAAAAATCATTAGGAATAAAGAAGGGAATAATCAAACAGTGAAAGTGTAAAATAATTGTATATTCCGTCCAATGTGGCCAGTTCTATGCTATTTGTGCAATATCTTTCTCATTGTCTTTGTACTTGTATATTTTGTTCTGATCTTTGACTGGTTATAAAACTATCTTTAAGTTTTATAGTTTGTTATTGTATATCCTAGTTTGTTATACATTTATCACACTTGTTTCTAACACAAACTTTTTAAAGTGTCGGAAGATAGATTCTGATAAAATTACTGGGTAACGGAACGCACTTCTAACTCAATGTTGACAAACAATTTTTATTTTAAAAATTGCTAAAGGTTTGCTGCACTGCACTGTGTTTGAAAACGTTTTTGCAATTAGCAAAAAAGGTACAAGGGATTTCCTTCTTTGGTAACTGTCTAGAAATACTGTAAAGCTATTTTCAGGATACAAGCATTTTATGTCATTTTATTTCAGTGTTTTAAGTATGTGTTTGTACAGTGTTTGTACATGTATTTTTTTCAATTTATCAGGGAAAAAAGAACTGTGCTACATGAGAAAGAGGTTATTTTTTGCTCTTTTTTTTAACAATGTTTTTTTTTTGCACAACAGAATTATGTTTAAAACACACTTGTAGGTCAGTATACAAAAGTATTTCTGCAGGACTATTTAACAAACATGGTTCACGTGTAGCTCAGGATGGCTTGTATGCGCTTGTAGTAAGGATAAAATATTGTTTTTTTAGGCTGCAAGTTTCCACTTTTCCACTTCATTGTAATGCTGTAAGTTTTAAAACAAGCATTTTTTTCTTTTTTTGAAATTATGAAATCATTTGTAAAAAAATCATGTTGATATTTCATCCGAATAATGTACAGCTTGTTTCCAAGCATTGATGTCGTAGAAATTAAAAGTTGTCAAGCAATTCAGTAGGTACAAAAGATTATTGAGTATAAGACTAGATATATTGAAAGATGACATCGCAAGTGGTTTCCTTCGAATTAACTGAAAATTTAGATATTTGTTATGTATATTTGGTCAGATTCACAGTTCATGAAGAGGAGACTGGATTTATATTTAATTTCTTTTACAAGTTTATTTTATCAGATTAAATCTACAAGTTACAAAGTTCCAGGTTTTAACTCCTAAAATAACGTGTTTCACCTTTACTGTAAATCTTAATATTTTAATCAGAATTTCAATTTTCTATTGTTGCGCTTTTTATGAATATTAATTGCACGAAAATAAGTGTACCAGGGTAATTTTTGCCAAGGCCAGTAGACAGGAAATGCCAGTTATATTTGTGTCATAGTTTTAACTTCATTTTGTCTCTTCCAAATATTTTAATATTCAATTATTGAAATTTGTGCAAAAAATATGCTGTTTATTTTCTTCTTAATTGGTGATGTAACTATTATAGTTACAATCCCTATTAATATGCAACTTTGATTATTTTAAAAGATCAGTCACTTAGTGGTAATCTTGTGGTAGATAGGTTGGTATAGAATATTGTTCACACACTCTCACATGAATTTGCATCTCATGTAAAATGAATATCACTTTGGACACATCCGCAATTATTCCAAATTATAGCAAAAATTACTTTTCATGCTAATTAGATCTGAAAGTCATTGAAGCGAAGATTTTCAGTTCAAAATGAGTATTTTAAATGAATGCCAGGCCAAGAATACAATGTACATGTATGTACTATTTTGGTAGTCAGCGACAAAATTTTCTACTAAGTTCCGATATGTATTGGTAGCGAATGACACCCTCTCCTGATAAAAGTTGTTGACAAATAACTTTTTTTTTCTGGACAAATAACTTTTTATGATAACTGTAAACAATTCTAAGTATGAAAGGAATTGTTTGTGTTGTTGTTTTATACTGATATTGTGAGTTGTATATTTCACTTGACCATGTTGTATTTATTATACATGTATATACATATATGTTGTGAAAGTTCTTGTTAATGGTTTCTGACTGACGTGTATTCATGTATAATTGGCCTGTAGATATTCTCTTTTGTTTTTTTTCCCATAATTTGTAAATCATTTGTCCAGGTATTGTATATATGAGTTTTTGTTATTGCTAAATGCCAAGTATGTAAATTATTACACAGTGATCTGTTGTATCATAGAAATATTAAGTTATTGCATAATATGGAGAAAAGGGATGTAATAATTTGTGTATTAAAAAAATATAAAAGAAGTCTTATGTTGTTGCAGATTGAAGTATTGTCCGTGAGAATTTTGTTTGCAAGTAAACTAAAACAAGCAAGGTGTGGTAATAGCTGTGTGTTGTGCTTGAATAATTGACCAATCACTGTTGTTGATAAAACAATATATTAATTTCAGATTTACCTCTTTTGAACAAATACACTTTATGATATATTACAATAGGATCTCTCACATAAAAATATAGATATGGTTATTTATTCAATGGCTCTCAGTCAATTACTTATTTACAGAAAAATCTATATATAGACATCTTAAATTCTTAACGTGCTGAATAGCCAACAGTGTAGATCATGATCAGACAGCACAGATGTTCAGGCTGATCATGATCTGCACTGGTCACAAAGGCAACACCACTTGACACCAGCAGGGTATGTGTTAATTTATGGACTATGTATGTCTGACTTAAATTTGATGTGAAAGTTAACGAATATAAATGCTGGTTAACTTGTTTCTTCACAATTCGAATGAGTGGCTACAATTCAAACTATGAATTAGTAAAAATGATATCCAATGTCTTGGTAGGCCCATACTTTCGGCAGTTGATACCTTGTGTACAGTGAAAATGTTTGAAGAACAAATGATACGATGCATGTTATTCTTACATGTACACTATTCACCAGTGTAATTTTACTAAATGTAACATGGATTTTTATAAATTCTGTGTGACATGTACCAACTGCACAAGAGGATTAAAGTGTGAGATGTAAATCTTTTATTGTGTATGAAGTAAATGAGAAATCCAGAGCTATAATACTGCCAGTTTTCTACAAAGTATTGCAAACACATCGTCTCTTCATTAACATTCATTTTATATTACATAGATCGAGGTGGTGACATAAAAATATTCCACATGTGTCCAACTGTCCAACTCTCTTACAATTTGACATATAAAAAAAAAAATATTTCTATGATATGATGAAGTGAAAGAAATGCTGTCTTCTCATAGCCTATGTCTTGCCTTAGCTCTGCAAAACTATAGGAGCCCCACTGTGTGAAAACAAATGTTTTACAAGGTGACGTTTATCTTTTTGAAATACAACCACTATTACAAGTGCATTACAGGAACTTGGATTGTCTGGGATTGATAAGCAAAGAGTATGGAGAGCACAGACATGCGGGCTGAGCAGTAACCAGAATGCAAAACTCCTTATGTTGGTTTTTGCACTGTAGGGCTCATATCAACTTAGAATGTTAGAGTAATTTAATACAGCTTCTTTATGCCCAGAATCAGTATACAGATGTACTAGAAACACAATGAACTGTTGAAGTCTCTGTAAACAGATGCATTGCATAGAATACAGTAATACTCGTGTCATAACAAAATCACTGCATCTGTAATCAACAAACATATTTCATACAATCAAGGTCCACTCCTATTAGATTGAAATGATTGGTCATTTCAAGAGGTCATGTGACCATATTTGCCACATTAAGTGCCATTGTCATTATGAAGTATTTTTATATGCCATACTTGTTCATTTGAGCACCCTTTTCTTTTCTGTGTCTTGGATGTTTTAAATATGCACAGAAATAGGAGTTAGTGCGTTTCAGAAATAGATGTGTAAATATTGAATTTGTTCGCAGATTGAAGACATTTAAATGAACATATATGGCAAGTCGATCTCTTCATAATTGTTTTACATGTTTTTATATATTCATAATTTTAATATTCTCAGATACCACATAGAAATAGATCTTGATGGATTACTTGTTGTCTGTATGTACTGTGAAAACATGTTGCATGATTTCAGTCATATTTTTCCTTTAACATTAAACCCTACTCAATTTCTGAAATGGACGTGTCTATTTTTAGAGTTTTGCAGCACCTTTAGTTGTTCAGTTGTTTAGGTATGGAGTAACCAGGTAAACTATAAATGGTCATTGTCCATATTCATAAATGGGTACATCCATTTAAGAAATTTAGCAACTGAAAGGGAAAGTAACTGAAAGAATTAATGTTGTCCAGAAAGAACCTTATTCATATTCAGTAAGTTATAGGTTACATGTAAATTTTTTCAGTGAAAATAATGCTTTTTGAACCCATTTTGCCATATTATAACATTGTTTATGTTTGATGCAAAGTGTCATTAAAAAAGGATCTTAAATAGTTCACAGTTATGTCCCTTTTATATAGTGCTTGTGAATACAGGCAACAGTTATGTCTGATGATTTAGTTTTGTCTGTTACTAGAACTGGTTGTATATGATGTACAAGATATTTAATAAAAATATATTTATTTCTATAACAGAACTTTGTTTTTCTTTCAGTTACTGTGTTAATTACAAAGGGTTTTTGATTTCCTTGTACATTAATACAATGTATTTTGCACCCATTTCAGTGATGCATTTTATGTAACCATGGATTCTATGAAGGACCAGAACTAGACTCGAACCCTGTGACTCCATAACAACATGCATCCCATAACCGCATTATGCTACTGTTACAAAAGAAAATTGCAATTAAATATGCATTAAACTACAAACTACGAATGACAATTGAGAACATTGAACCAGTGCCTTCTTCTTAACCCACCATGACCCAATTTTCAAGACCAACATTCAGACCTTTTCTTCCCCAGATTCCTTATAAAAATTGGCTTCCACTGCATTTGCAAGTTTTTTCTGTAATCTGATCTGGTGACCTACCCCTAACAAAACCTTAGTTAAGTTCACCAAGACAAACATACTTGCCCAAAAGACAATAACTTGTGTGGCCTGATCAAAAGCAAACATAGTATCAACTACACCAAAGGTACAATTACTTTGGTTGTAGAATTTTCACGCCCTTCCTTCCTTATTTTGGTCATTTCAACTGAAGGTAAACCAGTACTAGACTCCAATCCTCCATAAGAAACTACCAATTTTCTCACATAAAGAGATATGGTTGGTAGCAGGGCTCAAACCCATGACCCTCAATCTATGAGAAGTTACAGTGATTTCAAGTCAACAATTCTAACCACAGGTGCGGACCTTATTCTTTTTGTTGAAACAGCTAATTCATACAGTACATGTAGGACAAAATCCACAAAGGAAAACCCCCAAAAGGATTGCTTTATAAACTGAAGAAGTTCGAGTAACATAAACCTTGCAAACAAACTAAAAAGAGATATTGTTCTTAGCAGTTCCTCTCATGTGCTTGACCATTGTATGAAGTTGTATTGAATTCCAACTAGTAGTTTTCGAAAATGTTCCAGACAGGGAAAAGTAACAAAGGGCAATAACCCTGTAATAGCAAGATAGAGTTATGGTTCCTGTGCACTGCACTCCCTCTCACTGTGCTTGACCATTGTATGAAGTGTATGAATTCCAACCAGAAGTTTTCAAGTTATGCTCCGGACAAGGAAAAGTAACAAAGGGCAATAACTCGTAAGAGTCAAGATGGAGTTATGGTTCCTGTGCACTGCACTTCCTCTAAAGTACTTGACCATTGTATGAGGTTGTACTGAATTCCAACTAGTAGTTTTCAAGTTATGCTTGGGACAAGGAAAACTAACAAAGGGCAATAACTCAGTAAATACTCAAGATAGAGTTATTGTTCTTGTACACTGCACTTCCTCTGAGTGTGCTTGATCATGTATGAAGTGTATTGAATTCCAACCAGAAGTTTTCAAGTTATGCTCCGGACAAGGAAAAGTAACAAAGGGCAATAACTCTGTAATTAGTCAAGATGGAGTTATAGTTCTTGTGCACGCACTTCCTCTCAATGTGCTTGACCATTGTATGAAGTTGTATTGAATTCCAACCAGTAGTTTTCAAGTTATGCTTGGACAAGGAAAAAGTAACAAAGGGCAATAACTCAGTAAATACTCAAGATAGAGTTATAGTTCTCGACACGCACTTCCTCTGAGTGTGCTTGATCATTGTATGAAGTTGTATTGAATTCCAACTAGTAGATTTCAAGTTATGCTCCGGACAAGGAAAAGTAACAAAAGGGCAATAACTCTGTAATTAGTCAAGATGGAGTTATGGTTCTTGTGCACGCACTTCCTCTCAATGTGCTTGACCATTGTATGAAGTTGTATTGAATTCCAACTAGTAGTTTTCAAGTTATGCTCCGGACAAGGAAAAAGTAACAAAGGGCAAAACTCTGTAATTAGTCAAGAGGAGTTATAGTTCTTGTGCACTGCACTTCCTCTCAAGTGCTTGACCATTGTATGAAGTTGTATTGAATTCCAACTAGTAGTTTTCCAGCTATGCTCCGGACAAGGAAAAGCAACAGACCGCCCGACCGCCGACCGACCGACCGACCGACCGACCGACCGACCGACCGACCGACCGACCGACCAACCGACCGACCGACCAACCACCGGGACTCCTATATACCCCCTAAACCGTTTGGGGGTTAATGAACCATATTTGCAGACAAGACCAAAGAATTTCACATAAGCAAATTTTATTATCATTTTATAAATAACAAGCTAAAACTATTTACACCATAAATACTCCATAATGCATAAAAGGCTTTATTCTTAAGCATAATGGACAAGCACGCTAAAAAAGAAAATTCAATTCAAGAAAACAATGTCATTACTGTATCAGGGGCATGTATTAGATAACGTGACAAGTTTTCTAACAAAAGAAACAATTGAAATGTGTTGTTTTGCTTACTTTTATGTAGAAAAACACCCCGTGACTAACGGGTGGGCTCTTTGGTATATCAATATTTTTAACTCGCATCAAATCAGCTGACTCGTAGTGTAGTAGGTTAAGCCCCTGTAAATTTTTGTAAGCGCAAAGATCCGAGTTCAAAACCTGGCTCGGGAAATATTTTTTCTACCTTTATTTTTAGCTCTTACACAAAAGAAAATAATCTTGATGATGACAAATTGAATATATATTGATTTTACCAAAAAATTAAAATTTACTAAGAATTTGGAGTGCAGTCGCTTTAATAAAACAGTTACATCTTAATAAATGTAACATTCTAGCAAACCTTACAGCTTCACCTCCGCAAGAAAGGTTTTCAGGAAAATATGTTAAGAAGTACATTCAAAATTTTAGGACAGATTTTAAGCATATCAAAACTAGAAAATACACAGTAATTCATACAGGTTTTACTCACAAGAAAAAGTTTGCAGGTTGCAATCACCTGCATCGTCAATAAAATACATAATAAATAATGCTGTCAATAGAATATGCTTCTCAAAAAAGTATTGAACTGACCAGCTGAATAAACTAACCCACTGCATGGATAGATTCAGCTTTTCAAAACAACAATCAAACTGAGCGCTACAAAAATTCAAGAAAATCTGTTTCTTGAACAAAGTATCAATTCTTTATTCCAAGTTAAAACTGTCTCACACTGATTTCTTCTACGATACAATGAGACTGCCAATCAGTGATCTTTTGTCACGCATATAATCAACAAATAAAGTAATTGTATATTTGAGATGTCAAAAGATCATGTCTTGTACAAAACACTGAAAAATAGTGTAAGTAGACATGCATTGTATTTAAGTTATTAGCTGTTAGTTTTCATAATGAATCAGGGACCATTATTTCTTGTTATCCCAAACTGAAGGTCATTACCAAATTAAAAATACCTATATCTGGAATTTTTATGTCATTTACGTTACAGCCTTACTTGATCAGATTTGAAAGTTTACAGTAAAAAATACAACATGTACTTGGCATGGGATGAGGGTTAGTAGTTTTACATTTGGTCAACTTGGGTTGGGTAAAAGCATAACCAGACTACATTGAATAATAATCAAAATAAAACACCAAAAATACTAGTAGTTAAAACAAACCAAAACAATGGAACACAACCAAATGTTTTAAAGAAGGATAACACATTATAATGAAAAGAATATTTCACTTACAGGTGTATAAAACAACAATTCAAATTGATATTTTCATTGGCAGAGGGCAGGAATGCCAACTGATGTTGAACCTGAATGATTATGAATATTGCCTTACCCATGCTTCATGCTTAAACAAGATACAAATGGCAAATTCTTGATATCAAGGACTACTACTGAGTTTAAATAAATGTAAAAGATATGTGTCTTTAATTCTAATTTTGTATGAGGAGACCTATATAAGCTGAGGTAATGCATATATGTGTTAATGCCTGGATGGTAGTGTTCACTTTGACATTATCACACAGATGATGTACTTCTTTAGTGTTACATCAAATGATCAAGTAGGGTTGTCATTTAATTGTGCACATCAACAAACACAGTCATGTATATGGAAATAATGATTTTAGTAGCCAGATTTTATTAAGAAATACAATTTAATCTAATGAATGCTAATGTCCACACTTTGTGGTTGTAACTAAGCATGAAAAGGGATGTAACATGTAGTTCCAAATTACACAAAGAAAAAGAGGTGCAATATGTTATCTTTCATTCCATACAGCAAAATTTTAAGTCTTTTTTGATGGCACAATGATCTTGTGCAGGTCCAAATGTCAAAATGATATTAATTGTAGAATTTACAATGCTTGGATTCTTTTTTGCACAATTGACAACCATGTTAGAATTATCAATAACCCATGGCAGTCTTACAACCTATCAGTGTAAGCCTAACAATAAAATACTACTGCTTTGAACACTCTTCCCCCATTTGAAATGTGCACTAGATCATTAAATGGAGTATATAACTGTGTAGTTATACAATTCAAGCATACATTCCTGTGTGTGATACTTTCATCTGATCGCTATACTTAAACTAACCCCAATTCAAAAACTACCCAATGAGGTTCACATGATTAAACTATCCTTGCAGTTTAATCAGCAAGTTAAATCGAATTCGAGGACTGTCATAATAATATATACCATGATAAATTTTGAGTGTGTATTGAGTATAACCATCCCAATCCAAGAACACTTGTCTGAGAGTTAATATGTACAACCTTTGACCTTGAACAGAATTTGGCAACACTAGTCCTAGGGTAAAGAGAACAAGGTCTTTCATTTACAAGACTTTGTGACCTAACTATTTAACTCATACTTACACTTAACAGAACTAGAGTTATCACTGACGATTACATAAACATTGTTATACAAACATGTATAAAAAATTGCAAGCATTAGAACGAAGTCTGATAAAGTCATATCAATTCATAAGTTAGAATGGGACAGGGTGCAACAAGTACATGTTTCATACTAAATGACATTGGTTCATTAAGAATATGGTTTCTACGGTGACTTTTCATGCTTTATGAATTGCACTAGAGTCTGATTCCAGAAAACATCATTTCTGGAAGTCGCATTGGTAACTTTTCTGAAGTATGACCATGACCGACTGGGGTATTTCCCTGGATCTTCAGGCTAAGTGGTCAATGCCATGCACAGTTACTTCCAACAGTTTTGATTTTTTCCCCGAAGGAAATAAGAACTAACAAAACAATTATATCACAGATGTAAGATGACTCTAATAAAAATGAAATTTAACAACTAGAAAAGTAAATCAAGACCTAGCAAAAGATTGTACGAAGACTTAACAAGATCAATAAATCAATAAATTTATATATTTTAAAGCTAAATAGAAAAAATACAGTTCATTTGAAGCCGTTCCAAGGTATGTTACTGAATTTACAACTTACTTACAACTTGATCAAATACCTTTTAATGACCAAAAGGTTGTCACTGACCCCCACACCTAACCTCTCCCAAAAGTATACAGTGAAACCTGTGTTATCTGGTAACCACCATGCTTGTTAAAGTAGGCTGTCGGTTAAACCAGGTTTTCCATTATAAATTTTATGTTACCCTGACTGATGGACTCTGCAGTTACAACCAGGTGCTGAATATGACCAGGTTTTACTGTACAAAGTCACTATAAACTGATCACACTTTGATGAACTAAAGGTTTAAATAGACGAATACTTAGCTCAATTTGAACTTGTATTCTTTTTGCCTTCTAATTTATCATGTATTTTTTGCAATCTACTGGCTTTAATCTTTTCTCTATTAAGATGCAACAACTACTTAATGTAACCATATAAATATTTTTTTGGTTTACATATTACTAAATCTTTCAGCCACTTCAGGAAAAATGAAATAACTTTTAAGAACTGTTAATTCACATGTACCCTGACCATGCAGAAAGTTTCAGTTTCTAAGATTTTATTCCAAAGGCAACCCTGATTTGTAAGCTTACTGGCAATACTCATAGACATGATTGTTTTAAAAAATACTGCATTATGTTACTGAAACATTAATTTAGTGTACACAGACTTCTCCTGTCTCCATAGTAACAAAATAACGAGACAATCTTTCCCATCTGGAAACTTTCTGTTTCTAGAAAAGAATTTACGTTTATCACAATGTTTGCTGATTGGTCAAAATATTGCATTTACATGTGACAGGTCCTAGAAGGTCACAGACTCTAGAATAAACAGTCTGTTTGCTTCCTTTCTTATCCAAGCCATCAGTTTATTGACTGCGTTGATTGCTAGCGACTTTGTCACTAATGGTCCAAATACAGCATACAGCTCAAATCCTCCAGTCACCTAGAATAAAATATAGTTGCTTCAAATGTAAGCACTGAAACACAGTTACCATGGTGATGGATATTTCGTTTAATTATTACCAGCTTATTTAAAAACTGTCGTATCACCACAGATAAGATACAGTGAAAGTAATTCTTGTTAAATAATACTTTAACAACTTTTGATAAACCATTCACAAGGCCTTCAGCAGAACCTGAATGAAATTAACAGTTGACCAGAAATGAAGAAAAACGCACTTCTTTCCCATTAAAAACATATATTGTTCAAAGTTACTACCGTCAATTTAGAACTTTTTTAGCCACCTTCATTTTGCCAGACTATGTTGCCATATAGGGAAACATGTATGTAAAAATTGCAAACATATCTTTGCTAAAATTATTTAACTTGTTATTGCAAAAAGCTAAAGCACAAAATAATTGTAGCTGAAAGGATTGAATGACATACCCATCCAAGTAATGCTTCGTACTGGCCTACATGGTAAAGGATTTTCAGGGGTCGTGACGTGGAATGTATTCTGTTATGCAGATAGTGATATAAACCAAACAAGCGCTCCTGTTGGTCCGGTGTCAGGTACGGAGCCTGAAGCTCTGGGCTCGTGTACTGGGCTGTACTTTTATTCTTGTACAGAAAGTGTCGCAAATCTGATATTCCACATTTTGAAATATTATAACTGTCTTTTCTTAACGAATCACTTATTGCCCTAAGACCATTGTACTTTATCAACCTCTGAAAGAAAGAAACTCATTATGTAGTAATAAAAAACAACAACAACAACTTGCTTTGTTAACATATGACAAAATTTCAAGTATGAGTAAAACATGACAAGGTGAGGTAAGTTGACAAAAGATGCATAGGTGACATGTATAGAACCAGCCACATGAAACAGACAATGCCATCTGAAACAACAGACCATTATAACTAGATGCCAACGTGCAACATGTCGAGCCCCCCATATGTCAAAAGGGCTAACTCCTTACCAAGTAGAGATGGGTCAAAATACACCTAAATATTGGATGTAACATGCATGTTGTACCACAGAAAAGTGGTTCGATTTTCTCGGGCCAGTAATAAAAAAGTTACAATTAAGCTATTTATAGTAACAACGAAGGGAAGTAATTCAAAAACAAGGGTAGCCCATGGTGGTGAACATTTGTACAAAGTAACATCAAAATCCCTCCATGCATGAAGAAAAAATGCTCCAGACAAAGATATTCTTGACTTTGAACTTTAACCTCTAAGTGTGACCTTGACCTTACACATAGGGACCTTGTTCTTGTGCATGACACTCCATTTCATGATGGTGAACATCTGTGCCAAGTTAAATTAAAATCCCTCCATGCATGAAAAAGATATGCCCCGGACAAAGTCATTCTTGAATTTACCTTAAGTCAAGTGTGACCGACCTGACCTGGGGACCTGGTTCTTGTCATGACACAGTCTCAAGATGGTGAACATTTGTGCAAGTAACATCAAAATCCCTCCATGCATGAAAAGATATGTCCGGACAAAATCGGATGGACGGACGCACAGACAATGCCATCTGAAACAACAGACCATGATAACAACCATTTTGCTATAGTGCTGTGGCAGAAAAATAGGAAAATTTGCTAAACATACTGCTGTACTTGTCAAATCATATGTATCATAGACTGGAAGCAAACATAAACCCTTGTCAAATCTAAATATCTGTCATGAACACAGGATTTGAAAGAAGGAATCTAACCTCTGTTATTCTTGATTTACATGCTGACAGTGTGAAGAAGGAATCTCTATCTACTGACAGCAGTAACAAACATGTCTGACACTCCTCATCCAGGTACGAGATATGAGCTTGCAAAAACCCACTGAAAAATAGATTCATCACTTAACAAACTATATCAAGTATATTTACACTTAAATTACTACAATAGGTAATAATCCTATAAAGAAAGTCTCAACATATTTTTTCAGTTTTGCATACAAGAATCTTCAAACAAACAGGAGCCCGGAACAAGTAGAAACATATTAATCTGAATCAACTCTCAGTTGGCATACCATTTTAAATCCTACTGGAGATTGCTTATCATTTTTTCCTGTTCAGATACTCGTTAATTTTTAAAAAAATTCATGCGTAATTCATAACCATGCTGGACATGCTGATAATATGTACATCTTCTTTAAGTAGTCAAGTTTTCCATGGAGCATAGTTAAATTCCAATCATCAACTGCTGAGAAATGGAGTGGTCACGAATTTTCATATTTATTTACAGCTTGCCATGAAGTTTAATTATATTCCCTCCAGTACTTGCTGAGAAATAGCGCGGAAACTAATGGTACTCTATATATCCAATAAAGCAGTAATCAAAGGACCATAACTCTGTGCAAAATAATTGAACTGGAATACATGGACAATATGTGTATCTCTCCTTGGTACTAAACATCAACATGAAATTTCTGTCAGTAGTTGCTGAGATATTGTCCAGAAACAAATTTCAATGAAGCAGTAATCAAAGGGCCATTACTCCTGGTAGTGAACATTACCATGAGGTTTGGTTGAATTTACGCCAGCAACTGTTGCTGAAAGATAGACAGGAAATGAATAAGAGACAGACGGACAAGCGACCACTATATGCTCCCACTTCCAGAGGCAAAATAAAAAACAATACAGAGTGAAGTGGTTTCCAGTTTTCTTCTAAGGCTAGGCTCTTACAGGCTATTGAAAAATGTCTGGGTTATTCTAAATCCATCTTTTTAAACATCTAACCTTTTCAACACTTAGCTTAAATATAACACCAATATCCGTTCAAACTTTGTTGTATTTAACAATGTCAACAAAGTTAAACTGGTAACTTACGAGGAGTCAAACTTTGGAAGACATATAGGTGTCCACGACTCGGCTGCTTTGAAAGACTCGGCCGAGTTTATCAAATTGATAATCAGGTGGAGGTCCATGGGATGTAGGAAGTATTTCTTCATTCTGACTAGAGTCACAAGCTGACTGTTGGCTATAATCAGTGCAAAAACAAGGTCCTGAAATATACAAAATCAACAGACATGCAATTAACATGGTTTGATACTTTTGTAAGTTTGGTTCATGTATATGTTACAGTATAGGCAGTTTTCAATGGTTCTATACCTTGTAATAGTCCTGGCATATAACCTCTGCTACATGCTTGCCAGATTTCACCAAAAAAATTGGCTTACAGTATTTGATACTTTCAGAGTGTTTTTAAGAACTGCTAGTAATCTCAAGTTCCTACCTGCATATGCTTGTATAACTAACCTACCATGCAGGAGGTAGATATTTTTGCTTAAGTGAACAGTTTAGAGCAAGATTAAACTATGTAATCAATGAAATCATGGTCTACATTGTTCACAAAGTACTTCGAAAATCTTTCATTGAATACCGTACTCTTCTTTAAAAGTGTTGGTATACAACATACTATCAAAATCTAAACTTAATGTACACAATCTTTTTAAGAAATGCAGGAATGATATTGATAAAAGCTATCTAAGTGAGTTAACTTGACAAAGTTTTTAAAAGAGAAAGGTACCTTGACTTTTGCATGCTGGACGATACTTTGAGCAATCATATCACGGGTAGCACTCTCAAGTGGCAGGCATCTCACAGCACCAAGTAATAATCCTGGCTCTGTATCCATCATAATAAGCAAACTGTCTAAAAACTTCTCCGATCCACTAAGCTGTCGCCGCAAGTCATAATTCCTTCTCTGTTTGAATATTTTACGTAAAGAACTAAGAGTTAAGACACTAAGTACTTGATTATATAAATAGTTCAGCTGAATTCTAATTTGTCTGTCTGATTCAGAACCGCGTGTTACACATACAAGAATCAAATGGTCAAGACTAAGGAACACGATTCTGTGATCTCCAACAACAATCGACCTCATGGTATCATGAGCCGAATCCTGGACAAATGATACAAGAGCTTGCATCACTCCAAATATGGTCACCAGTTTATCTTCATTTCCGTATCTGCAAAGTATAAATACATGTACCGTACATAAGTAACCTTACAAACTTCAAAATAAAGATTTTAATCACATTGCAGGGGTTCCATTTGACCTTTGAAAAGGGGTTTTGACCCTTGAAATTTTAAAAAGTTATAAAATGACTCTTACGTATTTCAGCTGGAAGATCACTTTTCTTCAAAATAAAGTATATTCCTAGTAAAAAAAATAGCAAAATTAAGCTAGTTAATGCCAAAATGTCACCTGACTTCCATCAGCTAGTGAAACGCCTGCATTGATTTGTGTATTGGTGATATACACTAATAAAACATGCAAATATGCTTGTATTGAAACAGCAGACAGAACTTAAGTTAGATGGTGTTG
Source organism: Saxidomus purpurata (assembly GCA_022818135.1). NCBI lineage: Eukaryota > Metazoa > Mollusca > Bivalvia > Venerida > Veneridae > Saxidomus > Saxidomus purpurata. Next base: position 23,889,871 of record JAFMSR010000011.1, on the reverse strand, counting down.
ATACAGAAACGGTCATGTCATGTGCCAAGCATACCACAATTATTCATACAATCCTTCATTGAAAAGTATAAATATGTTTTGGTCATGAAAAAGAACATTTAAGAGGTCTCATCCACAAATACAAGCTAACATAGTTGCTCTTATGGACGGACCTTTATAAAATATGCTTCAAATCAAATAAAAAAAGAACATTTTGCTGAAAATCGTCACGACTTACAAGTGCACAAATACAATTACATAATGAAATTGGAGCTTGGCATCGGAGTCTTACTTTGTCAGTATTTTTTCAACTTTTTGGTCTATGATTAAAAGAACAACACCTGCTCTAAGCCTCTATCACTTATAATGATGATCATTCTGATTCAACCACCTCAATTTTCGGGGCCTGTATTAGTTTTATGTTTTACTTTAATATTAATTTTAATTTGTTAAAATCTGATTAATGGTGTATCGTCATTTTTTTAAGCATTTTGCCACAAAACTATACTATGAACGTCTAATTATTAGGACTAGGGGTATCAGTCCTACCTTACCTGTAAAAAGCCCTTAACCCAGCTAAGTAGTGCACAATGCTTGAGATTGAACAAAATGCGAGTAAAGTAAGACACAAAAGATATGTTGTTTTTTTTCAAAATTCACAGTTATACCTGCCTGCCATATCAAGTACTTAAATGCTATTACACCTATTAAATAGTACGGGAAAAACAAAGATTTTCTGCCTATAGGTACATGTAACTCGTAAATCAAAAATTATTTGTGAATGTCAAATGAATTCATAATAATTTCAATATACGTCGAAGTTGAATTTCGATTCTCTGTTACAGGAACCATTTTGGATTTCGACTTCTGGTGGTAATGACTAAAACATTTCCGAAAACAACTCTTTTTTCCCCTTTTTTCATTCTTCAACAACCAGCTAATCACTGGTTGTTAAACTTAATGATTTTTTTTAACTTTTAAAAAGTAATTCATTACATTCAAAAGTATTTCCCCAATTTTGTCAGGAACGCTGGCGCAGTCCCCCACTGTCGGGAGGTAATCATTGTGGGGAATTTGCTGTGGTGCGTTATTAAAAAAGCATCTACTGACCACAATCTGTAGCGTAGTTGTTTTATGATTTAGGTTTTTGTTTGGTTAGACTGTAGTAAATGTGGTGTATTACTTATTATGATAACAGTTACAAATTAATTAATGTATTTGGTTTTTCCCGTTGATAGGTAGCACCTATAGTTATATCATCAATGTGCCAATTATCTTTAATGAAACTGTTACGGTTACCAGGTGGGACAAAATTCATACCGTGAATAGACTGGTTTTCCTGAGTCACTAAGTATAAACACATGTTTTCTCTGCTGCCTCCATTCAGGTGTTTTTACATCTTCATCCTCTTCAAGTATGTGAGTACGACCTATATGATCTATCACTTCTGATAAATCCTTTTTTCCAGACTGAAAAATGAACAGAATTGTTTCATGAGCGAGAATTTCTTCTCAATCTCAACTACAAAGAAGCCTAAAAATAATTAAAATTGAACATATGATTGCTATTAATTTATTGAAACAGAAAGTAGCTGACCTAAAAAGGCATCAAGACTATAATTTCCAGTTTGGTGGCCAACAGACCATCAACTTATAACTATTGTTCCCCCAAAGAAAATTTTAGTGGCCTTACAACTATTTCAATAATACAATTACAAAAATTATGATTTTACTCCAACATGGCAACGAAGTGCCACACATTTCTCTGTATTTGAAGTAACTCCAACCTCACTCAGTCACGCTACTTGTATTTTACTCCTGCAACGTGTGAAGGGAAATACACTACATACGAATTTGCATAATTTTATCACTAAGAGTAGCGGGCTACCAAAATGATCTGATATTTTATAACTGTCACACCTCTACGCCTTATTTTAATGTGCTCCATAATAGGAGGAAAGTATTGTTTCAATATTAGGTACAACCAGCGCATAAATACACAATTAACCTAGTTCAAATAACAATTTTTCGCTCTAAAATGAAAAATTAAATATGTCTTTAAATGAAAACCTAAGATTTTATAAAAAATCTCACCACATGTTGAAACCTAAACATGCAGGTTTAATCATACAGCATGATATGTCATTAATTTCTATATTTTACTGCTTGATGCAGGTGTGCATATAGGTAAACATAACTTGGAATTGAGTTAAAGCATCATTTTTAAATTTAGGCAGTGGCTAGAGTTACGGTACCGAACGTACTCCTGTGACCATTAGGTTTACGGAAGTTCCGTATCTCTAGCAAAACCCTAAGAGGAAAGGCTAGAGTTACGGAAGTTTATAAAGGTATATGTATGTTGCTTTAAATATGCATGATAATGTATTGTAAATATTTCACCTGTAATAGTGAATAAACCGATCTGTCGGCAAATGCAGCGACTTCATAGTCGCCATTTTGGTAATACATAAATATCGGAAATATCGTTGTTGTCTTCGTCTTTACTTGAGCGTTCCATTGCAGTTGGACAATTATATCACATGTTGTGCAAAGCATGATAGAAGTTAAGTAAAATGTGTTGTATTTGTATTTAATTGTCTGACTACATTTAAGCCATGCTCGAGAAGGCACTCAAATCGTGACAAAAAAGGAAAGATCAAAAGTGCAGCTGTTAAATTTAAAAATTAATCTTAATTTTTTTTTGGTTTACGTTTTTCGTACTCTTCAATTCTAATATTCTTCTTTTCTTTATCTTACTATTGTTTAATTAACGTTCTTTGTAAACAGAACACGTAAATATATGCAAGAATATACAACATGACAATGATGGTTCCGATATTAGCAACATATTAAATTATAACCAAAATGGCGCCTGTGAAATTGTCGTACATACAACAGATCAGTTTATTCACGAATAGTGGTAAAATATTTAAGTTTACAATACATTATCATGCATATATTAAAGCAATACACATACCTTTATAAACTTCCGTAACTCTAGCCTTTCCTCTTAGGGTTTTGCTAGAGATACGGAACTTCCGTAACTCTAGACTCGGAGGCTAGGGTTACGGTACCGTAACTCTAGCCACTGCCTTAAATTTAATCCTATCATGTTAATTTTAATCATAAATACATTTAAATTTTGGATTTTATTGCGTTTATAAGTGCACCACAGAATTTCGTTGAAGATGTTATCCCAGCTATTTGCACATTGAAGTGAGACGTAGAAGGCCGACAGCTGTAAAATGTCAACCTGTAAAATCAGTTTGCCTTCGAAGTGGAAATAGTGAAACTAGCAAAGAATGATGCACTCGAAATTGAAAAGCCAACTTACATCGCTTTGGTCACTTGAATCCTCACTTGCTGAGGGTGTACCCTTTTCTAAATCGACATTATTTACTTGTAAACTTTGTTCACCTCCGGACGAGTCGTGTTCTTGCGATGTCTGACGAACTATGTCATGAATATGGCCTCTTTTTCTTGTAAGGATTCGATTGTTTTCAAGTTCTTCTGCATTTAAGCTTTCATACGAGTCTGATACAATCAGCATAGCCGTACCACAATTTCCAGGTGCAAGGTCTTCGCGTAATTCCTCAATTTCTTCTTCCAAAACAACTTGTTCCGCCTCTTTGGCGGCCATTTTGGATTTCGATACCATATTTGATTTCATTTCCCGAAGAGTCGGAAGTTTAATGGGCGACGTGCTTTTATTTTTACGGACTAACCTCTTGAATCGGTGTGTATCGTTTACGACTCTGTTGCATACTAACTTCGCATTTCAGACCAAAACCATGTCACAGACAAATATACACATGTCTGCAGTAAAGTTTCAAACAGGTATCCTCATTAGTTCCTTTAGTACCTGACACATAGATCTAATACTTTTTGGCTTATGCCTATTACCTGGAACGAATATATACTTATCTTAATGCTCCAGCTATTACCTAATAAATCAAAGGACTGAAAGCACTGGAGGATTGATTGTCTCTGAACAACACAGTCTGCACACATACATGTGTAAATATCAGGACAACACAGACTGTACACATACATGTGTAAAATCAGGACAACCATTGCACGAGTAAAGTTATAAACTGGAGACACACGTGTCCACAAATTTTGACCTTTAACTATTTGTGTAAACTTTACTTTTGAGATAGGAACCCATGTGCTTACATTTTGCATTCAGTGACTATGTTCGACTACCGTATGAAGTATTAATCTGTGACTGGTGAACATTTTCGTACCATTTTCGAACCACGCATGTACATAAAATACAACAATTGAAACGTGTTTAAAACATAAAAATATGTTGTCATATTCCAAAAAGACATCTACAAGTGCCTTTGTAAAGTTAATTTGCTGATAAGTTTCAGTTTTATACCTAAACGCATAAAGGCGCATTTTAGACTAGTGTTTCGGCATATCTTTTAAGACAGATATAGAAGCGTTGGCAAGTTACAAAAAATTCTTTGTTTTTTTATGTTGAATTCCGAGTTTTGTAATTTAAAATTTAAGAGTACCTATAGTGGTTCCATAACGTATTACTATGTCCGATAGCCTCAATATTTGGACTACAAGACCGACCGATTTTACAAACTGACATTACATAGATGTTTAAACATGTCCATTAACTCCAAACGTTTTCTCTTGGCCTGTCTAAGGTATTACAAGTAGGAGTAAATGTTTTTTCTACATTGTCTTGTACTCTACATAGTATTATTCTCATTGTATTCTCTCAATATAATTGATGTTGTATACTTGTATTGTCATTTGCCTTGTAGCATGTGTGCAGGGTCTTTCTTGTGCCATTTACCTTGTATCTGATATGGTGTATTATGGCCGTTCCTAGTTTGTATAGTTTGTGCTTCATTTGTTTAGTTGTTTCTTGTCTTGTAAAAATATGTGCTTTGTTCTGTATTTTCTGTATCTGTCAATTTGTGTTGTATTTTGTATTCTCTTTATTTGTTAAAAAAACCTACTCATCTTTATGGTGGAAAAATAAAATCAATCAATCAATTCTGACCAATTAACCAATCAGATTGTTAGGTCATATTCATTTTTTCATTCGGTTAAAGGTGAAAACTCGGTCTGTACAGTAGAATTGTATGCAAGTTTAAATGTATTTCAAACGAAACAAAAAGCTATTAACAACAAAAAATTATTTTAAAAACAATATGAGAGCTACAAGCTAATAGTAGACCGTCGTCTTTTTTCATTTTCAGTCTTGGCTATTGTACATTTTAACATTAAAGATGCATAAAGACCAGTGATGAAAGCCAAGGAATCACCTTTCCCGAATGTAAATGATTTATCAGTACCCGGATGCGCAAAGCCGAGAATACAAAAAAAACACACAATGTCTCGATGCGAGTACAATTAGTTGGACTATCCCAAGGTCGTGCTTTCGATTGGTCACTTTGAACACATGTGTGTTTAACATTGTAATTACCCGTTTTATTTGCATTTTGATTGGTAAATGAGAACTGCTGTCGATTTACATTTTTTTTTTAATTTGTGAAAGTACCACTTGCTTTAATGTAGCGAAAATATATATAATTTGACATTTGAATTTTCCAATCTGTTCTTGCAGAGATGTGATGCGCCCCTGGATGTCAAGGCGGTAGAAGATCAGGCAATTGGAATAGAAGACTAGCAAGTAGAACTTTCCTTTAGAATTGTGATAACCTTTCAGGACCCTCACCCTGTTGAAATGGACTCTTGATAAAGAAAGAAATGAGGATGTAGAAATGACCGCAATGACAGGGCCAATTAGAATGATAAGACTGGAAATTGCAAGAGGGAGCGAGACGGTTAATGTGACATGCAAGACGTACATGTATCTGGCTTTCAGAAGTTACAATGTAGAAACTGTCTTCGTCAAGTTTGGGAAAGATAGTGATACTTTGGAAAACTTGTCCTTATGTGTCTCCATCTGTACATCATCATGATATGTGTGTGTATAATTCATCAAACTGGGAAATTTGTCAAAAATGTGAAAAATGAAAAGACATTAACTTATGATAGAGACGTAGCAGTTTTGACCATTGGTTATCTGTTTCCTAACTGTTCATTTATAATTTTGGGTCAATTATGAATTTCAAACAGTTACATCTAAGCAGCTGATAAAGAAAAAATCAGTTATTACTTTTATTATGACTCCTATTTCTGGCAAAGTTTGGACATCTTTTGTATATGGACACAGTTCTAGTCTTTCTACATTTTAAAGGGGCACTCCCTACATCTAGCAGATTATATTCTCAAAACATATATTATGTGTTCAATCATGAACGTAAAATGATAAATAAGTACAATTTCAAAGAAGAACCTTTGCAAAAAATGCCTCATTTTACCACAAGTAATTGAGGTCACAAATATTGAGGCTTTCTGTAATAAATCACATCCACCAATTAATTGTACAACAACGACTCTACATAGAATATTGAACAGTTTACGATACTGCAGTATATTTTAAACCGCTGATTTTATAAAAATGACTGGAAATGCATAGCTGAAACGTTTAGGTTATTTAATAATACTTCCATAGATTCTTTTATTTATGTTTTGGAGGTCATGTAGTTTGACATCAGTTATAGGGTATGTCCCTTTAAACCAGGATAATAGTTTTTAGCACACCTGGCACAAAGTGCCAGAGTGAGCTACATCGCATTAAGATCACATTCAATCCGTCGTACATAGCATGTCCGTCAACATTGTCCTTCAAAGGACATTTCCACTTGCCCAATAATGATATAACTTGGAAGGGATGTGCCTTGCATAAAGCCTTTTCAAGGTTGTTCAGATAATTCCATTCCATGCAGAACTCTGGTTACCATGGTAACAGAAATAAAAAACTTTATAAATCGAGCTTAGATATTTGGCATGTGGCATAACCTAGTGGACCTCAACCAAGATTGTTCAAATTGTGACCCCCGCTCCAAAATTGACCCGGCACGGGGGTCACTTGTTTTTACATACTGTAGCTTATATAGGAAAATCTAAAAAAAATCTGCTTCTCTGAAACTACAAGGCCTACAGCTTAGATATTTAGCATGTGGCGTAACCTAGCAGATATCTACCAAGATTGTTCATACATGTTTTTTGAACCCTAATTCAAAATTGCCCCTGCACTGGGGGTTCACCTTTGATTAGACTATATAGGAAAAACTCTAAAAATCTTCTTATATAAAACCAAAAAAAGTGTAGAGCTTAGATATTTAGCATGTGGGATAACCTAGTGGACCTCTACCAAGTTTTTTATTCTAATATGCCTACGGTATATTTCTATAGTCAATTCGAGTGCATTAATATGATTAAAGCACTCGGAAAAGTAGGCGGAGTTTCGGACATGGAAGTAGATCCTTCCGACTTTTCTAATTCACTCCCGGGCAAAAATAAAATATAGAAATGGAAATAATATCAGTATAAATACATCAGTCGCATGAAAAAGATTTGTTTAAGAACCAAAATATTATTTTTGATTGCGTCAAGTAAGCCTTAGAATACTCTCACCTTGTTTTCCTTAAAAAGGTCAGGAAATTCAGGATTAACAGTCATACAATGTTTTGATTCCGGGAGACAAAACTATGAATGAAAACGTTTACGTCATCACACTGACGTCATTACTCCACGTTAAAACGTTGTACAGTTCAAATTAACGGTACGCATTTAAATCGATTGGCTGCTTTGTTAGGTTCTGAATCTGACGTCTTCTGCATAATGTCAGTCAGGTATTTCTTTTTATATTTTATGTATTAGATGATTAAACTAAAATAAGTTTGTATAATATAGTTATGTTTGATATCTTGAATGGTTGCCCGAATAGGGGAGTGAATTCCAACAGCTACTACTTATGCTGTTTTACACATTACCGCCGAACTGAAAAAAGGTCCGTAGTAGTTACGATAGTTTTAAAAAAGTCGGCTTCTAAGAATCGAAATAATCTATGTCTTGGAGTGTTTTATCGAAATTGAAGCATTTCCCGTCGGTAATGTGCCTGCGTAATAATTCACTCGGGCTTCGCCCTCGTGAATTATTCCGCCAGGCACATCACCTCCGGGGAATGCTTCAATTTCGATAAAGCACTCCAAGCCATAGATTATTTCTTAAATATTATGACCCCCAGGTCAAAATTTACAGCTCCCGAGGTGATTTAACATGGGCTTAGTATACACAAATCATGTCGCCCATGTCAAAATTGACCCTTTGACCTTGTATTATAGCCAATGGCAGCAAAGTAAGCGATATATGTATTTCTTTGTAAATGTGGAGTTGCCAAGGTATTTCTCAAATTCAATGCCTGTCCTAGTTTATCCATGATCCTTAAGATAATGCTTATATTTGACCTCGGGGTTTGTTTTTGTTACTTGTTTATTAAATTTACTTCATGTGTATTTATGCATACACATAAAGTTATATGCATTGTTACTTGTAACATTACTACATGTTTCTGTCTGCCAGAATTACTTTTGAGATCAAAATTCCTAAAGCAACTACATGTATAATTATGTTGCTTTCTGTAAAGCAGTCAGACTCTTTGTCTGCCCGTCAAATGACAACTTGTTATCGGTATATCAGCCTGTCAGTTTTAGGATGGATGATTGTCCTAGATATTTAGTGTGTAACAGTGTCTAGAGGACCTCTTCAAAGTGTGTTCAAATCACGCCCTAGGGGTCACAATGTACCCTGCCCAGGGGACCGTTTAGTATAGAAAAGAATTCTAGTGGTCTTCTATCTCTATCTTCTATCTTCTATCTTCTTTGTTCAAATCATGCCTCTGGCTACAATATTTGGCTGAACCTTGTATCTTACCAAGGATGGAAATTGCGACTAAAAAACAACTGTTGATTTAATATCATATGTCTCTTGCATTCTTCCCTTTTTAGCTCACCTGTCACAAAGTGGTGGAGTAGAGGTTAATAACCCCTTTACACCGAACTCGTTCTCACTACGTTCTGAAAAATGTAGCCGAACAGGCTCAAACTGTGTGCAAACGGGAGTTGACGTAGTAGCAACGTTTTAAGGTCTGATTACGAACTTCATGGACGAGCTCGGACGGGTTTGAACGGGAATGGTGTTCCAGAACTTTGAGCCTGTTCAAAATTTCATGGCGACCATCCCGTTCTGTAATTAGACGGAGTGACAACGTACTTAAAACGGGATGGACGTACTAGGAACGTGCTATGACGTGATGGGATCGGGCGTTCCAGTTCACAGACAGACTCAATTCGACCGCATTACGTCTTTAGTGCGTTGTTATTCCGTCTAAATATATAAAAACAAAATAACAAGTTCTAAACAAGTTATCAACACGTTTCCACACAGTTCTAAAAGTTCGCTGTAGGTTCTCAGTACGCTCTACTCGTTTTGAGTACGTTTATTGCGTTCTTACGCAGTTTTTACAACGTCCACCTGTTTGCAGTACAATCAGACAAGGTATCGTATAAATACGGGCCGTTTTCTCACTGGTTCATCATTTGGGCGCACACTATTTTATGCCTTGAACCATGGATAATCTTGCAGCTGTTAACATTTTAAATGTTGGCTTCGTACAATTTTTGGATTCTTTTAGTAGTGGCAGCTTTATCACGCCCTGTTTGTCTGGCTCTACCCTTCCTTGGAGGCATGATGATCACAAGGATGCAAGATGGTTAGTTACGATGTTTGTCACAATTGTTGTGGAGTTCGTTTTCACAGCTTGAAGCGGTGAACGAAAATGAGGACTGGCTTAAACGTACTGGGTTTTTATAGCCGTCAGGTCAGGACGTGATTGCAATTACGTTCTGAACGGACTAGGAACGAGATGAGGACGTACTCGGAACGAGTTTGACTGTCTTTGAACGAGATGGTCGAGTTACGAACTAATTAGAACGGATTTCGACGTATAAGGAACGTAGTAGAACTAGTTGCGAACGGGTTCAAACTGACTAAAGACGAGTTTGGACTGGTTGGAAACGGTGTCCCTATGAGGAGAACGGGGCAATTTTACCCGATCTGAACGTTATATAAACGGACTGTAGACGGGATAAGGACTAGATGGATGTATTGGGAACTGTTTATGAACTAACTATGATCGTATTATAGACATTTTCCTGCTAAATCTACACGTTCTAGCCAGTTCACAACCCGTTCTACTATTTTTGTAGGACGGGGTCGGACGTTCTGAGAACTAGTTTGGTGTAACGGAAGCTTGATGCCTGTTGCTAGTCAAGGAGCTATTAGAACACTAGTCACTTGTTGTATGACCTTTAACCTTTTCCTTGAACACCATCTCCTCTAAAACCACTGAGCCAATGTTGAAGCTCTATCAAAGTTGTTCAGATAAATACACATATTCACACCTCTGGACCGTGTGGTTGCCATGGCAATGGAAAGGAAAAACTTTCTCAAAATCCGGGAGGCCAAGAGCGAAGATATTTGGTATGCAGCATTGTCTAGGGAGCCTCTACCAAGACTGCTTAAATTATGACTCCTGGCTCAAAATATTGACCCAGTTCGGGGTTCACAGATTTTACATAGGCTTATATAGTAATAGCTTACAATTTCTTCTGGAGGCCAGGTTAGCGATAAAGGGGCCATATTGGCCCTTTGTTCGAACTGATCATTGATTTGTTACCTTCAACTTAAAGCAGATATTTAAAAAGGAATGGCCATCAACACCATCAGTTACACTTTATCATACCTGGTACTTTTAGGCCAAGGTCTATGTGACTTTTGACAGTTCAATGATTTCCTCTCGGAGTTCGATACCATTGATTGATAAACGCATTTACAATGTACTTGAATTACCAATCACAATATCATAATTATGTGGAAAACTTCTTTCAATAGAGTATTGAACCATTACTTTACTGAAATTATTTCATGCATTTTCTACCCTTGTGACTTTGTCCAGGTCATATTTCTAAGTGTTTTTATTAGCGGAGCAGTGAGATCAGAGGCACATGAATCTGTGTACCCAAACAAATTCAGAGCCTTCAGCGCTTTGATTCTTGTTAACTTTAAAAATATAAAAAAGGGGGTACATGAGTTTTGAAATAAATCTTTTATTCACTCATGCACTGTAGATTATGAGGAGTGTTTGTGAAGTTTGTAAAAATAATACGTAAGTGTATATAAAACATTATCATATATATCCCACAAAGTAGCTACTTATACATAAATGTTAAATTTAGTCATTTGAAAAGCCATAGAGCTTGTTTGTGAGTATTAAACATGCTATTTGAAATAAAAATTTATCCCACACTAAAAAGAAAAAAAAAAGAATTAAACTGTAGCGATTGTCTTTAACACTTGCTTTCTGAAACTGCTTGTTATCTGAGATTTACATCCCTCATGTCAACTAATTTGCATTTTTTTGTGACAAAAGAAGGGCCTTTATACAAATATCTCGTAAGGCATTGGTTCAGGTACGTTTAGGCACATGAGTAGAATCAGAGACAGTCCACAATAGAACTGAACTATTTCGAAGATTGCAGCTAAGTAATTTGAACCTTTAGGTTTATACCATATTTTGAGCTGAACACTTCTAGATGTAATAAACCTAATGAAACTGGGTATCGTAGTGGTGTACAGTTAAATGTAGAAATGTCAAAATTTTGCAAAGTTGTTAAAACATTGTTGAGTTAAACTTTGATAAAAGTCAAAAAGGCACTCTGGCTTGGTGTCGAAAACACTAGCTTTTAGGCCCTAGGCTGGTCCTTTCCGCGTTCAAGATTCACTGATCCTCTAAAGAAAGTGTTAGCCTTACAGTTCCATCCTAGAACTGCATGTGCGCTGTTCTAGAGTCACCCTTGTGGCACTTGACTGTTCTAGAAACACCCTTGTGGTTCTTGACTGTTCTAGAAACACTCTTGTGGTACTTGACTGTTCTAGAAACACCCTTGTGGTTCTTGACTGTTCTAGAAACACCCTTGTGGTACTTAACTGTTCTAGAGTCACCCTTGTGGTACTTGACTGTTCTAGAAACACCCTTGTGGTTCTTGACTGTTCTAGAAACACTCTTGTGGTACTTGACTGTTCTAGAGTCACCCTTGTGGTTCTTGACTGTTCTAGAAACACCCTTGTGGTACTTAACTGTTCTAGAAACACCCTTGTGGTACTTGACTGTTCTAGAGTCACCCTTGTGGTTCTTGACTGTTCTAGAAACACCCTTGTGGTACTTAACTGTTCTAGAAACACTCTTGTGGTACTTGACTGTTCTTGAAACACCCTTGTGGTCCTTAGAAAATGTTTTCCCTGTGTCTGCCACATCCACTAGAAGATTACAATCACATGTTTCTCTCTTCAGCACTCGATGCTCAAAGTCACTAAATACTCTGGATAGACCTGTAATGGTAAAGGCGCAGTTTCTACATTAAACAATTGCGTCAAGATGTACAAGTAGAATGTGATGGCTAAAATATCATGTATTTCAAAACAGTAATGACTATTGTTGATAGATCTTTGTTCAAAACTCATGATATGTCGTCTTCATTCGGGATTAACTGATATAGTTGAACTGAAAACAAACAGATGAATTGACTTTATCAAAAAAAGATTTGTAAATGTAAAATAAAATCGTAGCCTACTACATTAATATTCAAGCACTATAACAATAAAACCTATTAATAAACGTTAATTTTAGTATTTTTGAAATAACTTCTTAGAACATGTCCGTTGCAGCAGAAGGGAACTTTAAGACTCACCTGATTTGCACTCGAAACCCTGTATATCGGGTACTGTGTTCCCTTAGTACTGTGCAGAACTTTTGAGGATTGGTAACCATTTGGAACAGAGTATGTACATGTTGAATCGGTGGAAGGAAACGAATTTCCTAGGCATACTCGACAGAGTAACACATATCTGAAGTAAGTGTAGTAGTACTTAGAAATGCTTGAAAGAATGTACATGTATGTATATACAAAATGTACGGACATTCACTCCCAGTCAATATTTGTAGAAATGTTTTTTTTTCTGTTGCACTTTTCGAAATCGTTCCCGATAGAGCAGCAGTTGGTGGCGTCAGCTGTATGTAGACCTAGTTGGTGGTAGGTGCTGGGTTACAGCAGCAGTTAGTACCGTCAGCTTGCGGGCCCAGTTGGTAGTAGGTACTCGGTTATAGCAGCAGTGTATACCATCTGCTAAATCTGCTATAACCCAGCTCCTACCACCTACTAGACCAACATACAGCAGACAGTACCTACTACTGCTATAACCCAGCTCCTACCATCAACTAAGCCCACATACAGCAGACGGTACCCACTGCTGCTATATCCAGAAATATACCCTCAACTAAGCCCACATACAGAAGACGGTACCCACTGCTGCTATATACCAGCCCCTACCACTAACTAGGCCCACATACAGCAGACGGTACCCACTGCTGCTATATCCCAGCCCCTACCACTAACTAGGCCCACATACAGCAGACGGTACCCACTGCTTCTATATCCAAGCACCTAATAAGTTGGTGGTAGGTACTGGATGAAATAAGCAATGGATACCGTGTGTTCAATATGGGCCTAGTTGGTGGTAGGTACTGGGTGAAAATAAGCAGTGGGTACCGTGTGTTGTATATCGGTCTAGTTGGTGGTAGGTGCTGGGAGAAATAAGCAGTGGGTACCGTGTGTTGTATATCGGTATAGTTATTGGTAGGTTCTGGGAGAAATAAGCAGTGGGTACCGTGTGTTGTATATCAGTCTAGTTGGTGGTAGGTGCTGGTTGAAATGAGCAGTGGGTACCATGTATTGTATGTGAGCCTAGTTTGTGGTAAGTGTTGTATTGACGGATGGTTGTTCGAAATTTTTTTGAATTTTAATTGATAAATGCAGGTAAACAGAAATAAGTTGTAAAATATTTTCATATTCTGCAATCTCAAATAATCAAAAAATTAGATTTGAAAAGTCTTGCCTGTGACAACCGCAGTCAGCATTTGTATTTGGATTTTGTCCCTCTGTATTCACGCCGTGCTCGTTCTGTTCGAATAGGATGAGATTGTCAGCAAAATAAGCATCTGAAAGAGTTAACAGTATGCAATCTGGGCTTGAAGTTTTTTTCTTCTTGCAAAGAATCTCTAATTGACAAATGCAAAGTTTACATTATCATAATAAGCGCGTGTTCTAAATTTTCTTCTTAACATAAACACATACAAAATAACATTTTCCTCGCACTTTGAAGTACAGGATAGATATGTTTTGATTACCTTTTTGGAAAATGTGATCTTTCCATTCCTCACTGAAGCCTCCCTCTATAACAAACTTAGAACCACAAAACAGTAGACGTTCGTTTGGTACTCCACATGTTTCACTCGACATCCTTTCCTTGAGTTTCAAATAATCTTGTAGCAAGGTCCTGATTAGGATCCTTTGCATCTGATAAATTTAACCACAAAGTTTGTTAACTCTAAAACGGAAAGTCAAACCTAATATCCATGTAATAGCTACAGAAATATTGTAAACAGGAGTACATGTAGGGTACTTGTAACCTTTATTGAAAAATAATATGTCTATAGACCTGTAAAATGTTTTAGACCTACTCATTGTTAAAAAACTCACTTTGTGTTCATAAAATTGATGTCACTTGGATTACGTAGTATGGCAGCCAATAGCAATTCTGGAATTTACCTGATATTGGATTATTCAGTTCTCGCATTAATGTGGGCAAAATAACTACGAACTTTAACGCAAGATTTATCAGTCACGCATATAGTTATGCGATGAAGAATAATTTCACTCACTCTGATAATTCTGTAACGAGAAAATTCTTCCGTGCGTGCCTTTGCAATTTGTTCCACTATAATTTGGTACTCGCGTTCATGTGTACCTAGTTCTTTTAAACCTGTACAATCTTTTACTTTAAAAGGTACATCTGTTTCTGCAATACAGAATGTTTAAAAAGCAATTTGTTTGTTACACAAACAAATAAAAACTGACTTCACATGCATTAGATCTGTCAACCACATGTTCTATCAATCTGTGCGTATGTCTACGGTGAAGTAAATGGCTTCTTTAATTCTTTATAGTAGTTTTGACTTGCTAGTTCCGGCTGCAAACTGTAAGCAATGTCTCGACCTTTAAGCCCCTCACGCCCCCATCTCCACCCCGAATAAAAAGGAAAGAAGCACACAAACAAACAAATCGCACATGAATTCACTCAGTTTATCATAGTGTCTAAATTGAATCGCCTTAAAACTGGGAATAGAAGGCTTATATATATTTTTAAAAAACTAAGGGGAAAAGATTATCAATGTTTATCACATATTTCTGTTTCGGGTAGAAACAAAATGTTGTCTTACCGGAAGAATTGTTACACATCGGTTTGATCGTAGCACTGTCTGGCATCTGACTAGGCTTGCTTGAAATGCATTCCTGTAAGTGCGAGCAACAATAATCCATTAATTGGCCATATTTGTTAATAAGTACATGTATCCTCCCGTATTGAGTTCTCGAGCGACATTCCTTCTCGAGCACTTCCGAAATTCGCGTGACCATCCGATATTATGACGCGTTTTGACAGAAGGAAATCCTTACCGGGTATATCCGACCAAAATCCAAACTATCTTTAGATATGCTTCGTATTAAGGTAAGGCTTTTGTTGTTTATATACAACAATGAGCTTTTTAACCATTTTCACAAATGCAACTTCATCCTCACTTTCAAACTGACCTTAATCGTAACAAACAATACTAAATTTAGCTGAGTACTACGTCATATTTCAAAACGAGGCACAACCGGAAGTGGAAATTCTCGCGCGCAAAACAAGAACTATGGAAGCCCGAAGGTGCTATGTACACTAAATCTTATTTTCATTTTTTGCAGGCTTTGAAATACAAATATTTTTTTTCATAAAATGAAAATCTTCATAGAAAATTTACTTTCATTACTCTTTTATAATTCAAATCAATGGTAAATAGATCGTACATGAATAATGTGGGTCTGCTAACACTTTCAATTACTTTGCTAATGATAAATGCAAATGACAATTGAGGTAGTCGTGGATGGGTTAATGTGTTCGCTAACCTTGTTACTTCTGTTGTTGTTATTATTTAATGATATGTTTCAAGAAAAAATAATTATTCGTAGTTGGATTTGTTGAATTTCATTTGTTGCTACATGACCCCCCTACGCTTCCATACCATGCTTAGTCCACCAAATGACGTCATAAATTACAATTCTCGGAAGCGATCGAGAACGCAATACGACCTTTCGTTCTGTGGTCAAATGACACCGCCATATTGGAACTGAATGTTTACAATTTAGAATGTGTTTATCATTTTATATTTTTGTATATTTTGCGGAAGATGTTAACGAAGTAAGGCATGAAGAAAGAAAAGGTAAGTCTTCGCTTGTTTATTAGTTATGAACGTTTGGTCGCTTAAGTGCTCGAGAAGTGATGACTCCAGGATACTTCACTAGGTTACCTCATACCACGGAATTTCTAACCAACTGAGTCAGATTAAAAAACAATGTAAACTAAATGAAATGAACATTGCTGTTTTCAGCACTCTTCACTCGACAAATTAGTACCACTTACCAAAACATTTCTACTGCACTGTCACCTTGACCGATGCTTCAACTTACTTAAACCAAAATTAAAAAGGGGTCATGTGATGACAATGAGTAATAATTCAAACTAGCTTCAATCATTTGATAATACAAAGCAAACACCGAAATATACAAAAGATATGAACGAAAGTTTGTATCAAAATGTGACTTAGTAGGGTCTGTTTTTACAAGCTCTTTTTAACAGCTGAAATTGTGTCAACTTTTTGACGCAGTCTCAAGTTTGCTGACTAAGACTTAATCAATAGGGACAATCTGATAAAAATGTCTACAGTTTACCTCCACAAGGTAATAATGCTGGTTTCCGCATGCAACAGATGATAGATATCGATGCGTATACAAAGATCCATAGCACCTGGTGTCCATCATATATGTGCAATTGCATCACTCTTTTAATATTACACTGTATAACTTAATATGGTTATGAGCATACATTCAATTAGAAACCCGCAAACCGACAAACTAGAAAATTAAAACCTTGGCAAATGTGAATTTATTCTTTTCGCAGACAAGGAGCACTTTGAATACGATTGAGTGGCAATATTTACTTACACTCTCATCGTCTCCCGGAGATCTGAGCTCATGTTCTTCTACTGAATATGCACCCTTACCCAACCATTGAATAAATATTTTCAGAGATGTAAGCCCATCGCCCTGTATGATAAGTATATGCACATAATATTATTCCATTCACAAAAACTCTTCAACAAGATTACATATATTTTATAAAGAAACAACAAAACATATCTTTTCTATTAAAAATGATCATTACCTTGTCTTTTAAGCAAGGAAATAAGTACAACACAAAATCATTCTACAATTCATCTTCGTAAGCATAATGTTTAAATGCATTAAGCACTATCGTGTAATCCCGTTTACGATGAACAATTAGTTCTAACGTGTTGAAAGTATGAAATAATACGTAGAACCTTAAATCAAAGATAAAACATTATTTGTATGTACATGTTTTTAGTAAATATACATTTGTAACCCTAACCTTGCCATCGTGCTTACCACGTATGACGTTTTGAGCTGAGCCAATATTTTCTTTAACAAGGACGACTGCTTATGTGGGAATCCGTCCACTACTTGTCTGACCAATTGATCTTGAAACTCAAAATAACCATCTGATTCCCTTCCGGTCAATAACCTGTGCACGAAAAGCAGATGCAGCTCTATGACATAAATATATGTTTTCAGTTTGCAGAAATAAGCACTACATGTATTTGCTTTTTATGAATATGCAGATAATGTAATATAGTGAACAATTTGACTTCTAATTTGACTACTAAAGCTCTCTATACTAATACTGTAATCTTAATAGCATACAAGTGTTAAGCGTAATTTGACACAGTCACGATGGTATATGATTCTTATAAAGCTTCTACAGCAAAATTTCAGGCTATTAAGACTTGACATATTTATACCCTCTTGATTGCTAATAAATTTTTTATATAAAGGAGACTGTAAAATGAGTAGAAAATACAGTGAACATGTAAAATGCATGAAATAACATTATAGAAGTGGCAATAGTTTATCACTCTTAGGCCAGATATTTCAGCCATACATACTTATGAATCCAAATATCAATGCTTTCGACATTTCCCGCGTTTTGTATAACTGTTGCCACGTAATATAAGTGAAGAGACAAAGCATCGTTTTCTTCGTTCATTGCCCTGTTTGACATGAGTGCGAGGAGATTGCATGCCCCGGTTAGGTCCCAGTGCTCTTTTAAAATCATTGATATCTGTAATGATATACGACTTATCTTTTAGTGAAAATAAATAAAACAAGAGCTGTCCCTCATAAGTGACGAATGCCCACAAAAGAGGTGTCTCACAGTCTGTGTCCTCTCCATGTGCTCAACAACTGTGCCATGTAATTTTAAAATCCTTCCATGCATGACAGAGTTACCATGCATACAGTATTCCATTACCTTTAAACTCTAAGTGTGACCTTGACCTTTGAGGTAGGAACGTGGGTATTGCACGCGACACATCGTCTTGATGTGCTGAACATTTGTGCCAAGTTATTTTAAAATCCTTCAATGCATTAAAAAAGGAAATAAGTCTCTAGCATGAACATACCTTGGAAAACGTTGTTTTGCAAAGGTGAACATCAGCCCTTCGTCAAATTATCTTTCTGGGTGTACAAGCGTGACTTTGACAAAACAAATAAATAAAATGAAAAGTATTTAGAGCCATACCACATAAGAGTGTGCCTTTTGCCAGCATTTGTGACTAATACTACTTTGTTTTCAAAATATTTGATAAAAACCCATCCAGCCTATATATATATTTACATGATATTTCTTAAATATTACCTTGACTGGATGTAAATTGGTAATGCTGAAGAGCTGATCTAAAGCTGGAAATCTGAACTGTCCTTCCTGATCTAATATAAACGACATAAGATGTTATACTTTTTATGATATTTTCAGTAAGTGACAGCTCAATGAACTCACATAAGTTTATCCCATCGGGATACAAAAGCCATTTGAAACATTTTCATTTTATACTATTCATCAAAACATGCCCATCAAACATTGTTTTTGTAATAAAGTCTCGATAAAAAGTTACAAATATGTGTACATGTACTAGAAAATACTATAATGAACCCTGCAACGTTCATTTACGGGTGCAGTCAACGTTCCACTGAGAATGTTAGTCTACTGGAGCAAAATGAATTTTAAAAAAAAAGCTAAATACCTTGAAACAGAATTTAATCTTTATACGTACGATGATTCCTGATAAATGTAAAACTAACCTTTGCTGTGAACGTTACTGTGGTTGTGGATCTGTTCAAGCCTTTCTGAGTCTTTTTCCGGTTTAAATACATTTCCTCTAACTGTTTCATCTTCATGTTGGACTTTGATATCCACAGAAAAATCATCAGATCTCAATGCAACTACTTCTCTCTAGACGAAAATAGTTTAGTTTATATTTAGGTATGATGTAAATACTTTAGTCTATATTTAGGTATGATGTAAAGACTTCTTTTCCAACACACATGAGCGCACAAAAAGAATTGCACTGCGGATAATGCTTTATAATGCAAAATTGCACAAGACTACTGCCAGATGGTACTCTTTAACCTAGTGGCCATGGACAAAATTAACAGAGTGTTAATCTATTCAAACTCACAGTCAGGTAAGAGGCTAGATCTAGTTAAATTTTGAACAAGTGAATGAATTTTGTATGGCTTATGTTACAATTAAAACTTAATTATCGAAATACTTTTCATTCGGAAACGAATTCCCCAAAAACGAAGACATTGAAAACTAATCTGTGAATATTTTGTAAGAGTAAAGATTTATATCATTTGAACACAATGATACAATAGGGTAATTAACATAGTAATGTGATCCAGAATTCCGGATTTGCTCGAGTGTATGCGGAGCACGAGTATGATCCGACCGCGACGAGAGCCAATCCGGCTTTTGGATCTCATTCTATGATAATGACCCTTTTCTTATATACCTTTGGTTACTTGCACACACTAATACTCTTAATTTTAAATGACGTTTATGCATAAAATAGAAGAACTATAATTAGCGCGAAGTATATGTTGAAAAATGGCTGTAATTTCTTTTTTTATATATATAAACATAGGGTTGTTGGTATTCATTTTCTTAGTTAGATCATTTTCTATCCATCTATAGCAATTTTGAATCAAAATTTGAGAAAAAGTTGATTTTCATTTTTTTTCACCACCATCCAATTTTCACAGTACTGTTTTAATACACTCAACAGGTTTAGAAACGCAAAAGTGGCAAAATATGTATTTTATCATTGTTACCGTGTTTCAAATTTATTAAAATTTCATACACAACAAAAACAATATAAAATTGAATTATTGTAAAAGTTTCAATAATTCATCGCAAAATATGACTTAAATAGAAATAGTAGTGTGATTTAATTATTGCATAGCCAGTAAAGATATCGGTCAGTGACAATCTGTACTTGTAAACATGTTGCACGTGTAGCACGTGAAAAAAGTTGCTGAACATCCACGTGCTTAAATATTGGGTAAATTAGTGCAATGTATGGAAGATGTTTTGTTACTCATGATAGTAAAATCTATCTTTTTAAACTTATTAACGAAAATGTTACGCTCAATATAAAAGTGCACAGTTTCTTTTTGGTGTCAGTATATGATAATTATTTTGTATACTATCCAGCGTTGTCAAAATAAGAGTTTTTGGTAAAATTGTAGCCATCCTTTGCATGACTCCATTTGGGGGGGGGGGGGGGGTGCAGGAGATATTTTTGTACTATACCATGTTAGTAAAATGTCTAAACTTCGCTTAGTTCTTTAGTTTAGTAATCATATATTACCGAATCTCTTTGATGAAAACAAGTCATTTCTATATCTATATTGTTCGGATCTAGTATATTGTCAACGCATAGGTGTTCTAAGCTGCTGAAATTTGACGCCATGCTTGACCAGTCACCTGAACCAGACCTGAAACAATGACCATGTTATGGATATTTCTATTATTTCTTTACAGTTGAAGAGTGAACGCAAGTTCCGAGTAAATATATGGTTTTATTTAAAAAGTTTAGTAAACACGGTGCATTTTTTGACAAAGCCGGGTTTAGAAAAATTTTTAAAAAACTACTACAAATGTAAACGCTTATTTTTAAAACTTTTTGACCTCATTTACTATTTTGTTCAATTTTCAATCAGAAATTGGTAGCACGGAGACATCACGTAGATGATTATGTTTTAAATTATTTGAAGCTACTTTACATAATTTACATGAATATTTACTGATGATTAAGATTCTGTAAAATTATTGGTATCGAAAATGGCGGTCTCCTGTTTCCTTCATTTTGTAATATTTAAATTCAACATTTTCAGTATCTCTTTTATTTGGAAACAAGCGTTTCTTATATTTTGCCCACATTTTGCCGAAAAAGTGTTAAATATGTCTTTCATTGATGTTTCATATGACAAATTGACTTGTATGTAATAATTCTTATATTTAAAGTGATTACCATTGGCTCAACTGTAGCGTGTTTGCAGGTACCGGACCGCTTAATCTGTTCATCCGCCCGTTTGTTAGCCTTTGTATCTGACTAAGTGAAACTAGCGTTGTTGGATGTCGGACAATTCTAGCTCTATGGTCTGTTTGAGAGGCGCTGCGAATGCACGTAAACCATTTCAACATTGAATACAAGTGGTTTTATCATCAGTACTGTAAAATACGACGGTCTTTCACAAAAGAAAGCAATACTCGAATTTCGTGAGCCAGTGTGAATGAATAAATACAAAAGTACAAAAATAAGACACACACGTAAAAAGTACCTGTCTGTGACAAGTGAACCAGTTCGTCGAGGGATAAGTTTTCCTTTTAACATCTTGTTGGATTTATAGTCTTTTCGGAATCTGCGCTCCAAACTGCCCCTCTCCGAGTCGGAGTCATCACCCTTACTATTGCTTTCCATAACCCACTTAACAACTCTAGAACATAAATGATCAAGAGATACCAAAAAAAGGAGTACAATTTAATTGCAACCATTAGAAAACCAGCTGTACTGAATCGGATATCCATCAGTAATATGACTTTCAAATTAAAGCTGTTGTCATTGTTACTTTATACATTATATTTGGAGGTAATGAATGGTCGACATCATTCACACACAACACATATGCTGTAATTATACAATAAAAATCATTTACAAACAAGAGCTGTCCCTCACAAGTGACGAATGCCCCCGAAAGAGGTGCCTCACAGTCTGTGTCCTCTCCATGTGCTCAATAAATGTGCTATGTAATTTTAAAATCCTTCCATGCATGACAGAGTAATCATGCATACAGTATTCCATTACTTTAAACACTAAGTGTGACCTTGACCTTTGAGGTAGGGACTTGGGTATTGCACGCGACACATCCGCTTGATGTGCTAGACATTTGTGCCAAGTTATTTTAAAATCCTTCAAAGCATAATAAAGTTATAGTCCGGACACAAATGTATGCATATATACAGGATTCCATTACCTATAAACTCTAAGTGTGACCTTGACCTTTGTGGTAGGGATGTGGGTCTTGCACGCGACACGTCGTCTTGATGTGCTAGACATTTGTGCCAAATTACTTTAAAATCCTTCAAGGCATGACAAAGTTACAGTCCGGACACGAATGTGTGCATATATGCATATATAGAGGAATCCATTACCTTCAAACTCTAAGTGTGACCTTGACCTTTGAGCTAGGGACGTGGGTCTTGCACGCGACACGTCGTCTTGATGTGCTAGACATTTGTGCCAAGTTATTTTAAAATCCTTCAATGCATGACAAAGTTACAGTCTGGACACGAATGTGTGCATATATGCATATATAGAGGAATCCATTACCTTCAAACTCTAAGTATGACCTTGACCTTTGAGCTAGGGACGTGGGTCTTGCACGCGACACGTCGTCTTGATGTGCTTGACATGTGTGTCTAGTTATTTGAAAATCCTTCAATGCATGACAAAGTTACAGTCCGGACACGAATGTGTGCATATATAGAGGATTCCATAACCTTCATACTCCAAGTGTGACCTTCACCTTTGAGGTAGGGATGTGGGTCTTGCACGCGACACGTCGTCTTGATGTGCTAGACATGTGTGCCAAGTTATTTTAAAATCCTTCAATGCATGACAAAGTTACAGTCCGGACACGAATTTGTAAGTGGGGACGCACGGACGGACGGACAGACGGACAGACGGACGGACGGACGGACGGACGGACAGACGGATAGACGGTCAGACGGACAGACGGTGCGATTTTAATATGCCACCCTTCGGGGGCATAAAAAATGTATCATCAAATATTTGAACGTAAGAGCAGAAACATTCAAACCTTTCTTCGTTAGGTGATCTCTGAGGATTCGCGGGGTAGTGGTGAGAAGTAGTTTCTTGTAAATCTTCTTCATGTGTTTTCTGATCATCATTGTTTACTGTAAGATTCTTATAAATGTATGTGTGAAAATCGAGCTAGTCTATAACATTTTGCCCGTTTAAATCTTTAATAATAAAACTATTACATGTTATAGTCAGATATTAGTGGGGAAACCAGCTTGTCAACTTGAAAGGTAATATTCATGTCTCTATACACCGACATTATATATTTACATATAAACAATCACTGTGTATACTCTCGCAAACCCTTTTTTTGGTCTAATATCGATTTAAATATAGATTAAAAGTAAAAATACAAACGCAAAAGTTAAACTATAGTAACAAGATGAACTGTTCCCCATCTAGACAAGACGATTGTAACAAGCTTTAAAATTTTCGACTTGTCAAGGTTTTTCAGTTCAGAAAACTATTTTATAAGCGTGAAATTGCATACCACGATCTGAATAGGAATAGCAAAAAACTAAATATTTTATTTACGTGGATTTTTTGGAGGTGAAAGTTGTTCTTCTGAATCTTGTTTCAGTGTACGGTTATGAGCCAGAAGTTCTTTGTAGGATGTACATGTTTTCATCGGGCCTGAAACTTTTAGATGAAAAAAAGTAAAATAAAAGTAAGCAACATATAACATCCGTTTATTAAAAACTGAAAGGTTGATATTTGCTAGAATACTAAGAAAAAAAGGAATACAAGCAAGTACAGTGCTCACCAGCTAAAAGAAAAGGTAGCGAGGTATACGATATAGCTTAAATGGTGCAAAAGCAAAGGACAGCATTTACCTCAAAGCATATACCAATCATATATTGCTGACTTAAGGTTAATACACGTGATTTTCTAAAGAAGCCATTTAACCTTAATTAAACAAGACTTTTTCAAGACTATATAAGTAAGACGATATATAAGTAAGCCGTTCATACCTAATGACAAATCTTCAATCATTTGACTGCTTGTTACAGATCCATCCTCTTTGTCAGCACGCATTCCTTCTTGCTCTTTCATCGCAATGATTCCTGACACGTATTGTAGTACATTACTTTCAACTTAAGCTTGAAACAATTGGTTCAGTAAAGTTTTTTATTTTTGCTCGTTTATGTAAATCTGAACAAACAGAACAGTGGTATAACTATGAACCTCGCTACTACACGACTGCTTTAATTTCTATAAAACCCTGTTATAGCGAATATTTGGAGACTTTAGTAAGTTTTCTCCCATTATCACTATCTGAAAGTCAGAAGGTCCTTTCATTTGGACTGCTCTGCTGTTTATCGCTATTATGTTTGTTCTATATGGCTAAGACCGAGCTGAATATTTGCAAGCAAATAGTACTGAACAAACTGATTTAGTTTAATAATTTGTCAAACTTACTTTGATATAAATCTTTATCGACTCGTTCTGCTAACACTTCATGATTTGTGTGAATAAGACAGTACATGAATCGGGAGTACCAGTTAGTGTGTCTTGAGGGCAATATAAGGAGTAAATCAACAGCCGCGTCAAAGTTGGTCTCGGTCCTTGCTTTTGTCCGCAGACCATCTCCCTCTCTTGGTAGAATCAAACGTTGTTTACGCAGTTCTGGAATAATCTCGTTGACATGTAGATTTTCGCAAATGTCCTTCATGCACACTCTTTGAATTCTTTCTTTGTTCTGGAGTCTGTTGGAGGGAACCTTTTCTCCTTTCAAAATACGAAGAACCTTTTCATTTTCTGAAAAGTTTTAAAAAGTCTATAAAGGGTTCGACAATATTATTATTCTACGGTAGAGATAGAAAAAAAAGAACACAGATGGATAAAAAAAAGTAGAGACATTGCAGAAAGGTCTACAAAATACGGTAAAATAATAATTTATATAGTGTTACGGCATAAAGTGATTTATATTTGCTAAGTCAGTTTTGTATTATGCAGGGTAGTACCTAGCAGGTGACATTTAGTACCTTTACCTATATACGATTTTAGTAGTCTTAGACCTACCAACCTAATTAATATTCCAGCCTCGTTTTGATGTAATGGCGTCTCTTGCAAAAGAAAGAAGTTTCTACCGAGAATTTTAGCCTTTCCTCGTCCTTCCCCACCACCCGGCTGCTTAGTTGCCATTTTTCTTGTGGACTTTTGTACTGTTTAATACTTAGTACACTTTGATAGACTTTTGGCTTGTCCAACTTCATGTCACGTCATGTAATACATCTCGTATTAATTTTACTGTTTAATACTTAGTAAACTTTGATATTAATTTGTGTTTTTTAATAAATCGTCTGGCTCTACATGTCTGAGAGCAAATATAAAAACTTTATGTAAAGCAACAAGAGTCGTGTAATATTTTAGATTTACCAAACTCCTCTTCGAATAATTTAACGAGGGCCTCAAATCTATCCGTAACGCTTTTCAATGAAAGAATCGTGTCTATCATTTCGTGAGTTACATATTCACCATCATGAAGCCTAGCCATTTCCCGGAACTCTTTTCTTTTTGCTGTATGAAATAAAATAATAGGTTTGTTATGTGCCTTCCTTCTATGATCATGGATTGTTTTCTCTTATATAAATAATTTTTTTATCGAACACATTAAGCGAGATTTATAGAATTTAAAGGCACGCTGTACATAGAAAGATATGTCGCTAAGGACTGATTAGCAGTCTTGAGCATTTCACTGAACTAAAGACAACATGAATAAATAAAAAATGAAATGAACTGATTACTTTTATGTGTAAGGAAAGGTTATATTATCTGAGTTTGAAGCATAGTAGTCAGATAACATATATGAACAAAGACTTACCGGGACATAAATGAACAAAGACTTACCGGGACATAAATGAGCAAAGACTTACCGGGACATAAATGAACAAAGACTTACCGGGGGACATATATGAACAAAGACTTACCGGGACATTAATGAACAAAGACTTACCGGGACATAAATGAACAAAGACTTACCGGGACATGAATGAACAAAGACTTACCGGGAGACATAAATGAACAAAGACTTACCGGGACATTAATGAGCAAAGACTTACCGGGGGACATAAATGAGCAAAGACTTACCAGTACATAAATGATCAAAGACTTACCGGGACATAAATGAGCAAAGACTTACCGGGACATAAATGAACAAAGACTTACTGGGACATAAATGAACAAAGACTTACCGGGGGACATAAATGAACAAAGACTTACCGGGACATTAATGAGCAAAGACTTACCGGGACATAAATGAGCAAAGACTTACCGGGAAATAAATGAACAAAGACTTACCGGGACATAAATAAGCAAAGACTTACCGGGACATAAATGAACAAAGACTTACCGGGACATAAATGAGCAAAGACTTACCGGAACATAAATGAGCAAAGACTTACCGGGACATAAATGAACAAAGACTTACCGGGACAAAAGTATTTATAAAATAAGAGGTCTTTGTAATCGATGCATTGAACGAGATAGTTTTTATAGGCTTCGAGGAAATACTGTATGATTGACTCAGGGTCATCCTCTTCGTTTACTATCTCCTCGTCTAACTCTCCTGTATGTAATATTACAAGTGTAGTAGGCATCGACATTCCCTGTTATATACAAGATATTTTTCCTGGATTTCCCTACCAAACAATATAAAACAAAATGATCACTAAACAGACTAGACAATAATTATAAATCATTAAGAGATTATGATCAAGCCAAAACTTAATTTGATCATTATTTATATTATTTACGGGATAACACATATTTCTTTTCTTTTTTACCAGGAAACTCAGTAACTTGATATGCAAAATACTTTCTACCCAATAAAGTTTTTATTATGGACGATAAACAAATATAGTAGCAGTACTTAAAGACACGTAGAGCTTAGTTTTCTAATATTTTACCGGATGACTTTCCTCGATTGCGATAGAAGGTTTATAGTTAGCAAAATAAATGTTTTTATCATTAGTTATTTTAAAGAAATGCTCGAGTCCACTTTTGACCTTTATATGTCGATGTATAAAGAAAGCAGAGTAAAATCATACCCAACAGACAATTTTCCTTACATGATTATGTTAAGCTTTTTGTCAAAACAGTTATAGTTAGACCACGACGTTTGATAATCGTTCACAGTAGTGACCTATACATTTAGATACAGTAGCTGATTGTGTCTGAAAACCACAGACAGTGTTTACAAAAACGTTAACGTTGTTAAGTGAATTGGATATTTTTCTGTTGAGCTTCCTTTCTGATATGGATGGCTGGACATTAAAAGAGACAATGCAGGAGTCCAAGAGCAAAGGAAACTTAAGTACACAATCCAAAACGCAAGTTACTTCACATAAAAGCTGCAAATGTAATAAATTTTATAAAGGTTTCTCGCTCATGAGCCGAAAATTTAAGATCGCCGTTTTTCTCTGAGATTCCTTATATAAAATGGATTTTTGAATTCATTGCTTATTTGCCTTTTTCACATTTGATACGAAGTTAGATCAGTAACAAGTCTGATAAAAAAGAATTCTGCTATATTCCATGCGCCTTTTCCAGTCTATCTTATATGATTTTGTTTTATACACTGGGACAGTTTTATCAGACTAGTTAAAGGCGAAGTGGCTAGATTATTATGCTTGACACTTAACGGCATGGCTTATTCCTCCGATTGCTGATAACACCATGTGGTCAGCAATTCATTTGTAATTATAAAGATTTAGAATCAACTTCATAAATTTCCTCTGGTGATATAGTGTATTTTTTTTTAGGAAAGTTTGTTACTTGACAGTTAAAGGATTATGTTACTTGCAGTTGACCACGGACCTATATGTGTATACTGGTCCGTGATTTGACGATGGTTGACGAACTGTTATGTTTTTTAAATTTATGAACATCGTTATATCGAACCACATCGTTGTGTGATGCATAATATATGATATATGTCCCAAATTTCATCAATTTACATGAAAAAATAGCGAGGATACGGTTCCTGAAACATATGAATGACTGTACTGGGTATTGGTTAAACGTGCACTGAGTATTGACGGCATCAGCGAATTTATTGTACTGAGACTTGCATCAAGAAATTAGTAAACAAATAAATGTTTGAAACGGGAAAAGTCTTTATTTGTTATCAGTTGAAGATATACATTCGAAAGTGTGTTGCTTTGAACAAGTCTTCTTAAATGTTAATAGTTTCGACTATTTAAGTGGATAGTAAACTGTTTTGTCCAGCGTTGTCCGTAATGGACACGAACTTTTAAAAGTTTCACTCAATAATCAATAACATCGCATGTGGATACATATGTTGTGCAGTACTGCACCACCCGTTTAATGACTCAGACATGAAGTGACTTTTAATGTAATCTACAACTATAGTAAACATTGGACAGGTCTGAAATACATTTAAGTTGTAAAATAAAATGAAGTGTTTTGTTCTGGAGAAGGAAAAGTGCGGAACTCTCTGCCACATCTGCTATCCAAATATCTCCGTTACTAGTAAGTTTAAAGATTGTAGCCTATCTTTGTATAACTATTATTGAGTCGTTTAATGCAATTATGGTATCTGACATGATTTATTTAGGAAATATATTTTACTTTTGAGTGATATACCGGTTAGTTTAGCACTATGTAGAGTTTAGATGAGTAGTAATATAATCACGAAGACCTGAGTGACTAATTATAAAACATCTAAACAACAAACAGTGATAAACAAACCGGTATGTCACGCAAAAGTAAAATCTATTTCCATTCTAACACGTTTACTTGGAAAAAATGATTTTATTACGCTAAGCTGAGTGACTTTCAAGGTCGCCAGACAACGCAAGAACAGTTTTGCTGTTCCCAGAAGTTTTACTCCCCATTTCTAAAATTATTGCATTACTTGCATTAACCTCTTTTAAAACAGCTTTTGGTTTGTAAATTGTTCATTTACTCATACAAGAGATCGTTTTGTTGATATTTTGAGATCACTCCTCGCATCTAGGACCAAAACAGTACGAGTACGTATACCCGGAAGTATCTATGTGTTGGTGATTTGATTTCGAAATACGACAGTTTTAATACGTAAAAACAGCTTTTGTTTTGTAAATATGTCATTCGAGAAATATGAGAAAACTATCTACGATTATAATGGATATATCTATACATTCATGGAGTTATGTGTGACTGATGCGATCTACAGACGTTTAGCTTTAACCTAATCGCTATTGTGTATTTTATGTTTCAAAAAACAAAAATTCGGTTACCTGAGAATATTAGTCCACTAAACACCTATTGTACACGTGTATTTAACTTCCTACGATACATTACGTTTTATGGTAGACTGTCTATTTACTTTTTACATGGTTTACATATTTGAGGGTATTTCAAACAGAAACATGATTTTCGGCGCAGTCGTATTAAGATCGCTTTTGACCGGAAGTTTGGAACTCTTCAACCACCAATGAAATGACAAATAGAATGTTTAACATTTGTTGAAATGAGAAATTTACGCTGTAAGGCACCTTCTAATTGGATAATACCGCATGAGAATAGACAATAAAATACTCTTGCGTTTTAAGTCTTTCTTGAATGGGTTAATAATTTAAGTACGTAAATAATTCATATCTATCAACATAATATGTTGTTACCTCCAAATTAATGTTAATTATAAGTGTAGAGTATTTATACTTTCTCGGCCAGTGAATAACGGTCAATAATTCGAGTAGTATATTTATAAGAAAAACAAGGATTAAGTTTGTTTTCCTGATACACATCCCGAGATAGATATTCTAATAGAGAGGTCTTTAAATATTCTGAGAGCTCTCTAATTGATATAAAAGTAGATTTAAAGCGTGCAAATAATTAATTGTAGACCTCTCCAAATAATTGAAAATATAAAAAATGTAGGTGTAATTCGGCGGCTTTTAAGAGCCCTATACGTGATTGAATTGAAGCGGTTTCTAATTGATTTGAAGACATCTCTTATTTTTTTATAGCTCGCTGCAAATTGATTTATAGAGGTCTTGAATTCAAAAAGAGATCTTAGTCAATTTCAGCACGGTGAAATTCAATTTTAGATATATTGAACTCGGTGTTAATACATGCCAAATATACATATACATACTCAATTACTTGGAGAGCTCTGCAAAATATTTGGAGAGGTCTATAACCCAATTAAAGATATAAAAAAAATTCGCTTGTAGCGCGGTTCAAATCCATTGATTTGGAGACATCTATAATTCAATTTAAGAGGTCTGCAATCGAAATAGAGACCAATGAACTAATGATATCAAAAATTGATTTACCTCAATATTGTTAATCGCAATTTTATTTAACTCGTAGGCGTTATCATTGTTGGTATGACGCATTTCCATAAGTAAAAGAGAGCTTTCAAATAAACAATTGAAGCGCGTTACGTAAAATGTTCCATCATTGGTGCGATCCTCCTTTGAGTCCAGTGCACTGGTCTGACGCTGATGGGGTACACATAAAATGTAATATCTTCTATGTTTTAGAAAAAAAACGCTTGATTTTCACATGTAAAATACTTTGATATTTATAGACTAAATTTAAAAAAAAAATTGTGACATATCGCATAACCACGGCCCGCCAGCGCCAGCGGAGGTGCAAAAAAGAGAAACGGTGTTAGTTCTTTAATAAAATATTCCAA
Organism: Saxidomus purpurata; assembly: GCA_022818135.1. Taxonomy (NCBI): domain Eukaryota; kingdom Metazoa; phylum Mollusca; class Bivalvia; order Venerida; family Veneridae; genus Saxidomus; species Saxidomus purpurata. Next base: position 23,858,853 of record JAFMSR010000011.1, on the reverse strand, counting down.
AACATATTTTAAAAATCTAAGCGCGGGATGAGGGTTCGAGCCCCACTGGGGTCACGACCGTACCTCCTCATATGACACCAGTACTGGTTTGAATCGAGAGTGACTCGATTAAAACAAATTAGTATAAACTAAGCGCGATATTTGTCTCATGAACGTGTCTATATTTAGCGACTGGTCACACTGGGTTTTCCGAGTTATTTTTTACCAATCTGGACTCCCGACTTAATATTACCGAAAAGTTAATCAAAGGACTGAAAGTGCTGGAGGATCGATTGACTCTAAACAATACAGACTTTACACATACATGTGTAAATATCAGGACAACCCTTTTACGAGTAAAGTTTTAAACTGGAGACACAACTGTCCACAAATTTTGACCTTTAACCATTTGTGTAAACTTTACATTTGAGATAGGAACCCATGTGCTTACATTTTGCATTCAGTGACAAGGAAGTATTAAACTGTGAATGGTAACTGAGACATGGATTTTGGCAAAACTGAAATGAAATTCATAGTTTGAACAACTTTTAATGTCACTTAAAAGTTATGGGATATGCCCATAGGGTTGATTGTCGCACTCAACAGCTAAGGTCATATTGCAACTTCCAGCTTTCATGGAGGAGGAAGACCCTGGGTGCCAATTCTGGCATTATTTCAGTCACGAGCGGGCACCTGGGTAGAATCTAGATAGCTTCCAGACATAAAAGAATTCGACCCAAGTATGGCACGAACCTACAGCGGTGAGGGACAAGAAAACATCAATTAGTGACCTTAACCACTCGGCCACAGATGCCATTGTATGATGCCAAGCAATTGTCTGAAGTTTCAAGGCTTTAATGGTTACCGAGAAAGTGAATTTTAAGAAAGCTTAACCAGATTCAAGACGACATCGCCGACTGACGTCAAGAAGATTATGACAATGGCTCTTCTGTTTTTCAAAGAAAATCTAAAAATTGATAAATCAATCTTTTGTTATAAATAGATTCAGTATATACCTATTGTAGAACAAGTACTTGCAGCTTACATTAACTATCCCCGTGAGTGGTTCCAAAATACTGCGAATTGCAATATAACAGTCTGTTGCGCACCCCTAGTTATAACCAGCCTTTCTATCATACTTTTTTAAATTTTCATAACTTGTGGGGTCCTTGACATTTCGTCGAAAGACATTTCGCCGACTACGACACTTTGCCTAATACGATATTTGGTCGAACTGAGCATGTTGTCGAATGCGACAATTAGTCTAAAGTACCCGCCAAAATTTAGTGTAGCAAAAGAATCATGGTAAAGTTTTAGTCGGATACTATAAATCCTATTTGTATTTATATTGAGTTAATATCTGTTCTTTTCCAGAGAAATGAATTTGATTTTTCTTTAGATTATTGCATTTCTGTCTATATTTAAATATCATATTTAAGACATGTAGATTTATGTGATTTCTTACAGTTATTCGTACCCAGGTACGAACCGACTTGCAAAATGCGGACATTTTCGTACCATTTTCGTACCATTAATCCGTCTTAAGCTCCATAAGGTTGCACCTTGTTCACTTTTTGTACACTTTTAAATATTTATAAGTAATTTTGAATCCATATATTACATAAACTGTTATATCGTAGTAACTTTTTTTGGATCGATTGATTTTGCAATCGGGCCAATGTTAACAGAGTATAGCTTCCTTACGGCCGAACGCTTTACATACAAACAAGTAGTTCCATATATTTAGTTGTTACGAATTATGCTGTCTTCTGTTTAAAAAATTATATAGTAACAGATCTAAATAATATCAAAACATTTCAGAATAATAATAAAAATAATAGCATAATATTATATTGTTGTTTTTCTTATAATTTGTAACTAAAAATCAACGAGGTATCTGTTCTGTATCGAACTATTTTCCTACGCGGTTTTGATCACAACTAGATCGGAGACACTCGAATAATGTTATGTCTTTTATCCGATATTGTGTTTGTGATAATAAATTATCGGAACATCGTAATACGTTATGGAACCACTAGGTACTCTTGAATCTTAAATTACAAAACTCGGAATTCAACATAAAAAACAACGATGTTTTGTAACTTGCGAACGCCTCTATCATCAAAAGTGCTCAGCCTGACTAGTTGTCATTTAGTGTCTTTAAAGATATGCCGAAACACTAGTCTAAAATACGCCTTTTAGGTATAAAATTGAAACTAATTAGCAAATTAACTTTATAGAGGCACTTGTAGATGTCTTTTTGAAATATGACAACATATTTTTATGCTTTAAACACGTTGTAATTGTTGTATTTTATGTAAATGCGTGGTTCGAAAATGGTACGAAAATGTCCGCATTTCGGCGAAGTCGATTCGTACCTGGGTACGAATAACTGTAAGAAATCACATAGATCTACATGTCTTAACTACGATTTTTAAATATTGACAAATGCAATAATCTAAAGGGAAAATCACATTAATTTCTCTGGATTATGCTGTCATTTACAAAGAACAAATATTAACTCAACATAAATTGTAACAAAAACTTTACCAAAGTAGGAAAATGAATTAATATAAGTTGTCGCCTATCCGTAATGTAAACACAAATACAGCTGATCGTGCTATTTTTAGTGTGAAAGCACAGCGTAGTGATACATCAGCCGAGCGTGACTCATCGGGAAATGACAATGTAAACATATCGATGCACAGTGTTAACCCATGCGGATCTCCCAGCCCGAACAGAATTCGCCACAGACACGTTTCACATCCATCTCCAAACTCACAGCAGCGACGTGGGCAATCCAAATCGCCGTCGCCCCGCCGATCAGTGAACCGATCGCAGGATAATAGCAACCGAAATTACCAGCGCTGCCATGCACCAGAAAGACATACTCAACCTAATTCGAACATTACCCGCCCGTGGGACTCTCCGAGTCAAAGCCAGCCTCATGACCAAGAAGAGTCATGTGATATTAGTTGTAAAACATAGGACAGCAGGGGGAATTCTGATAGAGAATTAAAATTTGCTTGTTTGAATGTTAATGGTTTGAAAAGGCGGTTGGAATACCCAGAATTTGTTGATTTTATAAGTTTACATGATATTTTTTGTGTTGTAGAGACTCACATAGATAACTCCGATATTGTAGATATTGATAACTTTACTTTCATCTCTAAAAATAGAGAGCAAAGCTATAAACGTAAATCTGGTGGAATAGGCATGTATATAAGGGAACCATTTAACAAATATGTTAAGGTAATACCAAATGATAATGAATATATATTGTGGTTGAGCTTTGATAAAAGGCTAACAAATACTGCGGAAAACATGATCATGGGTATTATTTACTTACCCCCGGAAAACTCTCGTTTTATTAATGATATTGATATTAACTCTTTCGAAAGTGAGATCATTACTACATGCAGTCAAAATAAGTACGTGTTTCTAGCTGGTGATGTCAATGGTAGAACCTCACAATTGTCGGATTTTTTGCCGTCTGATCCATTCTTAAATAACGTGTTTAGTATCGACCCAGAATCAAGGTCGCACTTTGATAAGTATACCGTTTTAGAAAATTTATCGATTCCATTGACGCGAATTTCGAAAGATAAAAAAACTAACACACATGGCCTAATGTTGATAGACCTATGTCGAAACAATAATCTTTTCATAGCAAACGGAAGATTAGATAAGGACAAAAATGTTGGAGAGTTTACTTTTAAAGAAAAATCAGTAATAGATTATCTAATTGCTAGTGTGGATAGTTTTGAATACATCACGAAGTTTGAAATTTCAGATACAGACGCCTTGTTCTCTGATGGCCATAGTGCGCTCCAGTGGTCCGTTAAATGTAACAAAAAATATGATAATACATGTACAAGTTCTGTAAACTGTAACCCTAACTGTAAAACGAAACCGAAGTGGCGCGATGGTAGTAATGAGTCTTTTTCACGCAACATTGATACAGATCATCTTAATTTTATAGAAAATTCTTTAATTTCACCACAAACAGAACTGTCTATTGAAAGTGCTACAACCGAAATACAACATCTGTTCGAAAACGCGGCGAGTAGAACCTTTTCAAGTAATAATAAGACATACACAGGTAAATCTTTTAACAATAATACCGATAGGCCATGGTTCGGTCCAAAATGTCGTAAGGCGAGAAATAATTACCATAGCGCTAAATCAACATATCGTAATAATCACAACTCTGATAACAAATTACGATTAAAAAATGCAAGTAAACAATACAAGCGTACTATGAATTATTATATAGGTAAATATAAATTAGAAAAAGCAAATAAACTACGACACATGCATTCGAATAACCCTAAACAATACTGGAATTTCTTGAAGAAATTAAAACCGAAAGTTAAAGCTGCATCTCCGTCTATTGATGAATTTTATGAACATTTTAAGCAGATTAACTCCAATATACAGGAAAATGACGAATATGATGCCATTGTTGATCAAATTTTCATTGAAAATTCAAACCAGTTTCTAAATAGGCACATTACAGACGAAGAAATAGTGAAATGCATTAACAGCTTAAGTAATGGAAAAGCTTCAAGCCAAACCGACAACATTTTAAATGAGTATATAAAAACACTAAAACACTGATGCTTCCTATCTATAATCGTCTTTTTAACAGTATCTTAGACACAGGTTATATACCAAAACCCTGGCTCGAAGGCTCGATTATCCCTATCTTTAAAAACAAAGGTGACCCAAAGGCTTGTGGGTCATATAGACCAATTACGATATTATCATGCCTTGGCAAATTATTCACATCGATACTTAATCTCAGGCTAACGAGTTATGTAGAAAATTTCAATATACTGGAAGAAAACCAGGCCGGCTTCAGGGCCGGTTACTCTTGCTCAGACCACATCTTTACTTTGCATGCACTAATTGAAATTATGAAGAAGCGAAAGCTTAAACTTTTCTGTGCCTTCGTTGATTTTTCACAGTGTTTTGATAAGATTTGGCGCTTTGGACTATGGCATAAATTATTACAAAATTCTGTGAATGGTAAATTATTGCAAGTAATTTTCAATATGTACCAAAACATTAAGTCATGTGTACTGCATAACGGGGTACAATCATCTTATTTCTTATCCGAAATTGGGGTTCGACAGGGAGAAAATTTAAGCCCGATCCTCTTTTCTTTTTACCTGAACGATTTGCAATCATATCTTGAGGCATACGGTGCCACCGGCATAAAGTTAAATGATCCGAATACCGAAGAAGTATGGCTTAAACTATTGCTACTTCTTTATGCAGACGACACCGTGATCGTTTCAAATAACCCGTCTGATTTCCAGAACTGCTTAGATATATTCTATAATTACTGCGACCAATGGAAATTAAGCATTAACAAAAATAAAACAAAAATCATTGTTTTCGGCGCAAGAAATACTCGAACCTATAACTTTACCTTCGGAATGACCCAATTGAAATAACTGATAATTATCATTATTTAGGAGTTACATTTGCGCGTAATGGTTCCTTTTTAAGAGCCAGGAAGCACGTGTCGCAACAAGCTAACAAGGCTATGCATCTGCTGTTCACTAAATCCAACAATGCGGACTTGCCTGTTGATCTAACCATAAAGCTTTATGAACATACGGTTATACCTATCTTAACATATGGATCTGAAATATTCGGTTATGAAAATTTAGATATATTAGAAAAAGTTAACAATGTGTTTCTCAGAAAAATTACCAATGCCCGGAAAAGTACACCGCTTTATATGTTGTATGGTGAAACAGGAACCTTACCATTATCAATCACTGTAAAAACTAAAATGGTATCTTTTTGGTCTAGACTGCTATTAGGTAAAGAAAGTAAACTCTCACTGTTACTGTATAGATATATGTTAAAATTAAATAATCTTAATTTTAAATGGATCTCAAAAATTAAAGAAATTCTTGACACTGTTGGAAGAACAGACCTCTGGCTAAACCAACATGTATTAGTAAATAAAAGCACTCATAAAATAATAAAACAAACGCTAGTTGACCAATTCAAACAAAACTGGCATACTCAGATGCAGCAATCTAACAAAGGGTTAACCTATAACAGCTTCAAACAAAATCTTGAATATGAAAGGTACTTTAATGTTCTTTCTAGAACTGATTATTTGACTTTTTTTAAATTTCGATGTGGGAACAATCGGCTTCCAGTCGAATCCGGACGCTACGACGGTACCCCCTACCAAAATCGAACATGCCCACTGTGCGATAACGGCTCTATCGGAAACGAAAGGCATTATTTATTGAGTTGCCAGTTCTTCAGACCTCATAGAAACACATACTTAAAAGACTTTAATTTAATTGATAATTATTACATCTTCCAAGAAATCTTACAGTGTCGTGATAAAAATAAACTTACTAACATTTGTAAATTTCTACGGACGATCTTTGCAAAACTTTAATTAATATGTTCTATGAATATAATGGTAATCAACATCCCTAATGTTGTTTTTTCGAATACAATGTATCTAATGAGTAACTCACAGTTTCGTTGATCACTATTTCACCAAATACTGTTTTCGGTAATCCTTGTGTTCAATTAAACTATTTTTTTTTTTATTGGTATAAAAATAGAACTGTACTGAAACAAACACGAGAATTGCATGCAAGGTCACGTTACTGAGGTATTTCATTCATAAATTACGCTATTTACACACTAATGCTAGTAATGAAAAGTAATCCGCAGCGAAAATAGTACCATCGGTGCTATTCTCTCTTTCTTATTATTAAAAGTTTGCTCTTTATATACATGAATAATAGAACTGGTATATATCTAATTTCTTATCCGTACATTGAAAATAATACGGCTGTACCACTCTGTTATACTAGTATTATATATGGCACATGGTTTTGCACGTTTGTTTGTTTTTTTTTTTTTTTTTTTTGGTTATTTTGTAATCAAACCGTACAAACCTGAGAGTATCTATTGCATGATCACTATTGGAAGCACTTGACATGCTTTTCATTATATACTAGTATTAGAAAATCCTCATGTAGTATTATATGTACCTTGAGTGAATAAACGATATTGTCTGTCTGTCTGTCTGTCTGAAAGCTTATTTTCAGACTCCAGTTATATTGTTACACCTTTGTACTATGTATGTATATATACTATGTATTTTCGAGAATAAATATTGTTTAAACTAAACTTTACCACGATTCTTTTGCTACACTAAATTTTGGTGTGTACATTCATACATACATTAATTATATAGGAACATAATAATCATCATAATCATCATAATCATCATCATTATTACTTGTTACGAAATACTGCTAGAGTCTAGTATATGTTAAATATGAAAGATAATAGCCTGCTATTTAAACATTCGGTTGTTGTTTTATACAAGTTATGAAAATTTAAAACAGTATGGTAGAAAGGCTGGTAATGACTAGGTGTGCGCAATAGACCCGGTATATTGCAATTCGTAGTATTTTGGAACCACTCACGGGGGTAGTTAATGTAAGCTGCAAGTACTTGTTCTACAGTAGGTATATACTGAATCAATTTATAACAAAAGATTGATTTATCAATTTTTAGCTTTTCTTTGAAAAGCAGAAGAGCCATTGTCATAACCTTCTTGACGTCAGTCGGCACTGTCGTCTGGAATCTGGTTAAGCTTTCTTAAAATTCACTTTCTCGGTAACCACTAAAGCCTTGAAACTTCAGACAATACTTGGCATCAAACAATGGCATCTGTTGCCGAGTGGTTGAGGTCATTGACTGATGTTTACTTGTCCCTCACCGCTATAGGTTCGTGCCATACTTGGGTCGAATTCTTTTATGTCTGGGAGCTATCTAGGTTCTACCCAGGTGCCCGCTCGTGACTGAAATAATGCCAGAATTGGCACCCAGGGTCTTCCTCCTCCATGAAAGCTGGAAGTTGCAATATGACCTTAGCTGTTGAGTGCGACGTTAAATCCGAATCAATGAATTGGCACAATACAATCAACCCTTTTGAATGGCATTAGAAGTTGTTCAAACTATGAATTTTCATTTCAGTTTTGTCAAAATCCATTTCTCAGTTACCATTCACAGCTTAATACTTCATAGGGGAGTTGAACATAGCCACTGAATGCAAAATGTAAGAACATGGGTTCCTATCTCAAAAGTAAAGTTTACACAAATGGTTAAAGGTCAAAATTTGTGGACAGTTGTGTCTCCAGTTTATAACTTTACTCGTGCAAGGGTGTCCTAATATTTACACATGTGATGTGTACAATCTGTGTTGTCCTGATATTTACACATGTATGTGTGCAGACTGTGTTGTTCAGAGACAATCGATCCTCCAGCACTTTCAGTCCTTTGATTTATCACTCGGCATAAACTATATTGCACCTTTAATTTTCAATAATAATATCATAGAATCCTTAAAACACATTATAAATCCTATTGACACCGATAATAAACGCTTGTAAACCAGTCATAAATGCCTCAGAATCCAACTAAAACATTTTATTTCTTTATTTTCATATTAAAAAATGAAGCTAATCTCATTATCGCTAATGTGCGTGACAAAACGAGAAGGGAAAACCACCGTCTAAAAATAGATTTGGCTTAAATTAATATAGAAGAAACAATTATTATAAAACTGAATGAAACATACTTATGTTATGACAAAATTTATTTCAAGATGGTATTTAATGAGCTGTACTGCCGATTATCCCTTTCTGCATGTCTTTTTTTTCAACTTAATGTTTACATGAGCTTCAACATTGAGGAGTCATGTACATGTATATGCGAAAATACGCGTTTCGGAACGCTTTGGCAGTTTTCCAATATGGTGGCATGAAGGTTGAATTCATGGTTAATTCTAATTGTGCAAAATGGTAGATTATACTTCAGTCTTGAGTCGTATGTGCTAGAGCGTTGCTTTCGTGTTCGTCACGTCATATCGTTTACACATGAGTGTAATGTGCTAGAGCGTTGATTTCGTGTTCCTCAAGTCATATCGTTAACACTTTTGTGTAATGTGCTAGAGCGTTGCTTTCGTGTCCCTCGCGTCATAGCGTTTCACATTAGTCTAATGTGCTAGAGCGTTGCTTTCGTATTCCTCGCGTCATAGCGTTACACATGCGTCTAATGTGCTAGAGCGTTGCTTTCGTGTCCCTCGCGTCATATCGTAATATGCTAGAGCGTTGCTTTCGTGTTCCTCGCGTTATATCGTTTACACATCATGTGCTAGAGCGTTGCTTTCGTGTTCCTCGCGTGATATCGTTTACACACGAGTATATGCTAGATCGTTGTTTTCGTGTTCCTCACGTCATATCGTTTGCACATTAGTCCAATGTGCTGGATCGTTGCTGTCGTGTTCCTCGCGTTATATCGCTTACACATAATGCACTGGAGCGTTATTTCGTGTCCCTCGCGTCATAGCGTTTACACATAATGTACTAGAGCGTTATTTCGTGTCCCTCGCGTCATAGCGTTTACACATTAGTGTAATGTGCTAGAGCGTTGTTTTCGTGTTCCTCACGTCATATCGTTTACACATGAGTCTAATGTGCTAGAGCGTTGCTTTCGTGTTCCTCACGTCATAGCGTTTACACATGAGTCTAATGTGCTAGAGCATTGCTTTCGTGTTCCTCGCGTCATATCGTTTACACAAAAGTCTAATGTGCTAGAGCGTTGCTTTCGTGTTCCTCACGTCATATCGTTTACACATGAGTGTAATGTGCTAGAGCGTTGCTTTCCTGTTCTTCGCGTCATATCGTTTACACATGAGTCTAATATGCTAGAGCGTTGCTTTCGTGTTCCTCACGTCATATCGTTTACACATGAGTCTAATGTGCTAGAGCGTTGCTTTCCTGTTCTTCGCGTCATATCGTTTACACTAATGTGCTAGAGCGTTGCTTTCGTGTCCCTCGCGTCATATCGTTTACACATGAGTCTAATATGCTAGATCGTTGCTTTCGTGGTCCTCGCGTCATATCGTTTACACATAATGTGCCTGAGCGTTGCTTTCGTGTCCCTCGCGTCAAAGCGTTTACACATGGGTCTAATGTGCTAGAGTGTTGCTTTCGTGTTCTTCGCGTCATATCGTTTACACATAATGTGCTAGAGCGTTGCTTTCGTGTCCCTCGCGTCATATCGTTTACACATGAGTCTAATATGCTAGATCGTTGCTTTCGTGTTCCTCAAGTCATACGTTTACACATAATTTGCTAGAGCGTTGCTTTCGTGTCCCCCGCGTCAAAGCGTTTACACATGAGTCTAAAATGCTAGAGTGTTGCTTTCGTGTTCCTCGCGTAAGATCGTTTACACATAATGTGCTAGAGCATTGCTTTCGTGTCCCTCGCGTCATATCGTTTACACATGAATCTAATGTGCTAGAGCGTTGCTTTCGGGCTCCTCACGTCATATCGTTTACACATGAGTCTAATGTGCTAGAGCGTTGCTTTCGTGATCCTCACGTCATAGCGTTTACACATGAGTCTAATGTGCTAGATCGTTGCTTTCGTGTTCCTCGCGTTATAGCGTTACACATGAGTCTAATGTGCTATGTCATTGTATATATGCTGTAGCGTTCACTTCTAGCCCGACACTTTTCAAAATTCGAATATGGTTCAATATATTTATTTCAAATAAAATGGTATATTGTTTGGTAACATTAGCTGTTCAAAATTGACAAAATCTTTCATCTTTGACGATCGGTCACTTCTGAACATAGGACAGGTACGATTTCACTATTTTGCACGAGGAAATGTAGGTGATCGAAAAATACCGATTATCATTTTATTATTCTAGAACGCAGTTCAAAACGTAAAAACAGAGTTTTGATTTTAAAATCAGTTATGGTTCGAATGAATGACTGTAATGTTGCCGGCCAATTACTCAAACACGTATGTAAAAGTATTTCATTTATATAGCAATTACATTAGCAATTTATATAGCAATGATTTTAATTGCAAAAATATGCAGTATCAACCTGTTTACTATAAATCGCAACAAAACGTGTAAATTTATCTGTTAAAACCAAATTACATTGTAACTTAAAGGAAGGTCGGCTTGCAGAGGGTCCCCTGCGTGTGGGTTTGTTGTGAGAATGAAAGAATTAGAAGAGATGAGTGAATAAACAAAATTGAACGAAATCAGTACAAAAAGGTATACCGAATTATAAGTGTCGGGTTAGAAGTGGCTCCAAGTGTAGTTGGCTTTTCGCTGCTGCAAATCTCTATATTAGTCTGAATCCAGGTCCAACCGTAACAGGGTGAAACCATCTATTGCTCTTTCATGAACGCGTTGTCGAGTGGTCTTTGCCGTGGCATCCTGTTTTGGTTCGGTTTTAGCTCATTTTTAACTGATCGCCGTTGTCCGTCTCTTCTTTGTCTACCTTGTGAAAACTCTAGAGGTTGAAAGGTGTTAACTGTTACAACACGGGTTTAAGCGTTTATTGACGCCTTCGCATGCTTCTTTACTATAAGTAAAGCGCTAACTCTTATAATTAAGTGATTAAGGCGGCCTTTTTTTTAAAGAAAAAAAGGCATTAATTTGGAACTGTATTATTGGGCATTGAGCTCTAACACTAACAAAGTTCGATAAGAGATACGCCCAAAGGCTATGAAAAAAAATAGCATAAAGAGCTGGGTGGGTGGGGGGGTAAACAAAACTTCTTTAAAATTCAACATTTATTACACTTACAATAACAACATCTACACTTCAACCAGGTTTAAAGTCTTGGAACGAGTTGATACTGTCCGCCCAATTGTGCCCAAGCACACCAAGTGTGTTTATCATATGTTAAAATAGGCATTATCTCTCTCAAAAACCGGAATTAAGGGTAGTTTATGAATAACTTCAAGTTTGTTTAGCTAGTCTAATATGCCTCTAAACATAAGCGAATTGGATATGTTCATATCACCTTGCCCATGCTCAAACAAAAAAAAAAAGAAGGAGGAGAAAATGTTTAGGGTACTTCTTTTGTGAAAATATGTCTATACATGAGTTTTTCGGTAAAATACAGACTACTACTGATTTCGAAAGACAGCTATTCAGTTAAAGTAAAAGAACGGGAGATTTCCAGTCGCAATACATAATTTTGAGCAACACATACATAATTGTGATTATATATGTCGGATGAACATAATAAAACTGCAATACAAAAAAATTGTATGTATGGCATATTTCTGCAAAACACAATTAAGAAAATATCTCACTTAATTCAAAACGACTGAGATATAGTTACATTTCAGATAGCTGTAAATAGAACATTATAATCGCAATTGTTCTCACTTTAAGCTGCTCCTCGGACAGAAATAAAATAAAATAATTTTCACGAAAAGTAAAAGTTTTCGCGAAAACATTTTAACTTTCCATGAAAACTTTTATTTAGTAACTGAATGCAGAAATTTGCAGAATAGTAACCTTTATTTTATGTTACCATTTAACAACACAAATGTATATGGAATCATAATGGCCGTTAGCTGAAACATTTCGACATAATATAACAATCTTTTCATGATAATTATCTAGCTAAGTGTATAATAATATCTTTATTACCTCCAAAAATGGGAGAGGTAGCGAATGACTCACATTTCATTTATATCTGAAGCTGTTTGAAACAGTGCTACTCCAATAGCAGTGGCCTCAAATCAATATGTCAAGAAACTGGAACAACTTTGTCTTACATTGTCAAATATTTGATTGAAGCAGCTAGATGTCAATAGAAGTTAAGATTTCTCCTTCCCAAGTTTGAGAAAACTATCAACAAATGATCTTTCTACAGGCTAGACACGCTTTCCACCTGCATGAGGTAATGCATGCTCTCGTTGTTCTTTCCATACTTTTTAAAAAAATATCTGAGGGAACAAATATTTTGATGACGCAGTAAAAGCAAAATATGAGCCATTTACAAAGTTTGCAAGTCAATAAAACAAAAAGAAAATAATCATAGTTCATTCTCTAACAAAATATCAGTAGAATCACTTTCACTTGAGTTTATGACATACATGTATGTAGAATTATCATTTCTTTAAATGACCAAGTAACTTAGTTATCATGAATGGCTGAAACGTGCTAGGTGATTTGCAAGGTTATTACTTTTCTGGCAAGCAACTAGTGACCAAATTTGGGGAACAATTACCCCTATAATAAAATGGCCAAATAGTAATAAAACGCCGAAAGGAATTACAAAGTAGTAACAATTAATTCCAGGCGGCTTTGATGAGTTAAAAATATTAACAAAAAATCTGCAAGTAACTGTTATCGTAATAACCAACATTTGACGTTTTTACGTTTACAGCTATTTTTAAATGGCGTTTAACCAGAGTTATAACTACAAAAAATGACCATGTACACCACTGTTAAAATGTCAGTCCATACCAGACTGTGTAGATGCCTGCATCGGCGTACGTTTGGTTTTTGAGTACCGAGTTGTTACAGATAGTATATCCTTATAAAATAGAAATGACTATCTAATTTCAAACGACCTACAATGAAAATGGTCTAAGCTATTTTAGTCTTTCTATTTGCTGCCCTGAACTGAGACATGTTTTTTTTAATAGACTGTACAACAAACTTATACACATTTTGCAAAAATGACTATGTACACCACTGTTAAAATGTCAGTCCATACCAGACTGTGTAGATGCCTGCATCGGCGTACGTTTGGTTTTTGAGCACCGAATTATTACAGATAGTATATCCTTATAAAATAGAAATGACTATCTAATTTCAAACGACCTACAATGAAAATGGTCTAAGCTATTTTAGTCTTTCTATTTGCTGCCCTGAACTGATACATGTTGTTTTAATAGACTGTACAACAAACTTATACACATTTTGCTTTCGGACACGGAAAAGATCGATCGCGGAGAACAATTGTCAGATCGCTCCATGACAAGGACAACTAGTTCCAAAAGCATTCCAAAAGTATCATGCAAAAAGTTCAATTTCTTCTTAATTTCTTAGCAATATGTGTGTACATAAGAAAACTCGTGATAAATGTAAAAACAAGAGGGCAATGATAGCCCTATATCGCTCACCTTGCTGCCATTGGCTATAATACAAGGTCAACACCAGCGCCACAGAAAAAAGTAAAGATACAGTGCATTTTAGATGTAAAACTAAGAAGTAGATCAAATGTGTTGGGCCAACTTTGACCTAGTGGCAAAGTTATAACAGTTTGGGGAGATGACCACTAGACAATGTTACATACCAACTATCTAAGCTGTAGACCTTGCAAAAAAGAGAAGATTTTCAAAAATGTTCCTGTATAAATCAATGTTACATAATCACTCCCGGGGTGTGGCCAATATTTACCCCAGGGTCGTACTATGAAAAACCTTGGTAGATGACCACTAGGCGACGCTATACAACAACAAATATCTGGGCCTAATGGTTTTGGACAAGTACATTAGATTTTTAAAAATACTTCTTTATATAAGTCTATATAAAACACGAGTGACCGGGGACGTGGCCAATTTTGACCCAAGGGCCATAATTTGAAGAATCTTGGTAGAGGACCACTAGGTGATGCTACATACCAAATATCTAAGATATATGCCTTTCGGTATTAAACTAGAAGATTTTTAAATAATTCACTTATACAGGTAAATATAGAACAAAGGAGCCCTGGATCTGGGCCACTTATGATGACCTTATGAGGAATGCTTTGAACAAACGTGATAGATACCACCAAACAATGCTACACACTAAATATCTCAGCTCTATACCTTACAGTTTCTGATAAGGATTTAAAAAAAGTTTTACTATATATTTCTAAGTAAAACATATGACCCCCCTCCCTCCCCACCACCGGGAAGGGCCAATTTTGACTCCAGTGGTATAATTTGAACAATCTTGGTCAAGGTCAACTAGACAATGCCACATATCAAAAAGTTAAGCTCTATGCCTTGTGGTATTGTTTAAAGTTTTTCCTCATGGAATGGAATTCTTTGAAAAAATTTGGCAGAACTACAAGGAACATCCCCACCAAGTTTCATCAACAGTGGCCTAGATGTTTAAGTGGAAATGCCATTTGAAGGAAATGGTGGACGGACGTACAACGCACGACGGACGGTGAGTCATCCTGGCACTGTGTGCCAGATGACCTTAAAATCAGAGCTGCCTAAGTTAAGCAATAATATGTATTTACGCTTACTTATTTGAAGTAACGTTTTTATATATTTTGTGTAAATATCAATCACAGTTCTAGTGTTTAGTATATTATCAGTTTAAACATTGATATTTTTCAAACATACAAGCAAAACTTTAAAATATTAAAAAATAAAAGAATATTAAAACAGGTAACAGCTACAAAAAAGGTATCACAAATTAAAAGCAAAACACTTACTAAAACGCCTAAACATTAGCTGTTCTATATGCATAAAAGTATAAAAATATAAAATCTTTTCACGAATGAAGTAATCGACACGTGTCATATAAATTACAGAAAACAAAAATGAAAGGCAGGGAATAATGCTGACTTTATGAAACATATCATGAGCGTTGAAAATAACAAACCATGTTATATGTACGATAATACAACTAATACAGTTCCAGGATTGCAAAACTTACCTTTTTCTTCTTAGTGTTTATTACTTTTAATTCATTATGAATGTCCTAATAATAAATTTCAGTCATAAAAATTAAGATCAGTGTAAAACAGTTTGGCTTACCTTCTAGCTTTTTTCAGCAAACACTAGCCATCTGTAATACCAAATACAAAATAAACAAAATGCCTGCAGCGTTTTTATAGAAAAATTGCTACTGCATCAAATCTCAAACTATATTTCGTAAGAACAAACTAATACATATTTCTAGCAATTGCAAATACAACTATGAATTTTTAAGCTACAGTGAATGTCAAACATATCTACTATACTGAGCTTTATCGCTACTGCTCTAAATCTACAAACAGCTTTAAAACTTTATTCTTCAAAAATCTCTGATTCAGCATCACTCTTGACAACGTCTCCTTGTTCTGATCTGATCGTGTTCAAGTGATCTTTATGTATCATTTCACCACAGGTACAAGACAGAGATTCGTTCACACTCGTGAACTCTACCGTTGCGCTACATGAAGAACATCCGTGTCTCTTTAACAATCTGACATGGAACGCTTCATATCCATGTTCTACACTGAAAGCAAGATTAAATTCAACCCGCTGTCCCCCGTATCGTGGTCCCTCAAGATTACTTCTCTTTGGAATGTAGAACACGCTGACAGTGCTTACCTTTAAATCTAGTTCAATACGACCTCCGAACTTGCTATTGTTTGGGTGACAGATCGTGCCTTTACACACTGCCAAATCTGCAAGACCCCTTCCTGTCTCTCTGTTTTCACTTAATCCAATACGTCTATTTGCAGTCTGGAGAATCCTAATACCTTCTCCAGAGCTGCCCAGCCACTCTCGTGGATACTTAGGACGGATGACTAAACCATTCTTTTTTGACAATTCAGATTTCAGACTTTTAGCTGCCAACAAACTTTCTGTTTTTCCAGGTGTTGAGTCTGTACCAAATCCCAGAAGACTCTTCAGTACAAACAAATAGTAAGTTGAGATAGGGGAACGTACTAGATGATGCCAGTTTTGTACATGCATCAACACTTCGTCAATTTGATACGTCTTTCTACAGAAATCTTGACGAATGGCAAATATCCATTCTCTATAATCATACTCTATTTCTTTCTTGCCCAGTGTCTCTCCAGTGCCATTACTCTGTATCAACTTGAACATCTGTTCATATAAATCAATTATTTCATTGAATGCATCCCCATCATAGACGTACTCAATGCTGAGATTCTGTGCACCATGCTTTAATTTAAGAGAGGTTATTTGTAGTCGAATGTTGCTGACTTCATTGTCTGCAGTCATTGATTCTTCCGGTAGAATCTGCCTCCTGAACAGTGCGTTGTACCACCTTACTAATCTCTTTAGTGTAGTCTGATCTTCAGTCTCCAAATTTACGTCCATGTAACATTCAAGTATCAACCTTTCAATCTTCTGAATACTAGTTTCAACAAAGTACTTACTCTCCTCGTCCGCAGTGGAGTCAAGAAATGCTTTGAAGATTTTGTCTGACTCGGCTTTTGTTTCAAAATGGCGCATGATGAAGTCACAAATTTGAAGCCTAACTTCAATTTCGCTGGTGAATGCATGTGTAAAAATGTCACATGCATCAGGTGTTAGTTCTCTACTTTTAGTGAAAAAATCACTGGCCATCACTGCTGTCTGCACCAAATCTGTTAGTTTTTCATTAAACTGGTCCTCTGTAGACATAAGTTTTACTTGGTCTTTCTGTGTTCTTCCTGTGTAGGAACTAATCCTGCGTTTCTTCACAATACCATACATATGGTATATATGCATGAGTGTCGATTTCATTGAATCATCAAATTCTTCTTCCTTTTTGCCTTTGTTTTTTTCCTCACAAAGTTTGATTGCAGTTTTGAAACGGGATTCAGCTTTCTTTTCATTATCTGGTCCACAAAATGCATAGAAACGCCCTACATGTGCATGGTAATTTGGATCATCCGGAAAGGAACTTGATAGCTTTTCAAGTATCTGAAGTCTTTCGGTGAACAAAGGTTTACCGGCCGGGATATCTAGTAACAGCTGGGATACCTGCTGTTTTTTTCGTGTATCCTGGTCCTCGTTTTCTCCTCTATCCCTTTCATCCCTGTGAATAAATGTTCTTGTTAGTATGTGCTTGACAGTTTGGCAACAAGTGCTGTCTTTCGTCTTCTTTCTGCTGCAGTATTCAACAAATTCTTTACAGAACAATCCCAAATTCCCGCGAGCACATTCACTCAGATAATTTGACCGGGATTTCGATTTTCCTTTTGAATGTCTTGACAGCAGCTGTTCGAGAATTTCTTTAGCTATTTCATAATGACAAATTCTCATGGTATTCTTCTTTCTTTCTTGTGACTCACTAACCACAAATTCAGTTATAGGATAAGGGAAGTCTTCTTCTAATGCCATGCTGTAATCTGAGGGCTTGTAGAACAAAGCAGCGAAGAACTGGCAAGGAACTGATGTCTGTCCGTAATAGTATACCAGCGACAAATACCCTAGGCAACGTTGCCAAGGTAACAAATCGTCTGAAGGATTGTTTTTTAACTGCAAATAGCCCTCCACATACGAAACAAGACCTTTGAATTCGTGGTGGTAGACCGTCATTCCAAACTCATACATATAATGATGAGTCTTTTTCTGTTTTATTTCATTTCTCATCTTATTGAGACGTTTTTGCTTGGTGCTATCACATCGCTCGCCGAATTTTGCTGCAAGTTTCTCTGCCTCCTTTGCTGACACTCGTCCAGAAAGGTAAATCTTGTCTTTCTGATGTTTATCTCTTAACTGCTGCATGTTCCATGGAAATCGTTTCAGGTACAGAATTATCGTATGTTTTAATGTATTACACAAGTATCTTACCTTCGTGTCCTCTTCGCCATCGATGAGTAAGAGGACAGGTAATTGTGTCTTCTCGTGAATGAACGATAATTTCCGTTGTAAATCTTGTGATTTCAGAAACGTTCCGGCTCTGGTTTGAGCACACGGAATGCGTTTATGAAACTTCCATAGCGCTTTTTGAGCTAAGGTGGTTCCTCCAGATCCAGGTGCATGGTTAACTGTTATTATTGAAGCTCTGTAGTCCTCAATATGGTTTTGTACTGTTTCCTCTAGTTTCTTCAATTCATCTCTTTCTATATCAATACTGTCGTCGTCTTTTATGTATCTGGCAAGCCAATGTAATGTACCACCCTTGTAAAACTTCATCGTTTCATTTTCGATAACCTTTTCATCGTTGGATGTTTTTCTATACGGATCATTAAGATAAAGGACCTCAAGATCTTCTTTCAACCAAACAGCGTCTTTCTCTGGAATTACTGGCGAAAGATATGTACAGGCAGCTGATACTGGTAGCTCGTTCTGAAAAGTTTTAGGCTCTTCCTGGGAAATATGGTTCCCTATACCAAGACAAAGTTGTGTAAAACTGAGCTTGCAAACATGAATATTACTATGATATTCATAACACAGGGAACTGAACTGTGATCGTCCCATTTCTGTCTCTGGGTCGCCATTCAGACAAAGAACAATTCTCGGAGTATGGGTAAGAATTTCTACCAGTCTATCCAAAAACTTTTTGATAAACGGAACAAGTTCCTCTTTTCCAGGCCATAGGATAACGACTGTGAAAACTGCATAGCTATCTGAGAAGGTTGCAAGTTGCTCACAGTTTTCGATCAAACCATTCTTTGCCAGTTTGAACCAACTCTGTGATGACTCGATGAGCCCGTCGCTGGAATCAGTTCTTGATGCAGATATTTCACGACGTCCTCGAAGAAAACACCAGTATGACCCATCTTCTGTCATATAAGGTGGGCTTTCTTTCCAAGTTCCTATGCGTAAATGTCTTCTGGCTTCAAGGGAGTCCTGAACTGCATTAAATAATCCATCGGAACAACTGAAAACATCGAAATCATACACAGCTAGCCAGTCTACCAATGAAAGGTTTGCTAAATGCAATTGTTTATTTGAAACATCGCCTGCCAACAAAATGAAGCTATTGTTCGTTTTAAAAGAATTTACGTATTCCCAGAACTGTAAAAAGTCCTTACCTATTTCCGGCATTTTGACTTCAACTGACTGATGTGTCTGTTGCTCAGTGTCAAAACTAGACTTTTTGCTTTCCGTAAAACTTACCTCAGCTGACACAGCTTCCGCCAGAATAAGTGGCATTGTCCCTGAAAACCACTGGTATATTGAACCAATGGTTAAATTGGTAGGTGGACAGACAGCATTACTTGACCCTTCCCTGTACCACAATTCATTTACTTTCAACGCTACATGATCTTTTTCGTATGATTGTGTCACAATGCTTGGCTGCCCTTTCCCACAACTAGATGCAATTTCTAGAATAACAAAAGATTTTGACTCATACTCTACTGTGATAATTTGATACGTTGGCCTCATAGTAAACAAGTCTAAACTAAACAGATTTTCAGCTGCGTAAATTGTGATGTCAAAGTCTTTGTCTGTTCCATTTAGGTGAAGAGTTTCGTTTCTTTTTTCAACCCCTATAACAATGTAAGATTTCGTTCTTTGGGGTGTATTCCACATTGAAACTATGTCTTGCATACATTTACCTGGATTTTCGGTATATTCAGTATGGTCAGCAACAAACATAATGTCCCTATCCTCTTTCTTAGCAAGGAGCTCTTTAAGTTTCTTCACTTCCGGACTTTCCTCAGTACGACGAGGTACTATTTCTCTTGCCAGAGGTTTAGTGTGTTTCACTTGCTGACGTTTCTGATTTTTCTTTGTCACTTGGCACCATTCATGTGATGCAGCATCAGGACTCTCTGAAGCATCACGAGAATAATCAGATGAACATGCCCCTGAACTCTGTTGCTTTATTATATTTCTTGTGCCTTCTGTCAATGAAACATACATTGTACCCTTCTCACGATAAACACGAAATTCGTCATTATGTACTAACAAGTAGTCCTGTAATGGCACATCACACAACTCTTTAAAAGGTTTCGAATCACCTCTTTTTAAGATATCTGTGATGCATTCTTCTAACTGACCTACTGGCATTGGTTTCTCTCTGTCTTTAAGCACATTCTTTAGAACAAGCATACACTTCTCGTTGTCACAATTGTTGCTTTTTGCTGAAATACAAATGGAATTACATGTACATAGTTACAATTAATTTTCTTCCATGAAACTTAAGAGATTGCTGCCGTACATAAACACTTAAATTACAACTACAAAACAACATCAAAATTTATTTTATAGACAAAAGGCTAAAATAGAAAATATTTAAGAAACAATTGAAAAATAATTCAAACAACTAATGACCTGTGAAGTTACCTGTGAAACTGCTGACAGCATCTTCATGTCCGGATACTGTTGATATGTTGGTCTGTCCAACCTGGACTGTGTGACAGTTTGCGATGTTGAAAACATTCCCACCAGCAGCTGTAAACAGATAACACATTTGAAACACGGTCGTCAGGTTTGTTTTACCTTTCATTGAATTTTGAACATGTATTTGAACAAAATTACACTCGCCGTTTCATATTTTTGGTATGAGGTTTTGAAACATAACATCTAACAACAATCGAACTAGTAAAAAGATAACGTACATACTCTTGATGAAATTGTAAATCTCGACTTTTACTATTGTTTCAATGAACAGCACATTCTTCTTTCAATATTTTAAATTTTAACTATAAAGAAAAAACACGTTTTTCCATTACAATTTTTTTTAATAATCTTTGGTTATGCAGATTTTATTCATGAAAATTCAGAGTGAAATTGATGTGCACAGTATTTTGGATGACAACTTTCTGTGCAGCCAGGTTTTGTGTCAGTTGACATAAACTACCTGAAATAGGAAAATAATGTGACTATAACATTCTTTGCAACAGATATGTTAGATTGTTTACCTGTGGGCTTCCTTCCACCAGCAGACCTTGCTTTTCGTTTCCGTGTCATCGTTTCATCTGGTGATGCTTTGACGTTGTGACGAAGATACGGTCATGATGTTCACAGTATCTGTAAGAAAAACATACACGTTGTATGTTGATTAATCAACAAAAACCACTAGTGCTGGAACATATAATTCTCATTGTAATTGTTAAAGCTACCATCATCATAAGTTAGATGGGCATATTTGGGATATGAAGTGAACTAAAATGTGTGACAATGAAAATTAGAGATAGCAATGTGGATACAAGAAGAAAAAGAAGGAAAAGACAATACGATATCAACTTTCACATAACAGGAAGCAGCTATCAGCGACATCCAGTCTTTGATATCTAAATACATTTCCTCGACCGACCTTTTACTGCCCACTATTTGGACAATATCTGGCAGAATAAATATGTTCCAAATTATAATTTGGTTCCATCTTACTTTTTTCAGATTCTAAAAATATAGAGGATAATTGTTGGTTTCGGTGTAATATCACGTTATAAATTCACCGAGTGGGCACCAAAATTGATATTTATCCTACCATCACTGCTTTATTTGTACAAAATCGGCCTGTCGTATAAACATGAGGTTTACACGACAGGCAAGCTTTACACGACATGGCAACGGTCTGCCATACTGACATTCCTTTTTTAGCCGCCATTTTTAAACTTTTAATCGGCTATCAAAGGGATTTTAAAACGCTACAACTCATATCAATGTGCCATTCTACACATGATTTTATAGCTAGTACTAATATTGTCATTTTGTACAAAATCAAAGATGAATGACAAGTCTTAAATCATTTAGGACAGCTTTACGAAAAACTTTCCTCACTGGCCTTAGCAACAGCTGATGACGGACTACTTTCATGACCTAGTTTGTCGGTCATGAAGTACATGTAAACAATTAAACATTGATTAAAATGCTGACACAATAAAAATACAAACATGAGTTTTCTTTTGTATACTGCAGTAATTATTTAATTTTCAACATCAACAAATGTCATTTTCAAAATACATAAATACTTGAAGATCTAATCATTATTTTTTCTCAATTAAGAAAATGCTTTATTAAATTGTCAAAATCAATTGTTTCACTGTTTTTAATCTTTCTCTCTCTGCCAAAATATACAGTAAATGTATCTGAATTTAACTAGAATGAACTAGAACTGTGGAGAAAATTGAATGTCTGTGCACTTTAACACCCATGATGTTGCAAGTTTGTATAAATATATTTAATTCTTGAAAAACTGCAAATATTTAAGAAAGATGCATGCTTGATCTGCTGATAAACAATTGTTGTTGCATTTAAAGGGTTTATCCCAAGCATGATCTTTTTATTACATAGACCCTGACCAAATGGTTAAATATCCAAGTATGTGATTGAAACATGAACTGTGGTAGGGCCTATAACCAAAGAGTCACTCAGTGATCATTTTCATGTAGATATGTTTTTCTTACAATTTAATATTCCAGAAAACATTAATCTCCATGCATCACAAACATAAACAAGAACTTATCAACATTTAGCCATTTTAGTCATAAAGTCACTAATCAGCTCCTGTGTCTTACTTCTTTATAGTTC
This sequence comes from Saxidomus purpurata, assembly GCA_022818135.1. NCBI lineage: Eukaryota > Metazoa > Mollusca > Bivalvia > Venerida > Veneridae > Saxidomus > Saxidomus purpurata. The sequence continues at coordinate 23,835,826 of JAFMSR010000011.1, read as the reverse complement.
TTTCTAATAATTTTCAGCTTATAAAAAAATCATACATTGTAAGTTATGATAGGTAGGTGATATTAGATCAACAAGTTAGCCTATTGGTTGAGTATTGAAATATATTTTTTTTTGTCACTGGAAGGATTGAAGTTTGTCAGTATTGCAAGATTTGAAGTCCTTTCTTTTAATATGATATTGTACAATATTGTTTATTTGAGTCATTCAATCACTTTGACAATCATTCCATTAGGAAACATCTGGTCCAGAAATTATGGGATCACAGTATTTCTTGAATAAAAGATGTTATCCCAAATCTATCATTGAATACAGTTTGTATCCTTGTATATCTGGCACGAATGACTCATATTTGAATCTATGTTCCACTTGTTTTTTGCAACTTGGTTTTTGCTCCAGTCCATCTCTAAGCTATGAGTCCTGTTTCCAAAGTGAAACAAATGATGTTCGAATCTTCTATCAGCAACTGTTGACTACATGTCTCAGACCAACCGAGTCAGTATCAAGCAACTAAGCGCGTCCCGTAGATCTACTGTACATGACATTTCTATTTACCACAGTCAACTCCAGTCCAGGGTCCAGTTCAGCGACACCCCACCCACTCGCACTTATAGCACATATTAGAATCTATACAGTTTTATGGTGCAGTCTTCAGTGTTCAAAATGTCCATTCAGTTTAGAATAGCTTAAAATAACAGTTTTAGGTGTTGAGCTTTTTAAGTTTTATTTTTGCATGTTGTTTCACTTCAGTCTAACACGGACGTGTTTGTGTAGTGTATTAACTTGATCGAAATAAATGTGTAACTGGGTTGTGATGTAATGTATTCATACGCGTCATAGCGACAGACAGTTTTAAAGCTGGAATTTAATCTTAATTAATAAAAAAACGAAAAAGACAATTTTTATGTAAAAGGTAGGATAAAAAGAATATTAGGTTACCGTCTTAGTGTGATTGAATTTATTAGGCTCGTCTCCGAAAGGTTTATACGGCTCGGCAGAGCCTCGCCGTATAAACCTTTCTCCAACTCGCCTAATAAATTCAATCACACTAACACAGTAACCTAAAATTCTCTATTTTCACGAGTGGCGCAGGCACGAGTGAAAATAACAACTTTTGGTGTTCACGAGTGAAATTATAACGTGATATTACAACGAAACCAACAATTATCCTCTATATTTTTAGACTCTGAAAAAATACATATTTATTGAATGGTCATAACTACCAACTTTACTAACTTCTTAACTGCTTTGACTCACATTTTCACAGTGTGTGTGTGTGTGTCCTGAGAGATTAAATTGAGCTATCTTGTTACCTTCTTGGGAAGGTGTCTTTGAGCATGAAGAAATTAGCCGAATGTATGTTTGTTTCAGGAACATATGGAACATAAGCCAAGACCAAGTTTATTTATTATACCTCACGTGCTTTTCCCTATATAAAATTCCCATACCGCATCGGTGAACAAAAAATGATGTTACCCATGTAACATCATGATGTTACACCCCTGTAAGTCTAAAAATAGATTATTGGGTTCCCAATAAAATTTCTTCTAAAGCGCTTTAAATTAATAGCGTCTGGATCAATGAACGTTTTCAGATGTGTCAGACTGAATTTTAATTATGTATAGGTTAGTGTTCATTCTGATGTGTTTACGAAAATAAATTGGTTTGGCGCGGCGCATGCCGCGCGACCAATTTATTGTAGTAAATGCATCAGAATGAACATTAACCTACTTAGTGTTTGAAATTATTTTTTGTAAATCTGCAGTATTTCCCAATTTACTGACTCGGTATATAAATATTGATTAACCCAAGTTAAAGTGTAGCGAATACTGCGTTGCGATTTGGCAAAAAATAATTTCAAACACTATTAACACTTAATTGTCTATATCAGTATTGTCAATTTCTTAATTCGTAGTTTTTCGGTATTATAAAATAAATATCACATGCACTTGAGGGTGATAGCAGATATTGTGAACCCTTGAAAAGAAATGTCAACCTCGGCTTCGCCTCAGTTGACATTACTTTTCTCGGGTTCGCCGAGGTTGACATTTCTTTTCAAGGGTTCACAATATCTGCTATCACCCTCAAGTGCATGTGATATTTAATTAATTAGCAATTTACAATAGAACAAGATTAGTTTAAATTGTAAATAGTGATTATAGGCGACCCCTTAAGATGAGTAAATGAGCAAGTAGTCAGTTGTGTAAGTATATCAAATTTAGACACAAAATACCAGTGAAGGACTACATTTGGCGAAAGTTTTTCGAATAGGATGAAACTATTTCATATTTGTGTGTGTGGGGGCGGGGGGGGGGGGGGGGCGGCGGATGGGGGTGATATATACCAGCGGGGTGCTATAAACCAGTATCACATTAATAAAGTTCATACAGAATCTTCCCCAATTTTAAATTGCTGTTACTTTTGCAATACTCTTCACGAATTTTTAAAATGAAGTTTTGTTGGCGCTGTGCGGAAGCACAGCGTCAGTATTGAATAGGTTTTAATTTTGTACCATGGGGTTGCATAATCGAATAGGGAGCAGCCAACATTATTATTGTAATTAAAAACTATGTATTATGTTTGAACAAACTCCCTATAATGAATAAATAAATAGTATTAACTGATTACAAAACAATACTATACCAGATGCATACGTCTTCGACCGTTAATTCAAAACGTTTGACATATTCATAGGATATTTAATAACTTTTCCACAAACTTGAAGGTTACGGTTTTTTTATTGCTTTGTTTACGGACCCTACGGCCAGATTCATCAAAAGTTCAGAAAAAACGTCTCGATAGTTGTTTTGCTATCTCTAAACATTTTGAAGTTTAAATACATATGTTGTCAACGTGAATAATTAATGAAAACCCATTTTAATTACTACATACTAAAGTAAAATGTAGGCATTATAAATAAGACCGTTCACCTAACTATGCGATACATGGGGTCTCAATGAAAGTTATGTAAAAGCATCGCTAACAACTGACCAATAGTAAAGACAAAATTAATCACGTGGGTTTCGCCTGCGTCGAAAAGCGTCTACTGACCACGATCTGTAGCCTTGTTTAATGGGCGTCATCGTACCATTATGCGGAAGGTTGTTTTATGATTCGTTCATTTTTTGGTTAAACTGTAGTAAATGTGGTTTTTTACTTATTATGATAACATTTACATATAACATAATGTATTTGTTTTTTCCCGTTGATAGGTTGTTTACTGATATTCTAAAATGACTCTGATTCCTTTAAATCATGTTTCAAAAACATGCGCAGCGCCTTTGATGCTTTGCATCAAAATTTGTCTTGTTCTATTATGAAACACTATAACACTTAGCTGTAATAGTGGTACATTCTAGATATAAATAACACAATATCAAGTTCACAGGACGACCTACTTTACGGGCGTACGTACTACCTGTATTCATTTATAATAACTAATAATTAATCTTAACGGAAAACGACAAATTATGTTGTATCGTTTCTTCTAATAAAGTCGTTGTCAAATTACATACCTTAATAGACGTGTCTGGAATATAACTGCTACTGATAATATGGCTGTTAACATATGTAAACAAAGACTAATAATAGAACGAAAAATTTTCCGAAATTAGATCCCAGTTTCGTTTTCAAATCATGGATTTTCCCATGCTGAGTGGCACGGTACAGGGGTTCTGAACATTGTTTTGTAAAATATTTCAAAATCTCTCCATGTATACAAATTAACTATTTCAAACTGCTATTCAACGTGCAGTAAAATGTTTTGAACTAGTAAATAATATGAATATAGATCTACAAATTGTCATATGACTAAATGGGAGTTAAATAACGTGATCATACTCTAAACAGATGCAGGTGTTCAGCCAAATGTTAAATAACGTCACAAAAGCGGTACGTACTGCCTCAGTACTTTGGTGAATTATTCCCTGAAAATTTGCGTATACGATTTCAAATTAGTGATCATATGTAGTCCATTGAGATAAACACATTAAAAAAAACAACAACAAAGCCATCTGGTAATAAAACAAGTTGACAGGTACGTATTGCCAAGCTGCCAACCAATACAAAGCCCCCTACCCGGAGTAATCTATTCAGAAGGCTGTTACACATTTATGTAATGTAATACACATTTATGTAATGTATTACACATTTATGTAATGTATTACAATGAAATACTGAGGAGAACGCGTACATCACAGATCATTTTTATTTTTTTGTGTACAGGTGGCAATATAGATACAGCTATAAAACCATGCAAGGTACAGCTATAAAACCATGCAAGGTATAAAACCTAAGTGTCACCTTAGGAGCAGATGGCTGGATGCTGGTTGCGACGCATCGTTATGGTACGGGTTATAATTGTGGGATGTACAAGATACAGAGAAGACAGGAACTTTTGCGATATACTTCAAAAGTTCACTCTTTACTAAATATTTCCACAGATGCTTGTGGTATGGACCCGCGACCCAATTTATTCTTGTCCCATGTTGTACGGAACGTATATAAATACAAGATTTGAAACAACTGAAAACTTCAATCGCATATTCAAGGCATGTGTGTAAGTAAGGAACAAGACGAATTTTGATGCAAAGCATCAAAGACGCCGCGCATGTTTTAGAAGCATGACTTGGACAGGTTTCTCTATAAAATCAGCGAACCCTTTTTACTACATAAAATGATCATTACCTCTGTGTACTTTTTGTTTATGAAACTGATTCATAAAAATAAACTTTTTATTAGTAACTAGCATAATACTAAATCCTTGTGTAACTTCCATATTGTTAAATACCTCTTTTTTCACAACATTAATTATTTTCGGATGCTAATTTTACACTGGCTATTTTTAGATAGACAAAACTATTTATAACCATGGCTCCTCCCACAATTTCACTGACTACAGGTCGGTTTATAGGAAGCAGAGGCAAAAAGACCTGTGCAAATATAATTTACACCGGGTCCAAATATTGTGAAAAATAACTATTTGTAAAACAGATATACCAGCCCCTCCCTCCCTGTAGCTGGTAATGTGGATTATTCTTTCTTTCTATTCCCGAAGCGTATACACTCTAGCAATATGGCGGAAAGAGATGAAATCCACATGATTAATTATGCTGTGACATATACATTTTACAGAACTTCCATTGGCTGAGTATTGTTTTTATTTACAAATGATGGAATGGAATTCCGTTAGGGCCCTACGTATTGCATAGTTGGGTGAACGGTTTTTCTTTACAGTTTCAATATTATAGTCTAATATGTAGTAATTAAAATGGGTTTTCATTGATTTTTCGCGTTGGCGCCATGTATTCTATTATCTGAGTGGTTTAGGATAGCAAAACATCTTCCGAATCTTTTTTCTGAGCTTTGATGAATCGGGTCGTAAGGTCCGTAAACAAAGCTATAAAAAAAACCGTAGTCTGCGAGTTTGTGGAAAAGTTATTAAATACTCGTTAAATGTGTCCAAAGTTTTGTAATAAGGGAAGAAGACCCGTAAGTATTTTGTACTTTATTATTTTCTTAATGACTTAATACAATTTTTTGATTCATAAAAGTCATTTTTCATACATATAGAACATAGTTTAGATTTACAATAATAATGTTGGCTGCTCCCTATTTGATTATGCAACCCCATGGTCCAAAATTGAAACCTATTCAATACTGACGCCGCGATTCCTCGCGGCGTCAATAACTAACCGGTTTTTCCAATGCAGAACACTTTTCTGAATAAAATCCCACCCCAAACTGCATCGAATTCGGTTGAATTAAAAGAATTTCGAGGAAAAACACTTCTGTCACTTCTGCACAAATCAGATTTAGTATTCTACATGAAGTTATAAAAATAGGTTTTCCCGCATCGCAGTATGCGCGGGGTACTGGGGATTTTGTCTTGTGTGAATGGCTATAGCGGTAAATTTTAAAGCAGAAAATGACATAAACAGTATAGGTGAGATGTGATAGAGCAAATCGATTTGTTTCAAATCTTGTATTTATATACAATAAGATCAGTAGGTAAGTAGAACAAGGAATTGCATCTGTAATTGGTTAGCTTACACGCAGTTGTAGGATGTATTTAATGATACTGCAGTGAGCAGGTGCGAGGGTCAGGCCTAAGGGGTGAGGTCCAGACCCCAAGCATCTGTGAATATTTCGGCCTGTTGGCCTTCTTCAGTAGATGAAATGAACAAATCGTTTTACATTTTCACATATAACGTTATTGAAGTTTTCGAAAAAAAGTTATTTTTGGATATTTATTAACATTAATTACTATGAATATACGTCTTTTGTATTACTAAAACGGACAAAATGACCTTTAAACTTTAGTTCGATGCAACAAAGCGTTATGTGGATAAGGTAATAGAAGCAGTTACAATGCTGTAGCACTGATATAATGACGTCAGTGTAGCGCATGCGTGTTTCTATTTTATTTGTTCGATGCATTTTGCTGTGGAACAGTCGCCATATTGGAACCGAAATTCCACTAGAATTCGTTCTATAGATCTTCTTAGGCGAGTTGTTGTATTTTTATGAATGGCCGAAGAAACTATATTATTGATATATTGATAGCGTTGTGGCTACAGAGTATAGCCTGTTTGTATTAACGATTTTTGGGCTTTATAATAGCGACCACGGTGATGACCTACATTAGCAATGCAAAACCAATTAGAGTTGCGTCCCTTGAATGAATCTAATGAATATTTATGAAGCGCTAAATCAGCCCAAGAATGGTGCCGATTTATTTCGCTTTAGAAATGATTAAAAACGGAATTGCCGGAAAACAGTCTAATTTGAATATTTAATTAAGACCTGTATACCTCGGGGAAAACCCGCAAATTATCCGAAAGCCGTAATTTATCAGTACAAAAACAAGTGTCAAAAGTTTGAAAATGTTGATATTCCGTTAATCGGTCAATTTCGCTTGGTTTTCAGGTTTTATTTGAAAGGTATATACCCCAATCGGGAGATATGCTTAGCCTGTTGAAGTACAGCCGTGGCCATTATTCTGTACACTGTAATGTAATACAGTAATCGTCTCATATAACTGTTAAGTTATAATTTTCTTGTTACATATAGGATGACAGACACACACCCTTAACACATAGAAAACAATTGTGTATAAGTTATATCAAAATCAGTCCATCGTGCGGAAGATATGGACCGGAACCGAAACTGCATGTAGTAGTAGTTTAAGCCATACCTTTCGTACGTGAAGTTATATCAAAATAGGTCGATGCATGTGAAAGATACAAAACGGGAACGAACAGACGGAACAGCGCACATCCGGTAGGGTTCTTATAACTATATCTATCACGATGTGCATTTGCATATAGTGACTGATAATAAACATAGTGTAGAGCTCTAACATTTAAAACTCATGATGATATTGTATCTACGCGTTAGTATTCTTATTTGCCTACTGGAAGCTATTTATTAATGATAATTAGATACAGATAACATCTCAAAACCAGATAGCATATTATTACCTAACCTGTGATATATACTAAACGAAACTTCTAACGCACCACCTGCCCTTTTCCTTCCTTATTTAAATATCAACTCTTCCAATAACGGCCAACTTATTTTTAGCTGACTGGTGCACGACAGCTATCAGGTCTTACTTTTATGAAGACACTGGGTAGATACTTCCGTTACATGAATTTCAAAATGATCGAGAGGTACAAATCATATGGCAGATGATTTTAATTTAACGTTTAAACCTCTGTGGGTTATTACCTTGAAGCTCTTCCTTAGGAAACCCGTATGAAATTTGTATCACTCGATCATTTTGAAATTCATGTAACGGAAGTATATATCTACCCAGTGTCTTCACAAATGCAAGACATGATAGCTTTCGTGACCAGTTTGTTGAAAATAAGCTGGCAGATATATTTGAAGGGTTGATAATTAAAGTGACATTATGCACATTTTTTTTCAAGAAAACATCTAGCTGAAATAGGTGTGTGTAAAAAAGGCAGAGGAAATAATAGTTTTTAACCCAATACACCAAACTCTTCCTGCTACCAGTACGAAATAATAACTTTCAAAACATTACTTTTCCTATTTTGAATGGGAGAGTCAATTAAGAAAAAAACAACTGCATACAGGAGTTGCTTCCCTTCCACTATCGAAATATTTTGTACCAACAACTACAACAACACAGGGAGATCACTGCGAAGGAAGGAACTATTATTTTATTTGTCCATTTTTTTTCATTTCTAAAGCACCAACTTCAAATACTAATGCGGCATTATCATTAGTTTAACTTTTACACATTTAAATGCACAGCAACTGAAAATTGCTTTTAAAAAACTGTCACCAAAAATACACTATGTGCAGTAACATGAAGAAAATGTCACTTTAAATAAAGAAGAAAGAAGTGTTAAAAGTTTCCTTTAGTATATAAACAAAAACTAAAAATGTTACTATGTAAATTAACCTTTAAAGACAAACCAATTCCGTCAAAGATTGTTTCATATGATCGATTTTGAAAGAAAATAAAACATTTTAAAGACTCACCTTTTTTTAGGTGACTGAAACCACTCAAAAAGCAACACGTGGTCATAGGGTGCATGAAGAAACAGGCATAACTGCATCTGTGTCCTTTAAGTTGAAGAATCGTTAAGACACCACAATGTTGATATATGATTCATAAAAGTAAACCCCTTAACTTTAATGGCATATGTAAGATATTAACTATGCCAAACTGACGTGGTTGAATTAAAAATATATCGGAGTACGATTTCTTTACCATTTTTTTCTATTTAAACTGTTGGTAAATGCTAAATTTAGAATGATAACAACTGTGGTTGGTTAACACAACGAAAATAACACAGGGCGGAAGGAGGAAGGTATATCATAGTATTAGTTTTGTACGTATATAGTCAGTGAATCATCTATTTATCTTACGAAAACACTCGAATTTCCTATGACTGCATTTGTACTTAAAAGGGGTGATCAGACATTTTCAATAAAATATAAATGAAATTGGACAAGAATATGCAGATGATGTAGGCATTGAATTATTTATTATTAATTTTGTCGCCAGGACGTCATGCTTCTTTTCCGGTATATGAGCATTACAAAGTAGGATTCATTATACGATAATCATATTAGACAATGGAAAATATTCATTTAAAAATATTAGCAAGTTTTCATCATCTTTAACTGAAGTTCCGCTGTTGCTTTTTTTTAATATTCAGTTTAATAATGTTGACATGAGAAAACCTTGCCTCGAGCGAGATTCAACTGAGGCGTAAAATGTTTGATGCCTTTAATTTCGGAGAATCATTCAATTAATAAACGAAATAATGAACGGTTTGATGATTTTGCAAACATTGTCGCCGCCGTCTAATCAAATCTGTTTACATCAGGTTACAAAACATTATTAAGACTTCACTGAGAAATGGTTTAAGTGAGGCAAACTTGGACAATTAATGTTAATTTCAATAGAAGGAAACTTACCAACATAGATCAACATTTTAAAATACACTTCTTGCTTTCAAGATATACAAGCTTTCATTTACCAGGCAACATCTTTTAAAAAAAATAGTTTGTATGTCTTTAAAAGTAAGGATTGGATTTGAAATGTAATCCTGTATTGGTTTTAGCAAATTAAACAATACAGGACTACATTTTAGAATACAAAACTTGCTTCAAAGGTATACACACTGTCTTTCAAAGGCCCCTAAGTATAGCTAGAATATCACCATTTGCCTTTGGGAAGTGAAAAATTTTCGCCGCGCCACGCCGCAGGAGTGCATACCCCTCCCTATCACTCCGAAAAAAGTGGCTCCAACTTTTTTCAGCCCAGTGTGTGCCTTGAATATGTTCACTTGTCCAGTACAAAAGTACAAGTAAGATTGAATGCTAATCATTCTTGCTGTTATCTTGACAAAGGGGTATTTGTTTTCTTATAACTATATGTTTACAATTTCAGTTCACTTGAAATCTGAAAGTCCCAGAATCACATTGACTTTACTAATACACATACATAAATTACTGATAATATCATTTTATAACCACTCTTAAACAATGCTTACATAAGCCTTTCTTTGGTATTCAAGCCGTTCATTCATGTAAAGAGTTGCCAGAAAAACCTTTCTCATTTTTGCCAGTATCATGGAACAAATACTGCTCTATATTTGTAACATAAACATTGATTAAGAAAGCAGAGTTAGCTCCATCAACTACATGTATATCTTTGAGGTATTATTGTGATTCTCACAGGTTCGGAGATGTTATGAACACCGAATGTAACATATTCAATTACAAACAAAAAAAACTCCCAAAGTCATTTTTGGCTTAATATTATTTTCTAAAACTTTGCATACGAGTCAAATATCATAAATTCTATCATATTTACATGTATTTAATACAATTAAGTAGATACAACGCCTGTATTAAGTAGATTCCGGTAATCGAAAAAACGATTTTGGTAGATTCCGGTAAAAAGTCGATTCCGGTATTCAGTGTAACCGATATGGAACTACTTGTTTGTATGTAAAGCGTTCGGCCGTAAGGAAGCTACATGGATCGATTGAAAATTCAATCAATCCAAAAAGAAAAGGTATAATGGAGTCCAAACAGTCAAGATGGTTAACAAAAAAAACTGCTGTAAATAAAAACGACAAGATCATTATTGTCTCTTTGTAGCATAGGAGCTCACGGTCGATTTTGGTTTTTCCGGCTTTGTTTTATCTTTTTACATCTTAAGCTAACAAAAGATCATACTTTCCCGGATCTTAACTTTTGTAAACTAGTTTTCAGCTCTACAGGTCACAGTTTTCAGTCAACTCACTAAACTTGCTCAGAAGGTTCCCAGCAACAATGTAGATAATTCAAATGTAAAGGTGACCAAAACTTTGAAAATCTTATCCCTTTCTCTATGACCATCAGTCTTCAAACTTCATAGGATAATTGGTCTTACGGATATGAGGATCCTTTTGTTTTTGGAATCATTGGTCAAAGCAAGGTCTTTCAAATAGTTGGTCAAATTGATTGGTAAAATATCGAGATATACGTAGATATAAAGTATCAATAATTTCTTTCTTTTTCCAAAATGGCGGGTACCCGGATGTTTGTCACGTGATCCGAGGCAAGTTATTTATCGTATTACTCTCGTTTCCGGACCATACTATTTGAAAGACCTTGGTCAAAGAGACCCAAACTTTGAAAAATATTTCCACTAATTTTCTTGAGATCTACGTCACCCACAGTCAAAAACTTCATAGGATGATTGGTCTTACCGAGTAGATGATCCCTACACTATTTGGAGTCAGTAGGTCAAGATCAAAGTGACCTCTGTTAGCTTTTCTTGATAATGTTGCAAATGATTTTCACCAAACTTACTCACAAAACAGTCCAGTCAGTCAGAACAGTAGAGCAATACTGGCTCTTTTTAGCCACTTGTTTATTGGATCTTCATGAAGGAATAAATATATTGATGAACAGGGCTTCGACAATCTTCGGTTCTGGACCGAATTTTGACTTCACAAACCGATTCATAAGTCTGAAAAGCCATTCTAAATCGGTCTGAAAATATTTACATTTTCGGTCCAAATTGTGTTGAAAATCACTATACACAGGCTCCTGTCAACAACTACAGGTCTGTTATTTGCCCCCAGGAAGAGCAATAAACGTGTCAGATAATCCGACTGTCACTTCGTTAATCGGTCGGTAATTAGCAATCAGAGGACAAAGCCAAATGCCTCTTGCAATACTTTGATGTTTGCAGCTAACTTGGAAAAGACCGATTGATGTTTTGAACGTATGATGTACGAAGGACGTCGGACGGAATGCTATCCTAATAGCTAAGGTGAGCTAACAATGAAAGGAAGGACGGATGATTGGTGCGATGCCCTTTTGGGGGCATAAAAATAGGTCACCAGGCTAAACAGAAACCTTTTGAAGACACTAGTGGTCTTATTTTGTTCCTAAAAAGTTGGTGAGAATGTTTGTTTTTATTCATTGGTGAGAATGTTTGTTTTTATTCAGACCTTTTATCAATGAAAGTCAAGCCATGTTGTAGGTGGTAAGATATTGTATAGGCCTTGATCCTCTGAGCATGGTCAATGATGAAGGGAAACTTTCAGAAAGTAGTCCTTATATTCAAAACAAAATACATTCTTGTGTGAAAAAATTTATTGTAATTTTTTTGTGTGTTTTTTGTTTGTTTATAAACTACTGTTGGTTTGCAACACATAAAACAATTGTTTTGAGACACAGTGCCAAAAGACTGTAACTATGGTAAACCGAGGACTTGGTGCTTAACTATTGTAACTGCATAAACAATACAAGGATACAATACTTCTACACCAAATCACCAACAGTTTTTACAGCCATTCTGCTCTGTGCCTATAAAATGCATTTACTGGTATTTCCAGCTTAACAATGTAACAAACAGGTAAGCACCTAGTCACAACAACATCAATACTTCAAAACAACCAAAAATTAAATGAACCTGATCAAGCAAAAATGCTACGTATAATAAAAAGGGTCATTATTACAAAAATGTCATTCAGAAGCCTGATCGTCTCTTGTAGCGGTCGTATTATACGCGCGAGCACTTGTAAGATTTGATGCACGACACGAGCAAATCTGGCACTCTGGATAACATTACAATACTATTAACTCTATTACATTATTAACCGCCCATTGTCCTTGGAGAAACATGCTGTGTTCTATCATATAATAAAATACAACGTTTTCCTTATACGGTTACGAAGGAAATGCAGCCACTCGTGCTAGAATATGTTTTATCCTATCTACTTATCATGATATCTGGCACTACACAATCACCTGGAATGAAACAAACAAATAGACAAGCCGCTTGTTCATATACTCTTATTAGTTTATCAAATGCTGACAAACTTTGTTTGTAATTGTGCTTATTAGGTCCACCATCCTCGTTCGAGGTATAGTCGGTACGACCCGACTGACAAACTTCCATCATATGCTTGTCCTTTATATACCAATCAACACTCAAGTATGTCCAAACACTGGGTATGATATTAACTAATTAAATGTAAATACTGACACTTCACAGAGAGATCGGATATGTAAATATCTAATTTACAATACCTGAATGTAAAACAAATTATATAACACTTGCCCAGGTGAGCATATTGCAGTTTTTTTATCAATTGAGTTCATTGAAACACAACTGTACAGTTCACTTAAGATAATGTGACAGTGACTCAGCAGAAACTCCAATATCAAGTGCAAGTTAATTGGATAGCGTAATAATTAAACCTTTTCTTGCATGAGCTATACTCATTGTTGTAAACTTGTGTGTACACATACATCTGTTACTTTGCTATCACATTATCCTAAATGTACTGTACATTTAACAGGAATACAAGGATAATTGCCAAGGTAACAGATAACTCATGCTGCATTATCATTAAATCATATACAGCAAATGGTACATTTTTGCTTGATCAAGTTCAAATGTGTACATAACTTTGGTAATACAATGTATATATACTTATAAATTTTAAAACTTTCATACAACAATACCTCTTAAAGCTGAATCCTTTTTTTCATTACTATGACCTACATAAATTAGAGCTATCACTAAATGTGATTAATACCCCCGAAAGACTGCTTTATAAACTGAGGAAGTTTGTAGTAACAGAATACCTTGCAAACAAACTAAAAAGAGATATTGTTCTTGGCAATAACTCTGTAATTTGTCAAGATATAGTTATGGTTCTTGTACACTAGACTTCCTCTCAATGTGCTTGACCATTGTATGAAGTTGTATTGAATTCCAACCAGTAGTTTTCAAATAATGCTCCGGGCAAGGAAAAGTAACAAAGGGCAATAACTCTGTAATTAGTCAAGATGGAGTTATGGTTCTTGTGCACTGCACTCCCTCTCAATGTGCTTGACCATTGTTTGAAGTTGTATTGAATTCCAACCAGTAGTTTTCAAGTTATGCTCCGGACAAGGAAAACTAACAAAGGGCAATAACTCTGTAATTAGTCAAGATGGAGTTATGGTTCTTGTGCACTGCACTTCCTCTCAATGTGCTTGACAATTGTATGAAGTTGTATTGAATTCAAATTAGTAGTTTTCAAGTTATGCTCCGGACAAGGAAAATGCAACAGACCGCCCGACCGACCGACCAACCACCAGGTGACTCCTATATACCCCCCTAAACTTCGTTTCGGGGGTATAATAATAAAATAACAGTACAGGTTGGCCTGGGTTTTGATTTAGTTCTTTCATTGTATGGCTTCATCTTTTTTCATTTTGTTCAGTTTGAATTTAAACAAAGGAATTGGTAGCTGCATTTATTTTGATACATCGTCCCCAAGAAACATGTGGGTAGCATGACTGCAAAATTCCTGTACGGTAAACAATATACTTGACTAGATAAAAACTACAATTGGCCTATTGGATTTTAGGGTTCTGACCCAAAAGTTTGACCATGAACTAGCACGGGGAATTTTGCTCGAGACGAATCATCTGATCATGGCAGTTTAATATAACTTAGAAATCCCGTCTTGGATGACTTAGATATTGACAAGATATGAAATACCGATATCGTTTTGTATTATACAAGTGCTTTGACCACCGAGTGCAAAAACCTTTGAGTTCTAGTAAAGGGTCTGCACTTAACACACTGTCTGAATAATTTTTTATGCAAAAATATTCAGAGGTTCAAGATCACAGACACAAGACAAAGAACTAACTTTGTGACAACCATGTCCAGGTTCCTGTCAAAGTTTTTTAAACCATTTTACAGAAATTTTCTATTTTCTTAACACTACAATATAAAGGTAGCTTTTATTGACTGGTCAAAAGTAACACTCAAGTGTCTCCTGTCTGTTTTCAAAGAACAGGACTGGTATTTTACCGATTCATAAAGAATAATTTCTACCTTACCCATGTATCCAAAATAAGACAGTAGTACCAATACCTGGACCTACAGATTTTCTTCACTTCATGTACCCAGTTAGCACCAATAAATAAAAAAAGACTTCATTTTGCAATTTTGGGGAACAACACCTAGGTATTGCAAAAGTTAAAATTAAAACCAATAGACTGCTTATTTTCAATTTGAAACATTAAATACCAAAAAAATAGACACTACATGCTACAACAACAACATATATCAACATAAAACAATACACTCAGTTATAATAAGTGTATAAATAAATGAAACAAAACAAAGCACTTTTGAAGTGACACTTAATACATTGTACAATAATGAACACTTTGATTTTTGGCACAAGTAATACAACTATGGTAAAGTATTTCAACAACTGAAACTATCACTGATCGGTTATGAATACCCCCCAAACATATGTAAGATTTGATGCTTTAATTATTGTGCCATGCACAACTAGGCATCGTACTTATGATTTCTGTTAAGTATCATTAAATTCTGACCAGAGGTTTTGTAGATTAAGAGCTCACAAGATTCTATTATGTCAAGCCCCTTTGACCTTGAACTAGGGACCCAAAACATGGACCATGCACAATCATCTCTGGTACTTATCACTTCTGTGAAGTATAATTAAATTCTGACCAGGGGTTTTGGAGATTAAGCGTCCACAAGATTTAACTATCTCAAGCCCCTATGACCTTGACCTTTGACCGAGTGACCCCAAACATGGACCATACACAACCATGGCATGGAACTTAGAACTTTTGTGAAGTCTCATTAAATTCTGACGAGGGGTTTTTGAGATTTAGTGTCCAGAAGATTCCGTCTACAGACGGACATACTATAAATTGGCAGTTGTGTGGTTATTCTTTTGTTCTCTCTATACTATAAATTGGCAGTTGTGTGGTTATTCTATTGTTCTCTCTATTGTACTTTTTAGCCACATAAGCCCAAAAATATCCTATTAAGACATACAGCATGAATGACATCAAAGAGAACTTACTGTTACCTATTGCTGCCATAGCCATTTAACCGGCGCTGTTTCGGTGTAGACAGACAGACATGCAGAATCCACAATTCCCCCATTAACACTTTGTGTTTGGGGGGTATATAAACAGTATGCAACTGTTAACCTTCACTCAACCAAATTTCTAAAATAAACTTGTCAAAGGGATGCTTGCTGAAAATTTAACTCGCTGCACTGGTCACAAGAGCTGCTACCAGTGGGTAAAGCTTAATTTAGATTTTTTCATGCTAGTAAAGACTGTCAAATATAACATCTCTTCACTAAGCAAGTTACTCCACTTTCCAAGATGTAGGATTATTAATTTATCCAAAAAAATATCAACACAGCCACTCAGATATGATTTTCATGAGACAAATATTCCGTACTCTTTCAAAGTACATGTATTAAATGAAATGCCCTGCAATGTGCAAAAATACCACTGGGTCTTAAAATCAGTATATATGAACTGTTCTAAGTTATCCACAAGAGCCTTTAAATACTTACCTTAGACACCTCTACAGGACAGTTCACTTGTATGTTGAAGTGTTTTTTAAAATTATCTTATTAACCTGTCTTTCCTACCGATGTAATATTTTTGTTTCATATCAACAAAGCTAAAAGTATTATCTAAGAGTAATTTATGCAGTGTTATTATGCATTATGGACCATATGAAGTGGGTTTTGACACAAGAGGTATTTCAGACAGGTTGATTTCTACAGAACCTGCACATGATTTTGCTTTATTCATGTCTGCTTTAGTAAGTGAGTCAAATATTGTATAGCAATGCACAATACCAGTATATCATTGTTCAGATTGGTGATGTTGCCAAAGTCATGTGTGTCCATTTATTCTGTGTTTTAGACCCAGATGTGACCTTAATCTCCAAAGTTTGAATACTTTGGTCCTTGGGTGATAAACATGCATTAAAACTTTTTAAAACTTCTCTTAGGTATTTGACCATGACATAATTATCCTTGGGCTATAGTGGACGATTGTGTGGAACTATTTGAAAATTCATGAATGCATGTACAAGTTACGATGGAAATACACAATGTTGCCATATAACACCATATATACTTGTTGAGACTCCAGTGCAATATTGACCTTGGAGGTAGCTGTCCTTGTTTATGCATGACACACCCTTGCGATATATACGAAAGTTCTGTACACAAGTCGTCTGCTTGACCTCCCCTCGGTCATATGACAAAAGTCAAGTACCGAGGGTAAACAAACCCACTCAGTCAAAGAGCAAATATGTTAGCTTGAATTTGTGGATGACACCTTGACTGAGTGGGTTTTTTTGTTGTTTTTTTCCGAGGGTAAACAAACCCACTCAGTCAGAAGCCATCTGAAAATTGGTCAATGATTGCAGATAATACAATCAGGACATGATGCTGTGGATGGATGGAAGATAGGACGAAACTAAGCAAACCAAAAGTCCTAGAACCAGTGTATAACCAGTGAAGGACCAACAAATGAGGTATCAATGTTGATATCCTGTTTGTATGTGACTCACCAGTATGTTAAAATAGTTAACTAAATAATAACAGTAATGTTCTAAGATACTAGACATTAACAATATACAAAGCAATGTATAAATACTGCTTGATGCTGCATTAATTCAGAAAAGCTGTATTTACACAAACTGAATCTGCAAAAAACATAATCTAAACAAGAGGGCCATGATGGCCCTATATCGCTCACCTGACTACCATTGGCTATAATACAAGGGCTCATGATTCCAACATAATTCGTAGAGGTCCACTACACAATGCTAAGTAACATTCCAAATATCTATTCTCTGCATGTCGGCCTTCTTGTTTTTTTAAGTTTTCCCTATATAAACCTATGCAAAACCAAGTGACCCCCTCCCCCCCCCTCGGGTGGGGTCAATTTGACCCAGGGGTCATGATTTGAACAATTTTGCTAGAGGTCCACTAGCAAATGCTACATACCAAATATCTAAGCTCTAGGCCTTGTGGTTTCAGAGAAGAATATTTTTTTAAGTTTTCCCTATATAAGCCTATGTAAAACTAAGTGACCCCCCGTGCGTGGTCAATTTTGATTGGGGGGTCATAATTTGAACAATCTTGGTAGAGGTCTACTAGACAATGCTACATGCCAAATATCTAAGCTCTAGGCCTTGTGGTTTCAGAGAAGAAGATTTTTAAAGTTTTTCCTATATAAAGCCTATGCAAAACTAAGTGACCATCCATGCGGGGTCAATTTTGACCCGGAGGTCATAATTTGAACAATCTTGGTAGAGGTCCACTAGAAAATGCTACATGCCAAATATCTAAGCTCAAGGCCTTTTCGTTTCAAAGAAGAAGATTTTTTAAGTTTTTCCTATATAAAGCCTATGCAAAACTAAGTGACCACCCGCGTGGGGTCAATTTTGACCCAGGGGTCATAATTTGAACAATCTTGGTAGAGGTCTACTAGACAATGCTACATGCCAAATATCTAAGCTCTAGGCCTTGTGGTTTCAGAGAAGAAGATTTTTAAAGTTTTTCCTATTTGTTGCCATAGCAACCAGAGTTCTGCATGGAAAGAAATTCTTTGAATGACTTTGATAGAGCTTCATGCAAAGAACATCCCTGCAAAGTTTCATCAACATTGGCCCAGTGGTTTCAGAGGAGATGTCGTTTGAAGGAAATGGTGGACTGATGGACGGACGGACGTATGATGCATGACGGACGAAATGCGATCCTAATAGCTCACTCTGGCACTTTGTGCGAGGTGAGCTAAAAAGCAAAACCATTGACAAAATTCAAACAGTAGGAATAAACAAATTTCAGTAAAAAATCCAAAAACACAAGATATGTCATCTAAACATAACAAAAACAACGAAAAATTCAAGGAAACAACTTGAACACACTCCTAATATGACTGATTGTACAAAGGACAGATTAAACAAACTAGATGCACACGTGCAACGTGGTGAGCCCGCCATATGTCAAAAGGGCTTACTCCTTACCAAGTAGAGATGGGTCAAAATACACCTAAATATTTGATATAACGTGCATGTTGTACCACAGAAAAGTGGTCTCGATTTTTTCTACGGCCAGTAATAAAAAAGTTACAATATAAGCTATTTATAGTAGCAACAAAGGGAAGTTATTCTAAAAACAAGGGTAGCCCATGATGGTGAACATTTGTACAAAGTAACATCAAAATCCCTCCATGCATGAAGAAGAAATGCTCCAGACAAAGATATTCTTGAATTTGACCTTTAACCTCCAAGTGTGACCTTGACCTTAGACCTAGGGACCTGGTTCTTGCGCATGACACTCCGTCTCATGATGGTGAACATTTGTGCCAAGTAACATCAAAATCCCTCCATGCATGAAAAAGATATGGTCCGGACAAAATTGGACAGACGGACGCACACACACACACCGAACCGCCAAAAGTGACAACTATATCGAGCTTACCGCAAGCGGGCTCGACAATAAAAACAAGAGCTGTCAGTTGGACAGCAGCTATATACGCCTAAAGGATATGCTATTTCAGTGCTATTTCCTTGCTACTCCACACATACTGGGTAAAAGAAAAGTGAAAATTTGGAAAAACAAGAGCTGTCAGTAGGACAGCGCGCTCGACTTTTTTAGTGCTTGCCAATAAAACAAAACTTTGACAGTTCTGGGCACACAAGACTTTAACTTTAACTAGGAATTTCTAAACACAAATCAAGAAACATTTTCAGAGTTATCTTCTCTTGCTTACAGATAGGACTCTTGATGGTAAATAAGTACTCCATCTTTCAAAGTAATATCTCAAATGGTTAAGTCAAGTGGACAAGAATGAAAACTTTAACTGAGTTTCTAAGTCAAAAAGGGCCATAATTCAACTAAAATTCTTGACAGAATTACCTTCTCCTGTCAATGTTTGGGGATCATGATGGTAAACAAGTATTCTAACTTTCAAATTGATATCTCAAACAGTTTAGTCAAAAAGTGGACTGGTACGAAAAACTTAACCAAGATTCTAAGTCCATAAAGGGCCTTAATTTTTAAAACAAATCCCTGACAGAGTAACCTTCTCTTGCCTACAAATGGGGGTAAGGATGTAAACAAGCATTCAAAGTTTCAAGGCAATATCTCAAAGAGTTAAGGCAATAAGTGGATTTTACCCATTTTCAATGTATTTTCTAAGTAAAAAGAGGCCTCAGGACAAAGCCCCGAAAGAGGTGCCTCACGTCTGTGTCCTTTCCTGTGCTCAATAAATGTGCTATGTAATTTTAAAATCCTTCCATGCATGACAGAGTAACCATGCATACAGTATTCCATTACTTTAAACACTAAGTGGACCTTGACCTTAGAGGTAGGGACTTGGGTCTTGCACGCGACACATCCGCTTGATGTGCTAGACATTTGTGCCAAGTTATTTTAAAATCCTTCAGAGCATGATAAAGTTATAGTCCGGACACCTATTATTCCATTACCTATAAACTCCAAGTGTGACCTTGACCTTTGAGCTAGGGACGTGGGTCTTGCACGCGACACGTCGTCTTGATGTGCTAGACATTTGTGCCAAGTTATTTTAAAATCCTTCAATGCATGACAGAGTTACAGTCCAGACACGAATTTGTAAGTGGGGATGCACAGACGGACAGATGGACATGACAAAGTTACAGTCCTGACACGAATGTGTGCATATATGCATATAAAGAGGAATCCATTACCTTCAAACTCTAAGTATGACCTTGACCTTTGAGCTAGGGATGTGGGTCTTGCACGCGACATCGTCCTTCATGTGCTAGACATGTGTGCCAAGTTATTTTAAAATCCTTCAAGCAGACAGAGTTACAGTCCAGACACGAATTTGTAAGTGGGGATGCACAGACGGACAGATGGACATGACAAAGTTACAGTCCTGACACGAATGTGTGCATATATGCATATAAAGAGGAATCCATTACCTTCAAACTCTAAGTATGACCTTGACCTTTGAGCTAGTGATGTGGGTCTTGCACGCGACACGTCGTCTTCATGTGCTAGACATGTGTGCCAAGTTATTTTAAAATCCTTCAATGCATGACAGAGTTACAGTCCGGACACGAATTTGTAAGTGGGGATGCAAAGACGGACAGATGGACGGTGTGATTTTAATCTGCCACCCTTCGGGGGGCATAAAAAGGGCATAATTCTGTCAAAAACCTTGACAGAGTTATGTACTCTTGTCTGTTGATGTAAGTCATGATGATAAACAAGCATGGTTAGTTTCAAAGCAATAACTCTTATGGTTTTGAAATAAAGTGAGGTGGTACGAAAAACTTAACCAAGCTCAATACACTTTCTAAGTAAAAAAAGGGCCATAATTCTGTCAAAAACCTTGACAGAGTTATGTACTCTTGTCTGTAGATGGAGGTTATGATGGTAAACAAGTATGGTAAGTTTCAAAGCCATACCTCTAATATGTTTTGAAATAAAGTGGGGTGGTACAAAAACTTAACAAAGGTGTGACACCAACGCCGACGCGGGGGCGAGTAGGATAGCTCCCCTTTTCTTTGAAAAGTCGAGCTAAAAATCTGTGGATGTAGTCACCTTCCTCCCAAATACCAGGTCATCTAATCACAAAGGCATGGAAATTCTGCATTCAATTTTCAAAGGGCCATAACTCTTTTGCTTCTGAAGCAATTCAACTGAAACTCAAGCGCCATCAACCATTTAGAAATAAACATTTCCACAAAAATTGACAGGGGACAGAAATTGCTTACAGATGGATGGACGGACGACCAGCACCATATAATACATCCCTTTCGGCAGTATAACAAAAAGGAGATCCTCCTACAAGACTAAACAACGATTGGAAAAGGAGCAAAAGCAAGTTTTCCTCTGTTCCCAGCAAAACTGTACATCACTGCTGTTCAATTAACAATTAATAAAAAAACAGAAATGGGTTTGTCCTACAGATAAACAATGTAAAACTTATCTGGGTTAAAGAAAATACAGACAACAACTGGTCACAAATGTTTGTACACAGGTGAGTGAAAAATGGGAGAAAAACTAGAACATTCCTTTTTCTAGTGCTTTCATGAAATCAGTGCATGCGAGTCTTGACAGTGACATATGTAAAATAAAATAATATGTAATTCTTTTTTTTCAAATGTGTATGGTATGTAAAATAAAGTAAAGTAATCAAATAGTTGTATTTATCAACTATTAACCGATTATTGAGTTTTGCTAAATCAATCAAGTCATTCTTATTTGTCTGTTGGTTAGCATAGTAATTCTTGCTCATTGCAAATCAAGAGTGAATTTAAAATGGTCACATCATATGTAGAATGTAGGACCTTGGATTGAACCCTCAAAATGTCCTTCAAACAGCCCCCGCTTGTACTAATAACCAGAGACAAGGCTGCTAGGAAAGAGCGATAGTGTCACTAGGGTTGTCTGAGATGGATAAGCAAACAGTAGGGATTCGGACCGGACTGTAAGGATGCACAGACTGGTCTGGATCCATGCAGGTCACAGAAATGTACCATTTGTTTTGGTAAGGAGGGACTCATTTAACATGGAATCCACAGATACAAATGTATTTGACTGTTTGACAATTTTTTTTTTTATGACTGTTGAAATTAACATGACTTACAGTTTGCCCTACTTTCCAATCCAATCAAATGCCCCTATTTCATTCAAAAAAGCTAATTGTATTCTCCATATTGACTCAATATCTCCAATATGAAAATAATTATTTCACTTATTTTTCCATAAGTGACACTGTGACGTCACAGAGCTAAGCTCCGCCCTTAATCTCTATATATTTCAATACAAATATTGTCTGTAGATGGTAAAACTGTAAGCTGGTTATAGGTCCATATTACAGAAATAAAAAAACTTATTGCATCGGTTCGCTAACGCTCCCTCGCAATAAATTTGTTTATTCCTGTAATATAGACCTATATCCTATACTTAGTGCTTTTACATAATGTTTTGACAATATAAATACATTTATTGCCAAAATGCAAAGATTAAACATTGTAGAACGACCTACCTAGTGTAGTTTATATCATTAGCACATTTTATGTACAAAAATAACTAAGAGTTTGTCATAACAATAACTAGCACTATGTGGTCAATTCAACATGCGAGGTAAACAACATTAACAAAACATTCAATGAAAGATTGCACCTACGTACAGTGTCACAGCTTTTCAGGGGAGGTAATTTGAACATTCACATCAGAACATTGTATACACATGTATGAATAGAAATGTACTTCGAGCGTGATGACATGAGGAATTAGTGTTCGAAAGCGATTCAATAAACTACAGAAGCTTTTTTGCGTAACTGAACTAAAATAAATTCATATGAACTAGAAATGTACGTAATTCATCCCCTGCCTTACCAGGGGCACATACTTTTGAAATTGAAACCATTGCAGATCCTGATCAAACTGCATATTTGTAAACTTTTACAACCACTGTCTATCTTGGTATCTATCCACTTATTATTGAAAACATCAATAAAAGAGTGCATGGTACAATTCTAAAATTAAAAGATGGTTGAGTTGAGCTTAGAAATATAGCTAGGAAATGGTTAACAGAACTGACAAATGCATAACAAAGAACATTTTGATCCATATCAGTAAAATCTCATTAACTAAACTAAAAACTTCCATGCAAAAAACGGATTTCTTAAACACACAAAAAGTTAACACATATAATAGTCCTAACTTAAAAATTTTCAAACAAAACAAACCAAAATGCTGATATGAAATAAATACCGGTAAACGGATTCCAACAATTCACAAAATTGGGTTGGCATGGTTTATGATGTTATCTGAAGTAAAAACTAAATCCTAGAGAATGGATATATCTTGAGTACTGGGTCAAGAGTTTTGTTTCCTTTCATCTATGCTCAGATAAATGGTACATGCTATATATACACAACAACTTAGCACTTCTGACAATTGCAGAGTTTCTCTATAGAGTATTTGATTTGCATATTCCAAAATTGAGTATTTTTATTTGCACTAGTCTCTTCTCATACTAACTTACATCTGGGCGTTTTTAAGTAGTATAGGACCAGGACCGAGTCGTTTAAAACTTTCATTGACGATTAATCTTACAGTCGGTTATATCGGTTAAAAAAAAATATATAAGAAAAAATAAAAAAAAAATTTAAAAATTAAAAAAAAAAATTATTAGATCTAAGAGTAATATTTCTACATTTTGAAAGACTTATCAAAACAAATTTTTGCATTAAAAAGAATAAGGTCTTACATCTCTGCAAAGCAAAACTGAAATAATTCACAAGTGTTGACCACCAAGAATTATTTTCTTCATTCAAAAGTTCATCGACTGTTGGCCCAACAGCTGGTTGAAATTTCAAATAACCAGATCCTCAGCCAGATCAGCCTGCATAACTTTACAGTCTGTTATGGATCAACCCATTTAATATCTCTATCTATGAGAAGAGCCACATCCACAGTGTCGTTATTGTTCACCAACATATAAACTAAACTGAGGTGAACAATTCAATGGAGACCGTCCCTGTACATTGTAAATATATAATGTCCTTTTAAAAGTAATGCCACAGAAACAAAATCGCTGATACATCAAGCATGGTCTTCATAAATAATAAAATACAAAATGATGAAAGGTAGCAAGTAAATGGAGTACTGCAAGCAATACATTAGTCCCCTACAGGCAAGGCAAAGTTAAAGTTCTTGCCTGACTGCACTTTCACTTCATGAGTTATGCTCCGGAAAAAAAACAACTCACAATTAATTGACTGTTTTTTGTCTGGCGAAAATAATAGAACAATGTGCATAATTTTTATATTGCCCACTGTACACCAACTAACATCTGTTCTTGAGAGATTGCATGATCAATTTTGTTTTCTGACTGACACCAGACGGACTGACGGATAAAGGGTAAACCTATAGTCCACTCCAGTGAAACTGGTAAGGGACTTACAAGTACATTGTACATGCTGTGATAAACATATACAGGTATTGCACACAGCTGCAGATGTATACTAACTTCATCTACTGTCATGTATTACATACATTTAAGTACTGCACACAGCTGCAGATAGTGCTAAGATGTGAACAGCTGAAAATGAGTACTGCATACAACTGTAGGCATGTATTACATACAACTGCAGATAAGAACTGTACACAGCTGCAAATAGTGCTGAGATATGAAATGTGAACAGCTGTAGTGCATACAGTAAAAGGTAAATACTGTGTGCAGCTGAGAATACAAAATGCGAACAGCTGCAGACGTATACGGTTTACACCTGCAGCTGAATGAGCAAGAAACTGACTAGAATTTACAAAACAAGAGTATAATAATAGCCTGTTTCATCTATCAACACAAGGGAGGTCACTCTTCTTGGCTATGATTCAAGATGGTACATGCTGCCTAACTGAAAACGTAAAAATAGTAAGAAAACACTCCAGTCAAACTAAATATAAGTCAAACACAAATCATGATGTATTTTGATTTTTACAGTCTAATACTTTTCTTTTTGATGTTACAGAAGATAGCAGAGAACTATTCATACAGACTGAATTTACTTTCACAGAAACGGAAAATAGATTCTGCATCTTTTTTACCATGTTAAGCCCTTATCTTAATAAGGACCTGCCAATATTCTTACAAGGGTTAGTCCACTAGCTTTGCACAGACCAACAACACTCTAAGAAAGAAAAGAAAGATCGGCTTACAAAGCAAGGACCTTGATTTACCATAGAATTATTATGTTTGGCTGCATCATTTAGAGGTCAATTTCAATGAGCTTCAAACAACACATGGCCTAAGGTTGTAAGAGCTTTCTCTGCAAACCAATCTAACATCTCTGTCTTCTGATTGGTCCACTTTAAAACTGAGTTCACAACTAGCCAATCAGAGACCTGAGATTCTAGACTGGTACCAGTAAAAATATGTTACAACCAAAGGCAACAGCAAGTGGAGTTCTATATCTGCAATGGGATTTCACACAACACGGGCAAGAACTGGGCACTATATAGTACCTTTTCCTTCAATACTGTAGTAACTTATAGCACTAAGATTTGAATGTCAAGTACTGCTTAAAAGCTAAAAGATAAATAAATATATTATCCTTTTCACTAACAGATATGTACACAGCAACCTTAACATCTGCTAAGTTTCTTCGATTTTTCCAGAGAATTCCCCACCGCAAGCCTCTCTGTATGCACTTATTATCTGAAAATCCTGTTTGTGGTAGTTGGGTATCTTGCAGAATGGTTTGGGGTCAAGGTCAACTATGCTAACAGAAAATTGGAACCAGCGACCTTCGACATCTTTCAGTAGATGACCGCCTTCATCTTCATTAAAACTGAAAAATAAGAACCAAAACATAACAAGTTTATCAATAAAGAATGGTACATCATAAAAGCTTACATCCCATTTAGAAAGAACATGATGATCTGAAAACACTGGTCTAAAAGCTCTGTTGCCATGCTGTATATAGGTTCAAGTGTGACCTTGACCTTTGAGCAAGCGGCTCAACTTCAGCACATGACACATTCTGGGTGACAAGAAAGAATTCTGTGAAAACATTCCAAAACTAGAATTGCTTTTGAAGAAAACAATTTCCAACTGCCCTATCCTTCCACATAGGAAAACTCAATGGGGAAGGACTGCCCTTCCAAAAGATTAAACTCACTTGGTTAAGAAATCCCAAAGTGTTCTGTAATTATAATATGCACAACTTCACTTCCTACTAATGCTTCAGACCATGTTTGATCAAAATGTTTTGGACATGTAGATCAGACAAGGCTTTTTTAACAAGAGCTGTCAATAGGACAGCGCGCTCGACTTTTTTCAGTGCTTGCCAATAATACAAAACTTTGTCAGTAAAAAAAAAACAAGTATAAACAATTAAGGGCCACAAGTAGCAATATATTAAGTCAAGAGTTCTCAAATTTAATTGTTTGATATCCCTGAATACTCAGCAAAGTTTTTAATTAATACTTCAAGCGGTTAATGATATATGAACATGACAGTGCTAGTTGCACAAAAGACTTTAACTAGGTTAAGTTATCCTCTCTTGCTTACAGACAGGTATCATAATGGTACATAAGTATTCCAACTTTCAAAGTAATATCTCAAATGGAAAGTCAACAAAAGGACAAAAATGAAAATTTTGAAATTTGAATGAAAAGTCTGAAAGGGCCATTATTCAAATGTAATTTTTGACAGAGTTACCTTTTCCTGCCTGTACTTGGGAATCATGATGATAAACAAGTCTTCCAACTTTCAATGAAATACTTCTTCGAAAAGTCGAGCTAAAAATGTCCCCATTGCTTTTGGGTGTTTGGGTGTTACCAACATTCTTTGAACTGTTCATTGACATTTATACATGTACTTTTCAATTTATGGAAAATTTAGGTTTACGTTAACCAAAAACACACATACTGCGAAGTGTATTCTATTTCTAGTACATTGTTTCATACCAGTCCCATTAATTCTTGATGACCCTTGCATATGCAAGTTTTGGTTTTACTGGGCCGTTACAGTTACATTTTTACATAGAGATAAATGTATTACTTGTCTGGAACTCTCTGCAGGGCAACCATGATTGAACAATCCTGTACGGTCTTTGACACCAGGAATCTCTTCACCTAAAACAAAAGATAAGAGTCCAGTACAGAAAATGTAAACAGAAGCCATTCTCCTTCCCTTTCATCCATGGACACATGCGACACACCATGTGAAAAAGATGTCGTTGGGCTGCTTACCAGGAGTTGCATGTTTGAAGCCTGCCACCAAATAATTAACAGTGACCTCCACAATTCAATATTGTAACATGCATCACCTGATACAAGAGGGCCAAGATGGCCCTATATCACTCACCTGGCTTCAGAGAAGAAGATTTTCAAAGGCTTTCCTATATGAGCCTATGTTAAGTCAAGTGACCCTCAGGTGGGGTCAATTTTAACCCGAGGGTCATAATTTGAACAATCTTTGTAGAGGTCCTTTAGGCAATGCTACATACTAAATTTCTTGGCTCTAAACCTGGTTGTTTCAGAGTAGAAGATTTTTAAATATTTCCCTGTATAAGCTTATATAAAATCAAGTGACCCCCCCCTCCCCCCCTCCCCCCGGTGGGGTCAATTTTGAGCCGGGAGACATAATGTGAACAATCTTGGTAGAGGTCCACTAGATGCTGCATGCCAAATATCTAAGCCCTGTGCGTTCTGGTTTGTGAGAAGAGTTCTGCATGGAATGGATGTTGACGTATGATGAGCGATTCTAATAGCTCACCCTGGCACTTTGTGCTATCTGCTTCACAACTGCACTCACAGAAACGGTTACCATATAAAATGCAAACAATGCAGACAAAACGGTACATGATCAAACAGATATGCAGGTTTGTCAAGATCAATGCTGGGCACACACTTGTGGATATATCTAGATAAAAGTTAACTTAAGTCAAGACTTCAAAGATACAACAAGTCTTCTGTTTCCTTGTTTTTCCAGGTTTAAAGCCCATTTCAACCACGTTTCAGTTACTGTACTGGCGAGCAGATTACCAAACCATCGTTCCTAGTAAGAATCAGTGTTTACACCCTATCCTCCAAAAGGAGCTGCGGACTTTCTCACATAAAGAGACATATTCAGTAGAAGGACTTGAACCAATGATCCTAAATTAGAGGTTACAGTAATTTTAAGTCAGCGACTCTAACCACTTGACCACATAGGCTGTTACAACTACTCTACCTTGCTTGGCCTTATTATAAAGAATATGATTATTCAACTATCCTACCCAGAATATTCCTGGAAATTTAAAATCTTCTATTCTTTTTATTAAGAGACTAAGTGACAGATTTAATATCTAACTCTTAATGCAAGGTGAAATAAGCAAGATGTGGTGAATTTATTTTTCCAACTGCAAACAGATGTTGCGTACTTTGTTCACCATGGACTGCATACACTCTGCATCATCAATAATATAATCATGCTCAACATCATAGCTATCCTGGGAACACGCCTGTAACCAATCACCATTACAGTACGGGCCATCCATCATAAACTTGTATCTGAAATATATAAAATACCAAGTTCTCAACACAGAAATCGAAACCTATGAATATATCAATAACTGGCACAAAATAAAACTTTCGAGTATTTGTTTTTCCTTTGGGGTGGACTGCCTTTGTTAACAGTATATCAATTATTACAAGTAGGTATTTTACCTATCACTTTCTGGAAGGACTGCCACTAGACTCCCATCCCCTGTAGGTAACTGCCAACTTTCTCACATAAATAGTCTAAGTCCGCAGCAAGACTCAAACCCATAAAGTTCAATCAGTGAGAGATAGTTTAGTGCTTTCAATTCAGCAAAATATACTACCATTGAAGCTGATCAAAGTAACACACAATCAAAGATACAGAGCTCAACTATCAAAATTTAAAAACTTAACTCAAACCAAAGATTCACTGACTAAAGTTTGGACTAAGTTTCTTATAAAATTACCTTACAGCAGATGCTGGTAATTCAATGGTAAGCTGACCATATACATGAAGTTTCATTACGTCAAAATTACTGACTTTACAGTTTAGCACTTGTTTGCTTAGCAGTTGTGTGTCACAAAGATATACAAACATGTCTGTATTTCATTTTACAGTGGCTATAAACAAATCAAAGCTTTTTGCACATTCAGGTTGATTTTCTTACCCTAAGACAGAGCTCTCCTCTCATACCTTTGTATACATGTATAAACTTACCCAAGTGCTTGGGATTCACTGATAAATTTGTCCAGCTTGAGGTAGAGGGGAAAGATTTCATCAATATCTAAACTGTCTAGTTTTTGTGTAGAAAAAATACGTTCTAGAACACAACCGGTAGGAAGGTCATCACAATCATCTGCAAAATATAAACAAAATCACAATCGTCTGCAAAATATAAACAATATAGAAAACAAGATAATAAGTGAAAATATCACTTTAATTGTAACCAACTGTAACATTCCTTATTTACTTCATTCTGACAAAAGTACTGCTATCTTCTACAAATTTACTGCCATTAGCTTCCACAAATGAACTCTTAGTGCTATTAATTCGGTGTTTACTCTCCGTAGAAAACTGCTTGATGTTGTTGTCCTAGAATATAAGAATCTTTCCCTGGTTGCAGATGTGGGTGGGAATATCTGTCTCGTTTTTTTTGGCGGCAACGAGGCTCTGCTGAGTTACTGTCAAAACATTTACCCAAGAGTCAGATAGTCCCATCCTCGCATGCAGCCAGCGATGGATTCTTTTTCTTGCATACCATATTCTACTAATAATAGCAGAAATAAGATAAAACTCATGACTTTCCTTTAAGCACTATTTTTTTGTAGTAGTGTATGAATTTACGCATTAATTCATAAAAGTAGTTCGTTCTGATGTCATTTAGAGCACAAGAGTCATCTTACAGCCCCATGCAAGATGAGATTTTCCAGCACTGGTTAAATCCGCAGCTATCCTTATCTGGTATGCAAGAAAAACTTGAGTCACAAATTCACAATGTACCAATGGTATCCTGTAGTCCTTAAAAAGGTAGCCTAATGATTTAATACATCTTATTTTCCAGTATGTGCATTTATCATTTTATAGAGAGGCAGACGTACCACAATCAGAATGAAGATCTGGCCTGTATCGGCTATTCTGACAATATTGCACTGTATGTGGACTGGAGTTTGACATTTCAAGGTGAGAATCATCTAGATCACCGGGAACAAACAATAGGGCCTCTAGAACTAGATCCAAGAATATCTTAATCAATCTGCAATAAAACATATCCAAATAAACATTCCATTCAGTTTCACAAATCGAAAATAGTTATAACTAGAGCTATCACTAAATGTGATTAATACCCCCAAAAGACTGCTTTATAAACTGAAGAAGTTCGTAGTAACATAAACCTTGCAAACAAACTAAAAAGAGATATTGTTCTTGGCAATAACTCTGTAATTTGTCAAGATAGAGTTATGGTTCTTGACACTGCCTTCCTCTCAATGTGCTTGACCTTGTATGGAGTCTATTGAATTCCAACTTAAGGAGGAGAAAAAAAAAAAAAAAAAAGAATTGGGGGGGGGGGGGAAAAAGTCAAGATGGAGTAGGGTTCTTGCCCGCACTTCGTCTCAATGTGCTTGACCATTGTATGAAGTTGTATTGAATTCCAACCAATAGTTTTCAGTTATGCTCGGGGGCAAGGAAAAGTAACAAAGGGCAAAACACTAGTCAAAGGAGTTATAGTTCTTGTGCACTGCACTTCTCTCAATGTGTTTGACCATTGTATGAAGTTGTATTGAATTCCAACTTGTGTGCTAAGTATGCTCCTGACAAGGAAAAGTAACAAAGGGCAATACTCTGTAATTAGTCAAGATGGAGTTTAGTTCTGTGCACGCACTTCCCTCAATGTGCTGACCTGTATTAAGTAGTTTGAATTCCAACTAGTAGTTTTCAAGTATGTCCGGGGGGGAAAAAAAAAAAGGGGGGGGGGGGGGAAGGAAAGAAAAAAAAAAAGGGGGGGTTTTTTTTTTCCCTTTATTTTTTTTTTTGGGGTAAAAAAATTGTAAAACATGTTAAAACTGAACCAGTTTGTTTCGTTTCTTTCAGTTTATTGAAATTTTATAAAACAAGGCTTCAATAAAAAATTGTTACTTCCTGCTTGTAAACTGAGATTTCTGTAAACAATTTGTTATTTTTATATAAACAAATTCCTTGTGATTTTTAAGCAAACAACTTACTTGTTCTCTCATCCATTCAAGACTATTTGTTAATTATTGTCTGTTGTATTAAATGTGCTTCTGTTGAATAAATAGAGTTCAAACTAAGTTACTTGTGACTTTTATGCAAACAACTTACTTGTGACTTTTATGCAAACAACTTACTTATGACTTTTATGCAAACAACTTACTCATGACTTTTACACAAACAACTTTCTTATGATTTTTATGCAGACAACTTGCTAGTGACTTTTCTGTAAATAACTTAATTGTGACTTTTTCATGCGTACAACATACTTGTGACTTTTATGCAAACAACTTACTTGTGATTTTTATGCAAACAACTTACTTGTGATTTTTATGTAGACCATTTGAAACACCATTATGACTAGTACCAAAGAATGCTTCAAGCACCTCAATTATATCACCCTTATTCCACGCCCCATGGATTTCTTCACCATCCTGTGTACGAAGAAAATACTTCATTATTAGTCTTCATACTTCTTGATACTACAATGAAAACCTTTGTTAATCAAACTAGTTGTTCAAGGGGCACTTGCTAGAAATTTACTGCATGAATATCAGGCTGCACAGATCATGATCTACACTGGTTACATTGGTAGAATGACTCACTACTAACATGGTTAAGCTCTAAGGTTAGTAGTACAACCCAAGTGGTCATATTATAAATGACTTTAAGGAATTTAGCAATATATGAACTGACTGATTAACTAAAGATGTTACTAAATCCAGCCTATCATGAATGAATTAGACCTGCAGTACTGATTGGAGTTTAGCATTACATACTTTTTAATTTTCATGTTTCATTTTTCACTTTTTATTATCATTTAAACACAATATATTCATGATGTCTTAAAATGATTGTGTAGGGTCTATGAAAAGAAACTATGTTAAGGTGTTTCATGTCTTTGACTGATATTAAATATCAGAATTACCTCCCTTTGACTGTATAACTAATTCAAGTACACAAAGCTGCTAAATGTAAACACAGTGCAATGTCAATCAATGTCTAGCTCTTAGTAAACAAGTTAGTTTAATTAAGGATTGAGCCCTCGGGCAGAGTTCACAATTTAGTTTAAATGTACATGCCAATTATTCTGCAGTAAACCAAATGTTATGACACATTAAATCTTTCCAATGAAAAGAAAGAATTTTCTCTGAAATGTTTATCACCATTTAAATGACCAGATGGCAGACAGATAAGCAATTTCAGTATTTAGGAAATTCACTAAAAACCTTACATGTATCTTTGATCAATATTTACCACATATTTTCAAATAAATTTTACAGAGAACCTGACTGATAGTAATCTACACAAAAATTAATAAATTTAATTATTTTGTACAACTCCTTCAGGGCTAAATTGACCTGGCTGTTAAAAACCTTTATTTTTTGATAGTGCATCAACCTTTGTAAACTGCATAATAATCTGGGGAAAATAAAACAATTATATAGAAATTGCAGAAAGTAGAGAATTCCCTTCAAGCACAGACACACAAAAATGTCTTTAAGAACCTTCAGATTGTCAGCGGCCACGTGCTTATTAATGATCTTGAGCACAATCTCATGCTCATCGGGTCGTACCGATTATACACCTCGACCCAGGTTGGTGGACCAAATAAGCACAAATACAAACATCTCATGCTCAGCACAAAAGCATGAAGTTATATGAAGTAAATTAAAGTTACATTGTTTTACAAAGTCGGGTTCCACAACAATAATCAGGTCTCTTCTTGAACCTATGTATCTTTATATTAAGCCGGACTATGTAAATAAATATCACTTGGATTGACTTCATATTACTTGAGCATGATTTTGTGCTGACCATGAGATTGTGCTCAAGAAACTTTTATTAGCGCGGGGCCAGACTGCAATAATCATTGCAATCACTTCAAAATCCCCTTGGTCATAATCCCCTTGGTCCAAAAATGGTATAGTAGTCATAATCCCCTTGATGAATTTTACAAGTGGAAAAGCATATACTGAATAAAAAAAATTACTGAATGTTTTATTTGTCTCTAG
Source organism: Saxidomus purpurata (assembly GCA_022818135.1). Lineage (NCBI taxonomy): Eukaryota > Metazoa > Mollusca > Bivalvia > Venerida > Veneridae > Saxidomus > Saxidomus purpurata. The sequence continues at coordinate 23,802,200 of JAFMSR010000011.1, read as the reverse complement.
TTTAACTTTACTATAGCGAATGATTGAAAAAAAATAAAATTATTGAAATTAAAATGTAAATCCATCAAGGGGATTATGACTACTATGCCATTTTTGTACCAAGGGGATTATGACCAAGGAGATTATGACCAAGGGGATTTTCAGAGTGTCTCCCATAATCATTACAACCCCCTTCATTCCACATTAAGGATTTAAGTCCTAACCCTTGCAGCCATGTATGTTAAAAACCTTTTGTTTGAAATCATAACCTTCTGTTTATATTTTCATCAAATTTCTTTTTTTGAATGTAATGTATAACTGTCTTTCTGCTCTGTCAAAAACTACACAAAGCTATTGTTCTTTATAATTATAAATGCTTCAATAACTTTAAATAGAATGTGTATTTACCAAATTTTAATGGCATATCAATGTTGAAACAAAAAGGGTAGTCAACAATGATATTCTGAGAGTGCTTATACATGTCTGTGTGTTTTGATATATTTTTATGGATATAATGGCAACAATAAAAAAGCTGCCAGGATATACAAAAACAGTAATACACAGTTTTAATACTTGAAACAATTTCTAATAATATCTTCTCAGAATCATGAATGGAATCTACGCTAAATCTTTTCCATAGACTTACTGTTCAAACTTTACCTGACAAATACCAAGACATTGTTGTGAGTAGTACACCCCAGTGACAAATCTGTAGAACCCACCTTAGTTCAAAACAAAGAATGCCCTTTTTATAAACATATAGTGAAGTTTAATACAAAATTACCGCAGGACATCACCCCCTCGTGCTGTAGAATTTTTGTTTGCATTCTGTCTAAAAATTCAATATTATTCAGAATCAGCAAGAACACCTAAATTAATCAGAAAACTACTTTTTGTTATGTTCAACCATTGTACTGACTGAGTTATAGGTCTAGATAAAGATTTAGGCTACTAATCATTTTATTACCAATCAAGACCACAGATATTATAGGTCCAAAGTTCCCTACACAAATTGGCTGGTTCCAAGTCAACGACTTATGAAGTCATCGAATGAACTCTACAAAAATACTTGCAAAGAACTGGCATTCACCTTTACCCATGAAAAATAACAAATAGATTTCGGAGCTTCTGATTACAATGACAGTAGGTCTTTCTTGCTTATGCTTAATGTTTCTAAAAACCACACAAGAATTACTCATAAACAATTACAGTAACCTAAATACCGTTAATGTCTAGATGTGCCACACCTTGAATGTTTCTGTTATTTCAATATTATTCTGAATCAACAAACCCACCTCCATGGAAGACGCCTGGTTCTGTGCTGTAGTGGACTAAGATAGGTTAGATACAGAATCAGGATCTGACAGTTTCTTACTAATCATACTTGTTCTTCCCAATAGATGATATTCAGGTAAACGGCACATCAAAAATTACTAAAATACTGTGGAAACAGGCATTTACCCTGAAAAATATCGTTAACATTACAGACAACAACAAATGTTCTTCAGCTTGATTACAAAACAAGTTCTTTCAGCGAAAGCTTATTTGATTTCATTCCAAACAAGATCTTTCAATTGATTGCCGAACACGTAAGTTCTTATGCTGGATGCAAACTAAGTTCTTTCGGAATTGACTTGTCATTACATGATGTATCTCTTACTGGTATGCAAAACAAGTTTTTAAATTGACGCAAAAAAGTACTTAAGCTGTTCAAAACAAGTTCTTTCAACTGATTGCAAAACAAGATCTTTCAACTGATCTGCAAAACAAGTTCTTTAGCGCAAAACGTTATTACAAAACAAGTGCAAAACAAGTTTTTTCAACTGACTGCTTTTCATTCAACTTGTATTAACTACTCAAGAGACCCCATCCATGTTTAAACCAATCATGTGGCAAAGAAGACACATGTTTACTGCCGGACAGACTGACACACATATGGCATAATCTATATCTGATTAAAAGTCATTGGGTGATAAAATGACATTATGTAACAAATAGTATGTGCAAACAGTTCATACTGATAACCTCTTGCCATTATAAATTATTTTCACTATCACCATGCAATGCACTGGATGATATGTGACCATGACAACAACACATTCACTATATTAATTATGGTGTTTGTATTTTGTTACATTTTAAAAGAGACTATTGTCTATTTGATATTCTACGTGACAAAACTCAAGCCTCTCTGACAATAAGAGACAATACATGACAAAGTTGGCATAATCTACTGACAATCCTGGTTTCACAGAGGGTTGAAATAATCATATTTCTGTAAATTATCACAATTATCATATTTCTGTAAATTATCACAAGTGCCTAGCCTGTTGCCTGAAAGTTCATTGCTTTTTCTGTACTTCTGAAGTATTGACGTAGGACGAATTTTCAGTATTGTTTCCTACAAATATTGGTATGAAATGATCAAACAGGAAATAAAGGGAAGTGTAGGGGTCCCTGAAGCAGGACAGAGAAAGAAAGGGAGGTGTAGTGGTACCGTAAGTTCAAAAGAAAGAGATGGGTAGGGACCTCAAAAGCAGGAAAGAAAAATGGTTGTCCGTGAAGCAGGAAAGTATGGTATGGATAGGGGTGTCTGAAGGCGGAAAGAAAGACAGGGTCCTTGCTCTTTTGGAGATATGACTGTGAAGGACATATCGTCTGTGCTGAGTCAGACTGGACCGCTATAAGACAGACACAGGACATATCTGAATGACAACTGTAACATATGTATATGACAAGTTTAACATGTTTACATGAGCAAGTATTTTTGTTTCATGTCTGCCTTATTTCAACACAATCAACCTTCATTTACAATTTGTACCTAAAATTAGTTCAAGAAAGCACCTGGTAGTTTCCCCAACCAAAAAAATCCTCTTAGCAAAAAGGACCTATATCAATTACGAGGGAGACACTCAAAATCCCCTTGGTCATAATCCCCTTGTGTCCAAAAATGAGCCATAGTAGTCATAATCCCCTTAATGGATTTTACTTTTAATTTCAATAATTCTATTTTTTTAAATCCCCTTAGCTAAAATGGAAAGTTAAACTAGAGCCACTCAATGAAACATTCAAGTGGAATTTTGCATTTATTGAATATAAGCTTTTCCAATTGTAAAAATGTTTGAGGGGATTATGACTACTAGTTCCATTTTTGACCTAGGAATGATTGAAAAAGGGATTTTGAAAGTATACTGAAATTAAGATGCAAATACCATTAGTATGATTAATGGGATTGTGAGAATGTGTCTCAAGACTGATTTTCTAGCTACAGCAACAGTAGTGTTTATAACTATCAATATGAACAACCTTTGACATTAATACTTTTTCTAATAATTCCAAATTAATAACCCTGGTGTGTAAGGAGTGTCAAATGTAATTAACAGGAATATTAGTTCATTTACAACTACATCTGACAGTAATATTCTTGCATCCCATTTTTTTTTTGCTAATCATGCCAAATTAATAACTCTAATATACGTCATGGAGTGTCAAATATAATAAACAGGAATATAAGTACATTTACAACTAGGACATTATCCCTTGGGTAATGAATCTAATATTTGCAAGTACTGAATTAATAAATAATTGATATTCTCATTTTGGGTTATTATTTACTGCATAATATTTAGTAACACAAATATTGACCTTATTTGTATCACTATTATGGTACAATTTGCCCACAAGTTTGAACCAGTTCCGTGTCCAGTACTGTACACTATAGTAAATACATGTATTTCACCAGTATTACAACACATTACTATCTTAACATCCTTGACTGATTGTACACTAGATATGACATGTAAAAGAATTATCTAGAAAACTGGCAACATTTCAACAGATTGTACAAAAAAAAAAAATGTGGTGACTGCACAATTTATTTCTATATTTGATTATGACGGGTTTCCAGAATGTACCAGACAGGAAAGTCCAATGTAAAGTTACTCGGGATGACGTGCATTTGACCTATTTTGGCAGATATTATCGGTGTTTTTTTTGTTCAGTGAAATAATGATGTATTTTAACTTCCTTTTTTTCCCCTGGATAAACATTAATACATAATGTTAACACCTCCTTTTTTGGATTAATGTATAATACATTGTATCACATTTATCCAACGTTAATTCTACACGTATTTCCTACACACTTCAATAAACAGGATTTAGGGTATGAAAAGAATTTGGTCAAACCTGCAGTAAATATTACATGTGCCATTCGAACATATGTCATGAGAACACAATAGAAGTATTTCCCCCTGGGGTGCATGTCATTTTATTTATCACAGTTATCTGCCCATTATTCAATAATTATAATTTTCACAAAGGGCATAAACAGAATGTTAATTAGCAGTCTATTATTTGCTAGTAAATAGGTCACGTTTTCAGTGATTGACCAACATTATGCACTATTATGTCATAGTAATTGCCAACATGCCAATATTACCTTCAGTTGTGAAATATTTTTAAGGCCAGATAAAGAGATTAAAATTCTGATTTACTATCAATAAGCTTAGTTTGTAGTAATAACATTGATGTATTGTGAAACATTGAAATATTATCATAAATCAATAGTTTATTGGCCTTTCATTAACCCTTACCACCATTTGTATTTTATGACACACAACAACAATTAGTCTGGACATTATTGTTCTACCTTATTTTGTTTGGTTTCCCAGTGTGAAAAAAAAAGGTAAAATAAAATCTAGAATAATGATAAAATGCAAACTGGGAAACCAAACAATTAGTACAGCTTATGACATTACAATGGATGCCAAAAAAATTGGCAGACAGTAACCCTTTGCACCCATGCCATGTTCAACCTTAGAAACCAGGATTTTTATCAAGTTTTTTATTCACAAATGTAAAATACTTGCTGAATGTTTATAAATGTATCACAATTCTAACTAAATAAATAAACTTTGACACAACAGTAATCTTACTGAAGGCTGTGTTATATTTTTTATTTAACCTTATTTGGCTATCATGTACTTTAGTTGCCAACAGATCTGCTTATTTTAAGTAGTCTGCACTGTGGCTTGAAACAAAAGACCATTGAAGTAAAGTATATATCATAGTAGGAGGAAATAAGTATTCATAACAAACAGTTCATTATATTAATAGATTATGTACGCCTCGCTGTGTTCATTCAACTCGCCCAAAAATTAACGTCATATTTTTACCTAAAGAAGTCAAAGGTTCTTATTTACATATGTAAATACAACAAAGCACTAGATCATTCTGATTATTACGTTCAGAGTGTTTATATTCATGACTAAAAGATGAAACGTCACTCGTAGATTATACCCATTCCTGACCTGCTGCCAAAGTTTGATTGTGATCAAACCGAAAAAAGGCACAGTGGATAAAAAAGTCATGATTCAAGCGCAGTGGATCTAATCATGATCAATACGGTATTGATCCGGATCTGAAAAAGGACTGGCAGTGATAAAAGAGATAAGGTTACACTGTACTATACGTGATATTAATCAACTATGTTTACAACACAATACTTATTTTATAATTTTATTTGTCCTTCTCACAAATCAAATGTGCAGATTATCAATTTTGAGATCAATTATCCAGTTCTGTTATAGAAGGAGCTTTTCATTGTATTCTATAATGAGCTTGTGTTTTATTTTTACTATTTTTCTTATGAAGCATAAGGAGTCCGTAATATCTCTACTCCTTCACAGAAAACTCTGAACTTTTTAACCTGACAAACCTGACCATGTTGGCTTGGTGTTACAGTTAAATTGTATAAGAGAGGATGATTTCTACAATGACCAGCTTATCCCCCACACTGCACTAAAGAATGGTCAGTAACAAATGTGGTTTGGCTTGACCTGTACTGATAAAATATTAGGTTATCTGTTGTTTGTGTGGAAATTCGGTCTGGTGTTCAAAATTTCTTCTCCTTTTGAGGGTAACTATTTTGTATCTATGACAAGAATATCCCAACCGCCCACCACATTTTCAGTTGACACTCCACAGACAAGTTTTTCTTCCTTCAGTCAAAGAAAATAAGTATCTATTGATCAGATATCCTCTGGATTACTGCCAAACCAAGTTTCACCACAAAATATTATCTTACTGTACTATACAAATAACAAGTTCAAGGGGAAATTGAAATAACAGCTGGTATTTGTTTATGGTTTTGCTGACTGATACAAAATTATTAAAACAAACATCACAAGTTTCTTAATACTGGGAGAAAACTATATAAAAAAATCTTTCCTTTCCTCTATGACAATTTATACTGGCCTACTTTTCTGCCTTTAAAGTCACATGAGCTCGGATCGTTTATTACTATATTTATTATTCATCAAATTATTAAAATTTCCTAAGTGTTCCATGCAAAGCAGACACAAGATATATCCACATAATTGTGGCCTTGACCTTAGCTTGCTGAATCAATGTGACCTTGACCTTAGGATACTGGATCAATATGATCTTGACTGGAACAAAGCTTGTTTAACGCTCACCTTGTTAAATTTCGAATCTTTCAACAAAATGAACAGTGTAGATCATGATCAAACTACAGGATGTGCAGGAAGGTCATGATCTGCACTGGCTATACAGGAAAGAATACAGAATCAACACCACCAGCAGGCTAAGGGTTAAACATGTGCACATTGAACAGATATCAGTAGCACTCTATGGAGTTATTTGCAGGGCAAAAAAAAAAAAATCTTGATCTACATGCTGCTTAATAAGATACTGGGATTGGTGAATGTGAAATAATTCCATTCAAGAGATACTTCTAGGCATTACCAGATTGCACAAGGCTGTTCATGTGACACTATCTCAGTAAACACATCAGCCTCAGACATCTGACTGTGGGGGAAAATAGATCAATCTTTTCTATTTATGTCCAAGTTACGGAAGTGCTTGTATTATTTTACAAAATGTCAGTATTAAACACGTGAACATTTTCTAATTAAAAGCAGAGGGTACTGTACAGTCTCCAGGTATTTTGAGTGATTGTGACTGACTAAGCTGTTTTTCCGCAATAACAAACACAGACCTGTTTCTCAGCATGGCTGACCTGTTACACCCATCTGTTACAGTTTTAATTTACCTCTAATTTGCATACAGCTGCCAGTAACTGTAAACTGAGAAAGAAAGGGGGAAAACAGGGGTAGCAAGCCTGAAACTAAATACAAGTAATAAATTTCCGTTTCACTGACACAAGCGGAAATTAAATTGCAATGACATTTATGCATGAACAAAAGAGTTCTACTGTTGTTTTTTATTCTAATTCTGAACAGGAACAGTTCGAGAATCAGGGGGGAAAAATTCAGATGATACCAAAATAATTCTGTGTCTAAAATAGAGATATTAATAAAACTATAGAGGCTTTCATATGACGTGAAACTGTAGGATTCAAATCTATTAAAACTGGACAGTTTAAAAACAAACAAAACCTTTAAAAACTTGCTTTACTTTATTAACTTGACTTGAAAACAAAAAGTCTGCAAAATTCATTCCAATTCCTCTCAACATTTTCTTAACCATTACCTTGGGGGAAAAAAGTGAAAGCCCACAATACTGACAAGACTATTATATATCCTTGAAATTGTTATTATTCTCGGTCCATCAAATTGTTCCTGCTTCAGAGAACCCTCTACATTTATCATCTTCAAAAGAAAATCAAGACAGGTGGAAAAGTCAGTCAAGTTTGTTTACCTTTCTGAGCCAGTATTTGATTGCTTTGCCAGGGCATATTCTCATATTAACAAGTATCCAAGCCTATGTGTACAGGGGTCTTTTTCCTCGCTTGCCAGAGACCAAATACTTTGTCAGGGCATATCCTTACATTAACATGTATTCAAGCCTATGTTTACAAGGGTCTTTTTCTCACTTGCCAGAGACCTACGGATCAACAACATCTATACTAATTATCTCAATAGGGTATTGCTTACAAGTATCCAAATTTAATAAACAATGGTCAAACCCCCACGAAAAAAGACATTGGCAAATTACAAGCCACCCCTGTTTCCCACAATCTTACAGCCCACCCTTCAAAAATAAAAAGCCCCCTTGTTATTAAACCGGACTAGCCATGCATGCATATGATTAAAAGGTACTTAAAATTCCTTTACAGTCGTCTTTGTGTATTGAAAAGGGGATCTCCCACAGGGGTCTCAAATTTGTTGAAATGACTGACTGATTTTCACAGCAAAAAAAAGATTAAGAAAGAGATAAAAAAAAAATTGCTATGCATTTTGCACATTTTGCATTAAAAGGGTGTGTTTCTGCATAAAATCTTCATTATATTCACTGAAGCATCTGAAATGACGGATTTTATTTTTATTATCCTTGCATCTGATACTGTCATAGTTAATGAAGAATCTGCAATATCTAAAATATCATTTTCAACAATTCTTTTGGCTAAGCCTTCTCCTTTAGTCACAAAGTTCTGAAACAAAGGAACTGAAGCAATTTAAGCCTTGTCAGAATATTGTTCAGCCGGTTCCCCTATTTACTCTTGTAATTCAATTATGGTACAAGAGGCAATTAGCTTTTGATAATTACCAGTTAGTACAGACAAAGGAAATGTTCCTACCATAGTTATCCTAAAGAAAAATCTCTGGTTCTAAAAGTGCCAGTGCAGAAGGCGTAATGGCCCATAAAAACAACAAAATGTGATGAGCCTTTGTTACGTTTTTTTTGCAGAAATCCTACTTGTGGCATGTTTTCGGTATTTTCAAGCTTGATACATGTTCCAAATTCTAAATGTGTATGCACTGAAATGATGATATAAATAGTCTAATAATGGCACTTTTCAAAACCAGAGGTAGTGCTGATAAAATAATGAGTTATTCTCAAACCATTCTAGTAACAGTTTTCATGTGAGTCAAACTTTGTTCAATCGATAGAATTCTGGAATGTTGTCATTTTCTCCAGCAGAATCTGACACACAGGATGTGAGCTGGCTATGCGCTCCAAATAAAATTTTCTCGATATCCAAAAGACTTGCAAACATTGCAAATCTCCATAACAGTGTTGGTTTGTTTTCAGATTTGATTTTTTGACCATCATATATGGTAATAAATACGGTATTGCCTGTTTTTCTCAGATCTCACCTTGAGATCTCCACTTGCCACTCTGACACCGTTCTTTGTTCCGGATATGTACTGTATGGCCTGTAGGGGGATCCAGTTCAACATAATTTAACAATTTAGTTACTTATCTACCATTCTGATAATATCGTTTACTTTGCTAATCTTACACAAATACAATGAAGTCTTGTCAAAGTTACACTAGGTTGCAAGTTTAAAGGATTTTGGCATACTCTTATACAGGAAAATAATGATACTTTACAGGTATTGTATTATCAAGACCACATAAAATTACACACAGGATCTGATTGCAGAACTTAAGACCGCTTAAAGCCAGTGAACACCCTCGGTCAGATTACCTCTACTTCAAAGGGCAGCTTAAGCAGGGGGGCCCCTTTGTTGTGAGATTTAGGTCATGTAAACATACAGAAAAAGGTAAACATCTCTATTGAGCCCCTCTTTGTATTGTTTAAGACTTGAAGGGATATATATTAAGCTGGGGAACAATGCTATACAGTTTGAAAAGTGGCTAATTATAGCAATCACTTTTCTCACTATTCAAGGGCTAGTGACAAACTGCCAATAGATAGTCCACTTAAAATAAATTGCACCCATAGAAGTCTACATATGTGTGAAAAACTTCAAAATTACTTTGCTAATTCAGAAAGAAATTACTTCAATTTCTTCTCAGTTGTGTGTAAAAACCGTCAAAGATAATCGGCAGTGAAAATAAAAGCCGGGCTCAAAATGATTGGATTTTTGTCATGTACATGTTATGTGACACTTTTCAATAATACATTATTCCCTTAAGTTTGTACAACATGACAAATCAATATTGCCATTGCTTGATTAAATGGATTGGATGACCACAGGGTTGTTTATGCCAATTTCCTTTGATAACTGACATTTGACACTCAGTATAAATAATCAATGTTTACCCTATATGACATGAACATTACGTTGCAAAATGTCCAAAGTATGTGCAAAGTAAAAATTACTGCAAAACAATGTGGAATATTTTGACATGTTGATTGAGCAACTGTGTTAAGGAACTGACACCAAGCAATATGTTGTCTAGATTAAGGCACACAATATAACATAATAATCACTGAAGCTAAAAGGCCTGTAAGAAACCTTTCAGGCGCAACTTGTGAGAATAAATTAATTCTCCTGCCCTAACAAACTTTTTAGTATTATGCACTACCTCTTAAAAAGACCATAAACAACAATGAACATGGAGCACAAGTGAAAAGAACGCGGGCAATAGAGCCTCTTTGTTAGGATACTCTTGAATTCAGTAAGGGTTTGTCAATAAATCGACCATACTTGTGTCTGAATCGGCCAACAATAGTCCCCGCCAACACTGTAAAAGGAGAGGCCCCATGAAATTTATGACAATAACAGTTCAACAGAGATTTGACAAAAGGTGTCACCTTGAAAGCTTGTGTCGCCAAAAAGAACAGGTGTTATTTATGTTCTCGGCTATTGGTCAAGACAGGTGTACCGTTAGATGAATCTGTTAAGATTAATTACCTCGCTTCATTTTGCAAATCAAATTTGCAGTCTGAATCTTGATGAGATGGTTTCTATTTTGCCTGGCAAAATCATTCAAGCCATCTAATTGAAGATTTTGGATAAAGAAAGCTTCAATTTTCCTCCGTTTTACAAAGAAATTTCCCCTTCACAGTACCTCACAATCAGCTGTTATTATCATACAAAGGGGAAAACCTAACAACATGTTGACCTACTTCTATTTTTAGCAACAAATCAGCCGCCTGGGTAAGACGTGTAGCTGATTATTTTACAAAAAAGAAATGTTTTGACTTGTACTGAAAAGAAATGTCAGTTTTAATTCCTGCTTAATACATAAATAAGAAGGAAGAAATAAGTTGGAAAAATCAAAGAAAATCCCCACTCTCTCAAAAGCATTAATATGATTCAGAGTGTGAAAAGCATATTGATTACAGTGAACAAATTGTTTCAATAAATGCATTTATTTACATGTTCATTTATAAATGATCATCATTGCATAGTTACTATTACTGTGGTTTTGTTTAATCAAGCTACACAATTTATTTTGATTACCATTATGGTACACACAGTGACTGTTTTTGCAAAAAGAAATGTTGATCAAATGAAAAGAACTGAACCATGCAATAATGCATCATTCTGTTTCCCCCTATTTCTGAACAATGGACAAATTACATATGAAAAAGAATTGCAAATTGGGTAATTTGTTTCCTAAGGTAACCACACATTTGCAAATTTATATCATTTTAATCATTATTACATATTTGTATTCAGAAAGTATTTCTTTCTCAGCCACATCTTCAACAATGAACGTTACAATATCATTTTCTGCAATATCATTACCAGTATATGACAAAAAAATCTTCCTTTTCCAGAAATTGGTTGCTTTGCAGCCTTAACTGTCACGAAAAAGGCCATTTGTATACAAAACAAAGAAGTAATAAACATGCACGGTGCTCTCATAAAACAAAACCTAAAGGTTGCCCATAAAAAGCTTCTACATTGTAATAATGTACGTACATTGTTTACCTTTGTATTTTTACATTTTTTATCTTTGTATATGTACACTGTGGGTTATTGTGTTTAGTCTCATTGAACTGTACTGGTTCACATCACAGTCACTGAACAGTATTGAGCCCAATGGGCTCAGGACAGAAGCTCAAACCACGTTAAAATTTGGTCTTTTTTTTCAATTCAATTCAATTCTTTATTTACACTCATTTCATGTAGGTACATGAAATAAAGAGGTGTACAATTATAAACATTTGATAAAGATGCATTAGGCTCGTAAAGGAAGCAAAAGTACTTGTGGCACCCGAATATCATGTCAGTTTTATCAGCATCAACCGAAGTATTTGCACTCAGTGGGCGGTTGTTTTGGTCTCACAACATATCCCGGACAGTGACATGACTGTGTAAACCAATGTAACACAGATATCAGGAATGTGTAAACACTTAGACGATAACATTCATACAAACACATTATGACAAACTGACAGGATCCATTGAAAATACTTTTGTTTCACTAGTCAAAGAGGTAGTGACTGATCGACAATTGTATAATCAACAAAACAAAGGTTTATGTTACAAAACCCGGCTCATAGAAAGACTGTTCAGCTGTCTGAGATGTGAGAGACTGGCTCCTAGGGGAAGAGGATGGGTGCTTTATCCTCGTGGAGCAGGGAACGGAATTTCACCTATAAGAAATAGCTAATGAACTTGAATATAGGTTCAATCTGCTGCTTTTTCTCTGTTTACATTAATTTTGCAGACTGTTCATTAACCTTTCACACTTTGCTACACCTTTTAATCATGATGAAGGTCATACTGAGATAGCAGATAGGATTTTACTTACCCTGAAAACAGGTCTAACGGGCAATATCTGCTGGTGACTGGCCACTGACCTTCTTTTGCCTGCAATAATGAACAGAACTACTGAAAACAAAAATGTTATGTTTAAGAAAGTTTTGCTTTCATACATGCCCGAAATATGTACTCAAGAAACCACTGTTTTAAGAAAAGAACAGATAAAAGGAGACATGGTAACATTAACATATTGTGACATGCTCGCCCTGTCAAATGCAGTACGGCTTTGTTTACAGGATGTAATAGCCGCCATAAAGTTATGAAATAACACTTAAACAAGCGGAAACATTCTCTTATGAAAGATGTAAATGAAGATGTTATGTCTTTGAAGAAAAGGCTCCATTTACTCCATCATAAGTGTCATCAAATGTAAGTATTTCAAGTTGTACATACTTCCTTTGAAAATTTGATAACCCCAAAACGTGATGTCCCAGCGGTTGGACCTTTTGTGTGGTCAGACGATACTTAAAATTGTTATTCTAAAGGCATTTGCTATGATCAGCTTTTTTGCTTTTAAACTTATGTACTGAGACACTTGTGATTGCAAAAAGAATGCTGGCTCCCCCACCCATACCCATGTGAAACTCTTAAGCTTGTCCCTGGAAAGATTGAGTTTCAACTAGCATGGAAGCTAAATAGATTTTCTTAATATCACGACAACACCCTCAGTGGTAACATTCTACTGATTATCAGGTTAAGGACCTTGACCTTTTAGCCAAGTGGGCCCTGTAAAATGAACCAGAAGAGAAACACACAAAGTGGCACAGTCTTCAGTGAGTCCGTCCCTGTCCACATGCTATAATATATGCAACCAAGGTTCATTAGATCAGTGATTCAGTTAAGTAATGCTGTACTTTTTAATTAACTTCTAAAAAAAACATTCGTTGTGAAATCTTTAGCCCCTAGTAATGGACTCAATCCCTCCACCTCTTTCCCAATTATATCCCCACTACCTATGCCCTTGGCATCCCCATCAATTGTGTTGAATCAAGCAGTAAACAGGTTTTAAACTTTCAGTAACCCTAGCATGACTACCTGTCAGGCTTTTAAGGTAAACCGCAACCATCATTTTATATTCTTTCCCGTCCATTAAAGCTCCATTTATCACTCTCTCATGACCAAGGAGTAATTACAAATAGATTTAGGACCAGTTCTTGTTTATACCTGTACACTGCTTGATGAGGTTAATTGATCTGATCAATCTCCTGTAATTTTCCTAGTGTATATTTTTTCCTTACAGCATGATGTATGCTAAAATGAACTTTTAAGTATGACAGTTCATAAATTAAAGTAATTACGCTTTAACATATTGTAGTTTACACCAACTGTAGACCTAAGAGTTCTTGCAAGCTAATTACTGTGCTCCATGACGTCTTCCTCAACATCTGATCTGCCCGATGCCTAGAAAGAGTTGTTGTTGATATTGTTGTTTATTCCCATTCTAACCTTGGTCTTTTTTAACAAGCAGACAGTTTATTTAACAATCGTTCCTGGGTAGAACAAGTACAAGACTCCGAGCCTCAATCAGAAACTACCAATTTTCTAACATAAGAGACATGGTCGATAGTAGGACACGAACCCATGGCCCTCAATCTTCGAGTGGTTAAAGTACTTTCAAGTGAGCGACTCAAACCACTCGACCATGAAGGTGGTTTGCCTAGAAAGAGGAGATTGTGCTGAAAACTAAGTACAGTCAACCTATCTTAAGTGACCACACAGGAGGAAGTTGAAGTTGTCATCAATTAAAACAGGTGGTCTGTTTACTCAGGATAAACTATTATTGCTTGAAGAAACAAAGGCGCAAGGTGAGGAAATTCAGGTCTGAAATGGGACCGACATAGATTGTCATGCTATTAAATCGTTTTCCGGTGAACTCTTTTTAAGCGACTGCCCCAGATCCAAGGGCAAGTTCGCTAAAAAGATTTCATTCAAGGAAAACAATTGTCATTACGTTCAGGGGCATTTTATTATGATACATTGCAAGTTTTCTAACAACAATTAAAATGTGATTGTTCTTACTATTAAAATCCCCTGCACGAGTGGACTCTTTGGATCAATATTTTTAACTCGCATCAAATCGCTGCTCCCTGTTGTTTAGCGTGAAGTTTTTGTTACGCAAAATCCGAGTTTAAACCGGCTCGGTAAATATTTTTTTTTTTTTTTTTTTTTTTTTTTTTACAAAAAAAAAATAATTTTTATGCTGACAAATAAAATTATATTGATTTTCAAAAAAAATTTACTAAAATTGGAGTGCAGTCGCTTTCTAGGTAAATAAACTTCTAACCACATTTCATCTAAATTTTTATTTTTGATTAAAAAATAATTTCAAAAAAATAAAATTACCCATATTTAGAATGTTTTTATAATAGTATGGTTCACATTGCTGGTAAGAGTCATTATTTGACAATACAATTCCTTCAAAGAGTGAAATGTGGGCTTTTATAATCAAGAAACACGCTCTTCTATATCCAGAAAGGTTTTAGATACTTAAGCAATACTGCTGAGATTGCGAAAGAAGGTGCGTAGGAAGTAAGAATCAATGATGTTCTGTGATAGAACACTCCTCTCATGACCAGTTCCCAGATCAATCCATATTTCTGTACATTAGAAAGTCTTCAAGTCAAATGTACTTCAAGTGTACTTCTAGAAGTGCCTCGATCTGAAGTCATCAGGACAGTGAATAGCTTGGATTAAAGCTCTGGTTGATATTTGGGAGAAGGCAAGAAAACTCTGCATTCAAACTGGCATTCACAGTGAACATACTGACTTGTGTAAAGCTAGTATTTGATGTTATGAACTGAATGAAGAATGGAAAATTCAACAACAACAAATTATATCAACAATGTTTTTATATCATCATTTTGTTTTTATGAACTAAATGGAAATACATAGCTGTGCTCACTCGAGGATCAGTCTGTTGTTGAAGACATGGGAGATTATGTCTTAAAGTTGACAAACTGCTTCCTGTTTTCAACTGATGGAGATGTCATGAGGATTTACTGACAATCCACTGCTAAAGAACAGCAATGTTCAGACTGATGACTTCTTCCAAATAAAGACAAAAAATAGGTCACAACCGCCTTGTCTCTTGAATCTCAACTAAATTTATCCCTAGAACTGATCATAGTCTACATTAATCACAACAACAGACTACACTATTCAGCATTATGATGACTAACTCTTTGTTAGAACTGATCACTTCCTCAAAAACATGCAAGTTGTGAGACTTCTACAGCCTTATTGATCATTAAACCATGTATTGATCTCTGCAAAAAAAATAATCAGAGCACTTGAACTGTGATAGCAATCAGTCCTGATTATTCTACTTCCTCCAATCAACTTTTCCACCTCTCTACTGAAGATCTTTCTGTTTCCCTTTAATGACTGAATGTGTAAATTCATACATTACTACAAGAAAATAGCACGTAAATATAAGTCATTAATTTTATTTTATTTCTGCTACTTTTAGAAGAAAATGGTATGCAAGAAACTATATCACTGGCTGCACATGTAGATGGGAATATCCGGCTCGAAAGTTACTGTTCTTTGGTGGTAACGAGGCTCTGCAAGATATTCCCATATGCAACGAGTGAAAGATTCTTATAGTACTGAATATTTATCTGAAGATTACATTCCTTTCCATTTTCTATAAGTATTATATACTTATTATTGAAGAAAATCAGGAAATAACACATATTCATGAGCTTACCAACAGTACAATCGCGTGTATTAATTAATACTCCATCAAGAAGTCACTAATTGTATAACTAGTGAATCACATGTAGTGGTGGCAAATATATCAGGAAAAACGTGTTTGGTAATGTTTATTCACTATGTTATTTAATGCTATTATTCTGACAAGAGCACATGAAAATGCATGTGAATATTATTACATAAAGCTGAAAACATTGTGGACATTTTAAATATTATGTAAAGGCACCTGACCAATTTATTTTCCTAAACACTTTAATAATTGTATTTATTTTCTCTCTCTATCCAAAAGTTCAAATTGTCTCTACTGGCCAGTCTTGTTGCCGTTTTTTCCCAATCAACATGAATTTGCAAATTGATGTTGAAAGCGTTGATACTATTGTTCCCCTCAACCTCCTAAAGCCAACACCTAGGCGGATACAAATATCACCATTACCTTCCATTACATATTTTAGTTGGCAAGACATGAAACCTTGAGTGTTATTTAGCTCTAATTAATAATTTACATCTATGATCACGATTTACGTCAACATTCTTAACAAGGTAACAAAGTGCCCTCTTTCACGTATGCAAATGCGTGCAGACTTTATCTCTAAAGTAATAATCTTGCTATTAATCAATACAAAGCAAAGTGCAGCTTTCCCAACAATATATATAAAATTGAAATGAAAAGAAAATATCTAGTAAGTAAATATGCAGAACATGTTACTGATATAGCAACATCAAAACATTTACAAGAATTGGAGTGCACCTGAAGACAGAACTGAATTACTTCAACCTATTTCTCAGTTATCTCCCCACACCTCTCAACCAACCTCCTCAATTTCTTTGTATTGTACTTTTTTTACATAAACAAGGCACAGTTATACATGCCCTGTACCACCACATCACTGCAGCTCAGGCCCTTTCCCCGATTGTCACTATCTTCTACCTCCAGTTCCCCAAAAAACCTGTTACAAACTTTCTATATTTCTTGTAGATGGTCCTATACAAACATAGTTTACATGTACATGAAACTGAAATAACTTGAAAAGAAACTAAACATTATGACATGAACTTAACTGAGATGGGTTTTTTTTCTATGTTTGCTTTTTTTTGTTTCTCTCATATTCTACCTTATTATGAAAGGACATATAAATCTAGGTTATCTTTCAACCTTAGATAACCTCCTTAAATTTCAAAATCATGACATGAATTGCTAAAATTCAGACGAAACCAAGCACATGATATCTGACACAAACCAACCGGAGTCTTGAACTTGACCGTATCTATATAGAACTTCCTATTATGATTGCATGACGAAACAGGAAAATAAAGCCTATATAATCATAATTATTCGAACACTTCAAAAGATTTATATCTGCAAATAAATCTTCCTTGAAATTCAAGTGAAATATTCAAATAAATAACCTTCCATATTCAGTGTTATGATACGATAACGCAGTTAATAATTTCCTTATATGGATATTTGTGGTATAAAAGAAGCAAGTTGTTCTGTAAATAAAGAAAAGAGAAATTTTAACAAATACAGATAAAACTGTGTAAGTCTGAGCATTTAAAGCTGAAGAGGTCCTGTTAACTTCAGGGAACTCTCTCTGGTCTTCTGCACTATTAGTTTTGTTTCGCAACACAAACAGTAAATGGCGTAGTTTTGTTTTGCAACTCAAACAGTAAATGGCATTCTTGTCGAACTAGTAGCAACTAGAACTCCCAGAATTCGACACTTATAAGTCAAAATAATTTCATGTTGAACCCTCACCCTAAAACCTTCAAAAATGCACCATAACTTTTCAAAGGGGTGCCACCTGAAAATTTACCGAATAAATACTGGTCAGGACTTTTTTTAATAAGACAAGATGGGACCCATGCCCTTGATTTGGGGAAAAAGTTTCTTCAATATTTTGGCAAAGGGGAAAAATCCTGAAGTAAAATCAACTTAAAGGGAAAAAAACTGCATGATTTGAAAGAAATTTTCTGAGGGAAAGACACAGCCCCAACTATAGAAGGAAAAAAAGCCCTGACAGAGAACAGTGTAGACCATGATCAAACTGACAGAAGTACAGGCTGATCTTGATCTGCACTAAATGGCAAAGTTTACACTCATTACCAGATCCTCTCCATACAGCTGTCAGAAGACCTAAAACCCTTTTTTCATACATTAACCACTGCATGTATTGTTACCACAAATATCAATTGCCATCAATTAGAGCCATTAAATGGGAAAATAATTACAGAATATACATAAAAAAGCAACACCATGCATTAAGACCTGATGTTAATGGATTTTCCTTCCAGGTTTTATATATCAGACAATGACAGCTAGCTGGTAAATGTTTTTAAACGTTCTTAAAAAACCTTTAAACTGGCAGTGAACTTTGCAAGATGGTGTTTTAAAAAAGGATCATAATCTATCAAAAAAACAAGCACAACCTTCTTAAATCATGAATAGTACTGCAGTTTCATTACAAGTGTCCTTACAACACAATGCTCAATTTATTATTTCGTATATACAGGGGAGTAAGTTAAAGAGTAGTGGAACTTGATTTTAAGTGAATCTTCCAAACCTTAATATAACTCAAAATTATTATTATTATTTTACCACACTGCCGGTAATTATTAAAAGCAACAGTTTTATATATCACTGTCTCTTTTTTTTTATATAAATGCATTGGTCTAATAGACAAAATATACTGCAAACAGTGCTCATCTTCTTGATTTCTGACCACCTCAAACATGTGCATAATACAAACCAAATGACTTTGTTCTTGCATTACACCGAGGTAAATCAACGTATGACTTCTGACATAGTGTGTTTTGTCAAAGTGCCAAACAGTGAAAGTGATTGACCCTTGGATCAATCCCCAACTCTTATAAGTGTAAAAGTCCTCTAACAATTGAAAGTCAATGTTATGATAAAAAGTACACTTGTAAACTCCAGAAGACAATGACTTATTTCACAAGGAAAATAATCATAAGGGCTGCTCTTTGTTACTATCTTTAACAATCTTAGTGTCAGGTCAATGGTTAACGATTAAACCTTCCTTGGACAAAGACCTTTTCATGTTGACAAAAACACACGTTTTATACTTTTGTTTATTTTAACCACTTCATTCTACTGATCACTTGCTGACAATTTTCTCTGTAAAGCCAATAAGGTCATTGTCAAGTCTAAATCATCATATGAATGCCTAAAGTCCACTGTAGCTCCTGACTGGCCTTTCAGCCCTATCACAATTTCATATTTTGTTACAATAAGACATGGTTCACGAGTTACTTGAATTTAACATCAGGATATTAAGTCAGTCCTTTCTAATTATAAATATTATGCAAATCATCCAATCCCTAGCTAGTCATGAATTTTTGGCAAATTCTTTAACTATCTTTGTACCGGATTGCATAAGAATTATTCCTGTGAAGTAACTTCAAATATGAACAATGGTATCATAGGAGGATTTCTTTAACAGTTACTATACACACATTTGGTTTCTTTTCTTTCTCATGGTTCAAGGCCCTTTTCAATCATGTTTCACTTATTTTACAGGTGGACAGATTTCTTACCCAACGTTCCTGGGAAGGACCAGTACCAGAACTGAATCCTCTGTAAGAAACTATAAACTTTCTCACGGAAAGAGACACTTCAAACTTACGAGAGAAGGTTACAGCAATTTCGAGTAAGGACCCAAATGAAAATGACATTTTTGCAATGTATTTGTTGAGTGACTAAACCTTCTAAGGGTGGATGGGAGGTTTTCATAGTATGTAAATATGCAAATAAAATGATTACCAGATACACTTTTGAGCAAAAATCGCTCTACTGAACCTCTTAACCACAACACCACGGAGGCAGAAATCAGCTAAAATTTTACATAAACCAATACTTTATCAGTCATTCGAAAATTAAACAGTTATTTGATTATATTGTCCTCAAACTGGTTTCCCAAGGACAAAAATATTGACCCAGTTACACAAAACTCAGATTACAAGCCTGGTTCATTACACAATTCATTTTTTTTGAAATAGCACTTGGTCTTTACAAAGCAAAATTGGGTCTTCAAAAATCAAAAGCAACATTATGATGTGAAAGAATGATTACTCTTATACATCAAAATTAATTAAATTTTTGCATAAACACTAACTTGAATTACTCAATACTTGATATTTAACTGTGTCATGTTGAAATTTGAAACATGCCAGATCACATGACACATTACAGAGATGACTTGTTTTTACATATGACTTTGATCAAGCTGTATGATAAAGCATCAGTCCTGTCATCTGTAAGACAAAATTGTACTATTTGTTATCAGTTACTAGGTTGATAAACATACCTTGTACCATGATATCATAAAATTATTTACACAGCAGAAACCATACTTTACTACTGAGCAAATACTGTAACAGTACAAGGAGCAAAAATATCAAAAATAGAAAGTCCACTTTTCACATAAAAGTGCATAACCTATTTTCTGGACAATATTTTTTCTATTCTTAAACAAGATGCTCGCTTCACTTTAAATCAATCTATTTCTGTACTCTGTCTAATATAGCCAAATTATTTCTGCATTTAAGACACTTGTACTTTAGAAAGAACACGCTGTCTTCAGCTGAAAGTACAAAGGACTCAGTTTGATTACAAATTATTCCCGACTTCTGTATTGATCTTCAAATTAAAAACTGGAAACACATCAAATTAATCACATTTAAAATGCCAAGCAGATGGGAATGTATTAAGTTTCACTGTTAAACTGAAGGGGAAAAAATATTACTAGTTTGAACATACTATGTTTCACTTGACATTTAATCTTCAGTGAAACTGCTCCCTAAAAAATCATAAAGAGTGAATCATCAACTCAAATTCTGGAGGTTGTCGGTTTGAGCCCTACTGGGGTCACCACCATACCTCCTATTGTGACACTAGTACTAGTTCTTCCAGGAAGCGGACTCGAGAGTGACTTGTTAAGCTTAAAGCTTTCTTCACAATCGAGCTTAAATAAATAAGTACAAACTAAACTAAATCTTTCTTTCTCCTTGTTTTCCCTCTTATAATAAACAAGTCCACGTAAATTCAGTACCTCACGTAAACTGAAAAGTAGGTCAGGTACTCACTCTACTGTATAACAGCCCACGTATCATTACGTCAGGTGTAAGTATAAACTATTCATCTTATCAGTCTTTATAAAGGATGTTCATCAAGTGTATCATAATATGCCTCTAGACATTCATTATTCTAGTGCAATAGCCTCTTAACTATCTACTTTTATAGCTCACAGCTACAGGTTTCTGGATACAGCGGCAATAAATAAAATGAAAACAAAAGTTTAAGATTTAAAAAGGATTTCCGATATATTTATGTATTTTTTTCCGCATCATGTGAGGAAGTGGTCGTATCGTCTGACTATTAAAACTACCGTCTGACTATGAAAAGTCCCTTGCCCACATCCGTGTCAATGAATTATTTATTCTTCCTATACTGTAGGAACATAAACATCATATTTACATCCACCTTTGTGGCTTTCTTCCAAATCAATACCTAATATCTAGCACTTTCATAGTGTATGTTGTGTTAATGCTATTCCCACATAACTACAGCCTCTATCTAAGTCACAGCTTATGTCAGACCTCTGTCCCAATCCTACAGTGCTTAACTAGTAGCTGTAGCCAATCAACATTTTAAAGTGAAAGTGCCTTAAAAAATGTGGCCAGGATACATTAAGTAGAGCAGGAGGGTGAAAGCTTCAATCTATTGTGATCAAGATTTCAATCAACAAGATGGCAAGGGTTGATCGTGAAACTATTGTATCTGAATATAAAAATAGAAGCAGATACATTAGTTTCACGATCAACCCTCGATGGATTCAGTTGGTATCAATTTTCAGTTTTGTTGGCTCACTTCTGAAGAAAGAATAAACAATAACCCTGCTAAATTTCTATAATTAACCTGGCCATCTTTCAATCTGAGCGGTACCATAAGTTGTTCATTTGAGAGCTCTCTGAGCATTTACTGACTAAGAGAACAAACGTTGCAGATCATGATCACACAACATGCATTATGCAGTCTGATCATGATCTACACTAGTCAGTAAAGGTTGATCAATCTTTCTAGATGCAGCCCCTGACTACAGGAACAACTTAAACCCATATCATCATGTAACTAAAATTCGGCCATGTAAATCAAAGCTTACTACGATTTTAACTAAGCTCTTTCATTTCACTTAGACACTTAGAAAGATTCAAGTTAATAAAACACTTTCATACAACGTACAATATATTTACCTCATCGTTTTTTGTAAGACTGTCTTACTTAACAGTACTGACAGTACGATATATTTACCTCATCGTTTTTTATAAGACTATCTTACTTGACAGTACTGAGGAGTAAATCAAACATCAAGGACATTGGTAGCGTAAACAAGATCAATACATGAATATTATAGGGTATTCACCAAGTGTTTACTTAGCATGTACTCCCAGCTTTAAGTGGGTGAAAGTTTCAGAAGTGGTTTTCGGAAGTTGAATCTTCAATGCATGAGTATTTCATTTTAAAACTCAAAACTGTCATGTGTTTCTAGGAATAGTTTAAAAAGAGTACATAAATAGGTATTGTAAAAGAAAGATAAAACTGATCAGCTAAAAAGTTTGGTATTTGATTTTATATATGCGCTTCAATGCTTATGAAAGAAAGAAAGAAAGAAAGAAAGAAAGAAAGAAAGAAAGAAAGAAAGAATGAATGAATGAATGAATGAATGAATGAATGAATGAATGAATGAATGAATGAATGGAAAGTTTTACATGTAACTCCCAGATTAAGTGACTGAACAATTCAAATTGAACATACCTTTAACCTTTGATGCATACAAAACTTGCACACTTGAGACTTTTCTTCTGTCTTGACATTCAATGAATCTTGCACATGCATAAATGCTTTCTTTGGCTGGAAATCAAAAATGAATTGCATGATATATATATAGCATTTAACATTAATTCTAAAATGCCTATGGCATATTTCTATAGTCAAGCATGACTTTTCTAATTTGCTCCCGCGCAGAAAATGAAACATAGAAATCGAAGTGATTTAGAAACTGAAAAAAAATAACTTTGAATGCAACAGTTAAGCTTAAGCATATCCTTCACCTTGTTTTCTTTTAAAATGCCAACACTTTCAAGACTAACCATCAAAGTGTTTTGATTCTCAGAGACAAAACAATGAATGAAATTATTATGTGCATTATAATAATATAACCTTTATATAGGGGCAGTTGTATACCGTTTTGACTACAGAAATCCCTTTAACGAAAGGAGATGAGGGGTAGAGGAGGATGAGGGCTGAGGGAGAAGGGGCTGAGAGGGCAAAAGAGTGGGACTGTCACTTGTTTTTTTACCTAATTACTTCCAACTGTCTCAGAACTAACGCTTATCAAAATATACCTTCACATCCTTAAAATTGCATTATCATACAGAAGTATTTTCATTACAAATTTGCTTGAAATGAGTGGATGCAATTTAACTATATCACTTTCACCATATAAATTCTGTATCTAGGTTTTCTTTAAATTTCAATCAAATTTGTCAAATCATATTGTCTTATTTAAATGAATGCTGTATGATTACTGTATCTTATAAAGAAAAGGTAGTTCTAGTACCCTGTAATAGGAAACCAATCAAACCATGGTTAAATGCTAATATATCACATATCCTATTCTATATACCATATATCTTATATTAAGACTCCTGACTTTTATTACATCAATTTTAGCATAAAAGTTCAAACCTCCAGGATTTAAGCAATTTCTGATGGTTTTTCTTGAGAATTTTATTCTCAACTTTTATTCTTTCATTTATTCAAATTTGTCTAGAAAACTTAGTGTGTATGATATACTTATTATTTGTAAACACTTGTTTAGAAGCAGGATAGACATTTGTTCTGTTTTTCCTGAAACACTGACATTAACATTCATTTTCGTCAAGAGTGTGTTTTAAAAAACGAGAGCATGTCATGTTACGACGAAAATAGAAATATACATGTATGTGAGCTGTCGCACGTACAAGATTAAAACCGAAGGCAAACACATGCAATTTTACGCTGCCTGTCATAACCAGCGTGTAAGTGGGTGACAGCGTCTATAATAACTACTTAATTACCAGATGAAAGTTGACATATACTTGACAAATGGAGACTAAAACACAGGCCTGTCTAAAAAGCCTTAAGACATGAACATAAGCGCACCAGTAAATACAGTCAATCTATTAAAGGGACAGATGTAGGTTAACTTTTATTAATACCTGTTATTGCTTATCTCTACCTAAAACAGGAAAACCTTGGTTAAAATATGACATTAATATGCATTTCATTAAAATTGGATATTATATAACACAATACAGTGCATTTTGTGGCTTTAACATTAATTTCATGCTGATGAATGAAGATATTATTCTATATAAAGCACTTTGAAAATGAAAATGACATTTTGAACATATATTACCTTGATTTCTACACTAAGTGTAGGATATGAACACTGGGAGAACAGTGGTGAATCTCTGATATAACATAGGTCTGGCATCACCAATGCTGAAAGGGTTGTGGGATCTAGGGTACTTTGTTCAACATCTTTACCTTTTCTCTGAGCTGTAACATACATTTACTAATATCTGTAAAAAGTGACTATTAAAGATTTTTGCAACATCATTTGAACATTGAGGTATGACAGAGAAAAATGCTGATAAATGTATTTCACTCAACTGAATAGACTGTCCCCATTAAAACTTTTGAACAGTCACTTCCGTAACAAATTAAAGTAGTGGTAAGTCAGGTTGCTTTTACAGGCAGCTGTACTAACTTTACTACATTGCTAAAAAAAACAGAGCGTGGCT
Source organism: Saxidomus purpurata (assembly GCA_022818135.1). Classification (NCBI taxonomy): domain Eukaryota; kingdom Metazoa; phylum Mollusca; class Bivalvia; order Venerida; family Veneridae; genus Saxidomus; species Saxidomus purpurata. The sequence continues at coordinate 23,777,188 of JAFMSR010000011.1, read as the reverse complement.
TTCAAGTAAATATGCAGACTGCATGTAAATTTTACATTAAGATGTATGTACTTGTAAAATGATATCAAGTGACGCATTGTTTTTGCTAACAAATACATGCAAAGTTGCATGAAAACTAACTTTACAATTCTAAATGAGGCAAAATCTAAAAGGACATGCACAACATGTAACAAGTATTGAAGAGTATTTTTTATTAAGGCAAGTTTCCTGCTAGATAACTGTATGTTACTCAGAATTCATGTAGCAGGCAGTAGTTCATGCTTACTGTTCAACATTTTCACATTTCATCCACTAGTAGTTAATATCAGGAACATAACAACTGTTACTTTCATAGAAGACACAATCCTTAGAACAATTATCAAAATTTTTACCTGGCCTTGACGCTTGAATTTGAAATTCCGCTTCCTCTGTGAGTCTTTCTTCAAGTAAACGTAGTTCCTGAAATATAAATTACAGGAAAATTGTTTGTGGCTGTGGTTGCATTACTAGAAAGCAAGACAGTTGTGACCATGACATTGGTCAGACATTTTCTGACTACAACAATATATTTGGTTGTCGGTATAAACATTTAAGGACTATCCTTAGGGATCCAAGGTGACCTAGATTCAAATTTGAACTAGAAATAAGGAAGAAACTCATTTTGACCAATTTTCGTGTGATAAGATAATTAATCTAGATTGCTTACATAGTTTTTCTACAATTTGACCTGGTGATCTAGTTTTTGAACTAAGGTGACCTAGTCTCAAAGTTGATCTGGATTTCATAAAGACTTTATGTAGATCAAGTAGTAAATGTGGTCTCTAAAGTGCTTATAAAATGTTTCTATAATTTGACCTAGCTTTTTTACCCTAGATGACTCAGTATCGAACTTAACTGAGATCTCATCAATGTGAATACTGTCACAAAGTTTCATCAAGATTGGACTAATTAGGGGTTCTCTAGAGAACTTACAAGAAATTGTTGACGGACGGACAGACAGATGGATGCACTTCATGTTCAGAGATAATAAAAATGCATTAAATTTTGTTACATTTCTTATTTTCTACAGACAAGTTTGTCATTAATTTAAAATGCTACTCACAGAGATGAATTTTATGAGCCACATAATTACACCTAAAGCAATATACATGTACACTACTTTAATTACATTTTCACCAACATTTTTATAAACAACTTGATCTGGAACATGCCAAGTTACAAGAAAGCATTTCAGTGACAATGACCTTGTTCAATGACATAGGAACCTTGCAGCTAAGATTTTAACTACATTAAGTAGTTATGGCTCAGACAAATTACTTTTTGAGGCCAAAGTGTGAACAAAATTTTTACAAAAGAAACAAGTGTTAAGGAACATCACAGAAAAAATTGATATTTTTTGTTGCATTTTATTTGGAGTAGTTAATCCAGATATCAGTCTGTTAAAAAGAAAATTTTAACTGATATATTATGATGAATGTATAGTGTTAACTTTTAAAAACAAAACCCCAGGGGTTTAGATAAAACAGTCAAACTTTCTGTTAAAACCAAACTCTGAATAAAGACCACCCTGAGAATCAAGACCAGCAGGGAGACAATGAGGCACTATGTAGATTAGAAACATCTGTGAATAAAGACCACCTGCAAACACAATCAACATTTGAACCTTCTAAACAGTGGTCTTTGTTTACAGGTTTGACTGTATCATGGAGCAGCTAAGACAATCCAATGAACCATATGTTTAACCATAGGTTGGAACATGGATGAACATTTATCCCAAGTTTCATTTAATTTTTGCAGGGATTTCAGAGATAATATTAATATGGGGTTGACACAAAAAAAAAACCCAGAGCTGGAGGGATCATAAGTTCTGCATGTCATCTTGCTGAGGTGAACAATTGACTCAAGTTTCATCATCATCCTTCATGAGTTAGGAGATACGAGGCAGACTTGAAATGTTACAGACAGACTGACAAACACAGAAAGACCATTTCAGTCCCCCTCCGTGCTTGAGTGGTTACAGTCGCTGACTTGAAAACACTGAAACATCTCATTGATTGAAGGTCAAGGGTTTGTGTGCCTGCCAACAAACATGTCTCTTTATGTGAGAAAGGTGGCAATTTCTTACATAGGGTACGATTCTAGTACTGATTCTTCCCCTGGGCAATGGTTAGGTTCCCGTTAACTGCCCAAATGTTAAAATGAACAAAATAAGATTTGCGCAGACATTAAACTCCTACAACAACAAAGACCATTCCTATATCCCCATCCGGCTATGTGACAGGGCATTATAAAACTGTAATAACTTAAAGAACTTACTGGAAGGACAACAAAGTATGGTGACAACAATGGCTGCATAACGTTCTTCATATAATCAACAACTAACTGCATTTCTTCATGTATCATATCCACTTTATTCTGAAATTATAAAAAGAGATTTAAAAAATGCCACACTTTCACAAAATAAGCATTCCATGATGGTAGTAATTTATAACTTGTAGTAAATGCGATAGTAATCAGACATCTGAAAAGAAAATATTACCATGTAAAGTGGAGTTTTTTAAAGTCCTCAATGACTGGGGCAATGGATTGATAATATGAAGCACAGCTCAAACTCAAAGACTGAAAGAGGCCTGCGATATCAGTTTGAGGGATCAGCAGTTCAAGCCATTGGAGTCTTCCAGTCACAAGTAATAACATGTGTATAAGCATCTTTAGTGTGCGGTTACATGTGATGAAAAGGCAAATCAAATCACAATTCATTCTTCACATTTTTAAAACTCAACCTAGATTGGACCTGGGTTTTACCCAAAGTGTCTCAATTTCAAACTTTGACATGAACACTTTGACCAATTTTGATGAAAATTGGGCATAAAATGCTTTTCTGCTGTTTTTGACCCAACATGACCTAGTCAGCCACAGGTAGTTCTACAAGACAAACATTCTCACCAAATTTTATGATAACTTTGTACAAAATGTGATCTCTATTGAGTTAGTACACAAAGCTAATGTGGATATAATGCAGGTGGTCTAAAATCTTAACTGGAAAACTTTCATAATAACTAATGAAAGAGTTCATTGTTACACCAGATTTCCATTAACATAGTTTTTCACTTGGCAACATCCCTCAGTGCCATCAGCTTCATGCACCACTGAATATATATAATAATATAATACTGCAAAACAGATTCATAGTAATTTAACCTTCAAATTTAGCTCTTAAAATCTGATTTCAACAATGGCAGTATCTTTCTTCTGTGACATACATTTGTTATTTTCCATCCAAAATGAGTAACTTGTATCATCCAGTGAGAAAGTAATTGCACTATCAAAAGTTTCACTATATGATAGGGGTGCAACGATACGGCAAAACCCATATTTCGATACAACCAGCACGTATTGCAATACGTATGCGATATATTAATGTAAGTGAAAAGCTAAGAAATTAGAATAAAACCAAACCATTGTCATGAATACAATACCACAAGTTGACCACAAACGATCCGAAACTGCCTATCAAAAGCTAACCTGACTTATGGGCAAGTGGGCAAGTTATATTATATTTGGAACTAAAGAGTGGCAAATTTGGTGAAATATGATCTTTTTTCTGATTAATTTACATGAATAGCAATGTGTAAAGTAAGTAGTTAATTCTGAACATCGCAGTACGGGATGCTCTGTATTGAAATATACTGGTATACCAATCGCAGTACTACAATAAGAGAGGGGTTACCCAGAAATATTGAAACTTTTGCTATAGATTTTACACTATCCATTCATTTAAAACAGATATTTCGCACCAATGCAGTTTCATATCATCATATGTTATCTTCCATTTCCAAAAGTGACAGTATTACTGATGACACAAAACACAATCTTTAAAGTCGCTATAGCAACCTTATAATGCTGGAGCAATGAGTGTCTAAATAGTCTCTCGAGTTGCTTATAAATGAAATAGTGCTATATAATACCAGTGATGATGGAGGTCAAATTAAGCCTGCTTGAGTGTGTATGTTAGACAACATCAAACACTGCTCATTTATTTTGACGTCATATCCGTTTCGAGTTAAGTAAAGATTTTGTGAAAAAGAAAAAGCAGCAAATTAGAAGAGGGTGATGGCCCTATGCCCCTGACACCATTTGTAATAAAAGGGGTCATATTCTACCATAAGGGAAAAAAAAAAAAAAAAAAAAAAAAAAAAAAAAAAAAAAAAAAAATTTTTTTTTTTTTTTTTTTTTTTTAAAAAAAAAAAAAAAAAAAAAAAAAAAAAAAAAAAAAAAAATTTTTTTTTTTGGTGAAAAAAAAAAATATTTAAAAAAAAAAAAAAAAAAAAAAAAAAAAAAAAAAAAAAAAAAAAAAAAAAAAAAAAAAAAAAAAAAATTTTTTTTTTTTTTTTTGAGGGAAAAAAAAAAAAAAAATTTTTTTATTTTTATTTTTTAAAAAAAAAAAAAAAAAGGAAGGGAAATTAAATTTTTAATAAAATTATAAAAAAAAAAAAATTTTTGGAAAGACCCCAAAAAAAAAAAAAAAAAATAAAGGCTTTTTTTTTTTAAAAAAAAAAATTTTTAAAGTTTTTCCTATTTGTTGCCATAGCAACCAGAGTTCTGGAATGGAATTCTTTGAACAACTTTGATAGAGCTTCATGCAAGGAACATCCCTGCAAAGTTTCATCAACATTGGCTCAGTGGTTTCAGAGATGTCGTTTGAAGGAAATGGTGGACGGACGTACTTACCAGACAGACTTTGTGAGGTTATCCCTTTGATCTTTCTTTGATCTTTTTCAACCCCACAATACAATTATTAAACCCCATAATGCCATTTTTAACCCCATAATGACAGAATGAACTCAAAGAACCTCACAATGCTAAGTTGTACTCAAACCCTAACCCCGTAATGTCTGCTGGGCATGTACGGACTGATGGACGGACGTACGATGGACCCGGAACGGAAAGTGATCCTAATAGCTCTCTCTGGCATTTTGTGCCAGGTGAGCTTAAAAAGGCATCAACATATCCACATGAAAGTCACACAGTAATCAAGTTTTGTTCAGAACTTGGGAAGACACCTACCCAAAAATTGGACTTAATAAACTCTTGTTCAGGTAGCACAAGCATTTGAGTGTAGGACAGACATTGTTACAAGATGATGACAGAAGTATCATACTTTTGACATTATTGTTGCAGTCCATGCTGTCATTTTCACTACTAAGACCGTCCCCGCTCCAGCATTGTACACCGTGCATAGATGTAAATATTTTCAATATTATGTTTGCAATTATAATGAGGTGCATTAAAGATGAAACTATAATTCTATGGATTTTTTGTTGTTGTATTCCCCAACGACATTTGAATTTCAGCAAATGTTTCAATACTTTTGGGATGCTCCATATAGTCATCAATTTTTAAATCTAAGCTATGATTATTTATTATTAATTTTTAAAATCTAACATCAAAATTACTTAATTCTCCCCAAACCAACCCTGTCTATGACCATCAACAGTCATTTAAAAATTTCTGATTGAAAACGTTCATTTTTATCCAACCGTATGTCTAACCTTTGACTTGCCTTTCAAAACTTGTCAGATACCCTGTACCATCTAAAGAAAACTTGCTATATACTTTTAGTTATATTGCGAATAAAAATACTCTTTCTGATTCAATGCAATGTGCAGTTGCCATTGTGGAGCACAAACAAAGTTCTATGCTCCTGTGTTTATGAATAAATTATGCAAATGAACCACCATATTAGAATTATGGTAAGCGCACTATTGCGCGTTGGAAATTGACACATTTCCGTTTGCAAAGCTCGCCATGGTTAACAGTTTTCTTCCATGTATGAAAACTTGATGGTTTTTGATTGAATATTGAATGATAAATAAAATAAAAGAAATATGTAAAATTGACCGAGGGTTGATAGTTTACAAGTGTAATAAAGTTCAGAAATTAATCGGAACGACTGAGATTTTGTCGCCGGGTAGCGGCTGAAGATAGCCTTTTAAACTAACTTTGAAATTTTTTGGAACATGCAGACAATTTTTTCTGACAGATATTTGAATATACTTTACAAAACTACCAAGTTTATGATGTGTCCACTTCTTATTTAAAGTGTCTGGGAAGTTAAATTCATTTGTTTAAATAAATTTGTATCGCCATTCTGAAAAAATGTCTGTTTTGCTGAATATCGAAGTTATACGCTCTGAAAGTCAAAGCCTCGAAAGTGCAGTGCTATGTATTCTACTTGGCACGCAGGAGATCAGAGATTGAATCCCTGCCAGAGTGGAAAAATTTATTTATATAGTGGGAATAAATTAATTTATATCATTACACACTTTGAGAATGGGTTTAAAAACGTACGACTGATTCAAAAGCGTGATCCAACACAGGGCGTGTCGGTAGACCGGGGCGGGTTTGACGCCGGGGTGGAAAATTAAATACCCGTGTTTGACCCTCTATAGAAAACGCGCGAGACCATATTTCCCGACCGGGATTTCCATTCATCGTCGATTCTTTGGCGTGACGTGTCAATCAACTTGTTAATTCCAAACAGGGGCCGCTGGTGGCGCGGGGCAAACAAAGTGGGGGGGAGGCGAGCCTGTGTTTATGAAGGGGGGAAGCTTGTCAATCAACCGCCATTCAATCAGGCCGATCACGGACAGCACATTGTCTCGGCTTGATAATGACGTAATCAATGGATGATTGGATTTAATTGACAAGCAATAAACACATGTTCGGCATCTATTATGTGTAAAAGGGGTTGTTAACACGGCATATAAATGATGCAATGAAAAGAGTATGCGCATCATTTAATTAGATGATTACGGGTCGTACCGACTATGCCTCGAACGAGGATGGTGGACCCAATAAGCACAATTACAAACAAACAAATTAATTAGATGATGGTGACACCGAATTAGATAATTAGTGGATGTTTTTTCGGCGGCCTAGACGAGTCATATATTCAAGTGTGACATTCGTCGCGAGTTTAAATTACTTGTAAGAGCGCATTTATATTGAAAGTTGAAAGTTAACTAACGTTATTTTCACTTCTAAGAGCCTTTCTTTTCCATCCTGCATAAAAAACTTGATATGGAAAGATAATCAAAATAATGAGCCTTATAAATTCATGTCAAATAACCTTCAATATTTGTTAATTACAATAAAATCGGGGGGAAAAGGGGCGAAAGTCGCGGACATGCCAGATCGGGAAAATATGTGACAAACGGAAGAGGCGTACATTTTAGCCTGGGAAAGGGATCAGCAGCTAGATCTATCTAATTTAAATTTTTTTGAAAATATAACAGTACAGCTTCAGAACACAAACTGAAAATGATGTGCCAGCGCAGAGTACAAGGCTGGAAACCCTATGTCCCATGGTTCGACCCTTAAAAATCTCACCTTGACTCTTGAAAATTTAATTTTGACCCTTGAAAATTTAGGCTGAAGAGTCAATGACCCTTGAGTTTCAAAGCCTACCGGACGCCCTGGAATATATTTGAATATATGGGTTTGGTGAAGCGCCCGCGCATGCTCTGTGTGTGCGTGATGTTTACATCTGGTCGTAGCATATGGATAGAGTGCTAACTTTGTTAGTGTGGAGTGGAAGCACGATTGCCTCAGGATCAGAAGGTCTAGAGTTTTATCCTCACAAGTCTCATGGTTGTAATGTCTTTAGGCAAGACATACTACTTTCACAATGCTTCTCTCTCTTTCTTGGCACTTACTTCTATTTATAACTTTATGAGTAACTGTCATGAGTAAATACATTAGTATTAACTTCAAAAACGTATAATTGATATTTGGACACTTATCATTTGCCTACTCCACAGCATGAAGCCCATGCATAACAAAATTTATATACCTTAGCAGTAGTAGCAAGATGTCCTTTACCCCAATACTTGGACTTCGCCAGTCTGAACACCATCTTCTCCTAAAATATTTAACATGCAGATTTTCAGTGTGAATTATCGGTGAATTATCAGGTCATTTATACAATGTACATTCACGATAAAAGAGCAAAACGTCAAAATGACATGAATACACATATGAACATTACCACCTAAAACATGGATGCTTCTTTACCCTCAGTGTTGGTGTGACTAAGAGATAAATTGCACTTAATATAAATTAATGACACTACAAATAAAACAGAAGCGAAATGGTCAATTATCAGATATCATTAGATATAAGCTTTATCTCAACTCAACTTATTTATTGGCCAATTCCTTGACTGGATTCTTGATCGGGAATTTGACCATGTATACCCTACTTAGGATATTTATACATGGTTCATACAGAAGTTCTGAGACAAAATTCAAGTACTTTTCAAGAACTTTTCAAGTACTTTTTCTAATTTTCAAGGACTAAAATGATGCGCAAAATCTTACTTCACGTCAGGATTCATAGTCAAATGTCGCCTTAAATCATATTTGGAACACAATGTAATATGTATCTTTGTTATTCAAATTAATATCAAGCAAAATACATGTTGATAATCTTATTCAAATTTGGATTTTTGTCATGAGGAACGACTGTATTGACTCATTGAAACGTTAATTTGTAAGATTTTGTTTATAAATGCTTTTCTTCTCGTTGATGACTCTTCAACGCACTTTCGCCCATAATGCGCTATGTCTATAAGTTTATCCAACACAACGCAAGTACACCTGTGTTTGTTCCCCTAAAAATTCTTCTTCCATGCTTTATAACTATCATTCTTGAGCAATTTCGATGAGAAAATGCACTTATTTCGGCTAAATTTCACAAATTTTCCGCGACCATGACTTTTGGTTAAGGGAAATCACTCCAGAAGCAAGCGTGTCTAACTTCCCGAATCCAGTACGTAGTCGATACATCACATGCGTGTAGGTTCGATAGACATATACAGAAAAAGATACAGACTGTTTTCACGTCATTTTAAGGCATGATACAATTATTTTGGAGGTTTTTTTACAAGGAACATACCAATTCAATGACTTTTTAAAGATATTCACTAGTTTTCTTCAAATTCAAGTACTTTTCAAGGACTTTTTCTCAGCACAGAATTCAAGTACTTTTCAAGTACTTGCATCAAATTCAAGTACTTTTCAAGGCCTGTGCGAACAATGTTATATATATAAGCAGAATGTACAAGGCAGCCCTGGCACTATCCAGGGCAGTGGCTGACGGGCTCTTTTTTTCTACCGAGACAACTATAAAATATCAGAAAAAAAAATGAATGAAGAAGACTACAGAATTTACTACTCTCTTTAAATTAGCAACATTAAAAAAGAACATTGAATATGGTATAATAATAAATAGCACCAAGGCTGTTCACTGATAGTTTCCATGAATCTCAGATAAAGCATGGCATGATTATATTGGTGACTGAATCATGTGAATCTGAATCGAGCACTTGAGATTATGTCAACAATTAAATCTGACAACTGTTACGTTCGAGTAGAAGTATGAATAACAGAAAGATCTCATCCTTGTTTAATCTTGAACGTAAAGGGAAACAAAACCCAACCTACCTCCAAATTTATAAGAACTAAACATGCATTTCCTTCTCCCCGAAATTTCCATTTGCTCGCGTCGGCCATTTTTACTACGCTTTCCTCCTCCAACTGAAGAGTATCTATCACAAGAGAGTTATTGTAAAAAATCGCTCTACTAATCAATAAGCGCACATTATTTTATCAAAAACGTCATTTTTATATGAAAATCAACTTTTTGCACTTCTCTTTTTTTTTTAAATTGATTATGAATAAAGTTCCCCTACATCTATGATGACAGATTATTCTAAAGATGGGCAATTATTTAGTTTGAAAGGGTGAATATATCTGTAACTTTACTACCTTGATACACGCAAATGACCATTCCAGCTTATCAATGCACTAATTTTACTTTCCTGGTACCAGTATATTCTACGTTCCTGCTGGTACATACAGAATGTCATTGCTTACAAGGGATAGCTAGAATTTCACTGAAAGTTTACATAAACTCAATTAAATTGAGCCCTTGTTGCCAAGTTCCTTAACTCTATCTTACATTCTGATATTGCCTCATTAAAGGATGAAATAACATGATGAGCATGCAGCTTTTATCAAAATGCTACGTTTATTTTATTATTAATCGCTATTTCACAAATCTTCATCAGAATGTTGTTTTTTTTGTGACTGAGGCCCCTATCTGAAATTTCTGGCTTAGTGATATTTTTTTTACTAATGCTGGCTATAGACAGTTAGCAAAAATCCAAATTTTGTTTAATAAAATATTAATTAGCACGATGCAAATGGATGGGCCGATGTACACTGTTGTAAAAACTTGTGTTGTCATAATATCATATTAAATTATACATTGTAAGATTTCAGATGTAAACATGTAGTGATGCTCTTTAGTATTTAAACCTAGGTCTGTGATAGTATACATGTGATACCATTGATTCATTTGAAGTAAATAATCATGCCTTTCTGTGTTGTGCCATGGAAATAAGCATTGAAGGTCTGTAATATACTGACCCTGAAATAAGGGAGAATCAGTTTTCCTTTCTTTGTGTTATCCTTGGTAACTGATGTGCATATTGATTTGTATATGTATGAATTGTTTGTTTTAACCATGTTTGTACATCTGTGATATACTGAAATAAATCTATCTATCTAAGTAAGTGCCTTGTATTTGTTTAGTCCATACATGTCTTTATTGAGGTGCATTGTATACAAATTTTGTACATACTGAATTGTGACAATTTACAATGAAATATGGTCATTAACTGAATAGCAAGCAGTGCAGATCATGATCAGACTGCATTGGTTGAAATAGAGATAATCACTTGCCATCAGCAGGATGAGGGTTAGTGTTCCTCAACTTGCCCTGGGTAGTGGCTTACAGTTTTAAGGTAGATTTTTCCTCAGGTTTCTTGAATATTCTTTTAAATTAAGTGATCCAGGAATGGAATAATCTAGCTTTCAAAAAAAATTGTGTCCAAGTTTAATCAAGATTACTTGAAAATAATGACAGTTTCCTTTGGAGTTATCTATGATTGAGGGTTGCATGTAAACATGTTTTTCAATTTTTCACATGTCTTAAATGTTAGCTTCATGAAAGCTTAGATACAACTGATTAAAAAGTTACTAAATTTCTTAGTCTTGGAATAAAAAAGAGAACTACCGGTTCTACAAGAGGATATAATTATGGCAGAAATAACTTAAGAATTTGACAGTTTATACTAGACAATCAGTATGACCTGGACTTTAAAGGAAATGTCATAAATAGCAAGCCATACAATAAGGTGATAAAACATTTTCATTTTAATAGTAGGTTAAGACTACCAGTATGTGTCATATATGGCTTGACAAATTCCATGATAATTATTTAAAGTAATAGAAGTCAAAATGTATATCTTAAACTGAATTTTGAAATCACTTTTAGAATTATTAATTAACAAAACATGATTATTAAATTTATTGAAATAGAGTGTTTATAATTTGAAGATACATGTAATTTAATAATCTGTCACACATCCATTTTGACCCAGGGATTCATTTATGACAGATGACTTTGGTCATGCTGGTTTTACCAAATTTCTGTGAAAATGAAACTTTGTTCAGGGTTATATTTCTTTTTTCATATCCATTTATTGTAGCTTTCTTTCTCCAGACTAAGATTTTTAAACTGCTTGAAAAATTATTATTGGGACAAGGTGATGATAGATTTATAGAAGTGATTGCATTCATGCATTTTATGTCAGATACTAAACAAAGTGAATTTTACATAAGATTCTTCTATCACATTATAGTGCAGTGTTTATTCTAGCAGAAAAAAAAAATAAGAAAAAATTTGTGAGAAATAAAATTCAGTAACTGTTGTTGCCTAGCATAATTATTAGAAGTTATTTTTGATATTGACATATAGGGCCAAGTGGCTTACATAGTTAGTATGAATACACCACCTTTGTAAAAGAAATTGGCATTTTGAACTTGTTACTGATCTGTATTTTTATTCTGGGTTTAATGAGATCTGTTTCCAAATACAGATCTTTTGTTGATTGAGCTCTCTGGTATGAACAAGGTACTTTAATGATTTGTCTTAAAGTACTAATAGAATGAAGTGATCAATAAAACTTTGCGATTTTGAGGTTGTGACGGTAGATTAATTTTGTAAGATATTTGACTGATATTTCAGTGTTGCCATTGAAAATTGTTTTCTTTTGTATCTTTTTTTTGGGGATGGGAGCTTGCGGGTTTATAGATTAAATCTTGTACATGTCTGTCTTTTTTAAAATAAAACTTCTGCACAACTTCTGTACAGTATTTCACATAGAGCCAAGTAACTTATGAAGCCCCTATTCCCAATAAATCCTGTATTTGTGGTCACAGACCAGTGTAAAAATTTTAATTTAATGATTTACCGGTAATATATTTAAAGCTATATTGAAATAATTACAAGGGTTGTTACCAATACAATCTTTCAGCACTTTGGTCTCATTTTACTAACATTAAAAGGTTTTTTTCTGGAGAAACTATTTTTGCTTTCCTTCTGTCCTTTCAACATTCAGTACAACACGTACACATGCTTATTTTTCTATGAACGTAACATGTTAGGAGAGGGCAGATTTCTGATGCTGTTTTAAAGTGTGGCCAAATCCTTTTGTTTATTATGTATGTGTCTAAATGTAAGGAGCGTATTTGTACATAAACAATGAAATAGTATTATGCTGAATTAAACATTAAAATTTAACATTAATTTTAGTGATTTTTTAGAATTCCATTTGAACATTTAGATAGCAAAATTAAGTAACGATTCCTGCAGTATTGTAGAAGAAGAGTTGTCCGTAAGATGCTGTGCTTGACTACTCTTGTTTGTTGACGGAGGTAATGATGGCTACTAAGTATTGTAAGTTTCAAAAATTGAATTGAAATGGTTTAGAACAAAAGTGGAGTGGTACAGAAAACATAACCAAGGTTTGACGTCAATGCCAAGGCAAATAGGATAGCTCTGATTTCTTCGAAAAGTTGATCTTAAAATTCATCTATAGGCCAACCTCTCAATGGTTACCCTTGTAGTTTCTCCAAGCATGAAAATTGCTGAATGTGGGCTGTTAATTGAGAAACCTAAATACTACAAGCCCAGGATAAATTCAAGTAGTTTAATAAATCTGCATCTTACTGTAGTACCAAAAAAAAAGCTAGTTTTATTTTCCAAACATTTTTATTATTTGTAACAATTTTATGACCATTATTATATTGTTATGGGGTGTATAACTTTCTGCCACAGCACTAGTAAGAGCATAAAATTAACTTGATGCCAGATATCAGAAATCAGTTGCCCTCAAGCTGTGACAGAGGTATAAAATTTAACAAAATGTTCTGGTATAGAGCCATCCCTCTCTGCAAGCATCGTGAAAAAGTGGAGGATATGTACGACCTCTTTTACATCTATGATATTTTGTCCATGATCTATCTTAATAAGGTGCACCGTATTGTTTGTTTATTGTTAAGGGTTTGAAAAGACCCTGCCAAAATGTGTATGTTTACATAGTTTCTACATTCAATATTAAAACAAAAACATGGGAGGATTTCAGAGAATGAATTTAGACACAAAAATAAAATTTGTGATTCAATTGCATGACCCATAAATATTGTAAACCAAGTCAGCTAATGTGGTATAAAAGTCTGTGTAGCCCTATTGTCATCAGTGTAACGATTTCCTTTACTAATACTATGTTGTATTGATTTGTTTCAACCAGTCAATATTTTGTTGAACCACAATATCCTGTTTTCTGATAAATCAATGTGAATGGATCTGGACAATTATGAATCGGTTCGAGTCAAAAACAGAGGATTTCTTGTTCAAAAAGAAATCCACTCCAGGACAAAAGTGAAATTTCGCCCCAAAGGGCAATGAAGTAGCGCAAAGTCTTCTAGTTTCCAAATATACTTGCATAATTTTGATAACTTAGCAAAACTAACAAGCTTTACCACGTTGATCAAAGGAGACTAACCCAATTCTCGGCTCCACACATCCTGGTACTTGTAAATTATTCATATTCAGGAAAGGTGATCCAAGAATGAAAATGAAAGAAGGCCGCATACCAGTAACTTATAATCAGAGAATTGAATTTAGAACACCTCTTTGTTGTTGAGCTTTGTTTCGTTTGGGATAAATTTAAACTTGCATATGAGTATATGTTAAAGACCAAGTTTTCACCTTTTACTGAATGAAGAAAATTAGTAATTAACACAATTTAATAATCCATTTGGTTAACTGGCCAGTATGATGATACGGTGAGTCGAGACTACTTGAAATTAGTTAAATATTCAATGGAAAGCACAGAATCCAAGGTACTTATGGACTTTTATTCACTGGAAGACAATCGTCACTTTTATGAAGGAGGGTTCAGAAAACACAGGCTCTGATGAGCTGATAATTTCAAACAGAACACAAGTAATAGCAACTTAGTATATACATTAATATTCATTAAATGTATACACAAGCCACTGTAACTAGCTCTCCAGTCTTCAGAGCTAGTGTTATAGAAAGCAACACACAAGTAATAGTATATACTGTTTTTTTCTCCTACTGATGAATGCAAGAAGTTGTAGAAAATGGCCATTATACTCTAACATCCAATGGTACTTCCTTGGCCTTTATGTTGGGCATAGATATTTCTATGGTTAAACCTTTGAACAGACATGTATTTACATGACTTGGTGTACCCTAATCCGCAAAACCAGTGGCCATGATGACAAGATTCAATTTCATTTGTAAACACCTATATCGTATTTCCACACATTTATAAACTGAAAAGAACAAGAAAGGTTTCTTTTCATTTGCACATTTTTAATATTTTTAATCTTTATTTTTTGCACATATTTTATATTTAAAATATTTAATATTTTGCACCTGCATCAGGGATTTTTCACCCTAACTTTGGTCAAAAATACATTGCAACTTTATCAATACATATAATAATATCCATATTGGAGATCAGTATGCAAGTTTACATGAAAGACTTAAATTGCACTTTGTGCAAAGCATTAACATTGGAAATGCTAAATACATGATATCCTGAGCTATTCTGGCAAAAATATGTTTGCTAGCCAACAATATCATACTAACTCCATAGGAATCACACTAATAAAGATTAAAAACATGTGAATAGTTCAATTGTCACAAAAAAATAATCATGCATCGAACTAAGTTCATTCGTCCGAGCCATCCCAGGAATTATCACATTTTACAACAGCACTACTCAAACTGTTAAAGTTTGATTCTAAAAATCACAACAGTCAATACATGATTTTAAATCAAAAAAAAGGTTTAAAAAAAAGAAGATAAAATGACATTTGTCGTAGTCCATAAAACATGAGCCAATAGTCGAAATCCGATGATAATGAAATGCATGCCCTAAGATTCAGTTTATAAAAGCACCCATGAGAAATTAACTGGAAACAAATCCTGCAAACTGTTGATAATGAACTGCTTCCCTTTGAATACTTGGCAATACATTCATAAACTGGTCCTTGCAAGCCATTAAGGTATTGTTGAAGTTCTTGTTCATTTGTTGAAATGTGTAGTCATTAGATCCCTGCACCATATGTGTTGACGTAGATTGAGAAGGCATTTCTTGCACTTGTTGCGAGTCCTTGCTTGTTTCATAAAGGACACCTACACTTCCATTTTCACCAATCCTGTAAGAAACGTCCCTTGGGTCAACCCAGATAGTAAGTTCTGGGGGCATAGTTGACTCGAGAAATGAAAGATCAAGTCCACACATAACTCCAGCTTGTAAGATCAATGGGTCCATATTATGATTCAATCTAATACATCTGTACCCTGAACCTTTGAAGGGCTTCTCTGGAAACCAGTGGTCCTGGTATCTTTTACTTAGCAGATTTTTCAAATTAGCATTGAATTGACGAGTTTGCGTTTCATTTACATCATCTCTTGATCGTATGATGTTAGTTAGGAAGTCCACAGCACTTTGTATTTCGTCCTTCATAATTTTTAAGTTTTTTTCTTTTGTTCTCTTTTTTATCTGTCCAACGCTTGTTCAGAAAATACCGAGTTTATTCTGTATTTACCTCTCGAAATTATTTAATTACACACTTGATCTATTTAGTCCACTGTGAGATGCAATCCTTCGCCGAAATTTTGATTATTTTTTCGGCGTTAGCCCTATGTTTCTTAAAAATATTGTTTCTCGCTTCTGTGTTTGTTCGATTCTCTCGGTAAAATGGCGTCGTTCGCTGCGAAGTGATCATTATTGTTTACGTCACTGAGTGTGACGACCGCATAATGTCCAATCAAAACTCACAAAAATAACTACGTCATTGATCCGATTTCCATATATGGTGTAACTAAAAATAGATCATGACTGGATAAACAAAAATACTGAAAAGTTGTAGGTCAAGTTTATAGTAGTGCGTCAGTACCGTACTTCTCCTTTTGTACGTCCGCCAGTAGTATTTACTTTGTACTAAATTCATTTAGATCTAGCTTGCCTAACTTCTTCATTTTCTTTGCAAAAAGCACGACGAAAAGGCAAGATAATTTTTAGAAAAAAAAATTATGTTAAAGCACGGGACTTCTTTCTATCTTAGAAGTGATACCGCCCCACACCTCTTACGAGTTCACTGGGCAGGCCCGGTGTTAATAAATATAAAAATAAGATAACTGCAAGATAGTTCGAATCAATACTGTTAAAAAAGAATAAAATGTTTAAAAACAACTGTTGTATGATTAATAACTAGACTGGGCCACTTGCTGCCTGCTTGAAGGTTACAATATGCAATGGTAACCTTTTCCGTAAGACTGTGGTATTTGGGAAAAAAGAGAAGTCCGATTTTGCATGGATTTGGCGGAGACTAAGGGGATGCATATGTCTTGTTAACTTGTTTGGCACTTCTAAATAACTGGGAAGGTACTTCCGTCCGTGATATATTTTCTCGCTAGGTATAGGCAGGGATCGTATATACAACAAATCCTGGTATAGGTAAAAGGATATATAGAAGAGATGATTGATAAATCTGTTTTATTGTCTTTATTTTATAGGCCCTATGTTTGATTTCTTCTTTTTTATAAAAATGAAATCTGAATTACCTTGATGTGCCTATAGACAAAAATATAAAGGGTGTAGAAGTCTAATGGGGTATTCAGTTCTTTAGGACCATGCCAGAACCTTTTTAGTACGCTTATGATCATGCTATATGTTCTATATGCCTATCGTTTAGTCAATCACAGAATTCCTTTAGACCCATGTCTAAAATTAACATTGGCGTAGGTATGTAATACAAATCAAACAGTCAAAACAAACTGTGAACCTCCAAACAAAACGCATTTTTGCTCAAGGGTCATTCAAAGACACACACACATCGCACACATGATTGTTTTTATGATATTTAAGTAGATTTAACATCATTACGATTACAGAAAATGCCGCTTTGCAGAAGCTTTGTATACCTTTTATCACAAAGCGCCGGCAAAATTATAGCGCCCGCAGCAAGAGATTAAATACTTGATATGAAGTTATAATTATAGTGCCACTGCCAGAGGCATTACGGTAAATAGCTGTGAACCTTTTCTTTGTCACGTCGGATTTGATTGGTTGACTATTATTTCGACATCTGTTACTTTGTTTACTTTTGTTTGGGGTACAGTACAGGGAATTCAATTTCATTTCTAACATGCATGACTGTCAGAGTTACATACCTTAGTTTTCTCCACACCCGTTGCAAAGGGGAACAACAGTTTAATTATTTAAAGTATTACACGATAGGCGTACAGGAATTATCTTTCTTGGTTGTTCCTCTACAAAGCCATGTAAACTACTGATTTATGTCATAGTCAAAATGATTTTTGTTGCTGACTCCGGATAATTTTTGTATGAAATCATTCGTCCGTTGTGATAAACCGGACCGTAAACAAAAGGCACACTTGCGACGCCGACGGACGGGTGGCGTCCACAACTAACTTAAGGTGGAATGCGCCTCAAATATTTTGTTCGAATTTTCTCATGAAATTTACACTGTGCATACTTGAAGATATTTGTGATGGAAATCCGATTTCAATGTTTTGATATCTCTTACAGTTTCTATGCTGTTGTGCTTCAAACATTGCCACTGACGTCACTTTTTGCATAGCACGCTATTTCATATTATTCCCCGAGTTTTCCTTCACCGCGCTTTAATTTTCAAATTTATAGACAATATAAAATAACATGCGTCTTGTATTTAAGACGTTCTTTAAAATGGTATAAAATTTGATGAAAAAATTTCGACGCTTGAGACGCTAGTCGCGATTATGTGACGTCAAAACGTTAAAATTCTATCAGGGTTTGGCTTAAAATTTTGCCTTACAATTGGAGTTATTAAAAATCAGCTCGATGAAAAAACGCATATGTTTGATATGCTGTATAAAAATTATTTTACGATCATTTGATATGATAAAAAAGGATGGGTCACCGGCTTACTATTTTTACAATTCCACGAAATTTCACCCCTACCCCAAACGTAGTTTTGACGTTGTGATGTACTGGAAGTTACTTTGTACGTTTTCTTTTTACACAGGGATAAGTTGATTTACTAACAGGCTCATGTTTTTCAATAAAAGCAATTTATATTCCAGGATGTGCTATTTTAAAAGCTACGAATCTTTATCTGCCTAAAACAATTTACATTATATTGGTTAATGTGATCTTTGACCAGTGGTTTTCTATATAGCGTTTAGATCGGATTTACACCCTCCCGTCATGTACATAGTAACAAAATACGGTACCATACCTGCAACTCTAATATAATTAATTCAGATGCTCTCCAGTGGCGACTTGATATGTATAACAAATACTTCTAAAAGGCAGAAACGTTGATACAATATTTCAGTATTTCCGTGACTGAGATGGGTGCGAACAACCAATGCAAGATCGGATATAGACACATAAGGAACAAGATTTTATTTTGTAAAGAAAAACTACATTAGTTGCTTATCTAATTTTATTTTTTCTCATTTCCGTCAAGCAAAAAGAAAGGAAATCGTGGAAAAATAAAACACGTCATATAAACAGTGATATACAAAAACATTAATGAACAAAACTGAACCCTATCTCACTTGCATGTTCAGTTTGTGAATGTTTGCTTGTGATTAGCATCGTTAGTGTTAAATGATATTTAATTCGAATTTATCACAGTAGAAGTATTTTTTCACCTCCTCACTGAAAGCATTGCCCGAACGGGGTCTGTATTCCCCATTCACTCCAAGCGTCTGAAGTATACACAGGTCTACATACCTTTGTGTTTCATTAGTTTTCAAGCTAAGTATGCATCTTTGGGTTTTCGAAAATATGGCGCATCCTTTCATAACGATACGTATTTCTTTTTTCTCCGGTGAAAAGCACAAGCATACGAAATCTCAATTTAAAGTCTAGACTGAAAAAGACAGCTAGTTACTTTTGTTTGTGGAGATTGAGATCAAATTCGCCGCCCTTAGTTTCGCGTGCGAGTCTTTTGTTTAAAATCAACAGATAATTTGTTTTCGCTCGATTTTTTTATTTATCGTTCTCCACACACAACTATAATCAACCGAATCACTAATGAGTGGAAATTCATTAATGGTACACGTATTATGCGGACAAATTAACCTGACCCTGACCTTTTTGCATGAATATATCTTCCAGCGATTACTCCAAAATAAAAAACTTTCCGTAAGTGCGAGATGATGGATATTGTAGGTGCAATAAAATTGATTTATATTTTCCTTATTACCAACGATAAAGGTTGTGTGAAGAATTCAAGTCTAGCAGCATGCGGGTTCGAATCTATGAAACATAATTTTCGACATTTCGACATGTAGTGCGACTGAACGCGCATTTATACTAACTAAAAACCCAGAAATTCTTTATAAGGCGCTGAAGAAGAGGGGGTTAATAAAATGCAGATGTGACGTTAGCTTATAGCATTTATTTATCGTAATATGAAATAAAAATTATATGCTTTGAATATTAAAAAGTTTTAATTATTTCATTAGCTAGTCAGTTTTTTTTTAATCACACTAGTTTAATTACTTAATTTACTTTTTTCTTTGATTGTTTGCAATCCCGGCCGACCCTGGCACTTCTCCCTGGGTAAACTTGCCAATACTCCTGACAGGCGCTCATTTAAGAGAGACAGATGCATATACACGGGAATCCGGGTACCAGACCCTAGCTCTTTTACGAATAGACCCCTTGGTTCTTTTACAGCCCGGTGTATAGCACCGATACACTGAGACTACCTCTTGGTTTCTAACCAGTTCATCTCTAGAGGGGTGGGAAACACTAAAAAGTGTTTCTGTTATTTCCAGTGCCCCGGCCGGGATTCGGCCCGGAGACCTCCGGATTAGTAGTCCAGAGCGTTAACCACCGACCACCGCAGCACCCATCCCTTCTATTTGTTTTATTTGTGTAAAAAATTAACGCTGTCACCAGACTTGCCACGTGCATATTCGTAAGACGAAACCGAAGATAAAATGAATCAACTGCGAAACTATGTTTTTATATCAGAAGCCCGTGATTATAACTCAACTCAGTTTCGTGCTCTAACTTTGAACAATATAATATTAAAACATTTAACAAATTCTTAGTTAAAATGTGTCTAACTTGCTTTCTATAAGAATTTGAAATGACTTTCAATATTGTTTCTCTAGTTATCTAAAAGTTTTATAATCACGGGGCCTGGTTAATTTGCACGAGTGATAAACTTATTCACAGCTTGGTGTTGTGCTAGGTTCATTGCCGTAGGGCACATCCCATGTTTCCTTGCCGGGGATCGCACTCTGGTCTTCTGCCACATAGGCCAATACGGAGTAAAGTGAACTGTCTCATCCTTATCCACATATCTACCCATATCTTGTTTTGAACATGTATCGGCATAATAGCTCGGCCAGGTTCGATTACCAGTCAAATCGCCCGGTCACTCAGGACTTATTGCTCATTAAATGTCCAAAATTGACAAATTTAGAGTTGTCCGGTCTGTAACTTAAACAATTCCTAACCAATCTTCACCAACTTTGCTGCGATTGTTTATTTGTCTACATCTCGGTCAAGTTCGATAACCAGTCAAAATCGCCCCAGTCATTAGGAGTTGTTGCCCTTGAATTTCCACAATTAAATCTTTTTCCCGTTTTCCTTGAGTTACGTTGCGTTTCATGCCGTAAATGTCATTATCAGTTATTGAAAACTCTGTCAATATCGAAATCTACAAAAATATTGGAGTTGAACATAACAAAATATTTTATTCTCGTAGAATTTCCTCGAACTTGATGAGCGTATTTTGTGACAGTTTGCACTCTTACTTTATATTGTATTTTGCGCATTTGAGGCCTACTGCTAGCTCACCTGATTGGTTCCTATTGGAACTCTTGATGATGAAGGTGATTAAACATATTAAAGTAAATATTATTTTTGAAATGGGTCTAATAAGAAGTTAGCAATTCGTTCGCAAATATGCATTGATAAGGGAACAGCAAAGTTTTGAAGATTGTCCTGTATTCATGCACCGAAGGTAGGCATTTATAGTAATCCGTCCGTCTGTCGGCCCGGACATCCGTCTGTCTGTCCACTAGACGGACTTTGTATGGTTATTTCTTTGATCTTTCTTTGATTTTTTAACATCATACTATAATTTTTACCCCACAATACAATTATCAAAGTTTAATTTGGCAAAGGCGGAATGAACTCCAGCAACCTCAAGAACGTACCATAACCCCCCGGTGTATACTGGACATGTACGGACGTCCGTGAGTGTGTCAGTGTGAGTGCATGGAGGGGATTTGAAAAAAACTAGGCACACATGTTCAATATATCCTTGAAGGAGGTCAATCACAATGGAATGTTCGTGTCCGGGCTGTTACTTTGTCATGCATGGAGGGATTTTGAAATAACTAAGCACACATGTTCAACATATCGACGTGTCGCGCGCGAGACCCAGGTCCCTTCAACAAAGGTCAAGGTCACGCTTAGACTTTAAAGGTAACAAACATAAAGGCACATACGGCATGCGCTTCAAGACGACGTGTCGCGTGCAAGACACACTGCCCTAGCCCAAAGACACACTTGAAGGTCATAGACATAGCGTCTTTTATGTATATTTATAGAGTACATGCGGTCGTGTCCGGGCTGTAACCTTGTCATTCATGGAAGGATTTTGCAATAATCTGGCACAGATGTCCATCATATCAAGACGAGCCACGCGCAAGACCAGGGTCAAATATGCCAAGGTCACATTTGGAGGTCAATCATCACGGGATGCTTCATTAAAGGTCATGGTGTAGGCCTATACATTTTTGTGTATTATTTTCTACCAAAGTTTGGCAATAAATAGTAGTGCAATGCACGGAACCCACATGCAATCGTTATCATTTTGGGGACATTCGTCATTCACGACCGACAGCTCTTTTATTATGTTCCAATGAAAATTCCTGTTTACTGAGATGTACACTGATCAAACATACAGCGTTTCGGGTGCCTTTTTATCTAACTGTCCTGAAACAGCATGGCTTTAGGGTTTCAGAGTAGGGACATCAGGCTTGTCCTAACCCAGAGTCCTCGATTCTATCTAACGGTATGTGTATACCCCCCCCCCCCTTCCCGCCCCCTCCTATTTTAAGGCACATCTCATCCATATTTTATTAGGTGGAGAAAACAATATTTTAATAGTTTGTCCACTGGTCTTGCTTTACCTGCAGCCTCTGGTTTTCCATCATCTGGAAAAATAACCAAAGAAAAACAAAAAACAACAACGACAAAAACAAGTTACATGTATATGTATATTAGCATGATTAGACTTCGAAAATACAAATGGACAACTACGCTCTCGTTAAATCGTAACCAATTGACCGGTCGAACTCATTTGACTTAAAAGAATTTGACTTATACAGTCCAAATTTGTTAGAAGGAAAACCGGATGGAAGAAGTAAATAATTTCGAGATAGACATGAATATGATATAACAGAGTACGAGATGACACGAGTCCAATGTATTTCATTAAAGAAAAGGAAAATACCCAGAGGCATCTGCAGAGTTGACGATTTTTCTTCTCTGAAAGTTAGTAAAAAGTCTGTACCATTCGGCTGTTTCATACTGAAATTGCAATGCTTATGTTGACATATATCTACGGGTAGAGTTATATGAAATGCATCATTTATACCATTATCGTACCGTGAAACTCAATGCATAAATTTTTAAGTAAAAGACCCTAACAAAGCTGCATTTGGGGTTGTGGCGAACAGTAATGTTGCCGGGCTATGATGGCCTTCTATTGCAAACCTGAGTCAAAAGAGAACGCCTACTTGATCAGATCGGCATACTTTTATGTAAGGTATAGAGATAATTATGAGTTTAACATACATTCGCTAAAATATACAATGTATCTAAAATTGACTCAACAAATGTGAGTCAATTTCAACCGATACTTCTCTAATTAAGATTGTGTGCCAATTGCGAGTAGCGGAGAGGCGCAATTTTAGATAATCCCTTCAGAAGCATTCCTGTCTTTAGAGAAAAGAAATCGTATAAATATTTTGAGGGTTGACCGTGAAACTGTTGTAACTTACATGAAATAAAGACGGACTTACAACAGCCTTACGGTCAAACCTCGATGTATCTTTTGTATATTTCTAGATCAAATACCAAATTCATGCAGCGGAGATGAATCAGCTGAGCATATTTGACAAAAAGAGCACTTAAAGAACATTCTGTTATAGTTATATGCCATTGTTTCCGTCTCTGTCTGTGGTGGCCATACTTGTTCGTCGAAGATAAATCATTGCGAGGACAGTCCGGATTAGTTGAGAAATAGCTTCGAGATTTTTTCTGTTAAAGTGCTTGAAATCATTTTAAAAGAAGATCAGTAATGAAAATGATTTGTCGTTAAAAGATTTTATAAAATTTTAATTAGTAGCTCACACGTTATTTCGTACGAAACCAATGTGTATCAGGCAAAATATCAGTATTTTAACCTTGCGGGCATGTAATACCGGTTCAATTAAAAAATACAATCAATGTATAAAAAATCTAATAAAAAAATACCATATCACCAGTCTGTGTAAAAACTTTCTGTCAAAGCAGCTTCATGTAGTCGAGGGCATTCGTTTTCGATCCTCTGAAAGTTGTTTGTCTGTCTGTGCTAACGTGGAATACGAGGAAAGTGATTTTATTAAAAGCGAGGTAAGTTTGATAATTGACTTTAATGTAGGTCCTAATATTACATATTATGATCATTTTTTCATCAACATTTTTGTACAATTTGATTTTAGCTGCCGCACTAATTCGTAAATTTAACCATTTTCCTATAACAACTTGCCAAGCGGCCAGTTGCAATTAATCTATGCATTAAATTTTGAATGAAACCGTTTTAGACAACGAATTTCTGCTCCGCACTCGTGATTCAACGATAAAATACAGCGAATAGATCTATGATCAGAAGAAAAGGGACCATAGACATGTATTCTTTGGTTTATTACTAAACTTTTTTTCTTCAGAACATGAGCACGGTACGTAGGAAGTAAAGGTGACACGTGCATCAAATGAAAAATTAAAAACAAACATTTGAGAATACACGACCAGCATCATCTCTATGGCAACCATATCATTTACCGATTTTCGCAACATCAAAAGAGGCATTTTCTTGGTGGTCTTGATCGGAGCAAGTTTGTCTTACATACAACTAATGGCCATGGAACAGCGGGATAAATTCGCTCAATTTCGATTACGAATATCCCAGGCCATGCGCTTGAGTGGTGGGCAAACGACACCTGCGATCGACTTGACTTATTATGATTATAACGAAACGGAATCGGCAAAAAATCTGCACGATGTTTATAACGTTAATTCTCCGGATGTTTACCACGATGAAGCGGACGAGGAGGAGGATGAAGAGATAGACAATGACACGAATGAAACAGTGTCGGGAAAAGAGACGTCTGACCATGCAAAAAAGCCAAACCGTTTCTCAACTATTAAATTGAAACGATTAACACAGAACGAAACGGACTTTACTAAAAAACCACTGATGGTCTTGTTTTCTTCGTGGATTGCAAATCGTGAAAAGGCTCGTGTGTACGCGACTTTGAGGCGATTATGGAACGCATGGCCGTCAATCAAACCTGTTGTGGTTACCAGAGATCAAGTTGTACAAAAAGAATGTAAAAGGGATGGCTGGGATTTTCAGCCAACGACCAGCTCAAATAGCAGGTGCTTTGGGCCCCCAATTTTGAGCACAATGTTTGTGGATGTATTTAAAAGTCACGACGCTTATTTTTATGGATATTCAAATGCAGATATAATTTTCGGAGAAGGACTGGAGAAAACAATGAAGTTTCTACATTACTACTTCAGTCCTTGGAAAACTAAGCCAATGCTTGTAGTCGGCAGACGGCACAACGTTGATTTCATAAAACATGAAAATTTCACATTAGAGACGCCCAGTGACGTCAGTAAGCTGACCAGCCATGGGAAATTAGTAATTCGGTCTACTGATTATTTTTTCACAAACAGACATTTCCCGTGGGGCCAAGCACCAAAGGTCACTATCGGTAGACCTTACGTCGTTCGTGCAATTATAGGATGGGCGCTGCAAAAAGGTTATTATGTTATAGACGCCACAAGGACAATTGAATCTGTACACTTAACAACGCAGGACGGCGTGTTTGCGTCATGGCATAAGAAAGGGACGATGTGTAACGAAAGAGTTCTAGCGGTATTGCGTTGGAGTATTCCGACGTCATACGGGCACTGTGAATGCGCTAAAATCGAAACATTCTACGGTAAAAATAATAATATTGAAATGCGACATAGACCAATGAATAGAAAATACTGTGGCAGATGAAGCTGTAGACGTTGATGAGATCAGTTTTGTAGACGTTGATGAGACCAGTTTTAACGCTTTTGTGCTTGGCGAGAAAAGGTCTCACAGTTAAAAAGCAAACTGGGAAGTGACAGACAAAAAATGAAATAATTCAAATCTTGTTTAACAAGAACAGTTTAAAAAGCGTATACTGATTTAGAAACTGTTGCGGAAACACTTGAAGATAAAGTGAAGTAATTCCTAACAGAATATTGTGCAAGTCGTGCAAAAGTGAAATCTACTTTAACCCTGGCCGTGCTAAATCTCTAAAGTGGATCTGTCTGTCTTTCGTTTCCGGCAGTACCACTATTTGTTTAAAGGGGTGTCCAGCGAGAATTAACTCAACAAACAACGAACAGAGGGGATCATGATTTTCACCTGTCGCAAAGACAGATTCTTTCGTTCCCAGCTGGATCAAGGCTTTGAAAATGGCAGACTGTAAAATGTGATGTATGTGCAACATGGCTCTTCCCATCTGACAAGGCATCAATGCTCATACCTCTCCAGGCTATGCACAATAATTAAAATTGAAACACTGATAGTCATCAGTTATCTGCTTGTAGTGTGTCATTACCTCAGGCTAATTGACAAAACAAATACAATATTTATAATGTATATAGAAACTGATGACAGTGTTAATGCAGACCAGATGAAAAGACATCGAAAACTAAATTTCTGCAGCATTTTCTTAAAAGAAGTACATGTATACTATACCTCGTATTTATACTACTTACATGTAGTAGATGGTAAAATTAATGAATTCACCAACTGTTTGTAACTCTTTGCTTAAAAGGGAAAAATAGAATGAATTGCCTCATTGTACCCATGTCCGTCTGTATACCCCAGCATTTTCAGCGTTAAATTCTTGAATCTTAAAATGTTTGAAATAGTTTGGATAGAATTCCATAATACACATACAATGTATTTTATAAAAAAAAAAGGGGGGGTTGTTTTTTTTTGGGGGGGGGGGGGTTTTTTGGGTAAGTTTTGCAAAAATATTTTATAATCATGGAAAAGCTAACAAGGTTACTGTGCTTGTATCCTGAATCCATTGAAGAGTTCCAGAGGAGAACTACTACACTGTTGGAAAATAAGAGACCCAAAAGAAAGGTTACAGTATAGGTCTTACATGACTGTACCCAACTGAAAGCTGATATCTCAAAGGTTAAGTTAACAATGGAAGTAAGAATTTTACTGGGTTTTTTAGTCAAAAAGGGCCATAATTAAAATAAAACTCTTACAGAATTCCGCCCATGTTTGGGAATCAAGGAAAACACAAATAACTAAAACAGTCAGCAAAAGGAAGAAAAAGGCCACATTGTCGAAAAAAGCCTTAATTTTAAAACACCTAAATTGACAGTAGGGATCAACTGCTCCAAGTTAAGACCAATCATTCTATGAAGTTTGAAGACTGCTGTTGATAATAATATCTCAAAATATTGAACGGAAATTAGTTTCCAAGTTCTGGTCACTGTGACCTTGACCTTTGACCAAAAAAAAGGGCCATCATCCTTCAAAAGTTATGAAACAAGTAGGTTATTGAAAGTCAAATGAAAATGTGGCATGTTAACCAAGAGTGTTATTACGCGAGGGAGGGAACTCCCTTTTCATAGAAAAGGAGAGCAAAGCGGAGATAGTTTCCAAGTTCTCTGTGACCTTGACCTTTGACCCCCAAAACAGTAGGGATCAATCATCCTATGAAGTTTCAAGTAGCTATTGGTGATGTAGACCTATATTTTCAAAGTTTGGGTCACTGTGACCTTGACCATTGACCCCCAAAACAATAGGATCATCTACAGGTTGCAGGCAACCTTGAGCAAATTTTCTTAAATCCAATGAAAATTGTGACCTCTAGAATGTTATCAAGGAAAAGTTTATGGACAGATGTACAAACCACCATGGCATAAGCTCTGCTGGACTTTTGTCTAGTTGTGCTTAAAGTAAAGTCTCTTGAACCAGTCTGTCTCTAGTAATTTTCTTGGGTATTAACACCAATTTCAGCAGCATTTCAATTATTTTCAGTTTTCCTAACCATTATTCACGAGTACGATCAGTGCAAGAGCACTATCCCCTGTATTGAAACAACGTAACAGTCAGACCGAACCCTCAGTGAGAGGTTTAGTGAGTACTTAACCAGAGGTGGGTCTTGTTTCCATGCAATAACAGTCATATGGGTAAAATCCAATGATGGAAATAGTAGTCCTTTGTAAAAACCAATGTTAAACCTTCATGATCCGTTTATGTCAGCCGGTACATGTGTACATCCATACAAGATCATATAAAACCTTACCGTTGTATCCTGATGAGAATTAATGCTAGAATACTGCAAACAAATCAAATACAGAGATTCTTTTGTTTTTATTTTCATTTTATATTCAAAACATTTAATAATATATCAGTCATGCAGTGTATATTACATGTCATCCTGTAATCAGTTAAACAACCATATGACAGGCTTTCCATCATTCATAACAAAACTTTGAACCATTTTTTTTTTCTAAATGAGAACATCTGTGATTGAAATTTTATACGGTAATCATAGCCACTTAGCACTATACATGTACACTTTGATTTATTGTTCACGAAAGTGTTAGTCTTCAGATAATCTGGTTACATTCACACCCGTGTCCTAGTAATGAAATTGGGACTCAATCAGGGTGCAGTACAACTTACCCCATATTCCTAGGCCTGCTTTTGAAATATTCTGATATCTTTGCTTTTTTGTGTAAAACATTAAAGGCGATACAAAATCTGCCAATTGTGTAAAGAAATTAAAAGGGACATTTTTCATATCATTTTTATACCCAAATGTAAAAATGTTTTGAAAAAAAAAATTGAGTCTGGAGTTGTGAAGTGTTTCAGGAGATAAAAATAGCAATACTTGGCAAGCTGACAAACTGTCTTGCATACTTCAGAACAGTCAGTGCAAAACTACAAAGTAAACATCAATTCTCGAGTCAACCCTATCTCAGTTACTGATAGGAGACTACCGGTAAAACCAGTTTACTGTTCCCTATTAATTCCTCAAAAATACCCATACAAGTGGCCAGTGGCCAGGGACAACACGGGCATGCCAGATAAAAACAAGTTTACGTAAACACCTATATAGTTATGACATTATAATAAATATCTAACATATAAACACTACTTTAATGTGATGAATGCCAACAAATTATTGCATAAAGCACAAACAAAAAATTCTATTACTCCTGCATGGTTGTAATGTATATAAACAAAAATTGATCAATATTATGGATTTTACACTTTGTTGACCACAGAAAAGATAGTGGTGTGATAGCTATTTTGGCCAGTCTTATTTTCCACAAAACATTTCTTTACAAGAATGTATTGTTTGTCAAAAAAAGTATTTTGAGAGTACAGACTTAAATACCGTGTGCGGTTTATAGACAGTGCCATTACGTAAACAGGTGATCTGTTATTTACAGAGAACAGAAATTAGTCACATTCTATCATAAAAGGTAATAATACTTTCAAAAGAACTTTTGATATTTGAAGGTTCATGGCTAAGTCCGAGTAGATTATCATGATTATTTCTCTGTTCTGCAAGTTCAACAAAACTTCACCATCAGAAAAAAAGGAGGGCAAATGACCTTTGATTACATAGGCACAAGTACTCAAAGCCATCCATAACAATTGATAGTTATATGGAGAAAAATATGAAGCAAAAGCAATTTGGTAGCATTTTTTCTATTAAAAACGAAATTGCCTGAAGTTCAACGGAAGTTCTTGAACCCTTACATGATATATTTTTAATTGGACGTGTCCATTTTGTACAGTACCATTCACTGTTTAATAGGGTGCTCAGTGACAATTTACTGCCTGTGTCGCTTAAGAGTACAGATCATGACCAGACTACATCGATGGACAGGCTGGTGATGATCTGTACTGGTCACTAAAGCATTAGGTTGCCGCTAACAAGGTACCGTAACAAGAAAATCAATGTTCCCCTGAGTGCATTTACACCGCTATGTAATTTCAAGGTCAATTACTTACAAAGAAAAATGGTGAAATTGGTATATTCTCTTTCTTATTAAAAAGTCATTTGCAAAGGTACCTAATCTGTAAGAAGATACACTACCCGTTGTTATACATTACATATATCAGTTAACACCAAAAAATTCAAATACACAGACTGTCCTTTCTTTTTTCACAACAAAAAACTTCCTTTCACTCACAAAACTATTACAGAAGTAATATTCTAAAGCATGCACTTTTAATCGAAAGCCAAGAGCAATAATACATCACTGATAGTTAAAAAAGATATGAATTACTTGATCCACGGAAGTCCTTTCACTTTATATCCATATGAATACAGCTGACTATGTAACTAAACTTGCAACCATTCACTAAACATTTCATACATAGAGATATGATAAATGTATTCCCTTCTATCTATGGTCCTCCAGTAAAAGAATATTCAGTATTGCACTACTTGGTCCCAATCAATTTGATTTGTGAACACTTCCATGTTCAACCACATTTCATAATTTTGTTTAAATTCTTCACTAAGATCTAGTTTCTGTCCTAGTACACTAAGTATACAGTTATCGACTGGTTTGAATTCTGGATCGTTCCCATTGGTTCCGTATCTCCGATTGCTGAATCTATCCACGCATGCTCGTAGAGCACATTCTTCAGCTTGGAAGTCCCAAGGTCTCGCATCCATATCTGTAATAGTAAGAGAAAATGATGAGGACAAATTCAAAACAGATGATGATGACAATGATGATGATGATGATGAAACAATTTAATACTTAGCAAACTGATACTAGGCCCTGTTATTTTCAAGCATGCCTTTTGCAATTTCGTAAAAGTTTTTTCAAAATGAAGAAAACATGAAGAAAACATGTGCTGACATACATGTAGTAATGTCAGACATGAGATACTTAAAGAATCATTAAAACTCAGACTGATTGAGATTAGACAAAGAGGAAACCCTACATCACATATGTGTTTATTAACACAACAACTCATTAGCTGATCACATACTTTTAGCTCTTTATTATTCATATATCTACACTTAAACATTTTTAACTCAAATTAACTAGTCATCCTATTTTGAAAGTGAATTGTCTAAACTTTCATTGCCCTTTCATACGACAAAATAAGAAGACTTACGGCTAAAATATAGCACCAAGAAGATGAAAGGGACGTGTAATATACAACAATAACATACCATTTCCATATGCCCAGTCATCATTTAGCCGATGTCTGACTTTTTGGTAGATAGCTGACATTGTCTTCATGTTTGATTTGCGCCATTGACGACCCAGGTACTTGGTCTGCATCTTTAGAAGCTTGAGAATATATAGCTGCATCATGGCGTGACGTACCTTCAGGGCACGCTTCAAGATTGGAGCAGATTTAAACACAACAAGCATCTGTAAACAAAACAATAAGTCTTACAAAAGGCAGGTAGATTAATGATACAGCAATTTCTGGTCTTTAGTGCAAAAAGGTAAAGCTGATGTATGAGCTCTTGTTCAAGTTAGAAAGCTTCACAGAGGCTGTTACTATGTAAAATAGCAACTTGTTTCCATGTACGTTCTACCCCTTCATCTCGGCTGGTACCAATGGATTAAAACTATCCATTTTGATCAATTGTTGACACTTACGGAA
This sequence comes from Saxidomus purpurata, assembly GCA_022818135.1. Taxonomy (NCBI): domain Eukaryota; kingdom Metazoa; phylum Mollusca; class Bivalvia; order Venerida; family Veneridae; genus Saxidomus; species Saxidomus purpurata. The sequence continues at coordinate 23,745,719 of JAFMSR010000011.1, read as the reverse complement.
GCTATTTATACTGAAACCATGTGCATTTACATTTGTTTCTCTTATAGAACACAGAAGAGGACTCTGTTGTAAACCTGTAATCCGTTTATCTTTTCATTCCAACTCCTGATAAGCATTCACTACATACAGTCCAACCTCCAGGAAGGACACCTCCTTAGCGAAACAACCTCCTTTAAAATACATATTATCATTCTCACTGCATTCTCACTCAATTATATTAAGAATGGGCCTCTCCAGAACAACATCTTTCTACAACAAACACATTTCCGTGTTCCCAAGGGTGTTCACCCCGAGAGGTTACACTGTATAGTTCTCCTAGTAACCGAGAGCTCTAAAATCAAACCCAACAGTGTGAATACAATTATATCTTTTCCCCATCAGCAAGTATTCAGACCAGCTTGTGTATTCATGCAGTCTGATTTAACACACACTATTCACTTATCCATAAAAGTCAACCACAGTAAGTATACTGCACCTGTAGCCCTGTAATAATACAAGTGTAAGTAGTGTTTCATATCCATAACATTACTTCTTCTTCTTTTAACTTTGACTTTTAACTAAAAAGAAAATGGTTGAAGATAAATGATTGCTCATCATGAGACATGATCAAGCTCAATGGCTGTCTGGTTAGGGTAGAATATTTACATGATTTTCTGGTATAGAAGCACATATTCAATTTCAAAGTTTACATCTTCTAGACCATTTACCTACCATAGTTCTAGAGTGTTTCCACTTGGTGAGCTTGTTTAGAATCCGCAGCAAGTTGATACATGAGAATACGTTCCTCCAGCAGTATGGCTGATTGTCACCTTTCTCCTGTTTAAGAACATACATGCAATATTACTTTCAATTTAAATGTTGAAAATAAAAATTTACAAACTACACGTATTAGATTCCAGTTGTAGCAAGTTAAGTGCAGATGTACTTAAGGGAAGTGAAAGATAACTTTGCTTGCTTAGTTTGTAGCAAGCAGGCAAGTAGCACAAATTATACAGTCAGATATCATTTGAACTTATTTGTCACTGAGATTTTGTGTTACAGTGCATTCAACGGCATATACTGAATCCATCAATTAATATTTTTTAATAATTCTAAAGCACACAAAGGTATGGGTGAAGTAAGGCAGGTATGGGTGAAGTATGACAGGTATGGGTGAAGTATGACAGGTATGGGTGAAGTAAGGCAGGTATGGGTGAAGTATGACAGGTATGGGTGAAGTATGGCAGGTATGGGTGAAGTATGACAGGTATGGGTGAAGTAAGGCAGGTATGGGTGAAGTATGACAGGTATGGGTGAAGTAAGGCAGGTATGGGTGAAGTATGACAGGTACTTACCAAGGCATCAGCTGTAAGCTCTTTCTGGTCTCCTATAACACTTGTTGGAAAATCTAGAACTGGTATACTGCAATACAACATTCAGAGACATTATTACATGTATCATATTCTAAAATACTTCTCATCAGTATTGTAACTTAGTATTTCATAGCAAATATCAAGAATCTAGAACTGTTTTACCTTTATTTATGTAGATGATGTACGTCCGCATATTATGTAATAAATTCAAAATCAAAAGAAGTCAAAACTCCAAAACAGTACCAGTATGCATTTCATTTCCACTTTATACCGGTAGTACACTTAATTTAGTGAAATCTCAAACAACCAAAAAACATCTCATCATTAGTTTTACAAGACTTCTTTGACATATCAGATATTACAATCGTACTTTCATTTCAGTAAGTAATATGACAAACCAGGAGTATGGCTTATCACATGTCTAGAGTAATCTTAAATAAATCACTATCAATGATACATTCATTGCACTTTGCAATATACTTGTAGAACAATCCTCAGTCAAGTTTGGAAAGTTTGTTTATTTACAACACTATAAAGCTTCAAACTTGTAAAAAAAGCCTGCAACAACAATGTTTACAATTTCTAAAACAAGAGCTGTCCATCACAAGTGAAGAATGCCCCCGAAAAAGGTGTCTTACAGTTTGTGTCCTCTCCATGTGCTCAATAATTGTGCTATGTAATTTTAAAATCCTTCCATGCATGACAGAGTAACCATGCATACAGTATTCCATTACTTTTAAACACTGTGACCTTGACCTTTAAGGTAGGGACGTGGGTCTTGCATGCGAAACATCGGCTCGATGTGCTGAACATTTGTGCAAAGTTATTTTTAAATCAATCAATGCATGTCAAAGTTATAGTCTGGACACCAATTTGTGCATATACATAAGGGATTTCATTACCTTCAAACTCCAAGTGTGACCTTGACCTTTGGGGTAGGGATGTGAATCTTGCACGTGACACGTTGTCTTGATGTGCTAGACATTTGTGCTAAGTCATTTTGAAATCCTTCAATGCATAACAAAGTTACAGTCCGGACACAAATGTGTGCATATATAGAGGATTCCATTACCTTCAAACTCCAAGTGTGACCTTGACTTTGAGGCAGGGACATGGGTCTTGCACACGGCACACTGTCTTGATGTGCTGAACATTTGTGCCAAGTTTCAAAAGCTTTCAACTCATGACAAAGTTACAGCAGGGACACGAAGAAATGTAAGGGCAGACAGGCCCACAGACAGATGGACGGACGGTGCGATTTTAATATGCCACCCTTCGGGGGCATAAAAAATAAAAATTACCTAAATATCTACCTTTGTCTCTATCAAAATTAAAATGCAGACACAGTAACGCCACTGCTATACTGTATTTACAAGAAGTAAAGCAGGAGACTGGAGAAAGTCTTTTTAAGTTGTATCTTTTGGCTCTGATTCTTTTTCATGCATACATTGTATATCTTTCAATTTTGACAACACTGTTTATACTTAGTTCTAAAAGGTCCTGACTTAGATCTTACCTATTTTTGGCTGTGACGTAGGAAACTATGTTTTGGTTGAAGAATTTCAAGACTAGTGGTATACAGTTGGCAAATACAAGATGCTGTGACATGAACTCAAACTGTAACAAAAGAAAGCAATTGAAAAACATAAGACATATTGCATTTATTACATTCTGTACTGGTCTATGGTACATATAAATTATAAATGAAACTGAGTCACGTCATGAGAAAATCAGACTTAATCAAAAGAAACTCCAAGTCATCTTGTATATGGTTTTCTACTCTACTTTTTGTGAAGGACTTTGACTCTGTCAAATATGACATTGACTTACAAAATTTGGCGGCATCACTGCCCTTTTGTCATAAGTAATGCAATTTGAAAGTTTGATGAAGAAATCTGAAGAAATGGCAAACTTATAGCCAAAGTTAAGTTTTCGTGACAAAATCCATGTACAAAAAGGGGCATAACTCTGTCAAATATGTCCTTGACCTATACAATTTGGTGGCATCACGACCCTTCTGTCATAAGCATTTGACAGTTTTATTAAGAAATCTCAACAAATGACAAAGTTACAGCCAATAAAGTTTTTGTGACAGACATACGGATGGACAGATGGACAAAGCGATCCCTAAGTATCGCCTTTGCTCCAAATGGGCGACACAAAAATGAAACAATAAAGATGTAAAATGGTTACCATGGCAAAAAAGAATTATATGTAAAATGTAAAGTAAATATCTGAATTATATCATTGTGGTTGATTTTCTCATAATGCTACTGAAATATATTTACAAACTAAATAGAGGATAACTGTTGGTTCTGGTGTAATATCACCTTATCATTTTACTGAGTGGCACCAAAAGTAATATTTTCGTGAGTTTAAAACTCATTTAAAGATATTTTGATGTCTAAAACTCTACTTTAGTTGAGTTTGTGTCAATAAAATGTTGAAAACATCATCAGAAAACAGAGCTTAAGGTTTCCACTTTCCAGCCTTAACTATGCTGGGTATATTTTTTGAAATTAATATCAGTGAAAATTTTTGATAATTTCACAGAGTTAACAGTGAGTTATCAGGTATTCTAACACTTTTGGAAATTTCTCTAAATATGCAAGGAAGGATTTGAGCGTGATAAAACTACTAAGTATATCACGCTAGGCGTCCAGAACTATTTTTGTCTGCTGAAATTCCCTCCCGTGTAATTTCCACACAACATATACGAATGTGCATGCGCTAATACGCTTGGATTGGTATTGTTGTGAATGAATTCACATGAAGTTAAACAAATCGTATTCTTGCATACCCCCCGGGGAAAGTATTGGCGGATCCCAGCACGAGGAGGGAAGAGATCAGCCTATACTTTCCCTAGGGAAAGTACATCTCGGGCTTACTTGACAGCACCCGAACTACTTTCGTGTATTCAACTTGTACCTGGAACACTTTATTTCCGAGATACGTTTCACGGCGGTTTACAAGTGAAAGATTAGAATGTTTTTCGTAAATGTAAACTAAGGTCTCATAAGAAAGCACACACTTCAATATTTTTCAAGTTAATGTAACAGGAATTTAATTTTTTAGGAATGGTTCGAATTTTCAGGGTATGCAATAACGGTTCAAATTACGAAAATTGTTGGTAACGAATATCCATGAAGTTTTGAAGCGAGAGTTGATTGCGAAAAGAAATGGTGCTTTTTATGGTGTCACAAGCAAGAGCATCAAATTTTAGAAATGTATAGCAACAGAATATATTCACATTTCAAAGAACATACCTGTAATCATATTTTTTTCAAAACAAAAAATGGCAGTAAATGACGTCACAGTTTCTCTTGATAAATAATGTCACTGTGTAAACAAAACAAGTTAATTGAGTCAATGATGATGGTATAGTCGCATTAATCAAGTAAACTGGACGTGAGTAAGGAGAATTTCTTATAGGATTTAATTGATTTTTTTTTATTCACAAGGTAAATAAAGTATAGTTTTGGGTGCGATCAAGCACTATGTTTTTAGCTCTAGATACATAAACAGTGGTAAATTCACGTGTGAACCTACCAAATTTCCTACGCAAAGGGGTTCCATGCGGGGAATTATATTTAATCAACATGAAGTTTTGATTTACCGCTCAACATAGTAGGGCCTATTTAAAGCGGTTTCCTCGTAGAATCTACAATAACATCAAATAAAGTATGCAAGAAAAAGGATCTTACATGGTCTACTGTGGAGGACTGGGTTGTTCCGACCCTCGGGAAAGCGGGGAAGTCGGAACCTCGCCTCGCTCGGTTCCTCCTATCCCCCCGCTTTCCCTCTGGTCGGAACAACCCAGTCCTCCACAGCAGGCCATGTAAGATCCTCATAGTAAAATTTCCAACACTTCCGGTATCGCCAGCAATATCAGAAACAACAAAAATAAGACGAATAGCGTTTTATGAGGAATAAAAAAGAACAGCCAAAATTTCACGAAATGCAAGGAATGCACGGAAAACTACAAGTTTCAAGACAGCGACTTCATGAAAGCGCAGCAAATAGTACCCCATAGAATATTTTTTTGTTTAGATTAACGTGTTAGAATGGAAATAGATTTTATTTTTGAGTGATATACCGGTTATTATATCACCGTGTGTCGTGTAGATGCTCCGAAATTAATCACTCAGGCCTTTGGCCTTCGTGATTAGATTACTATGCATTTACACTCCCCACAGTGATATAAAGTCTCAAAAGTGAAATCTATTTCCTAAATAATCCACTGTTATATTTTGATAACCCACCAAAAAACATGAAATAAATGTAAACTTTTGGCATAAATTTCCTTTGGTTTTGTGGCAAATGCCCATTTGGAGTAAGACCTCAGAGGTATCTTCTCACATGACAATTTGGTGAGTCGCCAGTAAAAGAATAGTTACCATTTACCTACCTCACTGGTGCCTGTTAATAGGACAATAGGATCTAGGAGGTAAATATATTCAGAAAGAAGGTGTCTCATGGGGCAGAAGGGGCTAGCACTTTCAACAGGGATGACATTACAGAGAGTCATTATCAGGATTGCATTTATGGGCAGACTAATCTGAATCTAAACCTGTTGCAAAAGATTTACACTGGTTTTTGCACAGTAAGGCTCATTTCTACAATATTAACAATCTCACCTGATATATATGGTTCAGTTTAAAATGTTTCAACATGAGAAGAATTAGCCCTGAGATAGCTTTCACGATGATCTCCTTGTGTCTGTTCACATCTATACCCAGTTTCATTGAGTGAAATACGGTTGTTCTGCAACAAGAAAAACACATTAGCACATACTTGTACATGCATACTAGACAATACACAACTCTGTATGTAGATTAATCCAACTGCTTCTTAACTTTCTGTAAATAAGCACTATTTCTATTCCTTGATGTATCCCAAAGTGCAGTTTCAAGACACCACAAATATGTTGTCAAAGGGAAGCAACTGCTACATATTTTATGAGAGTACTGGCAACCTTCACAGATCATGTTTTGAAACTGTTATTATTACCCCTTAAAAAGATTATGTTTAAGTGCTAGTGAAGTCATGTAAGAGTTTTATTTCAGAGGTTGTTGGAATTAATAACATTCCAAATTCAAAACATGAAAAACTAGAGCTATCACTAAATGTGATTAATACCCCCAAAAGACTGCTTTATAAACTGAGGAAGTTCCTAGTAACATAATACCTTGCAAACAAACTAAAAAGAGATATTGTTCTTGGCAAAAACTCTGTAATTTTTCAAGATAGAGCTATGGTTCTTGTACACTGCACTTCCTCTCAATGTGCTTGACCATTGTATGAAGTGGTATTGAATTCCAACCAATAGTTTTCAAATTATGCTCCGGACAAGTACAAGTAACAAAGGGCAATAACTCTGAAATGAGTCAAGATAGAGTTATTGTTCTATTTCACTGCACTTCCTCTTATTGTGCTTGACCATTGTATGAAGTTGTATTGAATTCCTACTAGTAGTTTTCGAATAATGCTCCGGACAAGGAAAAGTAACAAAGGGCAATAACTCTGTAATTAGTCAAGATGAAGTTATGGTTCCTGTGCACTGCACATCCTCTCAATGTACTTGACCATTGTATGAGGTTGTGTTGAATTCCAACCAGTAGTTTTCAAGTTATGCTTTGGACAAGGACTAGTAACAAAGGGCAATAACTCAGTAAATACTCAAGATAGAGTTATGGTTCTTGTACACTGCACTTCCTCTCATTGTGCTTGATCATTGTATGAAATTGTATTGAATTCCAACTAGTAGTTTTCAAGTTATGCTTCGGACAAGGAAAAGTAACAAAGAGCAATAACTCTGTAATTAGTCAAGATGGAGTTATGATTTTTGTGCACTGCACTTCCTCTCAATGTGCTTGACCATTGTATGAAGTTGTATTGAATTCCAACTAGTAGTTTTTAAGTTATGCTCCGGACAAGGAAAAGTAACAAAGGGCAATAACTCTGTAATTAGTCAAGATGGAGTTATAGTTCTTGTGCACTGCACTTCCTCTCAATGTGCTTGACCATTGTATGAAGTTGTATTGAATTCCAACTAGTAGTTTTCAAGTAATGCTCCGGACAAGGACAATGCAACAGACCGCCCGACCGACCGCCCCATCGACCGACCAACCACCGGGTGACTCCTATATACCCCCCTAAACTTCGTTTTGGGGGTATAAAAAGCTAACACTTGGCACAGCAGATTTAAAGCACAACACATTATTATGGAATCATTTACAATATAAAGACACAACAAATGTGAGGGTCTAGTCTTACGGCATTTCCTCCGGCAGTAGGTCAGCCAAAATGTTTATTGAATCTGTCTTTGTTTTAGACGTTGGTGCCGCAGCAAGCAAAATCTTCAGCAATGCAATCTGTGAGAATATAAAAGAACAGTATATGTATACAAACTAATCTTGAGAACTACTTTACATACAGTTAACAATGTCTTACTAGCTAGGTCTTTATTTTTATTTTGCTAAATACCGTAAACTCCATATAACGACTCCAGATATAACAAAAATCCGGATATAAGGAACAAATTTTCTCTGTCCGAAATTATTTAGTTATTTTATATGAAAATGTTATATGGTTATAACAACCTTCCGTATATAAGGAACAAACTTAAATGGTCCCAAGGAGTTTGTTATAAACGGAGTTTACTGTACAATGTTTGTCCAAAAGTTGGATATTATGCATTTTATCTCTACAGGAGCTGAATTCAGGAACTCCTAACAAATTGAAAACTGAAAAGTCACGTGACTATAAAAACGTACAAAGTACCTGCTTACCAAGTGTTTCTATACCAATCAGGATTATACATGCAGCAAAGAATCTTTGTATTCTATACAACTTGATACAATCATTATTTTTTACTATTTTGTACCTGTGCAATACCCCCTCTACTTCTGGATGGTTAAAGCAACCAAGTTTACAGTAAAGACGGTACTGAATCATATAGTTGTAGAAGTTTTACCATATACTGTGGCAGATTTGGCAGAATGGCTTGAAAGAGTACTTCTGCTGGCGTACTCTGGACATCTACTTCCGGCTGAGATAACGGGTTCTTGGCGATCTCTTCCTCACGTTTCACTTGTAACTCTGACAGTGATACATACAGGTGCTGAAAACAATAACAATCAACATCATCCATTTTGTTTGGTGTTTATCAACAAGGCAACAGTATTTCAGTTAAAATATTATCAAAAATCTATTTTCTATTCTCACAATAGTTTTATGTTTTTAATTCTAAAAGCATGCACTATTTAAACATAGAGTCATAAATTGGACTGTCAGTAGCCCTATTTATCCATAGTGAATTTTGACTTCAACTATTTCAAGTTACCTTTGAATGGTAAATTCGTGAAAACTACGAAGGACAAACGTTTGAAATTCAAATCTGAAGAAACCTTTATTTAGTCTGTTTTTATTGGTGCAACTCTCATCAAAATACCATAAATTGTCATCTATAGATGATTTCGAAATTTTAAGTTTTCATATGAAATTTATAGTTAATTTTGACACTGTGAAAATACGTTTGACTTGAGACTGTAGTAAAGCTTAAACAAAACAGTACCTGTTTAAGGACCTTCACACCCTCATGTATTGGTTGAGGTAATCCTGCTAGTGATTCTTTGTCGTGTTTTACTTGAAATCCAACAAACTTTGCCCTTGTATGTTCCAAAAACATCTCTAAATCCTTGGTCCTTAAAAATGTAATAATGGTAAATCTGAAACCTCTAAGGTTTTGTTACAGGTCCATAGTCTCCATAATATCATAAACAACGTCCATGTGGTGGCATTCTAGCTTTTAGTGTACACGTGTAGTCAACAGAACTCTATGTAACTTTCCTAGTATCATAACAGGTATAGACAGATGCCTGGCCATAGTGTGAGCCTAACACTGTTCAATATGTAACACAATTTGATTATTTCCAGGCATTATGCCATGTTACCAACATTTACATTACAAGTTACCTTTAAAATATTCTCCTACAACCTAAACACAGAGTGTTTGCATAATTCTTTTAGCTGATACTGATTTATTTTAGCTTGACTGAAAAGAAAGCTTTACGCTTATCATGTCACTATCGAGTCCGCTTCCTGGAAAAACCAGTACTGATGTCTTATGAGGAGGTACAGTCATGACCCCATTGGAGCTCGAACCTGCAACCTCCGGGGTGAGCGGCAGACACCTTAACCTCCCTTCTTTGGTAGAACCCAGTGAATAACTTTTTCAGTTTTAGATATAACAGGAAATAGCAGGGGGCTAAATCTGGAATTTATGAACAGAGTGTGAGGATGTGCTTGCACTTGTTCCTTTTCAAATGTTCAGCTACAACATAGTGCCTTGTGTGAAGAAGTGTCATATTGGAGTGACTAGTCTATATGACAGGGTCATTTGAAATGTGAAATACTACTGTAACTCAACATTGCTACATATGCATGTTTGTTGTCAGCTGAAGGAAATTTTACTGCAAAACTATTGGAAGTGCAGTATTTAACTGTATGAGACACCATTGCAGGCTCCCATACCTGAAAATGAAGCAAAACAAATAACTTACCTCACTTTTGGTTTCCATGGTAATGTTTTCTGTGGTGTGATCCTTGGAGTCGAGGGTCTTGGTGGAGTTGGTGGAAGTTCATCGTCACTACCAGATTTTGCCATCTCTAACTCTTTAAGGTCATCATCGTTGTTGTCTACGCCGTTCCCATTTTCAAACGGATTCTCATCAAGGCTGCTCTGTTTTATCAAACTCTTGAATTAAGCCGTTGCCATGACAAAACGATGGAAGTCATGCCAAGGTCAAGGTCATTGTTAGGAGCAGAAGTGAGCAGCAGAAAATAGAGGTTAGAAAGGCAGCAATGTTAGTATTAATAGTATGAACACCAAGCTAAGCATCCATATAAATTTCTTTTACATTTACATACAACATTTTACAACAAATTGAATTTTGAAAAAAAAACATGAACAATTTAAATCTTTGAATAAATCTTCAAATTCTTTATCTCTTTGTAATTTTTAAAACTCTGAGAAAGTATGGTATAAGTTTATCACATCCTTTTTATATAAAATTATCAAATTCAATATAAATTTAAACTAAACTAATATTTTGTTTATCAGAATAGGAAGGTGCTTCAGTGAAGGTACATTTTATAGGGCTTTAAGAGTCTATACATACCGGCCTCGTTTAAAACATTTCTTTTCTTTCCTTTTCTCTTAGACTAATGTGTCATAATATGACATGGGTATTTTTACAGCAATTTACATGTAAGGCAACTATACTGCCAATATTAGCATCAAAGTAACATATCAAACTGAGCAATCTTCCCTTTAAATCAGGTCTTAAGCCAGTTTGAATACTCTACCATGAAATAAGTCACTCTTCTATGAGACACAACACATGCTGGAACCTTCTACTGAACAGAGAGTAAGCAATTTTCATTGCTGGTACCCATGGTCAGCTGTATGACTGTGTGGACTGAGGTGTATGTTACCCAGGGGCATGACTGGTGCTGAACCTGGATCTTCAGGGTTACAAAGTGATCCATATTATCATTTTATGCAGTTAATCTTAATCGGCAGTGTTTAAGAAAAATCTGGTATTCACTACCCCCTTTTTCACTTCATGAATTAAATTGATTTTTTTCAACACATCTGTATAGACCCTTAAAATGGCCCCATAAAGCTGGAATGAGGTGAGGGCTGTAAGGTAAGAAGTGTTCCTGGGAGGTGGAAGCATGCAATATAGTATACACCAGCTACCAAGTCTCCTTTTAACAGGATAACAAATACAGATACTACATGCTTTTACGTGACAGGTGTACCATTCAGTATTCTATATGACAAGTTAGTTATGTCTTTAAGAACATTGTAAAGGAATATTAAAGCCTAACTATGTGAAAAACACAGCTATGACAAGTCCAATTTGAATCCATTGGAAAAATTATATCGTTTTGAAAAAATGATTATAAACAAAAGCATATATTTTAACATAGCTAAGTTTATTCTAATAGATGCAGGTAGAGGTAAAACTTGTTGAATGGTACACCTGTTGCGATACATCAATCAACACCTGTAAAGTTACAGTGTCTTTTACATTTTCCTGAGAAATAAATAAAATTGATACTGATAAAATGGAAATGATAGTTAATCAATTTTATGTGGGTCATGTAATTATTAGCACTTCTCTGTTATTAAATGCTCAGTACTGACTGTTTTTCTCCCTAATGAATATTTCTATGCCTATTAAATATTCAATGCTGTAAATATTTTTCTGCTGAATAGAATTCTCCAGCACAATGTTCACAGGTTCTTTGAGACTTACAAGGCCGTTCACTTCATCTAATTAATGCTCCTCAATGGTATATGGCCAACTAAGACCAATTTTCCTAGAACCATTCCTCCTAATTTTTGGAGGTTGAAGTCTCGCACTACCAAAACAAGTCTATCTGCTACAAGCGAGGCAGGCAGGATGTATTTCTATCCACAATTTTCTGCACCACACATGAATTTCTCTAATTTACGATTAACCTTTACCCTGCTGGTAACAACTGTGATCAGTGCAGATCATGATCAGCATGCATGTCAACGCATTCTAATCATGATCCTGCACTGTTTGCCATTCAGCCAGCATCTTTACAGCGGGCACCCCTTCTAACGATAAATAGAAAAGTCTAAATTCAAAGACAGACAACTCTATTTGAAGCTTAGCAGGATAAGAGTCAACATTCCTCCCATCCAGTCCTTGCCCAATGAAATCCTCCACTAAGTGCTGCTGGGAAGAAAGCTATAAATATATTGTGGGAGAAGCTGCAACTCTGCATAGTTATCTTTAACGAAAAAGACATGTGAAACATTTATAAACGACCTTGAGAAATTGAAAACATCCCTCAACCATTACCCTGTTACATTTATGGTACTGTCCAAATTGAAAGATGGACAACTTCATATTACATATTTTGTAGGTTAAAGCAGTTAACACAAAGTCTTATCCCAGAACTACCACAGATAACAGAAAATGTGCAGTTTGTCCCAAAGAGACCATAACTCTGCATGTACAATCAACATAGCATGCTCATAACATCATTATACAATATGCTTAGCTCGTACTTGACGGGGTGACATGAACAATCTGAGGGTGACATTCATTAATGACAAAAGTGACCTGTGTAAAGTTTCCGTTCAAGATCAACATCACTTTTGGAGATAATCTAATCTATACGTTTTGTATGTCTAAACAAGTGTGGCAATATATACAAAATACCCTTTAAATATCATATTTGTGATACATCAAACTGCAACGGAAACAGTCAATGAAAAACTTATGATTAGTATTTCTAAGAAAGAACTTGACACTTAATGAAGGAAAAAACTACAAATTTTATAATTTCGAGCCTTTTCACCTTAATTTAGAAAAATAATATAAAATTCACCCCTTTCCTATGTTCTCTTTTCCTCAAGATCATTTAAAGTATAAATGTTTCATTTTCGAAGCTTTTTGCCTTTTTTTTAGAAAGGTATTTTGATATAATCAATATTTGCTGTTTAAATATAAGGAGTTACCTTAAAGTCACTCATCGACAGAAACTAAAAGCCAAACACAAAAATAAACCCTTACATGATGTACATGAAAGTCAACAAAATGAAAGAAAGACCCGTTTATATCTGGACGAAAATCTATCCATTTTCTAAAACTGTTTGTACAATGTATATGCCATAAAAACGTAAATTCGTTCAGAGAAATATTGTATCTATGCATTGTCATTAGTATTAACATAATTATAAAATCTTTAGCAAGATCACTCAAATAAATCAACAAGGATTTCAAAGTTAGTTCAAAGAAATATCTTATCTATGCATTTTCATTACTATCAACATAATTCTAAAATCCTTAGAAAGATCACTCAAATAAATCAACTAGGATATCAAAGTTATTGCCTCTTAGCTGGAGTATGAAAGCTCTCTAGTTTTAGAAGACAAAATGAGTGGGGAAACACTTTGAGTCTTAATGTTATAGTGTCAAAAACTTTTGTGTGAAAACTATGAAACTCGCTAAATCGAGATATTGTGAAGAAAGGTCTGTAAAGCTGTGTTCACCATAACATAACATAAAACTGAAGTTTAAAAAAGTAATAAACCCTGATCATAAAATAATGAGAAAATAACATCTCCAGCTATGAAAAACTGCTAAATATAGTAAAACGGAAGATTGTGCGCTATATGGGAAAATTTTAAGTTTTGTATACTACATGTATTTTCAACGTTTGATAACTATCATTGGAGTGAATCAGGTTCAAGCAATCAAAAGTTTGTATTTTCAACGTTTGATAACTATCTTTGGAGTGAATCAGGTTCAAGCAATCAAAAGTTTAACTGGAACATAATGCAGGATTTTAGAATGCTACTAAATTAGCTTTAAACGTAATCTTTTTTTAATTTGCTCAAAAAAAAAAAAGTACCAAAATGGAAAAATTAACTTATGAACCATCATACTTATAGAATAGTTCCACATCGTGGTATATTCAGTCTTAATTATACACCGAACCGCAAAATAAACGCAACAGTTGGGGAAACACATATAATTTGAAAATAAACAATTCAAATGATAAATAACGAGTTTATTTCATTTCATTGGTACCTTACCTACATACTGTGTAAATTTCATTAAAATATAACAACAGATAACCCTGATTTCATAATGTCAAAGTTCATTACCCACAAGTTCAATTTTCACACATTGTCAATATCTCGTATCTCGGATCCCGACAGCTTGATTTAATTATCCGGAAGTCGGGCATTGCAAAAATACAATTTATGTCAGCTAAATATATTTTGGGGTGTTTTGTAAAATCGTAACTGGTCAAGAAATTATCAATTTTTTAAAAATAATTTACTTAATTTCAACGCGCTGCGGCAAAACGTGCTTTTTGTATTAATGTGCCAGTCAGGTGTCACGGCGATGATTTCAATAAATTGTAGTGGCATAGTAATATTTTACATGTATAAATAATATTCAAATACGTTTGCGTCAGTAAAATATAATTACGGCGGACATATTCAAAAAAGAAATGTGTTGCGTTTATTTTGCGGTTCGGTGTATCATGTTCATAGTTTTGGAATTATGTTGCAGACAAAAGTGTGCCAGAAAGACGGGTGGGTGGGTAGACAAAGTGGCTAAGTCATCCATTCAGAAAAGTCAACTATAAGTAGCTAAATTATTCCTATCTAAAGAAAGAAAAAAGTGAATACATAAATATTGAATTTAGTACACTAGTAAAAGATTGGAAAAAGGTGAATACATGTAGTATACAAACTCTGAAATAAATTTAATATGTGATAAAAAAAGTGACATTTCCAATGTACGAACTTCAACATTTCCTCAATTAATTTGGTGTAACAAAACTTTAAATTGCTCTTACTTACAAACAGGACTCATTTTTCTTTCCAAAAAGTAAACAATGCTAGATGTATACAATCATCATACAGATTTAAATTTAAAAACACTTGGAAATCTCTTCTAACCCTATATGATAAAATATAATATAAAAAAATTAAACATGCATGAATCAAAGCTCACTCCTCTTACCCTTTTGTTTCCCCCTGGCCTGAGGCCCCGATGGGGGATCTGTTGTTCAATAAGATCAGCTGCAGACGCTGGCGGTGAGGAAGCCCTCATGTGACGACAAACTTCACCTGGATCTTCAGGAAGGGGAGGTAATCCTGCTTGTTCTCGATGCTGATTTTTAAGGTCTTGCTGTTTGTCTAAACCTCCCATTGAAACCTAAGTATTAAAACAGAGCTAAATGCAGAAAAAACCTACACCTAAACTAGAATTTCTTGTCTAAATAATATTATTCATTAATCTCCAAACGAGGAAAATAAGTTAATTGCTTTGAGATGTTTAACATTATAAGATGTATTATTTATCAGATTAAAATTTTAAAGTAACAGGATTGACCAGCCAACTTACTAATTGTGCTGAGTAACAAAATACCCTGAAATATTTCAGATACTTTATAAGCAGTCAGTTAACATAACTAAGTGCCTGAGTTACAGAGCTGATTATTTTCGTCATACACCCTTGTTGAAGACAAAGGCAAAATAACACAACATAGTATTGTAGAGAATTTGGATGGGTATGCTGATAACATTGAAAATGGTCGTATTGGCTGAATCACTTGCAGTCAACAGTGTCAAAGGTGCTAAAAGACACCAAAACACAACACATGTAAGGACATACTAGAATGACTTTCCATAACAGCATCAGTGTTTTCTTCATAGGAAAGTGTGGGGCTGATCCGCTGCAGAACTTTGTGACCATCCCAAATAACGTGACTGGTAGTAGTTCCTGACCAAATGTTGGCTCAACTGAAACAAACATTACAAAATATATCTTTTGGAAGACATTTTTCCAATCTTTCAAAAAACCGATGTTCAAAATGAGCAAATGACTAGCTCTTAAATATACTGTTTTCTTTATCTAACTTGTGAAATAACCTATAACTTGGATTAAATGCTATTAAGACTAATGCATTATGGAATCAATCTCAAAACAAGAGGGTCATGATGGCCCTATATCACTCACCTGTCTACCATTTGCTATAATAAAAGGGGTCATGATTCTAACATAATTCGTAGAGGTCCTCTACACAAGTAACATTTCAAATATCTATTATCTGCTTGTCGGCCTTGTGTTTTTTTTTAAAGTTTTCCCTACATAAGCCTATGTGAAATCAAGTTCTTTTCCCCCCTCCTGGGAAGGGTTAGTTTTGACCAAGGGGTCATGATTTGAACAATCTTGGTAGAGGTCCACTAGACAATGCTACATGCTAAATATCTCAGCTCTAGGCCTTGTGGTTTCAGAGAAGAAGATTTTTAAAGTTATTCCTATATGAGCCTATGCAAAACTATGTGACCATCCGTGTGGGGTCAATTTTGACCCCGGGGTCATAATATGAACAATCTTGGTAGAGGTCAACTAGACAATGCTACATGCCAAATATCTAAGATCTAGGCCTTGTGGTTTCAGAGAAGAAGATTTTTAAATTTTTTCCTATATAAGCCTATGCAAAACTAAGTGACCACCCGCGCGGGGTCAATTTTGACCCGGGGATCATAATTTGAACACTCTTGGCAGAGGTCCACTAGACAATGTTACATGTCAAATATCTAAGCTCTAGGCTTTGTGGTTTCAGAGAAGAAGATTTTTAAAGTTTTTCCTATTTGTTGCCATAGCAACCAGAGTTCTGCATGGAATGGAATTCTTTGAACAACTTTGATAGAGCTTCATGCAAGGAACATCCCTGCAAACATTCATCAACATTGGCCCAGTGGTTTCAGAGATGTCGTTTGAAGGAAATGGTGGACGGACGACGGACCCCGGAAAGGAAAGCGATCCCAATAGCTCTATCTGGCACTTTGTGCCAGGAGGCTAAAAAAGAGAGAGGCAATGTGGAATAAAGTTACAACCAGGATGGCAGCTAAATAGCAAATGCAGATCATGATCAGACTGCAGACATATCATGATTGGCCACAAAGACAAAATCACTTGTGCAAGTAGTATATGAGTTATATCTCTCATGTATTAAGGAGGGACTTACTGAGTTCCTCGGAAAATGTCTGCACATTCTTTCTTTGTTCTTCTGTGTCAGTCTCATGTTCCTGTCTCATCACCTCTACCATGGTGTACAGTACACTCAAAATTACCCTACATGATTTAGAAAATGTGTAAGAGTTTCAGCAAACCTATTACTCTTTAGCATGTTGTGATTTTCATAAATAGGCATACGTTTTTAAGAACATGTACAATTACTTTTAAATGATATAAAATAACTGGCTGAAAATGATATTCTAACACGACCTGCCCCATTTTTTTATATATGCAAGGAAGGAACAAAGGTCACATATTAATAATTGTTAGTTCACACTTAACGGTAGTGTCATATTTTCCAAGGGCAACTAGTACGGTAAATGACGCTTGCATACAATCGCATTCAGTGCTTGTTTTTCAGATGGGATCAATTAAATCACTTGTGCTACATCTCATTATTTTATTACTAGGTATCTGAACTCCTGGCTATATGTTAATCAACAATAACACAGAGGGACACATTCATTATTTCTTTACTAACAAACTATCGTCACTGAACAATAGTACACAGAAAAAAAATAAATTAACTTACTGCAAACTGTAGAAAATATTCTAATTATATATAGGCCTAGCATACCTAAAATTATAATATAGATTCAATTTAGTTCTTGTATACCTGAGGTCTGAACTGTCAGCAATAGACACAGAAGATTTTCTTATGGCTGCAGAGATTGCATCTTGATTACTGAAAATACAAATGTACAACATGCAAACATTTTTTTGAGCAAAATTTACGAATAAGACCAATAGAAATGTTAATTTACAATTTGGGTCAAATGCTGACACATATATACACTTAAATGACCAAGGTGATTATGACAATCATACAATTTTAACAAGATAGCCAAGTTGGCCTTAAGTCGCTCATTTGAGCAAGCTAGATTTAACTGTATGGTATAGAACCTAGTGACTTACTCTACTTCCATACACAGTAGTTCAATGAAGGAGAAGAACAGTCCTTGCTCGTACAACATGTGAATGTTTGCTTTAGCCAGTTCAGCCAGCTGTGTTTCTGAACCACACTCATCAAATACACCTGAAACATAACGTTTAATATTACACAGCAATTACATCCTGATACAATCTTTGTTAACACCATTCAAAAAGCAAGCTATTGCATGTGTTGCAGCCTGGCACAACATAGTCAATTTTGAAATCAGTCTTTTATTACTACATGTAATAACATGTAGTTTTTCAATTACTTCAGAGAATATCTAGTGAAAAATTACCTTACTAAACAGACAACCACAGAGTGCTTAATGGAAGAATTGCACAGGCAGCATGTATTCTAAATAATTCTGAAGCAAGATTATGCCAAAGTTCTTTATCAATTAAATGATCATCATTTATAACTACATAATGTCACTAGTTCTAAAGTGAACCAAAATTAATGTAGAAGCAAGTTATCAAGCAAAGCATACATCTTTGAACGTTAACAACATACCTTGTACAAGATACAGAATGGATCGTATAGCCTTCATTCTGCGAACCCTGTCTGCCACTTCTAATTCATTTTGAAGATATACAATATATTTTCTTCTGTTTGCATCATTAAGAGCTCTCCAAGTTGTGTGACCTGTAAATGCAAGAAGAGCTAATGTTCAACATTTTACTTTCAACTTTTGAGACACTCATATCCATTCTTGGAACAGCAAGATATACATGTACTTATTAAAGCTTTACAACTTGGTGAACGGGAAAGTAAAAACAGGTTGATAGAAAATAATATATTGTGCTACAACTTTTATAATGTTCCAAAGGAGAATAGTAGTCCCTCCTCTTTTATAGAAATAGCCAATTAAAAGAATTGCTGGGAGGATACAAGTCATGTCACTGGGAAAATGAGGACAGACTGCAGACACAATATTATATTTTCTACACAGCCAACACCACTATTTAAACTATGACCACTTAGTCGCCTTTCCTTGGCTAACAGAAAAAGTTTCACTGCCACAAAAATGGACAAAAAAAAGTTTCTAATCACATGACACTAAAACTCCTTACCTTGGGCTGAGAAATTTTCTTCAAAACATTCTTTGTTTTCTGTAAACTCCTCCTCTTCAGTGTAGCTGTACAGTTCTACAAAAAAGTATGAGCTCATATAATGATTTCATCACAATTCTCCTACATTTTGAAAATAGACAACATGTAGTCCATCTCTCAATTTGGAAATTTTGGAGCATACCATAAATTGTTGAAAGGAGACTCAGACTTTGAGGGTTCCATGCAAAACAGTCGTAAGTCATATGAAATATATAAGGACTTACAACAGTTTTGCATTGAACCCTGAGTGTGTTCATTTCAAATATACTGACTGAATAGGAAACAAGGCAGCTCATGATTAGACTGCATGGATGTGCTGGATCATCATAATCTGGGCTAGTCAGAAAGGTGGAATAACTTGCCACACACATTTAAATAGATCAATAAATGAGTAAAGTTACTAAAACTGCCAAAGAAGTCACATTGTTCAAAAAAATTGAAACAAGAGGTTCAAGATGATCATGTACCCAATTTAATGCTTGCTTTGCCAGGGCTACCCTTGCGCCCCCCAATATGAAATCAAAGGGTCATAGGCAATAGCAATAAGCCTTGTGGTTTCAGAAAAAGGTCCTATAGAAATTTTGAAAGTGGGGTTCAATATTTGAAAGGCAGTATTTGACAGGTCCACTACACAATGCTACATTCCAAATATCTTACCTAGACAAGAACATTTTTGGCCCAATTTTACAAGTTTTCCCTACATATCCTTAGGCCCTATGTCAAATAAAGTGAATGCCCCATGTTAATGGCATGACAGCACTTATCAGTCTGGTGCACAGAAACCAGAATTTCTGCTGAAATGGAATTTTTTCGAATGTGTAGCTTCATGTTTGGCTTAGTTTCATACAAAACAGGCCTATGGTCACAGAAGATGTTGTTAAAACTCAAATCAAATTATTTTGAGCAAACAGTTCAACTTAATTGTAAGACTCCTGAATCAATTAGATGTTATTGAAAGAGGTGACAGCAGGGTAATGCTAAAAACATAAAGCCATTCCAGGCCCAAATATTTGAAGTAAACTGTATGTCTTGAATGAATTCAGAACAAGATTTTAAAAGTATGTTGCCTTCAATAAGCCTAATGCAATATGCATGTGATACCTGGAGGTGGAAGGTCAAGTTTGACACCAGGAGGTCTATAGCGCTTCTTTGTCAACAGAACTTGGAAAGATATACATTTTGTACTATGACAGTGCTACTTCCCATCTATAAAATATCTAAGAACTGCTTGGCTCTCTCATAACTTCAATGTACAATTTTGAGATACGCAGATTTAAATTGTTTTTTATTACTGGCAATGTTGCCATAAAACCATAGCTAAGATGGTTGTGACATGAAACACATGGACATCTTTAACAGGTATCAATTCAAAATCGGAGATTGATGCTATGAGGAATTACAGTGCCTGCCAAGGTCTTGTTTCATCAACATGGCCTATGGCCAGTTTCATCAAGAAGATGTATGATTGAAAAAACTGGTGGACAAACAGACTAGAGTGTGAGCTAAAAAAATAAAGACCATTCAAAGCCCAAAAGTTGGTATGCAGAATAAATAAACCACAGACATGTTAACTGTTTTTCTAAGCATTAATATCACAAGAAATTATAAAACACTGGGTGGTCATGTTGCCTGCTGAGATTTCTACCTAACAATACTTTTCGGGTTCCAAACACTTTCATACATTTAAAGTGACAGTCTTCATTATTTATGTCGCATAAAAGTACTTGCCATTGAAATATAATGTCACTAAGTTCTCTTTGTCAACCTTTAGGTAATGACTAAAAAGATAACTATTTATGAGTATAATGGCTATCTTTTCAGCTTTCAACTTAGTGCATAAATGACTTTTTTCAAACATCCATGTATGTAAATTGATTAACATCTCTACATGACATGGCAATGCACAACTATAGATTATACTTCGACTGTTTAAATATCGAAATTGTTTTCAATATTCAAATGTGTATGGCTATAAATATGTGTATATTTCCTGCCAAATAAAATTTACCTAATGTTATGGTTAAAATTACAAGGTATAAATATAGAATCTAAATCAAAAAAATGGTGTAAATTCAAAATTCAGGATTTAATAATGATAACTAACATATAGTAAACATTTTGAAAATAAACTAAGGTCTTGATTTGGATGAAAAATTGGTATTTAATACTCCGATTGCCCTAAACTAATTTCATCTAAAGACAAGTTAATGGCTAATGTGTCAGATAAAATATATGTTTATGGCAAACCAACAATTAAATTAGACATTAAACAATTTTATGACTCAACCTCTTAGGAAGTGTCTAGCTAACTAACCTTAGCGAACAAATTATTAATCCCGGACAAATATTTCAATGGCATGTACATTACCTTATGCAAGACAGCTAAATAAATGAAGATTGGCAGGTTAAAATTGTACAGTAATAAGGTTGTTCGGAAGATGAATATTAAAGTATATAAAATTATGACATGAAATACTTAATGCAGTCGTCAAAATGCTTCATCACAGGACATTTTACAGAACAAGGGGTTCTTGATTTAATGCATAGAAAAAGAAGTGTCAGGACGGAGCCTTGTGGTACTTTGTGTTACAGGAATTTCTCAGAGGAAACACCATACGGCAACAATTTGATTTTTTATTAAGAAAAAATGATTTCTTACCCTGTTAGTAACCGGGGAGGCATCATGCTCTTGAAGCTTGTCACAGGAGTTTCAGATGATTGACCTTGGTAAACTTTAAAGAATCCAAAGGTAACATTAGTTGTTGCCCTACATTTTAATGATAAGTCAGTTTGCTCAAGTAGTTGCATCTTACATAAATGTTGTCCTTGAAACCATAATGCATAATGCTAAAGCAGTCAGTTTTTGTAAAGTGAGTGGCGATAGTTATAGACAATATGAAGAACTTAAAATGGATAAATTTAGGGAAAATAACCTGTAGTTGACTGGGTTGCTGGTGTCACCCTTGCTTAAACAAAGGTGCCACATTGCTTTGGTCCGGCTTGATGGAAGAGAACTTGTAGCACAGTTGAAAGATCAGCCATGCAGCATCGATTGTTTTTAATGGCATCGATTGCAGCTTTATACTTCAGATTTGAAAGAGTTTAGGGAGATGATGGGTAGCAACGTTCTGGCATATGCAGTTATTTTATATTGTGTAAATTGACATTGGCCTAGAGAAAAGGTTAGGAAAAACAATGATTGGAATTGATGGTGTAGTACATTGGCTTTCGGTTTATTGCCAGAATTAAGTTTCAGAAAAAGGGTCTTTGACTAGGGCAATACCTTGTGAGTTTTGTTTGGAATTCTTTAAGAGACTGTATAGCTTTTTAGTTGAGAATTTTCTTGAGTAGTTCTTTCTGCTATTTTCTTGATGTGTAATTTTCTATATGACTCGTGTAAGTTCTTGACTGCTTTAAATCAATGCTTTGAGGGATTTGTATTTTTTGTGTAGTCATGTGACTGTCATCCTTTAATTTCTGGTACAATTGTCCCCAGTCTTAATTTCTTTCTTTATCTACAGTAGAGACATCTCTTACTCAGTATGTCTAGAGCTCTTCTAGAGATGTTGAGAAATTTCCTTCCATAATGTCTACTTTGGCTTTGTTAAACTAAATGAATTAAAACCATCCCAGTTTGCTTTTTTAAAAAGATGTATTTTACGGGAGATTTGTTTGTTAAGTTTTTGGTCTAATGTCAACAGAATCACAAAGAATATCACGGTCTGAAATGCAAGAAAGGGGTACCTTGTTGACAAGTGTAAAATTTGAATAAGTCTAAGGCATTTCTCTGTCTTGTATACTCGCTCACTATTTAAGTAAGTTTGTGGTCATCAAAAATATTTATGAATTTTTCATATACTTTCAAAGAACTACAGTGTGATTTCATTGAGGGTACATAATCTGATTCCCTTCCAAGAACATTTCTGGAAATTAAAATATCCTAGGAGCCACTTTGTGCCTTTTATGCACATACTAGGTTTAAAGGGTTTTCAATTTCTATCAAAACCTTTTTCATATCAATAAATCAATAAATCAAAATGGAATGTATGTAATCTTGATATGTCCTTCATAACTAAAACACATTTTAGCCTCACCTCTTTGCAACTTAGACTTTGTAAGTCACTGGAAATATTTGATACGGGTGAAAGCACAAAGCCCAACCATAGGTAAACGTATGTATGAGTATTTAATTGAATACTGAAAGCAATAAAATAAGTGATTTGTCATAAACCAATGCAACATTGGAAAGTGTCAACTCCTGGATGACAGGATAACATACTTATAACACTGCAGCATCTATAAGCTTCCCCTGCAAATTTTAGGTCTACGTATGTACGAGTATTTAATCGAATACTTAAAGCAATAAAATAAGTGATTTGTCATACACCAATGCAACATTGGAAAGTGTTGACTCCTGGACAATACCATAACATACTTATACCACTGCACTGTCTATAAGCATCTGCTGCAAACTTTGTATACAATTGACAATGTGAGTTTGTGACATCATTTATCAAAAGAAATTGTGACATCAATTAATGTCGGCCATTAATTTTTGTTGTTTTGAAAAACCTAACACTTTTCCGCTGAATGCAGATTTGTACTTTAAAATGTAAAGAGATCCTATTTATGCACATTCCTGAAGTCTGGTGCTCTTTCTTGTGATACAAAATATATATTTATATTGCATATAAAACACCATTTCTTTTCGCAATCCATCCTTGAATCATGAGTCTATGGATATATTGGGTACCAATAATTCTCATACCCTGAACCGTTTTTGCGTCCCATGAAAATTTGTACCATTTCTAAAAATGAAATTCCTGATTTGCTTTCGCCCGATATTGGTATTGCCTATTTTCATATTAATTGCCTTTGTCCGAACATAAACTACATCCGAAAGCTATAATATTTAGCATGAACCAGAACGGCCTGCATACTGTTATCGGTGCTATTTCAAAATCTTTGAAAAGCATTTGATAGTTCTTATATTTTACTATATTTTTACCATCATATCCGTGTCATCTCGCTGGCGACGAAGTATTTCCCTCAATTTAGGGAGTCCTTCCTTTCTTTCAGCCATTTTGGTTCATCGTAACTTCCCGAAGCTGTGTGATAAGCTTTAGTGTGACAAAACACCACTAAAACTCTCAAATCTGTGGAATATCTTGGGAAATGGAATTCAATCCTTGTAAATGCCACGGACAATACAGGTACATAGGTCCGTGTAAATGCCAAGTAATCAATATTTCTAGAAATATACAAAAACATCTTTTATCACAGCATGCATGGTGACCTCGAGTAATTAGTAGACATTACCAGAAAATAAGTAGAAAAGTTTAGACGTATCAATATAGAGGAAAAAGTTACATAACATGATTTTCATTGTTTTTATGGTCCACCATCCTTTTTTCAAGGTATATACGGTACGACCTGTAGAGAGACAGATACATGGGAATCCGGGTACCAGACCCTAGCTCTTTTACGAATAGACCCCTTGGTTCTTGTTTACATGCCCGGTGTAAAGCACCGATACACGTGAGGCTACCTATGGGTTTCTACCCAGTTCATCTCTAGATGGGTGGGAAACACCGAAAAGCGTTTCTGAAATTTCCGGTTGGGATCGAACCGGGGACCTCCAGATTGGTAGTCCAGAGCGTTCACCAATCGACCACCGTACCACCCTACATGATTTTGACATATCGCACAAGACTCAACATTACTATAGGCACGGACCTTAAATACTCATTTGTATACAGAGGTCCGTACTACATGTTAGGGTTCAGTCTGTTTACATTCAGAATTCTAAAATATTTTTTCTGACGAGCTTAATACGGCTGCGCCGGAAAAAAAACATAGAAAGAATAGTGGACACCCTGCAAGCACACAGACAAACTGATTTATATTATAACTTGCAGAATCACTTTTGATTTTCGCCCGACAATGCATTTTCTGGTGTGGTTGTCTAACGGAGACAGTCCAGTTAGGTATGAGTCAGAAATAATCTGAGAGTAATTCGGGGAGATTAAGTTTTGTTACTGATTGGTTGAAATTGTCCACACCCTCTAAATTTACTCGTTTATCTTAAATATATTCATAACCTTCTCTTTTCTAAATTTACTCTGAAAAAAGGTTTAAAGTTTTTTTTTTTTTCATTTACTAAATACAGATTGACACAATTCCTTTACAATAACATATTTTCAAAAAGTGAGGCAGTTTTTCGAAACAGACTGAAATTTTTCCAAAAGTCCACTGTTTAACCTATTCGCTGTTTTTCACCAGGGGACTGAAAGTAGCATACCACATTTCAAACTGTTAACACTGCTGACAATTTAACTGTGCTATGTACGAATAACAATTGTAAACATGCGCTTTGGGAAAGTAGTGCAAGACAGACCAGATCAATCTTTTGTTTGAATGTCGCATACGATAAGAACATATTACAAATAAGAACAGTACAACAACTTCAAACGATTGCAGAAAGGTATATAGCTTACGGGCTGTAACATTGACAACTTTGTTATTTACGAACGATTACACATATATTTACCTAAAAATAAATTTCTTTAAAAAAAGATACAATTTACGTTCATTCCCGAGATGGAACTCACGTGATCAAAATCACCCACCATTTATCGAGGACGCTGCATGTCAAGGCCCAGTGAACGGTTTCACCGATTACAACTACAAGGTAACCCAGAATCATTTTTGTTTTTTTTCTGTTATACACATTGTACAGTACTGTATTTATATTTCATTGTAAGTATTGCTTTGTTTATTTCTGTTTCAAGGTCTTGTCCTTGGTACACAATGATTTTCGATCCACATCATCAGATATCGCTTGAAAGTTGAACAAAGCGCAGATTGAATTATTTTTATTGTTCTCTCAAACAATTGATATTGTTGACCATGTGATTATTTTTCATTTAACGTACATTTTATATTAATACAAACTTCCCTGCCACCCATATATTTGTGAATCATTCATTCTGTGTCATATACTAAATTTCGCCTTATGCACATTTCGACCCGCGCTTTAGGTAAGGTTCAGCGTAAATCACGAAGGTCAAAAGTTGTTATAGGGGAGTTAATCTATAGCCCTCACGCCTTCAGCGCTCACAGCGCTTTGATATTTTATAGTGATAAACGGTAAACATTCCGGGCAACCTGAGCAAACTTTTCTTTTCCGTTAAGCAAAAGGAAACAGCAATGAAGGGTTATAATTTGGTATCAAAAAGAAATACTTCCAAAAAGTTTGATTTGATTTCATTATATGTGCGAGTATATGAACCTCGGGCTGTGCATGAGGCATCGATTTTATTTCTATTTTTGTATCAAGTTATTTGCAGTTATATGCTGTTTTTTCCTAGCGACATGTCTTATATTTCAAACGATCATGAACGAATCCGTCGATGCAACTTCGCTCAGTTCAAGTAGAAAACAATGTACATGTATATATGAATGTATGAAAAACTATCCAATCACTTTACGGAGTGCTATTGAATGGGGGGGGGGGGGGGATCTTTGGCCGCGTCTTTTATGTCTGCATTACTGTTTCGTCTTGTGTTTCCTGTTATGTCTTCACTTTACTTACCTATCTTGAAAGAAATGTCTATTAGTTTGTCCTCTGATGAGTACAAGTGCACTGTATCATCGAATATGAGCATACCTTCCTAAAACTTAGAACTATATATCACTGTTTGATTACTAAATAACAAAAGTAATAACGTTAAATGTTTAAGAGAGTTTGCTTGAGCTTTTTTCATAATTAGGCGGTTATGAGAAATAGGAAGAAAGCTGGTTACCGGTTAAAGCCTGTCACATTTGAAATGGCTCAGAATAAAATTGGAGATCATAGTGATGTGGACGCTGGAGGTTGTTGGCTCAATGTTGCTTGGTTCATAAGGGCTCAGCTAAATTATTTTTTGCATTGTAATGTGTATTGTGGTGATGATGCCATTGCTTTTGGTTAAAGTGCTGTGCTTTCTAAATTTAACTGATAAATGCTGAGAAAAATGATTGCGATAGGTGAATCCGAGGTCATCGCTTTGGAATCACATTATAGCCACGATCCTACTGAGAAAACACTTTGATCAAAACCATTGGATTTCGTGTTATAATAGAAAATAAATCATACAAATTATCCTCAAAATAAGATAGTAATTACGAATTCGTATATTAGAAGGCGTCTCATATTAAGACTTTGAAAGACAAAACTAGTCCAAGATAAAGATGTGTCCAAGTATTCTGCAGGTAAATATTCTAAGCACAAATGTACATGCGATGCTATGATATATATAGAGTATATTTGAATGTATCATTAAATATCCATTTGTCATACATTGTATAAAGCGTATATTTAAACCTATCCTATTGAGTTTATCACAGGTTTTCGACTGAGTTGACACTAGCGAAGGTGGTGAGTTCCTATAGGTAAAGAACCATTTTCAGGACAGGTTTGATCTCAGGATGGAAATATTTCGAAAGTGCGAAACTGATTCAAACTGGTTACCGAAATCAAAGGTTAAAGACATCTGGATAAACTGATTCAAGCAAAAATAACTATGTTAATTTGAATATTAACAATTTACTGGAAAAAAATACCGTCGTATGCCTGGTAGGTGTAGTTTTTGGCCCGAGGACTGAAAGTCTAAGTTAGCATACCACATTTCAAACACTGCAGACAATTTAACTGTGCTATGTGCTATATGATAAAGAAAAACGATAGCAAACATTTCAAGCTAGTCTGATCATGTGTTTCCAATATTCCCTGTCAAATCATATGGCTGATATAGTGTCGTCATGGCCCTTTTGTTAATGCAGAATTAACACACGGTTAGGCTTTTAGTTAGAATACATTGTATATCAACTCATGTCACCGTTTCTTATTTATTCACACAAACCAATGTCTGCTTTTTGAAAGGGGTCAACGCAAGTACGCTACAGTGTGAGTTTGGTTCCAAGCAAATACCTTTTGAAAGATATTTCAATTTGTGATAACGATGCTCTCAATGAGCAACAAAACCGGACTACATGTATTTCCTGTTATAAAAGTTGCCTCTATGTGCAGCCGACCTAAATTTTCGAAAGAAATCATTGTAAAGACGGTATAGGGAAAGTAACAATGACCCCTATGTGCAGGGAACCGGAGCCATTTCATGTTTTACTAAATATACCATGCAAAGATGCTACATTGCGTTTGTTGTAATTCCAACCATTGGTTTGAGAAGCTAATTAAATATTTTTTTTCTATTTTTATAAAGGCTTACAGTTGCCTCTATATGCGTTGGACCGAAACCTCTTATTGCTACTTGAAAGGCGTCGATTGAAGGTGTTTGGTATCATTCAAATAACTAATTAAAGAAAAAGAATGTCTTGCATTTCCGATATTTAGTACCAGTGACCCCTGTGCAATTTCCTGGTTGAGAGCTGATTACCTTCCATAGCCTTTGCACCAGAATTGGATTGTGCCCTACAACAACCATTGAAACTTTTTCCTACGCTAATCAATATAGTGCGATATAATCAAAGTAAAATCTTCCTAACACTCTTTTCATGTACAATCAGTTTGATGTAAAACTTTAATTTTGACAATTTATTTTCAAACTTATGTAAATTAATTAAACAAACAATAATAATTATTGTACACAACAAATAGTTCCTTTAATCAGCTAGAAGGTCATGTACTAAAAATAGAAACGGAATTTATCAAGTCGGTCTATATCTAGGCATTATTCTGATGTAGGTCAGGATAAAATACAAACAAGAAAAACAGTGATACAAAGTATCACAGCGGGTCAACAAACAAAACTGACATGTACATATTTTGGAAGTTTGTGATGGTTGATGTTGAGGCATGGCCCCAAAAGAATTCAAAGAAACCAATTTTGGTTGAACAAGCAGAAACTGACACGACACCTCATCTAGTGACTGACCTGTAGTATCGAAACTATCTGGAGTAGATCTGACATCAAGTATAATAAATATGTTGGATAGCAAACTTAAGGTATTCAGCCAATAACGGTCAGTTCAATTATTATTTTCATTAACTATATCCTTTTAATGGTTCATATTCAAATTTCAAAAGAAATTTACCATCTTATTAAAAGATTTATGAAATTTTATTCCCCTAGCCCCATCATAACTAACTGAACGGCATACCAGAAAGAATAATTTGTCAATATTCAATAACCATTACATAACAATTTAACACAATTTTAGTAATTAACTGTAATAATACGGTAACAACACATTCACTTATAAGCCTGCCATAAGCCTGCCGATAGTAATGTATATCATTACAAAGTTAAAGAAATGATAAAATAAAGGTAAAAAGGTTTAAACTCAAAGAAGATTTACTGTCTAGATTTTCAAATAACCTGATCTAAAATCAGCCATTACCGTATTTTTATACCCCCAGTAGTCTTAATTTTTCATTGCCATTATCCTTATTAGTTTGACATGAAGGGAGATTTTAAAGATTATTTGCCGTAAAACATTTGTAAATGGTTAAAAAGCTGAAAAAGATAAGTGAAACAGAAGAAAAAAGTAAAAAAAAAGAAATAATTGGGTTTGGATGGGATTTGAACTCCACTCTTTTAATTAAAAGTACAACGCAGACGACTTAACCACTACACTATGGAGACCGACTTGAATGGTGCGGAAAAAATAAGATTATTATGAGAAATGCATCTTAATAACGAACGACAACTCTTGCGTTTCCGGAAAAATAGACTGTGTCTATAGTTTTCATGTCAGAAGTACCTCAATTTTTCAATGAAGAGAGACGTATAAATTCGATCAAGTGCTTAGGTCTCCATGCATCTCTTACGCACACCGTATTAAATTTAGCGGGCCGCTATTGCGACCCGCAATAATTTAGTACTGGAATCTATTTCATAACATTATTTTTAAAGCCTTCTCAATGTATATCATATGTGAACGACAAGTACATTCAGTTTTTACAGTATATTTACGAAACTTGAAAGTAAATGTATAAAATGACGAAACAATTTTGAAACTAATTTTACCTAAACATTTAATGAATTATATATTTTGAAATCACCTTCCGTAATTAAGGTCCGGACATGTCAACGATCTAGCTAAACTATTAGTTTCAGAATTGTTAAGTACTTTAGAAATAAAGTATTCATAGTATGTTATATTGTCATTTTAAAAACAGTTGAGAAAACTCATCAACTAAGAATTTTCAGTTTGCATGTTTTATCATATAAACGCCAGTTAGATCAGCTCAAATGGTTATAATCAATAGAATTTTAAAAAATTTGAATTAATGACGATTCAGCACAACACATTTTGAATTGTCATAAGCAAAATCTAAATTTTTTCTTCTTCGAATTGAATCATAAATCAATGTAGTTATCATATACCTGTATATACGGGTCATCATTCTTTCTTTTGTTTGTTGCTTGCAAGCCGCACGATTTATTCAAATGAACATACATACATCTACATCAGATGACTAACCTTTTTGAATAGGTGCTTTCACCTAGAATAGGTGCTTTCACATAGAATAGGTGCCTTCACCTAGGTAGGTGCTATCATCTAGAATAGGTGCTATCACCTATTAAAGTATTATTGCTTGAATATGCTAGTCGATCCCTTGTTAGATAAAAAGTATTCTTGTAGGTGTAATTTTTATTCCTGTCAGTGAGAAAGGTGATATCAACTTTTTCAAAAGGTATTTCCTTTGATTATGTGATATAGTACATTTAAAGGTGATATATAGGTGATATCATTATATCAAATAGGTGATATCACCAATACGAATAGGTGATATCACGCATACCCTTGAAGTAAGTGATTTCAACTTTTCAAATTGGCGAAAACACAAATGTGCATTAAATAGAAAAACGGTGCCCCTTAAAATGTTCGAGAAGTGTCTTTAAAGCTTTGTAAATGGGTTAGTGAGTGTAGTTAATAATTTTCATTATTTATTTTGTGTGTGCTTAATTTGGTGTCTTTAAATTAATTTCAGAACAATGCACTTAATAACGCCGCAGTTCCAATAATGAAAGCACACATGTTGGGTTTAAGTTCATGCCCTATTCATTTCATTATTTTTAGAAAATACCAATTTTCAACGTCTTTAATGCGCCGAGTCAGTTTTCTTCCTGTAACGAGAAGGATTTTGCGTTGCTTAGCAGCAATTGTTTTTAATTCTGCGTCATGGTATGAAAATGGAATAAATACTTTAATCTATGAACTTTGTTGATGAAGAAACAGGTGCTTAATTTGAAGTGAGCTCTTATTCAGTATGAAAGGGAAGCGAGCCTCGATAACAGAAATTGCAGCTGAGTACAATTTTGTTTTGTAATTTGTAGCGATAGGTTTCTAAAATCATATGATGAAATCATTAAGAAAGTATAATATAAGTAAAATAAATGGGATTCGTGTTACTTCTTGGGACTTTAAACGAGACATTAAAACAGTTTAGAATTTAAGAAGATTGCATTGTACTAAAGTGCTGTGAAGGATTTCCCCTGGAACACATATTCAGAACGTCTCAATCAGTATGTTTATTATTATTAATGCAATGTTATACATGTATATAATTCTACATTTTGCAGTCAGAACTGTATTTACTTAAGATTTTGTGATTAACATTTAGTAAATCCGGACATATTTTGTTTTATTGTTATCAATTTCAAAATCTTATTATTATTCCATTTACTTTGACAATATATTTACCATGGATCCCTTTAAAGTAACTCATTATATGACGTAATGGGCTATCCTTTGGTTTCAGTACACTTTTGAATAATCTATTAGTTCAAGAGCCAAGGGCCATTTATTTACGATTCGCGCCCAAAAGCGAAATTAGTCTTGATTGAAAGCAATATTTCTATTGATTACAAAAACCCATTTCTGACAAAAATTCTCTGTCACACGGCATGCAAATTCAAGATGGCCGACAAGATGGTCGCCGAAAATTTAAAACGTACACTCGTAAATAACAAAGCATATCCTGAGTTCCTTGTACAGCCGGTTGAAACAAATTTTCACGAAACTGAACACAAATATATAATAATTGGCAAAAATGATAAATTTAATATGACTGTAACCGCCATTTTGGAAACTTTGCACAAACCGTGGCAGAAAAAGTGTCACAGCCAGGGCCAATACACGCCACAAATTTACTATAGGTTTATATAGGAGCGCTATAATTAACTCGAGATAACATTTTAACTAATAAATTTATTTCAGAATCACAAACGGGATATGAAATATAATATTCCCCTTTTTAATGAATATTTTTTTTTATTTTTCTGAGACTTAATTAATTTGGTCTTTTTTAAAGTTTAAAACACTATCCGTGGTTTTACTAGTAAAACGCCCAAAATGTGACAATTTTTAGAGAAAACATATATTATTTGTTCAAAAACTATAACATATATTTTAGAATCACAAACAGGATTGGATAAAACAATCATTCTACATCTAAGTGATATATTTTATATAAAAATAAAGAGAGAAGAGAATGGTCATTTTTTTAAGGTTCTGTTTAACAGGTATATAATTTTATTTTTACGATCAGAGCCCGGTTGCTTCCGTAATGTTGGCCGAACACTTCTGAATGATTGGTCTTACTGCTCCAGGTCATCTATAAGTTTTATGGCCGGACATTACGTAACATTTATCATGATCTTTAAAAAGTTGTTTATTGGGTTGTTTTGTTTTACACTTAAATAAAAACTAGGTTAGAATCTTTATTTTTTTGTTCTTAAAAAGTTGAAACCGGATATAGAAGATTCATGAAATTTTCAGTATTATCATCAATCATATTTTTTAGCTTTTGGTGTTAATTTTCAAGACGTAAAAGATTCAATATGTATGTATTTTAATTTCGAAGCACTTGCACGGGTACTTTATGTTTTGTTTAACATTTCTCTTTGTCTCGAGTGAAAGGCAAAAATATCGCTCCGCTGAAATTGGTGTCATTTTATAGGTGTCAACATAAAGTGTCTTCCAGATCAAAGCTAGTTTTCATAATACACAGGTAAATCCAGGTAGTCTTATTACTCTTATCTTTTGTCTTTCATTTCTTTCCGTAGAAATAACTGATTATTACGAGTGTACTTCAAAATCCCCTTGGTCGAAATCCCCTTGGTCCAAAAACGGCAAAGTAGTCATAATCCCCTCAATGGATTTTACAAGTGGAAAAGCATATATTGAATAAAAATTTGTACTAAATGTTTTATTTGTCTCTAGTTTAACTTTACTATAGCGAATGATTGAAAAAAATTGAAATTAAAATGTAAAATCCATTAAGGGGATTATGACTACTATGCCATTTTTGGACCAAGGGGATTTTGAGTGTTTCCCGATTATTACATTAACAAAAAGAGAAGAAGAAAACACGCAAGGTTTGATCTGTGTGCAGAATATTAAATGACAACATCTGTAAAATGTAACAGCAGAAATGGAAAAGTTTTATTTCCACAATAAGCAATGTGGACAGTGTTACAAACCAGCTGCAATTAAGAAGGAAAAATATGTTTGAAAATTAAAAAGATCACATACTTTTTTAAGGCATTCAACATCAAGCGTTTACTAGAGTATGTAAAATCTATTTGATATTCTGAAAAGGAAACTGTTCTATTTTTCAAATTACAAAAATGCCTACCGAAATCAAATGCCAGTCTCAATCAGATCAGGAATAACGGATTGGGAATTTAAGATCGCAAAATAAAAAAGTTGACGTACTATTTAGGGACATGTAGGTCTTTAAAGTACACTATGCTTTTGCAACATACTTGCCGTGTGCGTCTGTTCTTGAAAATAACTGGTTACAATTTTCAACAATTCTCACGAGTAAACATTACGCACGTGTAAAGGGATCAATCAAGTGCACACTAGATTCATTCCTATTATTATGTCAGAATTCACGAATTTTGTAGCTTTTGGATTATTCTGTGACTATTGTCAATAATAACTACCAACGAATTCTATTTTCAACATCCGTTATTTACATTAAATTCATTAATGACTAAACATGTGACTGTAATTAAATAAGCCTCTAGTTAAAACATTGTTATTATTATTATTATTATTATTATTATTATTTATTGCAAGTAATGTGAATGATAATGTTGAATGTTCTTTATCTTCTGGTAGAAATGGTAAACATTAAAACATAAGATTTTCCCCTTAATCCACAAAAGTTACGCGTCAAGTTCAATATCTCCCTTAGGCAATATTCCAGCACAATCGATAATCAATGATTTATGACCCTGTCCGTTATCTACGGATACTACCGAATCGCAGGTGTTTCCGATAACTCCTAATGCCCAATACTTATCGATTGCCTGCTGATATAGCGCTTGACACTTTTTCTGCCGTATGATTCCCTTACAAATGGTCTAAAAATCAGTGTTTTTTTCAAAAGTTTACATGTCAAGTGCCAAATACCTCAATAAATTAACAAAACTATGTCTCAAACTTTCTAGGATAGTAAAATAATTATTACACAAGACAATGTAGCCGCAAAATAGTGTCTGGCTTGGTGTTCTAGACACAAACGTTCTGTAAAAGTGGGTGAGATAAATTAACCCCTGAAAGTGAAATACAAAGGTAAACCTTTTTTTAATTCTTAGCAATGTTTACTCTTTCATGCATTTTCTGGAAATGTATTCATGTAATTATGCATTATTTAAGCAAATACAGCTTACTTTTATTGATTTTTATATGTCATAAAGTTAAAATCTAGTTGTGTTTTCCAACCTTATGAGTAATATAACAGTTTCTTTGGCCTAACTTATGTTTGACAAGTCGAAAGAAATGGGATTTAAATTAATTAAACTGACACATGATGTCCCTTAAATAAGAATTACGTTTTTTACGGTTATGTGATAGAATTTCATGTCTTAATTTAAAAGGATAATGCAAAAGTGGATGAGGTAACAAAGGCCTGAAAATGAAAATATATGCGTTTAAGTAATGAGTTAAATTCCAGGGCTGACATTATGTATATAATTTTGCACAATTTATGCCGTCGATTGGGTTAGTGTATAAATAGGTTTTGGTTTACAAGTACATTGTATATGATTGCATTTTAAACAATATGTGAGTAAATAGTCAACACAATAAGAAGGTTTTTAGCAAAGCTGGTACGAAATGCCAAGGTGACCTTTCAGGATCGATGAATGTCCAGCGTTTATCGTCTACTGTTTGCCTCAAACAAGATCTCCTACTAAACCAGTTTCAAAGAAGCTTTACATTGATGTTTCTTGCATAAATTTAAGTGTATCAATTTTTTGCAAACAACTTATGTATATGCCGATCTCTGATTGTTGTGGGGACAAACAGGATCAATTTTAGAAATCTTCCTTTTTCAACCACCGGAATGCCAAGAGCTGGTTATCTGGCATGTAGCATTGTCTTGTAGATCACTACAATGATTGAATAAATCATGACCCTCCGGTCAAAATTGACCCCGCCAAGGTATCATTTGATTTTACATAGGTTTTTATAGTAAAAATTGAACACATCTGAAACCACAGGGCATGGAGCTAAGCTATTTAGCATATTGCATGCCTTGTTGACCACAACAAACATGATTCAAATCATGACCCCGGGTCAAAAATGACCCTATCCGGCTTGTTAGTTGATTTTACATAGATTTATAAAGGGAAAACTTTAAAAGTCTTACTCTCTGAGACAACAATGCACATAGCTTAAAAATGACCCTATCCGGCTGGTTAGTTGATTTTACATAGATTTATAAAGGAAAAACTTTAAAAGTCTTTTTCTCTGAGACAACAATGCACATAGCTTAGTTATTTGGAGTATAGCATTACCTTGTAGGCCCCTAGCAAGATTGTTCAAACCATGACCCCGGGTCAAAATTGACAGCGCACGGTGGTCACGTGATTTTACATAAATTTCAATGAGGAAACACTTCTTCTCTGAAACAAAAAAACTAAGAGGTTAGATATTGGACATGCAGCATTATCCAGTAAACATTCACCAAGACAGTTCAAATCATGATTCAAGGATCAAACTTGACCCCGTCCGGGGTTCACTTGATTAGATTTTTTTAAAATCTTTTTTTGCTTGTATGTTTTCCTAGTGGTTCTGTACAAAGACTGTTTCAATCATTCTCCTTGGCGACCGGGGTCACTTCACTTACGGATTTACTTTCTTGTTAGTTTTTGGAGTTATAGTGTACTGTACTTTTAGTTTGTTTTCTACGACGCTGTTTTTGATATTGTAAAATGTCAATGGTAACCAGGTGAGCGATGTTAACAGTTACCATCATAACCCTCTGGTTCAGTGTAGTGTTGCATATGTAGAGTGTATTTGCAAATGTATCTGTACTTTCTGATAGAGATGTGTGTACAAAACCTCGAACATAAATGTGTATGTTTATGTTTCTTGTTGTTGTTATCTATTGTTGCTGTTATCTCTTCCACTTCACTACAGCAGTATTTCTAAGGAAGTTCAAGCAAAGAATATACTTCCTCCTTTAGGAACTATCTAGTATCTATTTTTCTGCCTGCTCTTACTGTTTTGTCCGTCATTCATTATAGTGTTATCATAAACAAGCCGTCATAACATTTAATTTGCATCACTTCCGCTTTCAGAAGGTCAACAACGAATCACGGCAGTAGGTCACTTTTGAACCAAATTACTTTGTACAAGCCCTCATCATGTGACCAACCATATTCTTCGGGTAACAGCGTTGGCCTTCCAAATACTGTATAAAGTGCCAGTGTCACATTTGTTCATGCGGTTTCTCTAGTGCTTATATTGCAAAACATACCTGGAAGTTTCTAGACTCATCGTTCAAATCAATTGCAGACTTTTGAAGGCTGTTCACTTTGTGTGTTATACCATCTTTTACAAACAAAAGCTTTCCCTCGTAAGTGACGAATGCTCCCAAAAGAGATATCTCACAGTCTGTGTCCTCCCAATGTGCTCAACAATTGTCCCATGTAATTTTAAAATCCTTCAATGCATGACGAAGTTACAATCCGTACACGAATGTGAGCATATAAATAACTCCATTACCTTTAAACTCTAAGTGTGATATTGACCTTTGAGGTAGGGACGTTGGTCTTGCACGCGACACATTGTCTTGATGTGTTGAACATTTGTGCCAAGTTATTTCAAAATCATTCAATGCATGACAAAGTTACAGGACGGACACGTTAGTTTAATAATATTTTATTGTAAATTGTTTTACATATACATAAACATAAAGACAATTAATACATGCAGTTGTAACATTTACAAATGGATTGGACCACGAGTTATGCCAACTCAGTGAACGTCCTGTTCCACAAAAGTCCATCGGGACGGCATCAGGTGATTTGAGAATCCACTCTTCTTTTGTAATAAAACTTATATTTCTATCGTTTAGGAGTTTGATAGTCTGTTTAGAGATATGGTTAGACGCACTGTCCTGATAGAACACGATATTTTTTACCCTTGTGGAAACGGTCTTGGCACATCATTATTTAAAAACGGCTTAAGAACTGTGTTGATTTAGAAGTGACAGTACACTTTTGTCAATTTTATCAGTTACATTGTATACGATTTTCAGTTTTGTCTCAATATGATTCACCAGGCATGGTCATTAACTGCTGGCAAACGCATTATGCTTTACAAACTTCTAAAAAAATTTTTTTTTTTTTGGTTAAAATTTTTTTTTTTTTTTAAATTATTTATAAAAATATTTTATATTTTTTTTTTTTTTTTTTTTTTTTTTTTTTTTTTTTTTTTTTTTTTTTTTTTTTTTTTTTTTTTTTTTTTAAATAATTTTTATTATTTTTTTTTTTTTAAAAATTTTTTTTTTTTTTTTTTTGGGGGTTTTTTTTTAAAATTTTATTTTTTTTAATCATGCCACCATGTCATAATATGCTCAAATTGGTACTAAACCGTCATGTTTCACTTGCAATTCGTATGTGTTATATGTGATAAAAATGTGCTATTTTGAATGTACTGATACCACAAAGAATAATAAATGGTTGATATCTTGTCAACAACAGCTTAATTTAAAGCCATTATTGGTTTTCTTTAATATAAGTGACTCATTTCGGAAAAAAATAACAACTCTTGTGCAATCACCTTTACGTTAGTTTTATAATTTTGATCTCTTTATTTCAGTAATTAATTGGCTTCGAATCAATATGGTTGGCACAATCGTTTCTACCACAAGATTAACCGTAATTTGATACAGTTACTTAACTGAAATGATGCCCGTGTAAAAGTTGAAGTTGGTTCTTCGGTAATTGGTTGTTTGGAAAACAAAGCACTTCTGGACTTAGCCATATGTGCAGAATAGACATTCAAACGGTTGTGATCTTGAAATGTAACAATGTCTAAAGACATTTTCGTTTTCCTTTTATTAAACTTTGTACAATTGGCATTTTGCTCAAATGTTGCGGGGCAGATGCCAGTTTCTTTTAACTCATCAGAATCTTTCAATGACGCAGTGCTGTTGATGATTCAAAAGCAACACGATTTATGCCCGTATGTGCCTCTTTGCACAAAAAGGAACATGTCTACATACATTGTAGAACGTTCTTATAACAGAATCCCTTGCTGTTCTCGATGTTCTTGCGAGGAAACTTGTATTCGAAACAGTACGTGTTGTCCAGACTTCGTCCATCAGTTAGAAGAAGTGAGAAAGACGG